>CM041635.1:26954440-27079163 GCA_023333625.1 Bothriochloa decipiens
CCGCGCCGCCGTTCCCCTCCCCCCGCGCCGCCGGCCGCCCCCCACCCCCCGAGGCGCCGACCCTCCTCCCCACCACGCGCCACCAGCCCCCTCCCCCCGCGCCGTCGGCCACCCCCTGAACCCCCCACCCCCCGAGGCGCCGCCGCCCCCCGCCGTGCCGCCGTCCCCGCCACCCTCCACCCCCGCGCCGCCTCCCCCCGAGCGCACAGGTTCAAGAAACCAATTTCGTTCAGCAGTACCTCTCCAGCATCATTCAATTTTCTTTAAGAAATCTAGTGATAAATTCGTGCACGACTTGGCATTAGTTCAGGAATAGTAGTTCATAGCTAATTCTTTCAGCTAGGTAAAAGATTTGTATGAGAAATTCTGGGAACATTACCAATCGACAGGGAATTTAGCTTAGTATTGTTGCATGCCAACTGTTGCAGCCTGTTGATAGGTAGTTTGTTTCAGGGAATGCTTGATCTGAACATTTGAATATTCGGTCATTGGAAGACTGGTAAAACTATAATTCTATTAGCAAGTTCAATCTTGACTTGCAAACTTTGCATTGCAGTTGCTTTTAATTATTAGGTTATATAAGAGTTAACTGGGTTCAGACCTATCAAAAACCCTGTCAGTCAGATAGTCAGATTGCTTACTGATAGGCGCTTTACAGTGAGTTTAGTGCTATAAAATGACACATCAACCAAGACGTAGTATGCTTACTGATTGGAGGATCCTTGCATTGAGTGAATGAAAGAGTGATACATTTTCAATCAATAGAGATCATAACCTAACCACTTGTATGTATTTCTTCCTTTATGTAGGTATATAATGACTTGTCATTGAGAAAGCATTGTCTTGAAGTTAGTTCCTTTCCTTAAAGAAGATTACTAGTTACATGCCTGCAACCTAGTATATTCTAAGTTCAAGTAGCAAGTTGGTTTACTTGCAGTATGTTGGAGGGACATGTAATACCTTTGAAATTTCTAATTAGCACTGACTACTATATATAGTTTGATGTGTTATTTATGATATTTATAACATCGTTGCATCTTTTTACCTTTTTTAAAAAATTGTTATCAGAGAATGACATGTATCTGTGGTTGTCGGCCATGTGCCGTCATTTCTTGCAGGTTTGGTAACCTCTCCGTACAGGGGAGGTGCTGCCGAAATTTTTCATTCTCACTAATTGTTTTTCTTTTTCAGGCCCATGAGCTCCACCGACATCCCCATAGCGTCTCGACAGCCGAGCATGTCGCAGTTCCAGGTAACTGTGGTTTCATTCGTCGTTCACTCGTTTCACACCTATACTTACAATCAACACTGCGGATGTAATATTGCAGGCCCAGGTGCAGGAGCAAATGACGCAGATGCAGGCGCAACAGATGGCTTACCAGCAGCACCTGGCAGCCGTGCAGCAGCACTACAATAGTCAGATGCAGGGCTTTGCCGGCTACTTGCAATCGCTGCAGATCCCCGGGCCGCCTCCACCGCCTGAATTATTCGCTCCACCGCCTCCTCCACCGTCTTTTCCTGTGCCTGCTCCTGTCGCTCCTGTAGGGACCCCGGTGAGTACATTGACTCTTGCTTTAGCTTGTGCGTCCATCCTGCAGATACTAATGACATCACTTGGCCTTTAACTTGTGCAGGTACAGTCGGCGGGTTCGAACCCGTCTCCTAGAGGTGCCGGCCCTCAGATGATGCTGTATCCACCTCCGGGTGTCCCTTCTCCACCGTATCCACCTCCGTGTGGCCCTCCTACACCTTACTCGTGGCCGGTGGGCGGAGGGTGGCCGTACCGGTCGGCGCCGCGTGATCCAGGGTGGGCTCCGTGGGAAAACCCTGGGGGCTCTAGGGACGGACAACATGACGGCTCCGGGGACGGCGCGACGAGCTAGGTATTTGTCGCTTGTGTTATGCTCCTGGACTTGAGTATCGTCGAAGTCTCTGTCATGTATTTCTTCTCTTCGTGATGGACCTAGACTTGTTGTGTTGAACTTTATGTGATGGACCTCGACTTGTGGTGTTCGACTCGTTGCGTTGAACTTCATGGTTGTAATGGACTTGTGGTGGTGATAAGAGATGCTATTGTGAGATATAGGTGTTATTGTGATATATATGGTGACCGTGCTAATAAATGTGATGAACTTGTGATATAAATGGTGCTACTTGTGGTCCTGGTGAAATTGTGATATAAATTGTGATTTTGCAATGTTTGGATGCAAGAAAACAGAAAAAAATTTCCCAGCTTTGCCGAGTGCTGACACTCGGCAAAGCTAGGGAATCTGGCCAGAAAATCCCCAGCTTTGCCGAGTGTCAGCACTCGGCAAAGAATTTTCGAAATTTTTTTTTCTTTGCGAGTGCCGAGATGGCCCTCGGCAAAGATATTTTCAAAAAAAATTAATTTTTTTCTTTGCCGAGTGCCGCCCGTCAGCACTCGGCAAAGCCAGCCGTCAGGCTGACGGCGCCACGTGGCTTTGCCGAGTGCTGATGTGGCACTCGGCAAAGGCTTTGCCGACTGCATGCCACGTGGCACTCGGCAAAGCCGCCTTCGCCGACGGTTTCTTTGCTGACAGCCCTTTGTCGACTGTCACGTGGAATTGCAGTCGGCAAAGCCTTTGCCGACTGCAATTCTGCCTTTGCCGAGTGCGCATTGCAGTCGATAAAGAGAGCGAACCCTGTAGTGTATATATGACAAAAGCATATAACTCCATATGCATTTTTATACACTCGGCAGTACGCAGAGGTACGAGTATATGTATGGCTGCCTGTGCTAGCTCATCAGAGGTATATGCGTGTGCATGGTCCTGTAGTACATTATAGGCGCATATATCTGTATATGCAAGCCTATCTCTTTCTCACCACGTGAGTAAGCTTGTTAGCTTGCTTGCTTGCATGTCCTACAACGAAACGGATATACACGTCTCTATATATGGCTGCGTACGGTGGTAACACAGGGATTTTGTTTTGACAAAAATCCACCAAACATACGTGCTGATCATTTATCATTTATCATTTATCATTTATCATTTACCATTCATTCATTATATATATATATCATTTTATATGACACTTACCCTATATGAGAGACAGACAAAGACATGGTTATACTCTCTATTACCACAAGCATTGATGCTGAGTACTCATTATCCTTAGCTATTCCTTTTTATGGGTAAAAATATAAATAACGATACCTGGTTTACTCCTGGTTAAAATGCTACATCGATATTATCTGTGCGCTTCCGGATTTCATATTTATTTCTAGAGGAGCATTTGCATTTATTAATATCACACTCTTGCACCATGCCGGGGATGGCAACCTATCTTAAGTGGTGTGAGGAGTGTCAACAAGCATTTTTGGCGCCGTTGTCGGGGAAGGAAAATATAGCTATTCAAAAAGGATATGAGCCATCACTTGCATCCACGAATAATATTGAGGAACCATAATTTTATCTACTCATACAGCTTTACCCTTGTATTTTGTCTATCTTATATTTTATGCAGGGTAATGTATGAATAGGTTTGATATTCTAGATAATTTTGTTGATAATCCAGAAGCATTAAAGGACCAGAGCCAAGCTAAGGAAAGCTCAAGCATCATTATCAAATCAACCTCAAGTTCCTTCTGAACATGAATTTCACCAAGAAGTAATTCGCAACTTGACACCAGTGTTCAAAGCCATGGCAGATAAGTCACTCCGTGAGTTCTCAGCTCCCACCACAGCTGGGACTGGACCCGCTGCGGACATTGAGCGACCATTTGAGCTTAAGCCTGCGCTCATCAACATGGTGCAAGCTAGCCAATTTTGTGGGAAGTCACATGAAGATGCTAGTGCTCATCTCCAACACTTTTTGAAGATTTGCAGCACTTTCACCATCAAGGATGTCCCCAGAGATGCCATACTACTTCGCCTTTCCCATTCTCACTCTTGGGAAGAGCGAAGCAGTGGTTCTACTTAAACAAGGAGAAGAATACTATGTGAGCACTTTGCTCCACCAATTTCATGGTGAAGTTCTTTCCCATGGGCAAGACAAATGCTCTTCGTTGGAAAATATCAAGTTTTTAGCAACAACATGATGAGTACGTGCTAGAAGCATGAGAGCACTTTCAAGATTGCATCCTAGAATGTTCTCATCATGGAATGGAGAATTGGCTACTTATGCAAATGTTCTATCATGGGCTCAACAACAGCACTCGTGAGACCATGGATGCTGCTATTGGAGGTGCATTCTTATCACTTACCAAGGTTGGAATGAAGAAAGAACACAAGGCCGCAAGAGATGTGGAGGTATGCACCAACTCAAGGAGGTAGACATGTTGTCTGCCAAAATGGACCTGCTGATGAAGAGGCTCGATGATAGAGCTCGTGAGAAGAAAGAAGTCATGCACATTCATGATTCTCACCTGACTTGTGATGAGTGTGGATAAACTGGGCATTCAAGCAACACTTGCCCAGAGTTACAAGAGGATGTGAACTACATCAACAACAACAACAACAATTACTATCATCCTCAACAGAATCAAGGTTGGAACCAACAGCAAAGGCCTAACTACTCAGGTAACTATCAAGGTAATAATTCTTTCAATTCTTTTAATCAGCCACCTTTGAGAGAGTTAGTGCTTAATCAAGAAAAGTTAATGGATAACCAATCTAAGAAGTTAGCATCCAATGACAAACTGCTGGAAATAATTAATAATAGGATAGATAACTTTTCTACTGCCATTAAAAATCAATATAGCTTTAATAAAATGATTGAATCACAAATATCCCAGCTTGTTATGGTTGTTCCTCCTGAATACCACAGTACGATCATTCCGGAGGAGCCGAAAGAATTAGAATCTACAAATCTTGTAGACATCTTTAATGCAGGAAGCAACTGGAGCATTCTGACGGCTGGTTGGAATGATGAGACTCTCCCAATTAAGAAAGGTAATCCAGGGAGACCAGTCATCCCGATCTCCATTGGGAGTATGAACTTCAACGAAGCAATCTGTGACTTTGGTGGAAGCGTCAACATCATGCCCTAGGTGATAGATGAAAGAATGTTTGATTATCCTTTATCATACACAACCATGTGCTTACAGCTTATAGGTCAGTCACTTTGCTACGACAAAGGAATTCTAGAGGATATTTGTTTATGAATAGGCAGCTTGTATGTTCCTGCAGACTTCATGGTAATAGAGACAGGAGGTGATGAGAAGTTGCCCACCATCTTGGGACGACCATTCTTGAACACTGCTGGAGCTATCATCTACTCCAACATGGCTAAGATCTGTTTCAACATCAAAGAGAAGAGGGAGATGTTTTCATTCAAGAATCGAGTTTTACAATTTTCTAAACACCCTCAACTTGCCTATGAGTCAAAGAAGAAGAACAACAAGAAGAACAAGAACATGAAGCCACAACAAGTGAAGGCAGTAAGGATGGTCATAGCAGTCCACAGAGAACATGACCATCAGCTCAAGTCCCCACATCTGATCAAGAAGGACGACCCAGGTGTCCCAACCATTGAATGCACAATCAATCGCAACTCTTTCTAGAAGGCAGTCTGTGACACTAGATCAGGCGTCAACATAATGGCCAAGGTCACTTATGAGTTTCTCTATAGCACTATGCCTCTGCATCCCACCTATGCACAACTGCAAATGGCAGACCAATCATTTTTCTTCGTGGATGAATTAGCAAAAGACATTCCTATCTAGATTGATGACCACTTCATCCCTTCAGACTTCCTAGTCATTGACATGGGAGAAGATGAGCATGATCCACATATCATCCTTGGAAGACCATTTCTGAAAACTACTCAAGCAATCATATACATCGGAACTGGAGAAGTACATTTCCACTTCCCCTCTAAGAAGGTGCGCCGCTACTTTGATAATAACTCTATGGTCAATGAAGATTCCAAGAAGAATAGAAATAGAAGAAGACGTCGTACCAGCACCCATCAGAAGAAGCAAATCACGAAGGATGGATGGGCTGACTATGAAGGAACAATATCAAGTTATGAAGATCGATATCCCGAGGAGGAAGTTGTACAACCGACAGAAAATGAAAGAATCCCCTAGAGAACAAAGAAGAGAAGATAGTGCAACCAACTCCTTCCTCCAAGTCGACCTCACCAACAAAACAGGTATGGAAAGCAAAGGTACAATCAGTACCAGATTTAATACAAGAAGAAGTTCAGCCAATGGTGCCACTCAAGGCGCCCTAAGAATATTAAGTGAACAAGAGGTCCTGTTCGGAGGACTTGAATCGCCGAACGCCGCGCCAAGAGGTAAAACTTGGTAAGTTATCAATTTTCTTTTCAGCATTGCATTAAAATTCCCAACATATTTGCTTTCCCTAAAATGCATAGTTAGTTGCATGCTTACTTTATCAATGCTGTCATAGAAAAGAAAATAAATATGTCTTGCTTGGCATCCATACAAATGCTAAAGCCCCATGCAAATAAATTTATGGCATAACACCCATAGGTGTATTTGCTGTGGTGGCGTAAAAATATGCATTCATCATGTTTATAGTTTCTTGCATAATTTAAAAAAACATAAAAATATATGTCCTGCTAAATGAGATATATTAAAAGGAAGGTCAATATGACCAAGGCTTAGAGATTTATGACTAACACTTAATCAGTTCTACAAGCTTTGTTGTCTATTGAGCTTTATAGAATTTGAAGGACCAAAGGAAGCTAACAGACAGGAGGATGACCTGTCCTCTATCAGAGTGTTGTTTCAATGATCATCATCATCAAAACTCCAAGAGAGGAAGTACATCTTTACTATATATCTGTTGCATCAATGAAGACTATGTCAACATTCAGATTGGGGGAAGGCATCCCCCATGTATCTAGCTAAGTATTTTCCTACTTATATATTTTTCAGTTTATGTTTTCTGCTCTGTTTTGTTAAAATAAATAAAAAGATGCATAACCTTTAGAAACCAAATAAATGTTTCCGTTTTCTATATATGTTTTTCTGTGTAATAAATAAAATGTAGGAGAGCTTAACTTTGCTAAAAGTAATCCCTAGAATAAACTCTTACATGGAAATGATGAATAGTTGCTCTGCCATAATTCTTTTTAAGTAACTATTTTTCAACCTTGCACTCTCCCGAGTTTTGGATACAATGGTTTTGATTTGAGATCTGCTCCAAACCTGAACTTGTGGGTGGCGAATGCCTGATGTAAGTCTAGGTGGTTGACGGATATGATATGGAAAAGTTTTGCGCTGTTGTTTACCTTGTTCTCCTAGAGATGCTAGAGTTCTGGAGAATTTATGTTTTGAAAAATTAAATTGCTGCATGATGAGGTCCTATATGACGAGAGTTTTTAAATTCCTACCACAGCCATATACATGCTTACTAGATTACCAAAAACCCCTACACTCATTTTATTACTGTTTGTGAACATTGAGTGTGATCGAGCTATGTAGACCCTTAGGAGCTGGTCATGCGGTTAAAATCAAGATTCCCACACATTCCTCCAACATCCTTACTGCTTCTATCCTAGAAGTATGCACTTGCATTTATTCACCCATTTATGCTTCTTCTATCCTAGAAGTACGCATCCATATATACATCCACTCATTCATGCCACTTTTATCCTGGAAGTGCGCATTCATGCATTCCACTCAGATCCACCCAAAAATTAGTTCTACTCCTAACCTGGAGTAAGCTACCTGAAAAGAAATTCTATCATATTTTCCTACCATTTTCTTGCTAGCCCATAAAGCTCCAAATATTTCTGTTGCTACCTATTATCAATTTATCTATTTCAAAAGAAGCTTTGGTGTTGTTTATTCTATCAGAAAAAAGAAAAAGAGAGAAAAGAAAGAATGAGGGGGAAGAAAAATGTTTATATCCCCATTCCAAAAATACATATATATATATATATGGGCAGCCCAAGTCTTCCTCAAAGTTTTTAAAGTTCAAAAAGAGTTATGAATTTCCTTAAAAGGAGCTTTAGTAGAATTAGGTATTCACTTCTATCATCCCTTCACCCCTTTCCATCATTACTATTCTATCTATCCCATACACATGCATATCTTGATTTGATTGTATGGCTAGTTTCTCTGGATCCATGTTTTGATTGCGCAATAAATATTTGCAAGTATGTTTTCTTTGTCTCCCCACCTATGAACTCTATATAAGCTTATTAGAGAATAGGGTGAGAGAGAGGGGGAATAATATCACTATGCCTAAATATCAAAAATACCACATACTTTGAGAGAAGAGAAAAGGCATACACCATTAGTGCCTTGGTGAGAATCCAGAAATACTACAAAGGAGAGACATGAGAGGGTCATACAAAGGAATCTCTAAGTTTTATTTGAAATTCTTGCAAAAACTCCAGAATAATAGTTGATCAAAGATCTTGAAACATGGTGCTTGACCTAACCGTTCTGTCTTTCAACTACTCAAGATCCAAGTGATGGCTACAAGCCCTATGGTGGAAGGTAATACGAGTAAGTCTATAATCAGAATAGTTCATTCTAATCCGGAGGAGAGTTCTTGTTTGAACGCATGTGTACTTTTGAGGTGTGCAAGCATTATAGCAATTCCTGATCCATCACTAAGTCTATCTTTGCTCAGGGACGAGCAAAAGGTAAGCTTGGGGGAGTTGTTAACGGTAGATAAGTGCTCTTTTTAACTGTCAACTTAGCATTAGAAAGGACTTAAATATAAATATCATCTAGTTATAGGGGTTACACTAACAGAATTCCACAAGTTCTGGTGAATATCTATTTCTAGGGGGGTTATTAGAAAATAACCAATGAAGGTCCACATGTAAGATTTACATAGAGAGAATCAACCCACGCACAAGAATACTCTAGAAGACACCAGATCAGACCGGAAGCCGATTGGCCACATGGCCAGGGCAAGGCGCCCGCCCTGCCACCAGGGCGCCTGCCCTACTACGTGGACCAATGAGGTTCAACTCGCGGATCTTGCCCCAACCGCCTTTGAGGATCAATCTCCACCATGCATGAAGGTCGGTTTGATCCGAGGGCTGCAGTGCATTCTAGGAGGTTATATAAACAAGGCCCCTAGCCCTGGGAGAAACGCTAATTCATTCTCTAATTCATTTCCTACTTTATTCATCAAGAGAGAAGCCCTGATCAAGCCCTAGAGCCATCATCTCAATTACAGCTCCATAGTCATAGCATAGCTACATAGGATTAGAACTAGAAGGAGTCAAGCTTCGCTTGGTTTTCGGATCTGTCGAGAGAGTTCTTAGTAATTCTGTCCCACTATTTTATCTGTTCTCACTTTATTCATATTGTTCATCATTCTATAAATATGACTTTGCTCTATTCTATTATATTGGATATGACTTTGCTCTATTTGCTTATATTCTCAATTATAATGTTCTTAGTCTACTTTGATTATATTCTTGGAATAGTTGGATTAGAATTATGTTTATTAATAGGATCGTATAGCGCTTGCTCATTGGTACCATGGGTGAGTAGTAAATATTGTAGAGGCATGGTTCCTATACTGTATTTTCATGTGATTACACCCTATATTCCGGATCGTGAGGTAGATCGCGGAAGTGATAGTCCTGTTGAGTTCATTGTAGTCCTCCTCCCGAGTATAGGACAAGTGGAATGCAACTATTATAGGGAAGTGATTGATGTGTACTTCATCTTGCTTCGTAATACCCACTATGTTTAGATATAACCGTTTCTTGCCATGATTGCCAAGTGTAATTGCACTAATCATTGTATGCTTTGACTTTATAGTTAGAATAACTTAGAATTTATTCTTATAGTTCGTCCTAATTCCATGCTAGTGTTATAGACTTAGGGAATTCTATTGAGATGCTTATCATTTATTTCATATGGCTATGTGCCGATCATTTATCATTTACCATTCATTCATTATATATATATATCATTTTATATGACACTTACCCAGTATAAGTATAGACAAAGACATAGTTATACTCTCCATTACCACATACAGTAATGCTCAGTGCTCATTATCCTTAGCTATTCCTTTCCATGGGTAAAAATATAAATAACGATATCTGGTTTACTTCTGGTTAAAATGCTACATCGGTATTATCTGTGCGCTTGCGGATTTCATATTTATTTCTAGAGAAGCATTTGCATTTATTAATACCACACTCCTGCACCATGCCGGTGATGACAACCTAACTTAACTGGTGTAAGGGGTGTCAACAGCCCTCTAGTGACGTCCGCTGCTCTCCTGGTGACCTCTGCCGGGCTCCTCGCACAGCGCAGCCCGCCAGTGGAGAAGACCTCCGTTGGCTCTCTGGTGACCTCCGCTGGCCCTCTGATGACCTCCGCTCGTCTCCTGGTGATCTCCGCTCATCTCCCAGAGGCGGAGGTCCCGACCCAAATCAAAGACCTCCGCTAACCCCTCTCACTCTCGTTGATACCCATGTACCAACAGTGGCGCCCACCATGCTAGGCACGAATAATTTCTTTTTGAGAGTGATGGTTTGAGCCTCTGATAACATCGCCAGCCCAACAACCTCCGGAGTCTGGATTGCACCACCTTAATATCAACTTCTCATTGTTAGCCTCCACTCATTTACGTATCAAACGTGCATGCTCTATTTTTCACTTTTGCTATTTGTGGCTCAGAGCACAAGGTAGAAGCTAAAACACCTCCGCATGCTAACCATATCACCATACAAGTTGGTTTTTTTTGGCCGTATGTGCAGGTCATTCAAACGACATGCACGCGGAGGCCAGGTCTTGATGCTGCACGGGGAGGTCATTCAAATGTCACACCTCCCCATGCTCACCATATTAACATGCAGGTTGGTTTTCTGTTGGCCGTATGCGCAGGTCATTCAAATGACATGCCCGCGGAGGCCAGGTCTTGACGCTGCCCACTGAGGTCATTCAAATGTCGCACCTCCGCTACCAGACTCCACGCGAAGTGAGCCTCCGCAAAGGACCTCCGCATAAACAAACAACGGCAGGCGAAAAGCAGACGCTCGAGCATGCAGTCCTTGCAATCCCAAAAGAGCCTCCGCATCTCAACCTCCGCATGAGATATTCAGTCTTTGTGCTAACCAACTAGCAAGAATGCAAGTTTTTTTATGGATTGAGAAAATGCAGGAACCATATAACTGTGCCTGCCAGAGGCTGCGTCCTCGGCCACGATCTATATGCCCGCGCGGAGGCTACGTCCTTCGCCGAGTCGTTCGGCCCAGGGCCAACCGTGCCCGCTCGGAGGCTCGCACTTCGCGGCAACTCCCGGAAACTACTCCGAACTTGATTTAATGCTCACCGCAGCGGCGCCAGCGGCCGAGAGCCGCCAAGCAGCGGAGGCCAAAATGCATCACCTGCACTCTGGAGCTAGCAAGCTACCCGTCACCCATTCAGATGAACGCTACGCTCAGATAAGTTCTTGGGTCCAAGCCAAGACAAGCTCACCGTCGTTCTTTGACCAATAATATATACACACACATATCTATGAGTTTCTTTGTTGCTGAATATACGCCATCTAACATCAAGTAGCAGACCTTTCATCTAAAATATATAGCCTCCGGCTAACCAATAGAGCACACATAGTCTTCCCAGTCATTGCATGCAGGTAACCGACTAGAGTGGCGGAGGTCCGGGACCAAGTTTTCGCAGGAGCCTCTGCTCAATATCAACCCCTCATCATGAGCCTCCGCTCACTTACATGTTGATGTTAAACCATGCATGCGCTATTTTTTGCAGGAGCCTCCGCTCAATATCAACTCAGCATGAGCCTCCACTCACTTATATATACGTCAACCATGCATGTTCTATTTTTGGCTTTTGCTATTTGTGGTTAACAACCAACGAAGGTGTCAATACCTACTTATCGGCCTGGGGAGCCAATAGTTGCTTCATGCCGGGCCTCCGCCAAAATATAGGAATTGAAGTGTGTCATCACCTCTGGCTAGTATTTGGTTTGGAGTACCTTGGGCTGTTTCTATTTATAAAGGCCAACACCTTGCGCTATCACACCAAATAAGTAATCAGCTTGCATGTGCTACCTTTATGCATCTTTGAGATAATATACATATACAGGTATATCAATCTCTACTCTAGTTAATCGGTTTATCGTAACACTTGAATTTGATTATCCTAACCTTCAATTTCGGTTACCATTCAATTATCTGAATTATGTATGCTCACATACATATCGTTGTTGAAACCACACCTTCTCTCAGAAACCAAATCAATACAAGTGAGAATTTCTCACTAGCTTATAAATTCTCATCAACTCATAATGCCTAACGATTTATGCGCTTGTGATTTACTTCACTATAATTTTGATCTAACCATTGCCTTTCTAAAGTAAATTTCAAAAATTAAATCTTTGCATACAACTAGTCACCATTGTGACAAAGAAAGTTGTTGTGGCCTTTGCCACACTAAAAGTATCGCCCAAGAGGCTATAAACGCTTGGCTTAACTGGCTAACTCAAAAATCTAACTTTTTATTGTGTTTGGATCCCTTTTAATTACTAATATGCAGGTCACCACCACCGTAAGTATCACTTATCCTCCCAAGATAACCCCCTAAAATGTATTTTTCTTCATTATAAGAATGTTTTTGCTTTCTCAAACCAAACAGCCAGTGGTTCACATTAGTTATTCAGCCTTTGTCTCACATTCATTCAACAACTCTTGGCTTCAAGTTAGTCGATACCCTCCTCACTTGTTCTCATGGAACATTTAGTCAGATAGCTCACTAACCCTCTATCAGTCAGTGATTTTCATTTGTCAGTGACCTTCGGCAGTCAACGGTTCTCTTCATGCAGTGGCCATCATCTGTTATTACCTTTCAACCGTTAGTGGGTTTCTTCGGCCTCTCAGCAGTTAGTGGTTTTCTTCTGTCAGTGGCATTCGTCAGCATTGCTTTTCAATAGTTAGTGGTTTTCTCTAGTCATTGGCCTTCATTGTTTGTCAGTGGACCTCATCTATTATTGGTTTTTAGATGCTTTTGAAACTTATTGACCCAATTCAGTGGCCTTTATATGAAGTTAGCAATCATCAGTCAGCAGCCTTCCTGAGTCACAGTCCTACGACAGTTGGCAAACCTCGCTAGCCAGGTGGCCAACCTCGCTAGCCAGTGGCCATTGTCAGTCAGTACCTCCGCTTATCAGAGAACAGCCTCCATTGATCATTGGACTTTATTAGTATATGGACCTTGCAGTCAGTACCTCCGCTTATCAGGCAATAACCTCTGTCGATCATTGGACTTCATCGGTATATTGGACCTTGTCAGTCAGTACATTTGCTAGTCAATACCTTCACGTATCAGGCAACAGCCTCCATTAATCATTGGACTTCATCAGTATATTGGACCATATCAGTTAGTACCTCCGCTAGTCAGAACCTCCGCTTATCAGGCAACAGCCTCCGTCAATCATTGGACTTCATCAGTATATTGGACCTTGTCACTTAGTACCTCCGCTAGTCAGTACCTCCGCTTATCAGGCAACAACCTCCGTCAATCATTGGACTTCATCAGCATATTGGCCCTTGTCAGGCAGCAGCCCCCACCAGTCAGTGGCTTTCACCTATATTAGCTATCATTAGTCAATAGACTCCGCCAGTCAGTGGCTTTATCATTTATTCAACAGCCTTCGTCAGTTGATAGCCTCCGTCAAAAATTGATTTTTGGCAACCACCCGACCTTCAAATTCACAAACACTAACATGATTTGTCTGTTTTTTTGTAGGCTATATTGTCTAAATTTATTGGTAGATTTTAGAAATGTTGTACCAACAAATTTTATCTGAGCTAACCATCGCAGGGGACTGATCCTTTTTATATTCAAGGTTAAAGTCACATCTATACTCATACATGTTCTTGAATGACAGCCTCCGCTAGTCATCCAAAACTATAACCCCTTTATTTGAGGGTCCTATCTCTTATATGCAGAGCATAGCCTTAGCTGAAACTCAACCATATTTTTTGCAGGGTACATGATATTTTTCATATGTGGAGCTTGACATGTGTTCAAGCATAACCATCATTTTTTGCAGGCTGCATAACATTTTTACCCCCATGAATATTTTTGGTGTGAATGCTACAGTTCTCATCACATGTATGCATTCATACATTGCAACATTGCATTAGTCCAAACAACACTGCATGGCCAAGGCCACCTGGAAGAAGCTCTGAAACACGGGCACCAGGACTCTGCAAAAAAATCCTAGAAAAAGTCTTGAATCAATACAGACACTAGGTCATGAAGCTCAGACTTTCGTGCAACCTTCATGTATCAATTTAATCACTAAGAATTTTTTGCAGCAAATAGAAAGCCAGCATCTTTCTAAGCGTTGAAAGACTTGCAAATCAAGTTAATATTCAACAAAGCTATAACACACAACCTAAGTCCCTAAAAAAAGCAGGAGCTCCACTCCGGTGCATTTTCACGTGACTTCTCCGGCCTTCGACACCAGGCATCAATGTCTATATCAAACATGACCTTCACCAAGCTCTTCAGCATGAGGGGCTTTGCCACTATCTTCGACGAGTTTGCCAACATTGCCTATGCCAGCCTTCGCCAAGCAGCCTTGCAGAAGGGCCTTCGGCAAAATTTGCCTCCGATAATAGCACGAGGGGCTTCACCAACATCACCTTTGTGTCTACACCAAAATCATCTCTGCCAAACTTTTTGCATTAGGACCCTCACAAAACAACATCAACGAACCTCTACAATCGATCTCCGCCAAAACTTTGGCAAGAGGGGCTTCACCATCATCTTCACCAAGGTCGACCACACCTTCATCAACCATTCTGGCTCAAGGGGCTCACCGACATCTACTTTGACTGTTACAACTACGTCGACAACACCAAGCGTGGCTAAGTATTCACTCACGAGTGCTAGCCAAGAGGGCCTGGGGGTGCACCAGAGGACCAGCAGCTCCGGAGCATGACACTTTTTGCCCGGCACTCGTGAGCGAAAATTTGAAGTTGGAGACCTCCGATTGAGGAAAAGTCAGAGAGGAAGAACTCTACACAAGGCGAAGTCGAAGACCTCCACATCAAGAAAATTCGAAGTTGGAGACCTCTGATTGAAGAAAAGTTAGAAATGAAGAACTCTATGCAAGGTGAAGTCGAAGACCTCCGCATCAAGAAAATTTAAAGTTGGAGACCTCTGTTGAAGAAAAGTCAAAGATGAAGAACTCTGCATGAAGCGAAGTCAAAGATCTCCACATCAAGAAAGTTCGAAGTCGAAGACCTCCACTTGAAGAAAAGTCGATGATGTAGAACACTGCATGAAGCGAAGCGAAAGACCTCCAAGTCAAGAAGACTCGACGTCGAAGACCTCCGCCCGAAGAAAAGTCAAAGATGAAGAACTTCACGTGAAGGAAGACCGAAGTCCTTAACTGAAGGAAAAGCAAAGACCTTCGCACCAAAAAGCTATGAAGACCATTACTTCAAGAAGAAGCCTCAATGACAAATACCTCCATGCCAAGAAGTCCCAAGAGTTAGAAGATATATAGGTTAGAGACATGCACGTTCTCTTTTCTCTATACCCTTTTTTCCCACAGGGTTTTTGGGATGGAGTTTTTAGCGAGACATGCACGTTTGGGTTGCAAAGGACAATATTTGCAACTAGTTCTCGAGTTGTATTGTGCCTCTTCATGTATGTGTAGCTACTATACAATGTAGTACCGTCCATAACCTAGTAGATGAAGGGCTACTATTCGGGGAGCGCAAATGCCTATGGGCCAAATCCCCCTAGAAGGGGCCCAATAGGGGCAAGAGTAGTCACTTGTCACTCTCACCCCCACCGAGGGTCGCTTATAAACTACCACTTTCCTAAATAAATACCAAGAGAAGGAGGGCAAGGAGAGCATGGACTCACTCTCCCCCTCCATTCCAATCCTGGTTCTCGTACTGTTCATTCAAGTGACCTAAGGTAACCTTAGCGCCCCGAAGTAGGAAGAGCGAAGAAATCTCCGCTACGCCATCGGCTACCTCCGTACGACACCTTATGGCCTCCACCATGTTTCCCACTTTTCGCCGTGCGACGGTGGGGAGACCTCCGCTGGTCTCCTAGTGACCTCCGTCGGGTTCCTCGCACGGCGCAACCGACCAGTGGAGGAGACCTCCGTTGGCCCTCTGGTGACCTCCGCTGCTCTCCTGGTGACCTCCGCTGGGCTCCACACATGGCGCAGCCCGCCAATGGAGAAGACCTCCGTTGGCTCTCTGGTGACCTCCGCTGGCCCTCTGGTGACCTCTGCTGGTTGGTACCCAAGTACCAACATATTCTGTGACGGTTGCTTACAGCCATCTCTGATGTGCTCGCCATCTTTGTTGCTTTCTATAGTAGTGAATGCTCCAGGTTTTGCTGGATGTGTAGTTGACTATCCCAAAACGCTTCAGATCGTTCAAATTATCGGAATGTGCATCATGGTAATGGTGCTCTATGTAGTGGTGCTCTGTGTAGCTGATATAGTTCAGATCGTTCAGATCATCGGAATGTGCATCGTGGTTTACTGCTCCCCAAGTGGTTCAGGCCTTCATCGATTCAATCTATAAATTGCATGGATTGCCACAGGCCATTATCTCTAACAGAGATAAGATATTCAGTAGTACATTCTGGAAGGAATTGTTCACTTTGTCGCATACTCAGCTTAAGATGAGTTATTTTTATCATTCACAGAAAGATGGGCAAACTGAGAGATTGAATCAGTCTCTTGAGAACTTTCTTAGATATGCTCAGTTAATGCTTGCCCGAGGATCTGTTGCTTACAAACTGCAGTTGCTACATGGGGCAAAAATACATCTGGTTGTGCATGTGTCCCAACTGAAAAAGCATATTGCTCCTAATGTTCAAGTTGAGGATGACATCACTACTGTTCCTACAGATCCTGAAATACAGGTTCATCCCATTCACTTCATTGATAGTCGTATGATTGTGAAGGGTGCCTCTGCCATTGCTTAGATTCAAGTACAGTGCAGTGACACTCCTGCCTCACTAACAACTTGGGAAGGGCTGAATGATCTCAAGCGCATATACCCAAAGTGTCCAGCTTGGGGTCAAACAGGTTTTTGAGGAGGGGGCAATGTTATGGCCAGAGGCAAGCGCCGTGGTACTGTGTGTCGTCCCACAACAAGTGGCTAAGCGCATCAGCCAGCGGGTGGGCGTTTGTGATGTTGTAGAAGTTGAGCTAGCCAGGTGCATGTAGACTTGGGTGGTCGGAAACGTAGCTGGCCAGTATCGACTACGTGTTGAGTCCGGCATAAAAGCCATGTAACCGCTTCGGCACCTATGAACTTAGCTGGCAAGTATCGAGTACGTGTCAGAGTCCGGCATATAAAAGCCGTTCCCCTGCTTGCTCTTCCCAATTTCCACTCCAATTCCGTTTACCCATTGCTGTCCTCCCGGAACGCAACAGGCAGGAGCATGTTGCGAGGACCTTAATGTTGCAGGTGTCGATTCTAAGAAAAAAGTGGACTTCACACGCTGAACTTTCTCAAACCAGCCATTTAACCCCGTCTAGTGGTTTTGGTTCCTGGTTTAGGTGATGTGACAGTCAAAACTGGTCCACGTTGACATGTTGGCACTTGGATCCACGCGTCATAGAAAGAGGAGCGTGAGGCCAGGGTACACACCAACACACGTCCTCGTCACCGGCAACAAGAAGGCCGCTAATGCAGCTACTCCCACGCCGCGCTGCAGTGATCGGAAACCATCGCGCAACCGGCGCGGGGCTTCGTGCTTCTGGGCCAATTTACCTCCTGGGCGTGCTGCGCGTGCGGCTGCAGCACAGCGCGCAGGCGTTCCTGGTGCCGTGGCGCAGACGTGGTCACGGCCCGGTGTTCAGGTGTTGTTGCTCTGCCTAGACCGCGTGCCCGATTTGGTCATGCAGGCGCGTGTCCTCGTGTTCCCGAGCCAACCCACGAGAGCCTCCTCTACATTCGTGATGTCGCATTCGTCCATTAGCACCCTACGATATGAGTACTGGCGCGTGGCACCAGTCGCGGCGTGTGTGCGTCGTCCACCTCAGCGAGTGCAGCATCGGGTCGTGTCGTGCACCGAGTTTGGCGACGCGAGGGCGTGCGGGCTGCTCGACAATGGCGACTCCAGCCCTCGGCAGAGAATATAATTAAGGTTGCTCATTTAAATATTCACTTTTATTATTTCTCCAAAAAAGATACTATTTTAGTTTCCTTTGTCTATACAAGTATCTATGCTTTCTACAGTGGTTGATATAGTTTTCCAAACGGGCCGCCCGGTGCGGCACGGCACGGGCACGGTCGAGGCACGGCACGGCAAGGCACGGGCACGGTTGGCACGGCGGCCTGCCATGCCGTGCCTGATAGTGCCGCCGTGCCAAGGTTGCGGCCCGGGCACGGCCCTATCAGCGCAAAACCGTGCCATGTTGTGTCACCAAGCACGGCAGCACGCCAATGCCCGTGCCGGCCCAGGCACTAAGCCAAAACTTCATCCCACACACACACATATATATCAAGTTATCAACCTGCCAGATATTCCCAGAACGCAGAATACACACAATGACACAATAGTTCACGACAAATGATTAAATTGGGAGCTTGTGCAATGGTTGTCTCATTAAAAACCTACCTAGGTAAAACTCACCCTTGTGAGAAACCCTAGGCAAGAAAAGAGTACAGCCAAGCTCCATTAAAGTTCAATGTTCTCATATTACAGCCCAAAGTTCCAAGTTCTCATATTACAGACCAAAGTTCAAGCAGAATGTAAATACTAAACTAAGCTAGATGAACACAAATGCTTCATGCTTTAAGCTTCAAGCTCCCAGCTGGCCAGATGCAAAAGAAGAACAGAGTTAGCATTATGAGCTTGAAGCAGTTAGCAAAAGAAGAAGTGGAAGTTAGGGGTATGATGTACATTGGTCCTTGGTGGTCGGAGCACTACTCAAGATAGAGATCTTCAAATACTTCTTCAAGCTCCTTGTCCTCCATATTATGCTGCAGCGTTACCTCCGCCAACTCCCAGTCCTTGATGCATGTGAGCCACTCCATCGTCTCTGGTTTCAGCCTCCTCGATGATCCTGCCAGTCATACTAAATGTAGATTCTAGAGGTATGGTAGACATAGGGGCCGTTAAAACTTCTTTAGTCATGATGAACAGCAATGGATATGTCAGTTTGTGCTCATGCCACCATCTCAAGATGTCAAATGAATCATGCAACTGGCTAACAGTGTCACAGTCCAAGTATGAGACAAGTTCAGAAGTATTAGAAACTGTAGAAGTAGCAGCATGCGGCAAAGCAGTAGCAGATGTATCTCTAGGCAGAATAAGGGTGTGCTCCCAGCACCACCAGAAGAACTAGAACCATCATCATAAATTTCATCTCAAACAGACCTTTTCTTACCAGATAGGTTTTGAGGGACATTCCTCTTCAACCTAGCGATGGAGAAGGAGAAGGAGCAGCAGCGGATCAGCAGATCTGCAGAAATCAAAACAAGAATAAGAGGAGAAGAAGAAGAAGAAGAGCACGAGAAGAAGAAGAGGTGCAGAACTGGGGATTTACCTGCTTCTTCGGAGCTCTGGCGATTGTGAGGCCACTGCCGCTGCCGCTGCCGGAAGGTGAAACACAGAGGTGGGAGCGACGGCGATGCGCTGTCGCCCTCGTCCCTTCCGTCCCCCTTCGCCACGGCTGACGGATGGAGAGCAGAGAGGAGAGGGCCGACTAAAGCGGCAGCCAGTGTGAGGAAGAGGAAATCAGCTAGGGTTTGGATGAGAGAGGGGAGTGTGAAGCACGCCGGCTTATATAAACCCTGTCCCCAATGGTAACATCCAACGGCTATAATCAGGCGGTGGGGAGGATCCGACAGCTACAGGCGAAACGTCGTGCCGCAAGCGGGCCAGACCATTTAGCTGTGCTGTGCCAGTGTTGGCCCATGGGCTGAATATGTGGCCCAGGCACGGGCACGGGCCGGGCCATGCCAGGCACAGGCACGGGGGCAAGCGGGGCGGGCCGTGCCCGTGTCGGCCCAGCGGGCCTTGCCCATCTGGAAAACTATAGTGGTTGATCGATCTATTTCATGTATCAGGATTGTGGGGCTATGGGCACTCATGGGGACATGTTCATGGGAGGCACGGACACCACCGCTGTTTGTGCCATTGGAGCTGTAAGCCAAAGCCGAGATCCTGGGTACCACATCTCCTTGCGCACGCGTGTGCAAGTGAACGCCTGGGGTCTGCCTGGTCCATTGGCTGGCTGAGAGCCCACGACGTGTGGGAGCACGCTAAGGAGCTTGTGCCAACCATAGAGGTTCTTGGGCACCACCGCCGCTGCTGCCATCAACTTCATGGGTCAGCACTTTGAGCGGGCGCCCGCGGAGGACATGACCACGGTGGGCACGCAGCCTAGCTAGGCGGAGCATGCAGCAGCACCAGGCTGTGCCCATGCGCTAGGAAGCTAGGCCGGGCATGGTGCAGTAGGGGCACAGCGCACCCAGGAGGTGCAACTGGTCCCGCAGAAGCAAGCTCCTCGACAGCGGCGATGGTCTCCGTCTCTCCGATCACTGCGGTGCCAGCGCAGGTGGGAGCAACCACACTAGCGACCTTCTTGTTGCCGGCGACGAGGAGGTGTGTGCACCAGGCTCAACGTGGACCAATTTTGACTGCACATCACCAAAACAAGGAACCAAAACCACCGAAGGTGGTTAAATGGCTGGTTTGGGAAAGTTCAGGGTATTAAATACATGGTTTCATAGTTCAGGGGTGAATTAGACACAAGAGCAAGGTCAGGGGGTGAAGTAGACTTTTCATGCTTCTAATGGTGACGAGCGCCGGTAGTCATGCCGAATGGACGTACATACGCATCGGTTGATTGTCATTGACAAATATCGTGTCTTTGGTTAGTTTCGTCTCAGATCTTCCACCTGTTGCTGGAGACTGTGCAAGGTCAACAACTTTCCGCATGGGTATATAACATGTGGCTAGGAACTATGCCCCATCTGGATGTTGACACCCTCATCAGTGCCAATCCCATTGCACAAGCGTTCCTAGAGCCACTGTGGCTCCGTGTGTGACTTTGTGTTTGTTGCGGCTGAAACTCCCGATGCATCTCTATCACACCCGGTTCTAAGGACAAAACCAGATATACACTATATGTGATTTTTAAAGAAAAAATCTCATATATAGCTATAAATAGTATCAATTATAATACTTTAAATTTAACATACACAATATATAAATGATCACTAAAGAACAATTAGCGAAAAGACGACTTCAAACATCGGGTGTAGACTTTACTTTAGTGGATCCAAACTGACTGGTTGACAACAAGCCTAACACTCCTCCTGAGGTGTGGGGAGAATAGCAAGGGTGAGTTCATCGAACTCAACAAATATAGCAATAGGGCAGTACCCATCAACTCATGATCAATGTAACATAAGTAGTATATGAAGCATAAAACGGTAAACCATGAACATGTTAGCAATCAAAAGCCATCATCTTAATATAAAGATTCCAAGGCCGCTCGTGTCCTTGAGCAAGGCTAGTATACCAGTTTATTAAACTCTGCGCAGAGGTGTACACTTTCACTGTGAGCCACGAATGGCCCTTTCGCCCGAGGTAGCTAACCTCTTAGCCCACTACTAAGGAAGGCCGGCAGGGTTCACTATGAAGCCTTTTAAAGGTTCGTCTAACATGTTAGGGCCGCTAAGGTTTCTGCGTCCTACGAATGTAGTATCCCCCCTTCTAAATGGCACACAACCGCAGCCTATACACATATAGACAGTGGTCCAACTACACCCAACCCGGACACACCCCTCTTGCACCAAAAAGGGAACCGCTAACAAGCTAGAAAAGGTCCTCATACTAAGTTAAAACCAAAGTCATGTAGCCCTAATAGCTGTACTGTAAATCCTGGAGGTTCTCTTACAGATAAATCATCAAGTTGCTAAAAAGTTTTTTTATCGTTTATTGCTTAAATATTAATTAGGTCACAAGATCAAAGACACATGAATAAAACCCAAGAGCTATACTTGCCTCGTTCAAAGCTTTCCCAATGAACCTGCTGATTCTGGTTGTCAAAAAACACTTGGTCTCCAACGAACGGCTCACTCTCTAGATCCGAGCAACACACAAGCTTTGAGCAATCATGGACAAGCAAACAAAAGACTTAAATTAGAGCAGTACACCATTTCATAAAATAGTTTGAAAATACTTAATAAAACTATTTTACTCATTGCTACGATCACATAGACGTAAAGATCACCGAAAACGGAGCCATAACATGAAAGTTATGGATTTTACAAGATTTCCTATTATAAAATAATTAGTTTAAAATAAAACTCAATTTTTAAAAGTTTGAAATAAATCTAATAATGATACTAACATGTAAATCATGAAATTACGAACCCAACGCAACTTAAACGGACCGAATCGGAGTTCAAACGAAGAAGTTATTACCAAAATACTCCAGTGGTAATTTTATAATAAGACAAAACCGTAAATACCTCATCTTCCACCTCCAGATCTACCACTCCCCCATGAACGTGACCAAGGACATCCTTGGCGATGCTGCTCTCACGTAGGAGGGAAGAAAGGGGCTTGACCGGGACGTGTCCGGCCATCGGCGGCTGGCCAGACCGGCACCGAGTAGCCTGTCTGCACGCTCATGCACAGCATGGCGACGCTGACAAGAGGTTGAAGACCATGACGTAGAGAAAGGAGGAAAATAGAATTTGCTACCATAAGGATTTTCAACTAGGAACTCCCCTCACGATAATTATGATGTGCTTTGGCCAAGGGATTGGTATAAATATATAGGACAAAAAACTCTCCAAGTCAACGTTAATTAGCAATATGGTACTAATTGATATTGCACCCTCCACTTTTACTAATAGGTCTAGTTAATTATTAAAGCCCATTAGCAAATAAAGACATGGGTCTTTAGGTGTCGAAAAAATTAGGAGACTTTATTATTTTTGGAATTGATTAATTTCATGGATAAAATAATTCTACAAAAGTCTAAAATTGACTTTTAAGCCATGAAAAATACTCCGAAGGCTCCAAAAATTTAGAAAAAATTCTCAGAGACATTTTGAATATGAGCAACCTAAATAAAGTACTTAGAGCTCATAAGAAGATATTGTGGAGCATCTGCTCATAGTCAAATGGGAATACACCGACATGTGGGCGCGGTGCGTCAATGAGAAGGGTGCGGGGCGACGATGGCAGAGAGACAGAGCGGGGGAGAGCGCTGTGCCCTGCGCGCGTGGGCTCTGGCCTGAGCCGGCCTAAGGAAGAAAAGGAGTGGCCTAATTGTTTTGCTTCTTTAGATTATTTCATCACGCCAAAGCAGAAGGTACGAGGAACAAAACAAAGAAAAACAGATAGATCCAGCTGCTAGAGACCGATTTGAGAAAGAGCGAAGGATTTTATTTCAGTTTGGAGTTTCAGAACAAAATCACTCAAAACAAAAACACCAATGCACCGGCATGTATGCACCAACAATGTTTCTAAGCCTTAAGATAAATTTTAATTTAAAAAAATATTATTTTTCTATGTTTCGTGAGCACAAAAATACATAAATAAATCGTTCTACTATATTTTTCAAAAATATAAAATTTGGGGTGTTACAATCTCACTCCCATTGGGCCTTGGACAGCCATAGTATAATAGTTCCTTACCTGATTTTTAACTTTTAAGTAATTAAAGTTCTTACATTTGACAAAACTAATAGAAAAATAGTACATTTGTCACGCACATGTTCCATTTAATTGATTAGTCACCATTTCTTCCTATTTCCTTCAAGTATGTGTGTGTTCGAGAATACAACATGGTAAATATATAGTCGCTAGCTACGTAGCCATGGAGGATTGCATCACGGACCTGAGAGAGCAAGGCTGCAAACTGACTTGTCAATTTGTCGGCCTATCACGGATATCTAAACTTGCACATCCTCCCATGCTCATGTTCTAGCGCAATGACCTCTGCACTGACCTTACCCTGCAAACACCAGTGCTCAATGCAGCATCACGGATAGACAGACAGTCAAAACCCATGTCAACAGCAAAGCAGCTTCTTCCTGGACTAAAACCATGGTCTGCAACGGCGGGAGCCGCTGCAGAATGAAGCCGCAAATGAAATGCAGCAACGGAAGCGGTGCACTTCAAGTCAAACGTAGGATTCAAGGACCAGTTTTACTACTTTGGCCATGGGATAGAGCAGTGGTGCAGGAATTTATATTTACATTTCAGTGTGGAAGCAATATGAACACAAATCAAATTGGCTCTCTCGATGACATAACTATTTCACCAACCCTTTATTTATGTTTAAGGTCGTATGAGATACATGTAGCATGCATAATGCTAACTACGGGTGTACTAATTCCATCAGTGGTTGTCAGAACTACGGGTGAACACAAATGCTCGACGTGGTTGTCAGAACTTTCAGATTGTACATCCCATTAGTTATTAGTTATTAGAAGCATTACAAGCTCCATCAATTCCCGGCTGTTTCACCGTACCACTCTCTCTACTTACCCATTACACCGACATTATTACTGAGTTGTCCTAGCAGAAAGCAGTAGCTCTCGATGCGACTCTCTAACGTGCAGACCTGAAGTCACAGGTGACTTTCCTCCTTCCCGATGCCGTCCATTTACGATCTAGCGGCTCTAATGTGAGAAACAGTGGCTCTTTAGCTTTGCCAGCCCCTAGCACAGATGTATGAGAGCCCAATAAGGCATACTAAAAACACTAATAAAGAGAGGTAACTGTTGCTCAAAAATGAAATAAAAGAAGGCAATAGATACTAAAGTGCAAATATGTACCTTTTATTTTAGCGCAGAACTGAACAACAATTTCAAGTAAAGATTTTTAATAGTTCCATTCCATGCTAAAATAATGTCCACCAATTAAGTGAAATGAGACCGTAGACCATTTGTCCTCTAGTTGCTTATGAAGGCAATCAATATTTAAATTTTCAAACTAGTGAGCCATTGATTTTTTTTTTGATTGCACAAAAGATTTGTGCATCATTGTATTAAAAAGAACAATTTAATGATTCAAACGACAAACTCAAACTAGTTGAGTTCTTATCTTTTTAATTAAAATACAATAGTAGAACTTACTATGATGCCGTGCTGCAAAATAGTACACTCTCCGTCCAAGAAAAAATGTGATTATGGCAACCGTGCGAGTTAAACTGACTCAAGATTGATCAAATTTATAATAGATAGTATTAGCTTTTATGTAATCTGATTTTCATATTCCAAATTCATTTATACAAAAAAAACAAACTAAAATTTTGCGTTTCTTTATAAATACAGCGTTATATGCCATTTTGAAAGTACGATATAGACATAGGCCTTATATTGGCATCATTGTCTACCTGACAGTAAATGATATTTTATATTTGTTACATAAACCTAACCATCAATTGCATAGGCCAACCATATTATGGCAGCTTATATTCTTTAGCCTATTTTCCCAAAAGTAGGGCTAAATTATTAAATTACCCATAGTAAGTATACTTATTGTGATTTCAATACATTTGGATCTCACAAAAGAAAGAACAAAGGTGACAAGAGCCTTCAACATTTTTGGCTTTTAGGTCATCATAAATGTAAACATTTGGTTTGCCCTATGGGCATTTTAATTACCTGAAGCTTATGTGAATATTAGGGTAATTTATATAGTTATTGAGAAAAGGGTTCATTGTAATCTGGGAGTACATTGATCCTCAGCTCCCTTCCATATAAATATCACAACACAGTAACCAATTGGACGTTGAGTTATTGAGAAAAGGTTTCATTGTAATCTGGGAGTACATTACCCCTCAGCTCCCTTCCATTTAAATGTCACAACACAGTAACCAATTGGACCTTGAAGAAAGACACCATAACTTATTTTGTTTGTCTTCCATATGATGGCTCGAATGAACAAATGTGGACCAGATAGTTCCTGCCTTCACCTGTTGAGCGCTCGGCAAGAGTCCCAACGCCTGGACCTGCTCTGAACAACATTAGCCCTACGGCTCGAGACCCGATTCTGTCGTGGTTACTGCAAATTTCAGCGGAAGGATGTGGTCTGGCTCAATCTGCTAGCATTGGAGACACTAGCATGGCTGGCTAGCTAGTTTGCCGGCGGAAGAGGACCATGGACACTCGAAAGACATCTTGGCAGTGTGGCATGGCATGCGTGTGGTAGCGGATTGCTGCAGATAATTTTATTACATCATTAACCAGGAGATGTCCTGTTGGATCTTGAACTCCGGACGCATCCATCCTCAAAGTCAGAGTAGAAGCAGGATAGATACATGCCATATGTGTTTCACCAGCCAATTTTGACGTTTGAGGGTATATATACGCAGGTACGTACTAATATTTACTGCTAAGCTGCCGTTTTCCGAAAATTCCATGTATAATAATTCATATCGATCTGCAGCAGTGAAAAAAAATTATATTTCTCCTATTTTAGATCAAAATGCCCAAAAAGTCCTTTATAGGGACAAACCTTCAGTATCATGATGATTAGAACTTGAGTGGCGACAGAGAAGATTTGAACATAGTTTTTCATCTTGCATGGAGCGACATGCCTCAGATTTCATCCTTGCAATAAGCATGTAATAACAACTAAACAAATATGTTCGAAGTATCTCATTGGTATGTAGCCCTCCAAACACCTCTTTTGTTGTGTGGAATTATCTTGTGTCTCTCACGTTGTCTACCTGGCACTTAATGCCCAATTGTCCATACTGTATTCTGAGCAGCTGGCTACGTGGCACCACGAGTTAACATGAATGCTGTGGAATCTCAGAAACTATCCCTTCTAGATGTTGAGAACTACTCGTAAACATCCATCAGGGAGCTCGAAAACCTTATGGCCTTGCAAAGAAACTGACCAAGCAATGGCCACACACAACTGCAGCTTGTCTGATTCCTACGAGTGCCAATCAACTGGCCTAACAATTCTTAGCCACTGCAGCCTCGTGCTACACATCTCTGATCTCAATATAACTTGCTGCAGCTGAAACTCCTGATGCATCCCACTCCCACGATGACTATATGCATTTGCAATTTCGCAACAGCTAGCGTTATATCTCGAGACACATAGCTTGGTTTGTCTTACAGAATGATGCAAGTGATGAAGCGCCGAGACTATTTATATGCAAACATGAAGCAGAACGGCCACATAAAGGTACTCTCGCTTACATAAATGTTTGGAGTACCACAAATTTAAGAAATATCTATTTTTGATACATTAAGGCTAAGCAATAAGGAGACATACATGTATATCTAGTTCTGATACATTATCTAAAAAATATTATGTGCAATATGTTTCATCACATGGTACATCAACGCCAGACCAATCTCCTTCATTGTCATACCCCTTGAACGTTTCAAGTCTGAGATGCCCAGACCAGATTTCCCCATTGCACTACCAGACTCGCCTCCTTTGCTAGGTGCTAGAGGCACTCTTTTTTTGGAGCATCGTGCCAAAGGCACTCGGCAAACACAAATTTGCACTCGGTAAAGGCTTTGCCGAATGCCCATATATTATACTGATACAAGATTAATTTTCGTTTTTGAGACCCTATCCCAATTCAAATCAAAAGTGTTCAATTATAGTATTTCATATTTTTTTTGGTATCTACCGTTTTAATTTAGAAATTTTCTCATCCGAGGTTGTTTAAAAAATTAGAATTTTGAATTTTTTGAAATTCAAACATACTTTACCATGATAGGATGAACTCAAATGAAAAGGTTTTCAACTATAACGTTTTGTAACTTCTCAAGATCTGCAAACTTTATTTTGGGTATTTTTCCAACCGAGGTAATTTAAAAATTCATATTTTGATTTTTTTAAATTCAGACGTAGTTTAGCATGACAAGATGGTCTCAAATGAAAAAGTTTTTAACTATAATATTTCATAACTTTTCAAGATCTATAAACTTTATTTTGGTTGTTTGGTAATTTGTTCTTCCAATATGGTGGTTCTAACATTGTTCATAAATCTTATATATGTCTCTTATAGTTTCATAAAGTACGAGAGAGACATGTAAGATTTATGAATAAATTTACTTTCACATTGTCATATGATGAAATGACCAAAACAACATCTTGATGAGTTAAAAACTTTGTCATTGAAAAAGTTTTTTATTTGAGTTAATTTAGTACTCCAAAATGTATTTTGAATAATCTCTTAGCCAAGTGTCAAGAAAATACTTGACAAAGACTGCTTTGCTGAGTGTTTTTTTTTTTTTGCCGAGTGTTGTCTCGCATGAATGAAAAAAACACTCGGCAAAGAGTTTCACACTCGGTAAAGAAGTGGTTTCCAGTAGTGTTGTGGCGGCCATTTGAAAGTCACTGACAATTTAATTACGCAATGAATTGTGCACGAGGATAGGTGCTGTGGCGGCCATTTCCATTAGCATGGGTGGCCGCTTTCGTTAATGCAGACTATTGTGGGGATGCATCTGCTGTGCCACCCTGTCCTGGCATTGTCCGAGGACCAAAACCTTCCGCTGCTCTTTTCCAGTTTTCCTTACACCCAGAGAATTGACTAGCGAGGCTTTGTATGCCGGAGCTCAAGAGGCTTTGAAAGTCGTGACCTTAGCAGATACCCTCGCATCTGTGCTCAAGAGTGCTCTCAACGAAGGGCGTGGCATGCTAACCCATGGGAGGATGGTAGCTTAGATCCTGTACGGTGCATGGCGAATATTGTTCACGAGGCCGTCTGACCAGTGGGCATCCCTTGCAGGGCCAGCTCCATGACCTCTCGAGAAGATCGGAGAACGACGGTCGCTATGGACAGCATTCCCTAGGCCCTCAGAACATATAGTAGTTGGGATAGGCGCACGGAATGTCTAATGTACCCATGTACACCTGCAGAGTGACACCCTGCATGGTTGGGAAACTGTTAACTTCGTCACACCCCCTTGTCATGGCACGGTAATAGACAACGAATGAACGGCCATGTTTGAAGTCCTAAACAGCATCAAGGTCCCATCTGGATACTCTTTGAATATAAAGGGTATAATAAATATTCAAAACAAGAAATTTACAAACCTGAAGTCTCGTGACTGCTACATGCTTATGACAGAATTGCTTCCCGTTGCATTAAGAGGAATATTACCTCCAAATGTATGATTAACCATCATGAAGTTCTGTGCATTCCTCAATGCAATTTCTCATAAGGCAATCAATCTATTGGATTTAGCTAACCTGCAGAAGGATGTGGTCCAATGTCTTGTCAGCTTTGAGTTGGTGTTCCCGCCATCCTCTTCGATATCATGACTGACCTTCTAGTTCACCTGGTCAAGGAGATTAGTATTCTCGGTCCCGTGTTCCTACATAACATGTTCCCCTTTGAGAGGTTCATGGGTGTACTGAAGAAATATATTCACAACCGTGCTCGCCCAGAAGGAACCATCGCTAAGGGTTATGGAACAGAGAAGGTCATTGAGTTTTACGTTCATTTTATTCCTGACCTGGACCCTATTGGTGTTCCTGAATAACGGTATGAGGGGAGACTCAGTGGAAAGGGTACACTAGGGAGGAAACCATATAAAAGCACGTGGACGATTCTTTCAAAAAACACATTACACAGTTCTGCAGCACTCCACCTTGGTGCACCCTTATATCGACATGCACAAGAATACCCTACGATTCGAGAACCAAGGAAAGAGTGATGCATGGAACAAAAGAGCACATGAATACGTTTGGCAATTGGTTGAAAAATGATGTCAGGGTGACGAGAGTATTGATAAGTAATTGTACATGTTGGCTAGGCAACCATCCTGGAATGTCGCTACATTTAAGTGGTACGAGATAAATGGAAATACATTTTACACGATAGCACAAGATAAAAGGAGCACCAATAAAAATAGTGGTGTATGCATAGATGCCACAGACCCATGTGGGAAAAAGAAAAGATATTATGGCTGC
The DNA here is from genome assembly GCA_023333625.1 of Bothriochloa decipiens. NCBI lineage: Eukaryota > Viridiplantae > Streptophyta > Magnoliopsida > Poales > Poaceae > Bothriochloa > Bothriochloa decipiens. Next base: position 26,984,303 of record CM041635.1, read on the forward strand.
ATAGAGGAGATATGGGAACTTGACTATGGACTCGACCTTAAGGTACCTTTGTTTCGGTGCCAATGGGTGAAGTTGAAAAGAACAGTTGTAAAAATTGACCCAGACTACGGAATGGTAACAGTGGACTTCAATAATCTTGGGTACATAGAAGAGCCATTTGTCTTAGCCAAGGATGTGAATCAGGTGTTCTATGTTAAGGACATGGCGAGCAAACCGAAGAATAAGGGGAAAACAAAAAATGACAACATTGAGCCAAAGCGCCACCATAGTACTTCCAGGGAAAAGAAACATCGTGGGAATCGAGGACAGGACACTCCATGGTTACGGCGAGATCACACACAAGGGACATATGTTAGGAAGAAGTTTGTTGCTGTTCCTGCTTGAAATTGCAGTGTATTAGAACTAAATTATCATATATGTAATATTTATTCTATTTCATGAAATTTTTATATCATGTTGGATTTCACATTTGCTCGGCGGATTTTATTTGGCCAATGTGTGATGAAAAATATAATGATCTACGTTAATTAGATGTGGAAACTGATTTCTAGTTAGAAATCAACACTATTATATATTATATAATAGCTACATTTTTATTATTAGCTACATTTTTGCATGGTTGAAATGGTCATCATTAATTTAGACTATATTATATATTAGTAAATCTAGACCAAAAAGTTTATGTTACACCATTTTCTCGTCAACAATAATATAAGACCAGATGTAGATAATTTTCCTAATTTTTTCTAGCTAATATTCCATTTACTCGGCAATTATCAGTTTTATGGGTATTTCTTATTTAAAAAAGAGAAAAAGAGATGATCGTTCGGGAAGCCAAATTCACTCCCCTTTAATCCCGGGTGACACGACGGCTCGGGACTAAAGTTGGGCTACATTTTGGCAGCCCGCTAAAATTTACCTTTTAGTCCTGGGTGGTGTTACAACCCAGGACTAAAGACCCCCTTTAGTCTCGGTTGGTAATACGACCCGGGGCTAAAGGTCCTGGGTATATAACCCTGGCCCGCTAGCTCCTCTTCCTCCTCCTCCACCACGCCCCCAAATCTCGCTCCAACTCTAACCGGCCGACGACGGAGATGCAGGCGCCACCGACGCGCGCCGCCACCACCGAGCTCCAGCAGGGACGTCGCTGACGTCGCATGCCCCCGGCTGCTCCAACGCCCGCACGCTACCACGGCAGTCGACGCTGCCGCGTAGTCGCTCCTCGACCCGCCCCCTCGACACCGCCACGGCCGCTCCGGCACGTCCTCCTCGACGTGGCCTCAATCCGCTCCACCATCAATGCCGCCTCCTCTGCTCTGGCGCGCGCAGATTGATGCCGCCTCTCGATCAAACTCGAGCATGGCCCCGGCCCGCCACGACCCGCCCTGCCACACCCACTCCACCCCTCCTCGATGGCGTCGCGGCCACTCCGCCCATCCTTGACGCTGCCGTGGCTGCTCCGCCCATCACCGACGCCGGCACGGCCTCTCTACCATGCGCGCCGCCGACGGCCAACTCGGGATGACCCGCGTCGACGCTCCGCGATGAGAAGTCGTGCGCCACCCAGTCCAAAAGCCGGGCCCTCCACTGGACCCGCTCTCCGCTCCTCGACGCCGGCACTCTTCCCCAACCCGTATACGTCATCGTCGACGCTGGCCCCCTCTACCCATACGTCGACGCCGCCTCGAGCTCGATCCACACCACACCACCGCCGCCGTCTGGCAGCTCGACACTGGTAGTAATTAAGGTAGAGGTTTTGAGCAGGGTTTGCTTTGGTTCGATTATATATGCAATCATATTCATTTTGTATATATTCTCTTCATCGATTCTATATATATACTGTCATCGTTAAGTGTATTGATCATCATCGTGATTTATTATGATTTTGCTAGATATATAGCTAGGTGAATCTCATGAGATTATTATAATTTTTATTACGAGGTTTTGAGCAGGGTTTGCTTTGGTTTGATTCTATATATGCAATCATATTCATTTTGTATATATTCTCGTCATCGATTCTATATATATACTGTCACCGTCTAAGTGTATAGTATTGTCATTGTAATTGATCATTGTCGCGATTTATTATGATTTGGCTAGATATATAGCTAGGTGGATCTCATTAGATTATTATAATCTTGATTATGTTTAAAATTATTATAGAGTGAGTTTCGATTATAATGCGAGTTCTCCACCCTACTATCCTAATTGATCGTTCTCCGCGCTATATCGCTAGCTAACTAATCCACAATTTTCATTTATATATATAGTTCATAAGATATGGCAGATCTGAGCGGCAATTATAATCATGAAGAATTAATGCATCATCTTATCTCGGGCGACGGACAATATGCATTCTCCCCCTTAACCAGAATGAAGCTGCCGAACCAAAGGTCGACCCCAATCAATATTTATTAGATTTTGATGCACTAGAGCCAAACCTTCATGAGGATGATCCAAATCGTGTCAAAACCTTCATGAGGATCCAGTAGCCCTCCAGACAAACGACTTCGACAGTAACAAGCATCAGAAATGTCAGAGGTCTAACTAAACCGTGCAAGGGTCACTTCTCAATCATAGCTGTGGATGAGAATACCGACAAACCATTGAAGCCACAAAAAAATGCAAAAGCTTATGTCAAACACTGTGGGGCTCTTGTTCGGTACAGGCTGTCAATCAACACTCATGAATGGAAAAGGAGGAAGGATGCTCCGCCTCATATCACTTATGTTTCTGAGATGGATAAGGATCTTCTTTGGAAAGAAGTTATTGCACATTTCTCTCTCCCTCGTAGTCTTACGGAGCAACAAACAAACTTAGTTAGAGCCTGGACACTTAAGAAGAAGGAAGATCTATTCCGAAGCTGGAAGAAGGACCTATTTTCCAAATTTGTCAAGAAGAATGTAACTCCAGATTCAGTCCAGATTTGAAGTATGAAAGGTTGAAGGAAGAATGGCCAGCTTTTGTTGAGTATAAGACCTCAGAATACCATGCAGAAGTATCAAGAAGGAACCAGTTGAATGCAAAAAAAAGGCATACCATCATAGGACTCGATCAGGTGGCTTCAGAAGTGCCATTCCAAAGTGGGAGAAAATAGAAGAAGAATGTCTTGCCAATGGGGTTGCTCCAGAAACACTTGAATAGACAACCCATTGCAAGCAATGGTTTTATGGACATGGGGGAAAACTCGACCCATAGACAGGGGTAGCGCTCTATATTGGGGCACTCACACCTGCTGTAGCCAAACTTATTGAGGTGATAAATGTTGCTGCATGTGGTGAGTTTAAGGCCAACCGAGAGAAGGATGACCTTACCAAGGCCCTCCAAAATCCTGAGCACCTTGGGCGAACACGAGGCCTAGGTATGGTTTCATGGAAGCTCGCCTTCCCACAGGACGCTGATACCTATAGAAGCCGCCAATGAAAGAAGGATGAGGAGGCAGCACAGTTACGCAGGCTAAAGCAGGAGTTGGCTCATTTGCGCGAGTGAGAATGAGAGAGGGATTTGAGGAGGGATATACAGATCGAAGAGGAGGTTGCCCGACAAGTGGAGCTAAAGATGAGTAGCATGGGACTCCAACAACCAACAATAGATCCTCATCGAGTCAGCCCCTCTCAGCAAAGAAGTAGCTGCACTTCCACTGAGTTACTTGTTGCACAACAACAAGAGGAAGAACAAGAACACTTCGTTGTTGATGACATCACTGTCAACTTTACCACATGTGAGCTGCACATTCCTGAGGGGGATAGCACAATTATGGTGGCGCTCGGTTATGTCCCTCCAGAGGATCATAACAGCACAGATCCAAAAGTCCATGGTGCTCCAATTCCTCCTACACATTATAGAGTCAGTGTGGATAGAGATATCGTTGACCATATGAGAGTGGAACTTGAAATTCCTAGAGGTGATAGGGAGAAGACCCTAGGAGAAGCTGAGAAGGGAGTCATTCTGTGGTACAAGCGCTTCATTATCATTCCCAACAATGAGACGGCTAGGGTACCGCCAGCGCTACCGTAGCCTCCTAGGTGACAATATGAAACTTTCAATATATTGAATATATATATGCTATATTATTGGCACTCATCAATTTATTCATTGCAGGTCTCCACCAGTTCTTCATTCCCTAGATCATCATAGTGTTACTCTGATCATGATGATGATGTTATAGGCGATCATGATGACGCAATCCATGGCACGGGTGCATCTCCATCAGCATGTCCATCTCCATCTCCATCTCTGCCACATCCGAAGATGTCCTCCCTGCCCATGGAGAAACCAAAATAGGGTCATAAATGAAAGGCTGCCATTACAGACGAGCTGGTACATGATCAGGAAGAGCATCCCTACAAAAAGGACAATGATAGATGGAGGGCACAAATTAATGAAGATAGAGCACGGAGAAAAGAGATGTTGAAGAACCCTCCGAAGCCGTTACACATACAGAATCTGATGCTAAGGAGACAAGTGCAGGAAGTTGAGCTCAAAATGCATTAGAGAAATAAGTCGCCACCATTGACGGACTTTGAACGGCAACTCGTAAAGTCGTCACACGAGTGTAAGGTCCTAAATGGCTAGAGGGGGGTGAATAGCCTATAAAAATTTTCTTGCAAAGCACTAAGACAAAGAGTTAGTATAAAAGATGGCGAAGCAACACTAGCACTAGCTCAACTAAAATTATGCAAGTCCCCTAAACAATTCTAGCAAGATATACTAAAATCTCTAGTTACACCAACAAGGCTAGGTTGCTAAATTACTTCTAGTGAACAAGGTAATTACAACTAAGAAGCTGAGCAACACTAGAGAGATAAACTATGGAACTACTACTACACAAGATATATTTCAAGAATGAAAGAGAGAGGAATTTGATTCATATACCAACGTCGATGAGTAGAGGATGATTCCAATCTCCAAATGATTAATCCCAACAATATATATGAATCAATCTAATTCACCGGGAGACAAGAGATGACACAATTATTTTTCTCCTGAGGTTCACTTGCTTGCCAGCAAGCTAGTCCCCATTGTGTCCCTCTACACCACATGATTCAGTGGTTAATCGGTATCACACACCGAGCCTCTCCACGGCACCACAAGAACCTACCAATGGTGAGAAGTTGAATGATACGAGCAATCCACTAGAGTTGCAATTAGGCCCTCCGCCGAGGAAACACAACAACCCCTGACAAATTCACCTTGATTGGGAGTGGACACAATCACCAAATCGCCTCACCAATCAATCCAACTCCAACCGTCTAGGTGACGGCAATCACCAAGAGTAATAAGAATATCACAATTGCAATCACACACCTAGTGCCACAAATATGAATCACAAATGCATGCACCTAGGGTTTCCCAACCTCTCACCAAATGAAACCAACCATGGAATGGAGAGGAGAGGAAGGGGATCCTCTTGGAGCTCTCAAATCGATCTCTAGAGAAAGCTCTCTCAATTAATTGAAACACAAATCAAGAGATTGAGAGAGGGAAGGATGAGAGCTTCTTGTTCTTATTCTAGGGTTTGCAAGAGAGAAGAACAAGAGAGAGGAGGCAGCTTCTCTGCATTTTCATTGGAAAATGAATGAGCCGTGAGAAAGAGGGGGTGAGCCAGCTTATATACTCGACGTCCAGATGAACTACCGGAACTTCCGGTTAAACTCACCGGAACTTTCGGGCCATCTCAGATCCGACCGTTTGGCTTGGAAAAATACTAGGCTAACTGGAACTTCCGGTTAAAATATAGGAACTTCCAGTGACAATTGGAACTTCCGGTGGAACCCACCAGAACTTTCGGTCAATTTGAGATTCAACCGTTGGGCTGTAAACTATGCAGATCGGAACTTCCGGTTAGAGTACCGAAACTTCCGGTGACAACCGGAACTTCCGGCCAGAGACCCAAACCAAAAGAATGCACGCGGTCGCTCATGAAAAATCAACTACCGGAGCTTTCAGTCCATGTACCAGAACTTCTGGTGACAGCCGGAACTTCCGGATGAAGACGAAACTAAATGAGTGCATGCGGTCCCTCGCGAGAGTTTGAACTAGCGGAACTTTCGATCCACAACCAGAACTTCCAATGCGACTAGCTGAGAGAAACATTGTCATCCCCAACAATGTACCATCTCAACAAAAAGTTACCAAAACACTTTAGCGCTTGAGATAGCATTACTCTAAGCTTTTTCAGGGAAATTCTCAACCATTTCACCAAGCCATTAAACCCCAATGCATATGCAAAATGAAATACATTTTAGTGGCACTAGTTGAGTAAAGCAATCATAATATTCCCCTCTTAATAGTACGTTATCGAACCTAAATCACTCACACCCTCTATGGTGTCTTGAGTGTCAAACAAAACCCACTTAATACCTTTGCCTTGAAATCCATGGTTTTGTCTTCGTCTTTATCATTTTCAAAAAGCGAAACACATGATCATCAAAACATGTCCACTCATGAACTTGTGACCGTCTCCACCTAGCCACCATGCTCCATCACCTAGTGTCACCAACCTATCTCATATCCACTTTTGAGTCAAAGGTTAGTAACTAGGTTTCATCAATTATCCAAAACCAAACATGGAGCTTTCAATCTCCCCTTTTTGGTAATTGATGACAACCTTCACAAAGATACGAAATTAAATTCAATTTTGAACTTAAATTGCTTGTCTAAAGTATTTTAATCATAAATCAAGGTTGGACAAACATTTCAACTTCAATTTTGGTAGAATTAGCTCCCCTTACATATGTGCCAAGAGTTTGGATTTTGAAGGCTTTGCACATATGCACAGATAAAAATTATGGGAGAGTTATTTTTACCAAAATGATGCTAAGGTATAAAGAATGGACCTTTAAGTGTGATACCAATCGGAGTGCGATAATAACCATCCTTAGCACCATTATAGCTAGACATACATAAAAACTCAAGATACCTTGTCAGACCAATATTAGAAGTACAATATCATGAAATACATGATAGGCACTATGTCTAGTTACTACCTATGCATACTAGTACTTCAATTCACCATTCAAGTTCTATCACTAGCATACACCATCTAATCATAAATATTGAATTTGAAATTTCAATGCAATATCTCATTATGTTAATGCACATATAAATGCAACAAATAGTCTATGAGCTTGCTCCCCCTATTTGTGTGCTCAAATTTAATTGATCCCCTTCCATTGTCATATCCTATCTTTATGACTAATTTCTCCTCCTTTGTCATCAATCACCAATAAAGGTGCCAATTTTAGTGAGACTTAAGTCAATCAATATAGGGTGAAGATCATGTTATGGTTAAAACTAGATCACATGCCTAGAATATGTAATTCGGTTTGAACCAAGGGCAAGCTTCTTCACTCGTTATGAAAATAAGGGTTATCTTGACCATGTTGAATTACTCATCTTGAGCTCAGTTTCTAGAATCAACACTAGGTTTGTAAGCTCACAAACATGTCATATGTTACCACTAGACCATATCAAGCATAGAAACTATAGTGATACCATACATCCATCAAATTCATTTGATTTTCATGAATGATCCTAAAAATGCACATATGTCTAGATGATCTAAAACAAGTCCTAGACAAGTATGAATGTCATGCCAAACAACTTTACCTTGCTTTAGTCGAAGGAGAGGCATGTCATATAAAAATGTGGGGGTGCATCAACTCATGTTTAAGAAATCAAGTATGTTCAATTCATTCCTCAACTTGCAAAATCTCTTCTCATCAAGTGGCTTGGTGAATATGTTGGCTAGCTGATCTTCGGTACCAATGCTCTGAATGCTTATATCACCCTTTTGTTGATGATCTCTTACGAAGTGGTGCCTCACATCAATGTGCTTTGTTCAATGTTGGACCGGATTGTTGGTCATTTTGATAGCACTCTCATTATCACAAAACAAAAGCACTTGCTTGAACTTGACTCCAAAGTCATTCAAGGTGGCTTTCATCCAAAGTAGTTGTGCACAACAATTCCCTACACTAATGAATTCAACTTTGGTGGTGGAAAGTACCACACTATTTTGCTTCTTTGAAGATCATGACACTAGAGACCTTCCCAACAATTAACATGTGCCACTTGTGCTCTTTCTATCAATCTTGCAACCAGCATAGTCGGAGTCCGAAAATCCAACCAATTCAAAGCTTGACCCCTTGGGATACCATAACCCAATATCTTGTGTGCCCTTTAGATACCTCAAAATTCTTTTAGCCGCCATCAAATGACTTTCTCTAGGTGAGGCTTGATATCTTGCACACATGCACACACTAAACATCGCATTCGTCCTAGAAGCGGTGACATAGAGCAAGCTTCCAATGATTGATCTATAGAGCTTTTGGTCAACCATGTTGCCACTATCATCAAGATCCAATCCACAATTGGTGCCCATAGGTGTGCTAATTGACTTAGCATCTTGCAAGCCGAACTTCCTGATCATGTCCTTGATGTACTTGCCTTGACTCACAAATGTACCATTCTTCATTTGCTTGATTTGGAGTCCAAGGAAGTAAATAAGCTCTCCAAGCATTGACATCTCAAACTCACTATCCATCATCTCACCAAACTCTTTGCAAAAGTCTTTATTGGTAGAACCAAAAATGATATCATCCACATAGATTTGCAATATGAATAAGTCCTTGCCAATCCTCTTGGTGAAAAGAGTGGTGTCAACCTTTCTCATTTTGAAACCTTTAGAGAGGAGATAATCTCTCAATCTCTCATACCAAGCTCTAGGTGCTTGCTTCAAGCCATACAATGCCTTCTTGAGCTTGTACACATGGTTGGGCTTCTTGATATCTTCAAAACCGGGAGGTTGCTCAACATAGACCAACTCATTGATGTACCCATTGAGAAATTCACTCTTCACATCCATTTGATATATCTTGATATTGTGGGCACAAGCATAGGCTAATAAGATTCTAATTGCCTCCAATCTTGCCACCGGTGCATAAGTTTCTCCAAAGTCAAGACCCTCTATTTGAATATATCCTTGTGCAACCAATCTTGCTTTATTTCTCACAACTAAACTATCTTGATCTTGCTTGTTCTTGAAAACCCACTTGGTCCCAATCACATTGTAGTTCTTGGACCTCTCAACAAGCTCCCAAACTTTGTTTCTTGTGAAGTTGTTTAGCTCTTCATGCATAGCATTAACCCAATTGGCATCCTTTAAAGCATCTTGTATCTTGGTTGGCTCTTCAAATGATACAAATGAGTAATGCTCACAAATAGTTGCCCATCTTTTTCTAGTTTGTACTCCTCTTCTAATGTCACCAATGATTTGATCTAGAGGATTATCTCTTGCAATACTATTTGGTTGAAGTACTTGGAGTTGATCGCTTGAGCTAGCTTGACTTTGATCTTGAGCTTCATCTTGAGTGCCACTAGTACTTGCTTCAATTGTATCAATGCACACATCTTGACTAGTCATTTGCACCTCATCTTCATGATCTACTTGTCTTGGCCGAATGTCCCCAATGTCCATGTGTCTCATTGCATTGGTCAATTGATCTCCACCACATCATCTTGATTTTGGACTTCACTTTGAGATCCTTGGGTTTCATCAAACTCAACATCATGAACTTCCTCCAAGGTACCATTTGCCAAGTTCCACACTCTATGTGCCTTGCTATTGGTGGAATACCCAAGTAGGAACCCTTCATCACACTTCTTGTCAAACTTTCCAATTCTAGTCCCTTTCCTTAGAATGTAACATTTGCATCCAAACACTCTAAAGTATGAGATGTTGGGCTTTCTTCCATTCAATAGCTCATATGGTGTCTTCTCATACTTCCCATGGCAATAGAGTCGGTTGCTAGAGTAGCAAGCCGTGTTGATAGCATCACTCCAAAACCTTTGGCTCACATTATACTCACAAAGCATTGTTCTTGCCATATCAATCAAGGTTCTATTCTTCCTCTCAACTACACCATTGGATTAGGGAGTGTAGGTTGGTGAGAATTGATGTCCAATTCCAACCTCATCACACAACTCTTCAATTCTTGTGTTCTTGAACTCACTCTCATTGTCACTTCTAATGTTCTTGATGGTGGTCTCAAACTCATTTTAAACTCTCTTGAAGAATGATTTAAATAGATCAAAGACTTCACTCTTGTCATAGAGAAAGAACACCCAAGTGTATCTAGTGTAGTCATCAACAATAACCAAACCATACTTGTTGCCACCAATGCTTGTGTAAGTTGTTGGCCCAAAAAAATCCATGTGTAATAGCTCAAATACCTTAGATGTGCTCATTTCACTCTTACTAGGATGTGGCCTTCCATGTTGCTTGCCGGCTTGACATGCACTACATGGTCTATCCTTCTCAAATGTGACATCCTTCAAGCCTCTAACCAAGTCATGCCTCACTAGCTTGTTCAATTGTTTCATTCCAACATGACCAAGCCTTCTATGCCATAACCAACCCATGCTAGATTTGCTAAGCAAGCAAGATGTGAGTTGAGTTTCACTAGCATTGAAATCCACCAAGTACAAGCTTCCATGCCGAAATCCTTTGAATATTAAACTTGAATCCTCTTCACTTATGACTTCAACATCATTCTTGCCAAAGATGCATTTGTAGCCAAGATCACACAATTGTGACACTGACATAAGATTGAAATCCAAGCTCTCAACTAGCAGCACATTGAAGATACTCTTGTCATTGGATATTGCAATCTTTCCAAGCCCCTTGAACTTGCCTTTCTTATTGTTGCCGAAAGTGATAGAATCAAATCCACCATTGTCATTCCTATCAATTATGTGTTGAGTGCACCCACTATCAAGCACCCAATGCCTCCCTCTGGCTTTGTAATTGACCTACAAGACAAGATCAATCTCTTTTAGGTACCCAAACTTGCTTGGGTCCTACAAGGTTAGTGACCAAACTCTTTGGCACCCAAATGACTTTCTTCTTTGAGCCCATCCATGGTGTACCAATGAATCTAGCCTTCACACCATTAGCCTTCTTGACAAGAATATAGCATGAATTAAGCTTAATTGAAGAAACATGGGATTGCTTGTTCATACAACCTTGCTCTACATGACCAACTTGCTTGCAACTTTTGCAATAGCTACCATTGTTCTTCACAAAACTAGTCTTGTGAGGAGCAAAAGTGGCCTTGCCTTTCTTGGGGGTATAGCCCAATCCCTCTTTATAGAGAGAAGCCCTTTGGCTACCCAAGCACATAAGCAAACGGTCCTCACCGCCATAAGCCTTAGCTAAGGTGTGATTGAGCTTTCTTACCTTCTCCTTGAGTGTCTCATTCTCAACCATTAGTGTGGAGTCACAAGTGAAACCATCACTACTAGATGAGCTAGAAGTGGATGTGCTACAAGAAGGGTTAGTTGGACAAACAACAATAGGCTTGTCGAAAGATTCATTATGATGTCGCAAGATATGCCTATGTTGCGTGTTTCAACTTTTTCAACTTGAGGTGGCATGTTATCACATTTCTCACTTAGAGAGGAATGAGCCTTTTCAAGCTTTGAGTGAGCCTTTTGAAGCTTCTTATGGTCTTCCTTTAGACTCTCATAAGATGCTCTAAGCTCATCAAGTTCTTGCATAAGGTTTTGTTTATCCTTACGCAAGCCCTTTCATTCCTTTCTAGTTTCTTTAAAAGCACCTTTGCAATCTTCAAGCATAGTGATAAGTTCATCTTTAGTGGGTTCATCATCATCACTATCATTATCACTATCATTAGCATGATCACTGTCACCATAGGAATGTACCTTATTTGCCTTAGCCATGAAGCATGTTGATGGAATGTCAAAAAGAGAGATCTTCACTTGGATTTCAATGCTAGCATGCCCCTTCTTCTTGCTTTTCTTGTCATCCTCTTTTTCATCACCTGAGGAGGCCTCACTATCCCATGTAGCAACATGAGACTCATTCTTCTTCTTCTTTTGAGAAGCCTCACCCTTTTCTTGTTTCTTCTTTTGCTTCTTCCTTTCCTTCTTGATAGGATCTTCATCATCACTATCATATGGACACTTGGCAATGAGATGATCTTTGCTATGACATCTAAAGAACTTCATAGAATGTTCACTCTTTTTGGATGAAGTTTTCTTTCTTCTTCCCCGGTAGCTCTTCTTTCTTAAGAGTTTGCCAACCTTGACAAATAGAGCACTCAACTCATCTCCATCATCTTCATTGCTAGAGCTAGCTTCCTCTTCTTTACTTGATGAATCTTGCTTCTTTTTACCCTTGTTTTTTGATGATGTAGCCTTGAATGCTACACTCTTCTTCTTGTCATCATCTTTCTTGTCATCATCTTTCTTCTTCATCTTGTTGACCAATTCTTCCTTTCTATAATCTTCTCTAAATTAATCATTGGCCATGATTTCTTGAAGAACTTGATTTGGAGTTGGGTTCTCCATCATAGTGGTCTTCACCATCACGGCGATCAATGTGTCAAACCTCTTGGGTAGACATCTCAAGAACTTTGTTGAGAATTGAGAGTCCTTCACTTCTTCACCAAGTGCTTTGAGTTCATTAACAATCACTTACAACCTATGAAACATCTTTGGTACACTCTCATCATCCTTCATCTTGAAGCTTGAAAATTTCTCTTGGAGCATGTATGCTCTTGCGGTCTTCACACTCTTGGTGCCCTCAAATGATTCTACAAGTTTTGCCCATACATCATGTGCAACCTCAAGATTCTTGATTATCTCAAATGTCTTGTCATCAAGAGCTTCATGAATAGCACTAATAGCAATATCATTGCATTGAAGCTTTCTTTCTTCAATGGGAGTAGGTGCCTCCAGATTTGCAACCTCAAACTTTGTTTCGGTCACCTTCCAAACCTCTTTATTGATTGACTTGAGATGGCCCATCATTTTTACCTTCCAATATGCATAATTGGTGCCATCAAAGGGAGGTGCCCTCTTGGTGTTGTTGATGTGAATTGTTAATTGAGCCATTTCTTCACCGTAGGCTTTAACCCTCAATTAAACAGTAACTTGGCTTCAATACCATGTGTAAGGTCCTAAATGGCTAGAGGAGGGGTGAATTTCCAATAAAAATTTTCTTGCAAAGCACTAAGACAAAGAGTTAGTATGAAAGATGGCGAAGCAACACTAGCACTAGCTCAACTAAAATTATGCAAGCCCCCTAAGCAATTCTAGCAAGATAGACTAAAATCTCTAGCTACACCAATAAGGCTAGGTTGCTAAATTACGTCTAGTGAACAAGGTAATTACAACTAAGAAGCTAAGCAACACTAGAGAGATAAACTATGCAACTACTACTAAACAAGATATATTTTAAGAATGAAAGAGAGAGGAATTTGATTTATATACCAATGTCGATGAGTAGAGGATGATTCCAATCTCCAAATGATTAATCCCAATAATATATATATATCAATCAATCCAAGTTAGGATGGTACCCATGTTAACTTTATATAATGATCGATCGTTACCTGTAGCTTTCACTGGATACTGCTGGTCATTGATTTGAAAGGGGGCTTCATAATAATCTTGGACTCCAAGTTAGGACCACAAATAGAGTACCAAGATATGATAGATATGATCCATAATTAATTAATATATATTATATAAAACTCTATATATATTATTGCATGCATATGGCAACTAGCCAATTAATGATTGATTAATTATTTTTTTCTTGTGGATGCAGAGCTTGGCTTACGCTCACGGGTAAATACAAAAGTCAACGTGGGGCTTGGACCGTGCCTCTAACTGTAAGACCATGGCGTGTAAGTATATATATAATCTCTCTCATTGCTTCTTTATTATTAGCTCAAAATGATAATTACTAACATGCTTCTTCGATTCATTATGATATGAATCATTTATTTTCTTGTTAAGTGGTGTCAACAACAAGGAGCAGGGAACAATTTATGCGCATACTACGTCTGCGAGTACATGGTGGCCTTCAGAAAGAGGATTCCAGAAGAACAACTCAAAGTATGTAACGAAACACAATTGACTATATACGTTTCTCGGTATATAGTGTATATATATTCATACCTTACTTTCATTCATTCACACACATTGCAGGCAGATTGGTTAAAGACAAGGTGCATGCGAGAAGACCAGATCAAAGCAGTTCAAGAGGCTATTTCGAGATTTCTTGTTGATCAAGTCGCGACGCCTACCGGCGAGTTCTACTATGACCCTAACCGAGTCTTACCTAGTACCAGTGACATGATGGCGAGTCGGCGGTAGGACGACGATAGAGCGTGTGCGCTGGCCTAAGAAAAAAGTTTCATGTGATGCACTTATAATTATTATTTCATGCATGCATGCATTGATTGATGTAAACTAAAACATTAGTTAAGCTATTGTGTGTGTGTATATATATTAGTTTCTTATTCATGTATAAAATGCTCCAATGAACGTATATTAGATTATTATACGTAGAATTCGTACACAAATAACTAATTTGAAATAAATATGAAAGCAAATGAAAATATATCAAAATAGAAAAAGGTCAAACCAATTTATCCCGGTTGCTATCACAAACCGGGACTAAAAAGGCTTGCCCGGAGGCAAGTCTCGGGATGCCTATTTGTCCCGGTTGGTGACACCAACCGGGACTAAAGGTTGCCCTCTAATCCCGGTTGGCGTAACCGGGACTAAAGGGGGGACCTTTAGTCCCACTTGGGCAATCCCAGTTGGGTAACCAGGACAACAGGGGGTTTTTAACCCGGGACTAAAAGCCATATCTCTACTAGTGTTAATTAAATGACATGGGAGGGAGAAGGGAGAACTTGACAGGGGTTGTGTCAACTAGCATTAATCCCTGTATGCAATAGCATTTAATTAATTTGGAATGGTGAGAGAACCTTTTACTTGATCACTGGAATTCTAGTTGCCACATCTCTTGTGGAATAGTGATATGTTTAAAATTTGCCACATCAATTTTTAAAAAAGGAAGTATAATAATATCTCAGCTTCTGCATCGACTGATGCATATGGCCACAACCTAGCTTGTACATTTGAATTTGTGATCTAATCTATGTCTTGTTCATGTTGATTCGTGCTCCATCCCTCTCAAGAGTTTTTCTTTTTCCTGGAATCTCGGGGAATTTTCTTGGATGTTTCATTCTTCCTTTTTGGCTGTGTTTTTGCAGTCTAGTTTTTGAGGGAAATAGTTGCTATGACATGAGTGATGTATCCTAGGATCATCTCCTCTCAAGTCTATGACTTGCATCTCAAATTTGGACTTCCCCAAATTTCTTCCATTTCTAGATTTTTCTGAAATCTGGGAACTTGTGAGAAAGACTGAATCTGTTTTGGTTGTCCAGGGTGGAATTGATTTCTCATGAGGTTGAAGTGTAGTAAGTTTCAGTTCTTTTGGATCTGTTTTGGTGAATTTCTGTGCAGCCTAGATTGTAGATGCGTACTGTACTCTATTAAAAAAACTCTGTTTTCAGGCTCATCAACAGTCAGCCATCAGGTTTTGTTCGCAGGAGTTACTGTTTCAGTAGAAGCTCTGGTTTCGTATTGAGGTAAGCAGAACAGCCGCAAGCTTCAACTCTTCATAGCTGGACATGTCACTTAAGTGATTCAGTGTTGCAGTACTGTGTGCCTGATTAAATTCCACTTTTCTCTGTTTGCGAGTACACATGTGACATACGTCCTTTTGTATAGTAGAAATGTTTAGTGGTTGATCAATTTGTAGTTCACTTTTTTTTCCAATTCGGTGCATCTTTTGGGGAATCGATCTCACAATCATTACGGAACACACTGTACAGAAATTGTTCTGCTGATGCTGCAAACTGGCCAGTACATTGCGGTTATCAACAACTAGTGTAAACGCGCGCCCTTGCGCGCGGGGTTTCTCGGCCACGGATTCAGTGCGTTGGATCCTATAGCAAAAAAAAATATAAAATATAGAAACCGTATGTATCGTGCTCCCAGAAAGGCCACGCTGACTTGTCTTCACCGTTCGTACACTGCTACATGGTCAACATCCTGGTTGCTTGTTAGAGGTCAGTGACGGGCGGGGTCCATGGCCCTGAATTTGGCATGTTGAATCATATAGTTAAAAAATTTAACAACCAGGATTCTATAAAATTCATATGAATAATAGGATGCAGGCACTGTGCACTGTAGAGAGCGGATTGGCCAATTGCTGTGGTCCTGTTTGGGCCTTTCATTCGTACTATGCTACTCGGCCCATCGAGAATGAATGGGAGCACCCAACGGCCCAGGTCGCGAAGATTCGTTCGTGGGTGGCACCAGCGTCTTGTATTCCAAGCGTCATCAGCTTACATTCTATCGCAGTGTTGCTGCATTGAAGGCAAGAAGAAGCTGCTCTACAGGGAGGCGGAGGGAATGACGAGGCGGTCTGGATATAGCGATAGGGAGTGCCTTCCGTTCGATCTTGCTGCAGGAAATATTGTAAGATGTCGAGGCTCACCGCATTTCTTGTTCAATCAATTGAATCGAGTTTGGTGGAACATAAACAGTGCCCTGTCTTGTCAGTGGCAAGGGTTTTCTACGAGGATGAAGAGCCCTGCTGGGAAGGAGAAGGAGTGCGGCAGGGCTGGGCGATGTGCGTCTCCACCGACGGCTAGCAGGAATTCCAGATATAGCATTTGCATGTGCAATGGTGGAGCCCCAGGTGGTGGTGACCTTTTTTGTTGGGTTATTCCTTTTTGGTGCTTGTTCTCTTTTCTTAGTGTATGTCACTGCCTCCATTTTCCAGTACAGTCGAGGTATCAGTAGGTGCGTGCTATAGAGACGTGGATAGGGGAAAAGAAGATCCATGGATTTTTTTTGTGTAGGTGATGGGCACTGTCGATTAGGCAGCACATAAAACAAATCTGCGCCTATGTTTCCTGGATCTTGTTTTGCACAGAGTACACAACATGTAGTTATTTTTGTGTCTTGATTAGTTTATCAGTTTGCAAACCTAATCACTATCTGGTTTGCACGTGGGACGAATAAAATAGGCCGACCAAAGCTAGAGGGCACTGTGGTGGAAGTGGCCAGGCAGGAGGCACCTTGGCAGCAGGCAGCTCTAGTGGAAAGAGGTACGCCTGTGCTTGTTCGCCTTTGTTTCCTACAGTTTGTTGGCTTTGATGGATGTTTGTCCTAGAGAGACAGTGTTAGTGTGGTGAGAGATTTGATGTGTTCTATGTTATGATGGATTGAGCGTTGTGTTTGCAGCACTGGTAAGAAGCAGGTACCAATTGTCATTGAATCCAACAGCTCTGGCTCTTCAGAAAATGATGATGAATCCAGCAACATGTTCTCATATGAGACTAACTCGGTATGTACATCTGTTTGGGTAAGCAACTTGTATATGTGTAGCGTGTTTCTGTTCTAATGCGTACGGATATACTAATAGGATGGATCCGAAGACCCTGAATGCAATGTTGCTGAACTTGAGCTGAAGTATCCATTCAAGTCTTATCTGGTAAGAATGTCTTGGTCTGTGCTTGTTTAATCATCGGCAATGTATTTTTTATGTAGCACATTCTTTGGCATGCCACACTTATACATATGACGACAGGATATGTGGACCTGTAATGGCTACTAGGGACCAACTCGCTGGATCTGCATCAATACGAAGTCTAGCCGTGTCTACAAGGTGAAGATGATCAGGAGGAGAACTACCATACACTCCGCACAGGGTGGACCTTGCTTGTGGTTGCTGAAGGGCTTAAGCATGGACAGCATATGCGCTTTGAGTATCATGGCAGCCATTTGGTGCTCACAACTGATGCGATCATCATTGAGAACGATGAGATTGGATTTGGACATGCTACCATCAACAACACCATTTTGTTTACTGTTGTTATTATCTATTTGGCTCAGAGTTTGGCACTGTGGCTAATCATTTTGTGTTATGCTTCTGATGTATGTGTGCTTTTGGCTGTATTTGGCTATAATGACGGGAGCAGTTCTATCATCTACTGAGGTTGAAACATTCAAGAGGGAAGACTATTTCGTTGGGGAGGAAACAAGGGTGGGGCATGGCGCCTTGACTGCTCTGGGTACTGTCTGGAGGTTTGGTATTCCTAGGACTCCAATGTTTGTTTGTACGATCAGGAACAGCTAGGAAGGCAACACCTCAATGGTAAGTGAGAAACTCTTCAAATAATGTATACTACTTGTTGTACATCGCTAGAAGATACCGAACTAACGGTTTAGCTTATAACATAGCGACTGTTTGTTTGTGTGTAGTTTTTCTCCGAAGAATTCTCAAAATACCTGCCATCGAAGAAGGAAACAGTGGCTCTTCGCTTTGTTGGATCACCTGTTGTCATCTGTGGTGCACTTCATGCCTATGAGCGTGGTCTGAAGAGGATCACTAAAGGGTGGGAGCCGTTCATACTAGAGCATCGTATCGAGGTAGGAGATGTGGTGGCCTGTCCCTTCTATCGCGGTCCAAGTGTCTAGGGGATGGTGATTTGCCGTGCCCAGTGGATGTGATAAACTTTAAGGCCTTTAGAAAAAGTATGATATTTTGGTGAACTGGCTGCCGTTGGTGAACTGGAGGCTTCTTTTGTAAGGACATGCTGTGTACAGTGAACTAAGATGGCTGGTAGTAGGTCTGCGTGATGAAACTGCTAGTGATATGTGTCTCTGATACTTGGTTGTGCTTAGTATTGTTCGATGGCCAGACAATGTGTGCGTGGGCCTGAATGCTGGATGTTTATGGTATGGTAACAAACTTGCTTGTCTGAATAACTATGCGCACGAGTTTATGTGTTGGGTATTTGCACATACTTTGTTGTTTTGTGCTGGTGTACTTGGCACGGAGATACCATGCCTGCAATCTAGAATTTAGAAAGAGTGTTCGTATTATAGATCGAGAAGATACATAGGATATAGTAGTGGAAGCACCGGTCATCATCAGATGCCCTAGAATTTCTACTATCAAAGTACGCAACATTGAAGTTTACACAGTTTTCTTTGAAGCAAACACCATAGAAACAAACAAAGAAACGAACGTCAATAGATGGTTTCAAGTGTACACAACTTGGAGCTCATAGATGCTCTGTAATTTCTGCTACCAAAGAACACATCACTGAATCTGCTGACACAATCTGTTTTGAAGGCACGGAGTTCACAAATTTCTTTGAACCACCAATCGTTCCATTTTACAACCCTGATGTAGTGTAAATGATTTTACTAAAGACTGCATTCTATACATATGTGTTGGAACAACTCAGCAGCACAGTAAGATGTAAAACAATAGGTACCACGCTTATCTCCTATGCAATGCATGAATGCGGAAGCTACACGATGCTTGATCTCGGTATGAAGGCCATTCTCTTGTAGCTCCTGAGAAGAGGCATAGCTGTCCTGGTATGCAGCTTGTTTCTACGCATAAAATACAAGAAGAAAAGCAAATAGCTATGAGCGGCATAGAAGCAGGAGAAACAAATGGAAAAATGGCAATGTCACATAGTAGACATGGTAAGTTCTAACATATAAGCGAAAACTCTTACATTGTGCTACGCTGGCCTGTTTGCCATAGAACTATGCCGCCTGAGACCTCTAGGAAGCAAAGAGAAAGAATGGTCCACAAGGAAACAACAGCAGGCATGGCTCTAGTTACTGTCTAGCGCTGCAAAGATCTCATGGTATACTATATTTTGTGTTTGGTTTGTGCAGTTACCATCATCATCCTCAATATGTATCTTGAGGCCCTGTTTTGATATAACTCGTGAAACCGCAACTTATAATTGCCCGTGACTGAAAACCTTTTTTTTAGATAGACGTCGACCATGGCTAGAGTCTGTCCCTAACTCTTATTGATTGTCATTACATACCATACGTTCAATGGAAACTGACGCCTCTCAAGCATGAATGGGAACCTTGTACTTTTAAGATGTAAACAAATTCTAGGAATCAAAGTCGTCTCACCAGCATGAGGGCCAGTCATTATCTGTGCCTCTAAAAGCATGTCCCCAATTTCGGTGATGATTAGCCTAGTCCCATTGTATAGTCTGGTAGACTAATCTAGATTTCTATGTAGCATGACAGGGAGGCCCTTTTTGAGAATGAGGCTATGGGTTGGGAAATTGATACCATTTATGGAATGTAGCACTTCAATAGGATAGAGCAGGTCGTATGAAGGATGTGTGGTATTTTTAGAAATCTTATCACAACTCAGGTACTCTTTTTCTGTACCGAGTATCAGGGAGACAATGTGTGAGTTAAGGCTATCAGCAGCTTCATTTGTCGGCGTCAGTATTGCCCGTGCGCACAGATAGTGAGGATCAAAGTATCTACCCAAAAGATCTGTATAACCAGCATCTACTATCGCGGTGACATTATCCTTTGTTGGCATGAGTAGCACCTCATCAGGTATAGTGATCCATGTAGGCTCTGACTCGCCCTCCCTACTCACAGCATCTTTAGTACCGTCACCAATGCTCAGTACCCAGGGGCTGAATGAAGCAATTTCTTCTTGCATTTGTGCACTCAGATCTGGATTCCGAAGCCTCATGTTCGTCTCTAAAGCCAAGACACTAACAAGTTTCCAAAGAGGAGAATTCACTATCGCTGCATCTATAATCTGGACGCTATCAGCGCCCTCGACAACAGGGAGTATTTGATGCAAATCACCACCTAGCCACCAAAAACCTGTCGCCTTGCATCTTCATTGTCCTGGGCCATAATATCTCTAAAGCTTCTGTCCAGTGTCTCAAAAACATGCCGATGTGACATCATTGCTTCATCCCAAATGACCAGGTCTGCTGATTTCACCAAATTACCAAGCACAGAGCCACGACCCATATCACAAATAAAATCACTATCTAGCAGGTCACATGGTATCCTGAATCTAGAATGCGCTGTTCGGCCACCTGGCAATAGCAAGGCAGCTACGCCTGAGGATGCGACGGTAAGCACAATCTTGCCACGTGCACGGAGCCATGTAACAATAGCCCCCAAAGAAAGGTCTTCCCGGTACCGCCATAGCCGGAAACAAAGAAGAATGTTGTTTTTTTTCAGAAGCATAGGCTCCATAATGGAACCAAATGCTTTTAGTTGTTCTTTATTGAGCTGACTACATAAAAGGGTCGCTCTTGCATGTAAAGCAGAGGTATCATAAGCAAGTTCTTCCTCAATAAGTCTATTGGTAAAATCGCCGTCAAGTTGGCCGGTTATCTGGGGCAATTTTTGGTCTCTCATGCGAACCCCTTTCTTAGCAAACATGGTCTGTAGGTCAGTAAGTAGGTAATTTCTTAAATCTTCCTCAAGAACCTCATACTGATCATTACCAATAGACTTTTTGAAACGATATTGTATGTCATCAGCAATAAGTTTTCACACCTTTTCAAAGAACATATGCTCATCGTTAACCTCACAGAAGAGCAACATCGTAACAAAAAGCTGCCTAAGCTGCGAAGAAGTAGCCCAAGCTGCTAGCTCATCAAAGGCATTGTACCACTCCTGATCATTACCTAGTAAGCCATGAGCACAACACGTATCTTTAAATGTTGGATGGACGATGCTTTATAGGTTCTAAGATCTTCAAAGCTTTAGGCGCCCTTGACCTCTAGTAGAAGCATTCAGAGAAAATTTCTCTCACCTACCGATGGATGAATGTAGTATATTCAGCCTATCTTGCTAGTATGTACATCCCTAGTTCTATGCTTACGCATCGATGTTCTAGATCCAGCATCCCATTTCCACTGTGAAGGGAACTCACAGTAGGTAAGATTTCTCCCAGCCATAGATTCTCTATTAGCAACAAACCACTAAGTTGGCATTGTCCTCTGTCTAAATGCCTGTGTCACAATGTCAGTTATATCATCATCTTCCTCAAACGAAACATTGTTCTCCCCTGAAAGATGCATCGGCATCCTCTCAATAGCTGGGTAATGCCTACGTATGTCAAATCCAAAAATTTGCCAACATGCATCTTGCTCACATATGAATCTATAGTCTATATACTCCTTTACTTCATTAACTGTCTTAGTCGCAGGGTCGTAAGGACTTCCTCAGCACTCCTAACTCGTCTCACATACACTTTGCTATAGTATGGACTTTTAGTAACGTACTTGGAAAGGTACTTGACAAAAACCATTTTGTTACACCACTCTACATTGATATGAGCCTGATATTTTTTGAGCAAAAACATATCGTAGGGGACCACCCACCCATTATCTAGCCGTTCATTGCCTTTCTGAACATATATCCTGTTTTCTGGCTTACTGTACACAACAAATCCTTTTTCAACATGACTGCTTTCAGGCTTATATGGTTTAGGAAATCTCTTTGAACACTTGCCATTTTTCATGCAGGGACAGGTATCATGGCACGGGCCACACAGCCCATGCATCATATGTTCAACAACCAATGTATATCCCAAAGGATCATGCTCTAGTTTTGGAATCTGAGCACTTACGAACCTATCAACGTATGTCATCGAAGCATTGGTCGTGTCGTGCGAGGTCCACACAATGATGTGTGTATGTGGAAGGCATCGTTTCTGGAATTCCACTGTGTGCAGCACTAAAGCAGGAGAAAGGTGCACAGGAGGAAAGCAATTATAGCCATTTCAGGTAATCAAGTTATTTTTTTAGAAAAAACAACAAAGCAAGGAAATCACCTACCAGCTTTGCTCAGACCAAAGACTGTGCCATCCTTAATATCTTGTAGAAGCTCTTCAAGCTTCATGTTGTATACCCTAACTACAATGTCTGGTCTATCATTTGGTTTCTTACTAGGCTCACAAGCTATAGCCTCAGCAATTTCTGGTCACTTTGGATTGCACATGAACGTGGTGAAGAAATCTGGTTTACCATGGACTCTACATATGGCAATCGCATCATGATAATTTTGGATCATATAACGTCTTCCACCGGTGTGCGAAGCTTGAAGAATAGTACATCTACCAAGCTCACTCCCATTAACATAGCCCTTGGACACAGCATCGACTATTCCCTAAAGGTATCAACCCTCAGTTTTTTTTGGTTATTTAGAATGTGCTAGAGTCTATTCTCATTTATACATGCTCGCGCATCAACCTTTGCCTGGCTTGATAAGAAACCATAGCACAAAAAAGGATTAGGCTGATCTTTTCTGTAATATAGCCTATGGTGAAAGTAGTCCTGCATACTAACCTTAACATGTGCGTTTTTTGGGCTCCTCAGCACCAACACATGTAACATCATCTTCCTCGATATTGGCATATCTAACACTGACACGGTAACCACGTTCACCGTATGGAATCAATAGAGGGTACTAGTGAGACATGTATGCAGGGTGTAAGGATGATATATACTGCAGATTCCCAGATTTAGTCTCAATAACTATGTCACGTTGATAGGTATCAGTCTCCAACAACCAAAAGAGCAAGCTGATTAACAGTAGGCAAGTTATACTGCACAGGGTCACCTTCTCTCGCCACAACAATCCAGATAATCAGCTCCTCATTGCCATTTTCTTCTAACATGTCTCTGGCCAACCTAAATTTCTCTACTAAAGGATTATTAACATCCATCATAACAAGCAATTCCTCAACAATATTAGGATCTAAAGGGTTGGCTGGCCTATCATCTGGCTTCAGAGCATGTAGCCTATTTCTCACCTAGTTAGTGGTGTCATACACATAGAGTTGAAGAAATTTTGGAGGGCTGTTTTCAGCTGGTAAAAGCGATCCAATCCGGTGATGAACCTAGCCAGAGATCTTGAATACAGGCGGGCCATGACCATCATTGATGGACCTATCTATATCTGCCCCCATTGATGTAAGAGCAAAAAGACAGTTATACTGTCGAATATTTTTTCATGAATTTTCTACATCGAGCATCACCATCGAATCTAGCCAAAGAAGCTAAGGGCTCAGGCCATTCTGCGTAGGACGGTAGGACAACCCTGCCACCTTTACAGCAGTTAGCGAAAATGACACTGCCAATTCTAGAATCACATTTGATAGGCTCTTGATACCAAAACAGGGCATGACAGTATCTACATTGGTAGTCAGGGGGACCGTAATAAGAGCGGCCAACATACGAGACTAGAAAAGAAAGAGCATACTCGCATGTACACACGGTCAGGATAGGCCGCTATGGCAGATAAGGACAAGAGCATCTCGGAAGAAAAATGACATGGAGCACAGCATACCTTTCAGAGCGTCTATGTATTCTTGAGTAACACGCACACAAACAATCTCTTCGCCACGCTCTATGAACGGGCCTGACAAGAACCAATAATCATAGTTAGTTTAGAAGGCACCTGTGGAAAAAACACCCATGCAGCAAATCTAGCAAACACGACAAGCGAGTATAGCAACACCTGAATGGGCTAGATTCTTTTGTTGCTAGTATCTGCGTTGCTTGCGACACTGCTTAGAGGGAGCCGACAGAGACGGTACATAGTAGGCCGCACGATCTAGAAGGAGCACTAAAAAACACATCAGGTACAGAAACAGAGAAAAGAGAAAACATAGAAGACACCAGACACAAAGGCAGGGCAGCAACAGCATGCAGTTGAAAGCACGTACCCAGCCTTTTTGTGCTTGCTCTGTGCAGGCCTCGGAGGTGGCTGAACCTGAGAAGCTAAACAAAAACAGACCAGCCTAAATTTCTTAAACACTGCGATATGATATCATAGAAAGACGCACAAACCCCAAAAACAAACAAACCTAAGTTTCTTAAACGCTGCGACACACGTCGAGTCGGAGCAATCATCGAAGAAGCTGGACAGTAAAACATAAACGTGTTGACACGCCGATCACACCAGCACAGTAAAAGTAGTGCAAAGAAGATGAAAACAGGCCTACTTGATGCTTCTGCGTCGTTTTGACAGCCATATCCGGGAGAAGACATTCCTACAGGCCAACAAGAAACACCTAATCAATCACAAACAATACAAAAACAAAATGGAGAACAACTGTGCAATATCGACAGTGGCACAGAAACTACAAACATCTTACAACAATGGACAAAGTTACACGAATCTACCCAACAGAGCAATCTGCTGCAGAAACCATCACACTCCTGTACCAACAGAGGCATAGGAGGCTGCTGCTCTGTAACCAACCTAGCTAGACCTACAGCCCTTGCAGCAAGAGAGATCGATGCCTGTGCAGTTCTTCTGTACATCACTATACTCTGGAAGCTGTAATCTAAAATAGAGAATTCATAAAGACTCTGTAAGAACACAACAGCCTGAAAAGTAGCCTGCTCATACCATCACGAGCATACAGTCCGAAAGAAGCCCAAAAAAACAGGACCTCACCACAGCCAGCATCAGCAATCGAAGGCATCCCAACCTCGATTCCATAGATAACGTCACCATTTCCATCGACCTCGGATAGAAGAGATACATAGGCAATAGCACAGGCAGAAGCCACGGTGTGGAGCAGGGACCAATACGATGGCGCAACAACAAACATCCTTTTTTGTCCTTAACAAACTGTAAAGGCGAAAGATCCACAAAAATCAAAAAGCGGCTAAACATGTGAGAAAGCACCGCCATCAAAAAAAAGAAGTAAAGCAAAGGGAAAAAGAAAAAAACTCACAGGTTAGTCAAACAGCGACACCTAAAATACGTTACAAAATAGGCACCTACCAAAACAGAGCCCGCGCCTGAACAAAACGACCGCGAGAACACAGATCTAGACCACCAATGCTGTCCACAGGAAGCTGTCAACCCGAACGACCATGAGGACCTAGATCCAAGACACCACGCAAGCCTGAGAAGCAAAGGAACGAAAGTACAATTAGGCAAACAGGCGCGTCTCTTGAAGACCATACATAAGAGATCTGGAGACACTGGGCGCCGCCCGACAGAGCACCACCGCGATACGGAGCGGTCGCACGACACAGATGAAAATCGGAGACACCGGCGCTGCTCGGCACATGACGACTGCATTACGGGCCGCTCGCACACCACAGAAAAGCAGACGCACAGGAACCGCACCAACCTTGAAGAGGAGTAGGCAGAAGAACGCGCCAGAAGGCAGCACCGCGGCCGGAGAAGAGAGTAGCACCCACCAGACATAGGCGGATCAGAGAAAAAGGATCACAGGAAAGCAACAAAGAGGGAAGATGAAGGTATCCCAGCACGGTGAAAAGACCACACGTCCTAAGACACTCTGCTGTCGACCACTGATTGGCCAAAGCCACGATCGGGGCCCCGCACCAACAAGCACCGACAAGGCACCGCTTGGACAGCGACCTAGGGTCGCAGCGACCGCATCGACGGGTAACGGCATCGCTGCAAGGCGGGCCCAACCAAACCGCGAAGACCTGGCCCAGTAACCAGTGGCACCAAGCCCAGGCGGGGCAAACGAAGTCTGCGCACCCATGCACCCGTGTATGGTAGAGGCACGGATACAAAACGAACAAATGCCACACATCATCACCGACACGTAGGGCCCCCACCACTGCCGCCCCACCCTCAGAGACTGCGCTGAGAGGCTAGGACCAGTGTGCACGACGAGCGCACCGGGAGGCAAACGGACCCAACACCTCAGCGCGGGAACATCCCGTCATCAGCAGGTGGACTAGGAGACGAGCGTCCCCACCCGGCAGCCCCCACGCAGGAGGCGAGCGTAGGTGAGCATGGGCCGCCCGGCCACCGACACGTGAGCCAGGAGACGCCGGGACCTCCCACAGCGCACGGCGCGGCCCGCAACAGCACCCCGCCACCGTCCTGTAGGGCCGGCAACGCCGGCGCCCCCAAGGTCAGCAACCGCGGCGCCTCGCGAGGGCAGGTGCGCGGCGCCCGACCTCCATCCCACCGGGGGAGGGGGCGTGGGGCGAAAAGGGTGACGTGGCCACCCTGGGGGCACGAGGAACCCCGCCGCTCTAATACCATTAAATCTCTTCATCGCCATGACAACACCTCCGCAAATGCTTCCACTTCAGTTTCTTCAGCAGTGCCCTTTAGCCCTTTTTCTTTACCATTCCCTCTCCATCATCAGTCATCACTCCCACGTCTCATAGTTCCACTTGTTCTTCTAGGCCAGCCGAGTTCACGCCATGACAACATCATGTACTCCGTCAGGTGGATAGTGGACAATGGATGCGGCGATGCTCTGTTCTGTTTGCGCCTCTACAAGTGATGGGCTGGCATACTGCGCTAGCCAGGACATTAGGAGTAGGAGGGAGGGGCTGAACCATCGAGACGAGGGCGTCAGATCGCCAAAGTCTCCCTAAGGCCTCCCGTAGCTCTCTTGGAGCGAAGCACCAGATTGGCAGTGTTTCACCGTTCTAGGCCACGTTGAACGGGAATACTTGTTCTTTGTGCCTCCTTGTCCCATCCCTGTCAGCTCTAACCTCGGTTTTTGTTTTGTCATGACATGTGGAATTATGTGCCGTTTTCTACATTCTTTGATTGCTTTCTATTGCCTCAGGTCACACTCTTAGCTCGCAGCTCACAAACAATATGGAGGTTTTGATCAGATGCTTGTGTCCACATACGACACATGAGTCACTGCAAACAGATCAAGAGAGAGGGCCACATCGACCACACCCACCGTCCACAAAACCCACGAATCGAAAGCTAATCCACCACGTGACGTGGTAGCAACAAACATGTGGCCAGCCGAAGTTCGTCAGTATGATGTGGTGAGCCACGGTGAAGGCAAGCCCAGCGTGCTACAACTTCTCAGTGATCGCCACCCTCTCCTCCTCACCGCTTGCAGCCTCCCTCCCCTTCCTCCTGCTGGCTGCAGCTGAAACTCCCGATGCATCCCAGTCCCATACATGATGGCTACGTATACACTTCGTAACCTGCAAAGTCTTATGGATATAAACACGTTGCAGGTGTCTTACTGATCGATGCTACAGATGAAGCGCAAAGACTATTTATAAGTCAGCATGAACATAGACAACAAAGGCACTCCTTGGCTCACATAAATGTTTGGACTGCCAAGCATTATTGATTTTTAATAGGACATGTATGTGCACTAAGGTGAACCACATAAATGTTTGGATTTCCAAGCAATATTATTCTTAATAGCGTGTACCAAGATGATCGATGCAGGCACATATAAGACCATACAGGGGTCCTGAAATAGCCATGGTATAATGGTTCACATTGCTACTCCATTCCTTTCAAATTATATTCACTTAGCTTAGTTCTAAACCACAAAGACAAAATTTAGAGAAAAAGGCACCAATATCTGCATCATCAAATTAGTTTTCTCAATCGTACGTTAAATATGTTCTATCGAAAGTTATGTCCATGCCATTCCACTTGAACCACATCCGTTATTCTTGGGTTTGGAATACAGATATTCTTGCTAAGACGTTTCAACTCTGAGTGAGACCACAATTCTCCGAGGGATTGAAATTCACTGGCCATTTAATTTGGCAATGATTTGTCCTGAGGACATAAGGTATTTTATGAAATTTCACCTGTACATATAAAACACAAGAACATGGTGTTAATAATCAATAAATAACTCTTATGTATTATTTTTTCTTTTAATAGAAAAGCAGAAAAACAGATAGGGGACTCCCCTGCCGTTTCGGTAAAAAAAAAAAAAAAGAGATACACATATAGTGCGGTGATCGGTCAGGGCACAGTGAAATTTGTTCTATTCATAAAAAATGCTATCGAAACAGTTCAGTCTATAACCAGACATATGGAAATTAAACCTGTGAGAACAGTGCATTCTATTTGCATAAAAATATAATGCTTAGTAGCGGCATCTGTGCACATGTGTAGGTTGCTTGTTACAACTAAACAGAGACTTAATAGGTACGTACACATGGCCCTCACGGTAGGACTTGATGCTTCAGAACGATAGAGGGATCAGGTTTAAAACTTCAGAAGAAAAAGTTTTGATAACTTGTGCGTGCTCACTTTCATTTCAACCACGCCTCTGCCGTGATCGACATCAAGATGGAGCTAGGAAGGTGTTCCTGCTTAGCCTGCTGAAAAGATTTTGATGTCCTTGATCCTCTCTTTAGTAAGGAGGCACTTTAACAGTGCTGCAGGAACTAACATAAATGACCAATAGTGTCACTTGGTTTGGGCATGTGTAATGTGTCCCAGCTTAACAAAGGCTAATAATGGTGAGCTGCAATAGGCTTCCTATGTTTGGCAAATGGTACAAATGTTATTTCTTTTCAAATCAACCAGTGCTTCCAATTTTTGGAAACTGGTATGAATAATTATATAATTCTTTCTTTTATAGAATTGTCAATGCAACAATGTTTAAATTGAAAATCTATTGTATCTGCTGATCAGAGAGGAGACAAACTTTTATTTTTTATTCAAGTTTCATCCTAATCAGTCAATTTTTCTATTCGACGGCCTGTAGCACACATATCTGGAACTCGAATTTGGAGTATTATATCTTGATTTTTTTTCATAAGTATGGGTATGTTTGTTTCTCTCTTCATGGTACTTTCTTTTTGTTTAGCACACAACAAGGCTGTGAGATCACACAGACAACACAATGTGCACAAATTGGGGCAGTTTACACATCTAGATGCTAACAACTTATAGAAAATGTCCAAAAAAAGATGCACGCATGCATCCGTGCAAACAGACTGGTCTCTTCATAATCGTACATGCGTGCCACGATGTCACGCTCTATTTTAAAGTATAAAAATAGAATGTATAAATAGGCTTATATGTGCCTTAAGAATAGTCGCACATATAAGATGATAATTTACAAAGATTATCATCACCCTGTTTATTACATAACGAACCAATATTTATCATAGAGTCTTACACATAAACAAATAGATAACTAATATAACTTTATTGTGGAAGCTCTCCACAGGAACATACCAACTGGTGAACACCAAGCTTAGTACTCATCACGATAGCTCTTGATCCAACCTTCATCTGTTACCCATCCGGGATTTTTCAAAATTAAAAGTAAAACAAGCATAAGTACACAACCGTACTCAACAAGCATAGTATGGGTTAATAAGGCTCAATTAAGCTGACACTATTATACTGCATTTAGCTTTTATAGGTTAATCATATTGAGGCATTTAAATAGCATCAAGATATTGAGAATTCCCATATACTCATGATCGGAATAACATAAATAAATGTATAGCAATAACAACATTAAAATAAACATCTTAATAATTTAAGAATCATTGTTCTTAATGTAAATGTGTCAAGGCCGCCCTGTCCGTGGGCACGGACAATATATTGATTTAAACTCTGCGCAGAGGTGTATACTTTCACTGAGAGTCATGTTTTATAATCGAGTGGGTTTATAACTCCCAAACCACCACAAAATATATAAAGCCACCTATAGCTTCTTCAAACCAATCAGGGACGCGGAAACATTAAGTGTAGGAACCCCCTTCTAATATGGCACAATCCTTCCCGGTTATACTCATAAGGATAGAGGTTGTCCTATACCCAACTCACAGGCCACTAACAAGTTAGAAAAGGGTCTATAGGTGACTAGAGCCAGAGCCATATAGCCCTCGCAGTTGTACGAACTATCCATGATAAATCACTTACCAACAAGATCTCATACTTGTTAAGAGTCATCGTTATCGTTGGTAGCATAAACACCATCATGTTATAGGATCATGACCGGTAGAGCACTAGCATCACTACTACCCAATGCAACCCGAGGGTTCAAGGAATCAGGATATCAAAGCTATTTATAGTCTCTAGGTCATCAAGGAAAACACATGCATATGAATTGTTATTTATAGTGAATAGGTAACAAGGAAGATCCATGCTATACTTGCCTTGATTCTCAAAGTTTTGCTGGTCCTGCTGATCCTCAAAGTAGCCTTGCTCAACAAAACCCTCACCGTCTGAACTCGACATTAACAATCAACACCACGCAATCCAATCGAGCATACATTCACGAAGCAAATAAAGAGTTATTAGAGGAATAGTACACCAATCTCATCAAAACAGAATAAAAATTTTATAACAGTACACACTGCTACGATCACGCAGACGTCAAGTTCACCGAAAATGGAGTTATAACGGCAAAGATATGAATTTTTAAAGAATTCTATAGATAAATAAATGCATTAAATATGAACTCAAAATAAAGTCTACAAACTATACCAACAGTGGCACCACTACGTAGCTTACAAAATTATGAATCTAATGAAATTTGAACGGATCCAAACGGAGTTAAAATGAGCATTTTATAAGCTTTTGAATCAAATGGCAAAACTATAAATAGCTGAAAGTTTATTGAAATAAAAATAAATCCAGATTTACTCATAAATCCACTCGGCCAGGGACCGATATGTAATTAGATGAAACTACAGGGTCTCTTAACCAAAAGTACCCGTGAAGGGGTATCGGCTGTTCGTGGCCACCCGATCCGAAACAGACAGTCAGGATTAGGCTGGGTGGGTAGGTGGCGGCGCACTGGCTGGACTTGAAGCCGACCGCGGTGGCGGCCGTCGCCGGCGATGAGCGAAGCTCGCCAGCGTTCATGAAACCAACGATTCGGGCCACCATATCAAGCGGGGCCGGTACCAATCGAAAGAGGAGGACCTGCCGCACTCACCGACGTAGAAGATGAAGGCGAAAATCGAGCGGGGGTGGAGAGCGACGGCGAGAGGTGGACGACGGCACCCTGCGAATGGTGGCGGCATGCTTAAGCCAAATTGAACCAAAAGAATGGCACACAAGTGCTCAGGAGGTCAAGGCGAAGCTTGGGTGCTAGCTTACGACGACAAAAACCCGACGGTCGCGGCGAATTTCGAGCTTCGGCGGAACCTCGGTGGCGGCTAGGGTTTAGCGGCGCTACTTGCTTGTACCGAGGCGGCGGCTCAAATAGATGGGAAGGTAGGGCGTAGGGCCTAGC
The DNA here is from genome assembly GCA_023333625.1 of Bothriochloa decipiens. Classification (NCBI taxonomy): domain Eukaryota; kingdom Viridiplantae; phylum Streptophyta; class Magnoliopsida; order Poales; family Poaceae; genus Bothriochloa; species Bothriochloa decipiens. The sequence continues at coordinate 27,016,014 of CM041635.1, forward strand.
GTTGGCTTTATAGGCGCCTGGGCACGCGGACTCAACCGGGACTCGGTCGTGGACGCGAAGCAGCAGGCGCGCGGGTCGGAGCTCTGCTTCCGGCTCTGGGTCGAACCAGAGAAAGGAGAAAGAGATGCGGACCCCGTCCATCAGCTAGAGGAGGAAAAACAACAGCTGCCCGTGCGGTGGGCTTCGGCCATTTCGGCCCAAGAAGACGGCAGGCGCGCGTTGTGTTGCGGCTGGCTTGGCCGCTTGCGGCCCGCGGCGGCTGGGCTGCTGGCTTGCGGCCTGGGCTGGCCGCTGTGGCCGGCCGCTGCTGCCGCTGTCTTGGCCATAGCTGGCCAATGCTGGCCATGGCCGGCTGGGGGTGGCCACTGGTGGCTAGAGCTGGCCGTACTTGGCCAGTAGGAGCTAGGGTTGGCCAGGGTCCCCTAGGGAGCAAAACTTAGACAATAAGTTTAAACAAGTCAACCAAAACTTATACAGCAGCATGAATGCATCAACAATTACATTAATAAATTATTTTAGCTATTTGTAAAACATGCAAAATCTAGGGTGTTACACACAACTCGACAAAGCATCTGGTGGACAGAAAATTTGAGCCACATTCCTATGTTGCACTCCTACCAATATCACGATTGCTGACGCACTCGCACTACAAATTATAGCCACTACGTCGTGCAGCACTCCTTCGGCCCTGTCTTTGTAGCAACTAGATCTGGAAGTACAGTATTTGTGTCTTAGACTGTCCACAATATATACTTTTACCGGTGCCTGGTAAGGAGAAATAGTAACCAGGCACCGGTGCCCACGCTGTGGGCGATGCCCAATTGCCAAAATTTTTCCGCACCGTGGCATGTAGAGGCATCGATGCCTCGTTTTCTCTCTCTTTCACCGAGTGGCTGGGGGACCGACGCGTGCAAGTGGACCTCCTTATGAGCGCCGTGGAGGGGTCGCCGTCGCTGGCCGAGGCCCGGTGATGGTGAAGGTAGGCGGATCCACCTCCCCACCGGCCCGCGACCAAGCTCGTCGGGGAGCTTCAGCCCGCCGCCGCGCGGAGCGCCCTCCGGTCGGCCGCGTGCCCGAGCGCCTTGCGAGGTCCTCTGCGTGGGGAAGCGCGGGAAGCCCCGGCCGGCACCTTGTGAGGTCCTCCACCGCCGCGAGCCCGAGAACGAGGTCCTCCGCCAGGCCACGAGCGCGGGTCTCCGCCGCCGCGAGCCCGAGCGTGAGGTCCTCCGCCGGGCCACGAGCGCGGGTCTCCGCCGCCGCGTGCCTGGGCGTGAGGTCCTCTTCCACCGCCAGCCCGAGCGCGAGGTCCTCCGCCGCATGGGGTTGACGGATTCGGTGGGGGTAGGCAATGAGGAGGATTGATGAGCGGCGGGCGGTAGACGGAGAGCCGAGGATTTGGGTTGGGACGGAGACCTCGGGGAAGAGGAAAGAAGGGGATTTGTTACACGGGGCCCACACACGTGAAATCGTCGATGCCCACACTATGGTATTCAATGAGACGAGGCACCGGTGCCCTGTGTCACGGTCAAAATATTTTTGAGCACCGGTACATTGTGGACGGTCTTACTGGTCGACTAAACAATGAGACACAACAGTATATTTATTTGTCAGTTTGAAGCAGAATAGACATAGACCAGATATATATAGGCATATAGTCTGGCTCACGTAAATAGTAAGAGATTTGTTACGGTGGTGCAGTACTACTAGTATTTTTTTAGTACTTTTTAAATTTTCCTTTGACAAACAACTAATTTGAGAACACGTAGGGCCCTCCCGGAGTCTCCGAGGCCGTGAAACGCGTAGGGCCACGCCGCCTGTGTGTGTAGGGCCAAATATTGTGCCAGGAAGAAGCCGAACAGCTGGCGCCGTCAGCAGATGAGGCTGCTTGATGCAGTGCATTGAAGTCAGGGAAGCTCTCTACGCGATGCCGCCATTGTCATTGTCAACTACACCTCTACCGCTGCGTGCCTTGAGAAAACGCCGTGCATGACACCTTGCTGGTCAGACCCTAGGCACAGCGGCATCTTACTGAAGTAGATATTATTTTTGAGCTACTAATAACATCTTAATTAATCCGCATGTTATTACGATTATCCTTTATTTCAGGTATATGAAAGCTTCGTAACATTAATCAAAAAATTAATCTTATCTTATAAACTAATAACACTTAACTGCTGGGCGTTGTTCATTAGTGATCGTACTACTGCCATTCTCAATCCAGCCAATGTTAATACAATAACACCAATTAGACAAACGTCATACAATGCACGCTCCAATGTAATTTTAGATCACATACATGCCTGGCGAAAATCCTCCTGTACAAATCTTTTGTAATCATGTAGCAGAGCTATAAATCAATAAAAACCAGTTGGGCCGTTGGCCGTTGCAGTGTTGTAAAAAAAAAGTACAATGCACGCTTTACTGATGTCTGAGGATGGCATTCTTTTGACTTTCTCTTGAATTAGATCAATAATCATCGCTTCCTTCATGAAAAAAGGCCTGGATGATATGGTTAGTGCAGAGGGCGGTTGTGACATTAATGGGAGAGAAAGTAAACATATACATTTGGAATTAATGGGAGAACACTGAACACTGGACGAAGCGCTAGCTAGAAAATGGAGAATTGCCCAGTGACTATGTAATTTACACCCTCACCCCCTCTCTGATTTTTGTCAAATGTACGAAACTGTGGTATTTTCCACCAACCGGGGGCCTCGTCCCAGGCATGGCTTACACAGTTTATGCGGAGCCAGGATGACAGATGATGTTGCACTAGTGCCAACTACAATAAACTGTAGCAGCTAAGTAGCTATCTAAATCTGAATAGCCTCAATGGTTAGCTACTAGCGTTCAGCACAGAATACCATGTTGCTTCATGGCCTTGTCTAGGTACCTCTATATATATGCTGATATATCGTATTTGTGCATGCTGTTCAGAAGCAGGCCTCTATTCGCTATTGCGCGAGGAAATGGCGGTGCTCATAATCATATATATCGACGAGGATGAGGAGTAGCGAAGTAAAAAAAAAAAAAAAGCTCCATCATGTCCCTTGGCCACTTAGCTCTGTATTAATACCAGAGGGGCTAGCACTACATTGATATTTTTGGTTCACTTATGGATCGCTTCATTTACACTAGTACATAGCTGGAGTACATCAAGCTTTCCTTGATGATTAAATTTTCCTGTAGCATTAGGTTCATTTTATAACTGTCTATATACATCAACTAGGATATGGTTTGGATATTCCTTGTGTGTGCACAACAATAGCCGAAGATAATAGCGAAAAAAGGCTGATGATCCAAAGTGCTACTGTCATGCACATAAACAACTGAACAAGATCCCATTATTATTTGATCTCTCGAAGGATTATTTTCCTTTTTTAATTTTTATCTATTTAACTAATATTTTTTTGAAGGGTGATCCAAAATGTATGTTCTGTGATTCACATGACTGCATTACTCATTTTTTCCTTCCATATCCCATTGCTGAAGTCATTAGCTATGTCTTTAATTAGGAGCTGTCAACATTCTAATGAATTTAGATCAATCTTGGAAATGTGAGACTTGGCTTCCAAAGATTTGGCCTTCTATGACAATTTGCAGTTGTCGGTTACCGAGAAAAGGGGTACCCTAAACCTCCCTTGTTTCCGGTTAAACCCCGAGTTTACCCTCAGATTAATCTCACGGGGACCCTCGAAAAAACACGTGCAAGACCAGACCGTACATCCTCGACCCACCGGGGCCCACCGGCAAATACACACTGGGCCGGCCCACAACAGAATACTTAACTTCTGCCGCAACCCTCGACAAGTCACTGACGTCACCAACTGATGATCACTCGAGGTGGGACCCCGCGTCAAGTGTCGAGGCCCCGGCGGGACGGACGCCTCGATACAACAAGGGTCGAGCCCCCGTCGATCCACCAACTCTGGGTGCGTCCGACAGCGCATTTGATGCAAAACTACCTAACCTCGTCCAATCGTATGGCTACAGTAGCCGCACAGTGGTACGTACAGCGGTCGAATCCCGCTTTACCGTCCATACTGGGGACGTGCATCGGTCTGCACGGCACTGTTTTGCCGTATTCGGCACTGTTAGGCCGCTCGAGGCCCCCTTCGACGCGCTACACGACAAACAACCAACAACAGATTCCCTAAGTTGATTCCCTAAGTTCAATCTTATCCGTTAAACCTCTACGCTCGAGGCTACCCCTCGATTGGGCCTCGAGTATGTGTCGACGCCCTCCGGTCAACCCACATCGACCTCGAAAGCTGCGCCAACAACTCCCGATGCGACCCCAACACGGACTCGCACGTCCTCTACAGGGGATCGCGTCTTTCGCCAGTCAGCAACCACGCCTCCGAAGGACGCCTGTCAACTCCAAGCCATGCTGCTACAGAACAAGCCATGCTCAGCGCACGTCTCTGCAGTGGCCTCGAGTTGACCACCACGACCCACGACGTCACCACTGCGTCATCGAACCAGGACACTTATACCCCTGTGCCTCCCCTTGGCCTATAAAAGGGGACGCCAAGATACACAATGAAAAGAGAGGCCCAATCGGACGAAGAATCGACTCCAGACAACGATCTCACGAACAACCGAACACACGCCTAGGCAGACTCCTAGACTCTGAATAACTCTTTCGCTCTATACTCGACCCCCCCGAATTCTCTCCTTCGCTTGTATTCACCCCTGTACAAAGCACTTAGGTGCAAGATAATACAAATCTTCTCCCCCGCTGGACGTAGGGCCTTCTTTGCCCGAACCAGGATAAATCACTGTATTCTTCTTGCATCACCATCCGAACGGGTTATGCACACATACGTTTACTCGTTGTCTTAGGACACCCCCGGGTTCCTAACGTCGACAGTTGGCGCGCCAGGTAGGGGTGTGTGTGTCAAAACACTTAGTTCGGATGGCGAATTTCGTATCATCGCTCCCTTTTGGCTCGGTGATCTGGTTTGGGAGTTTGGAGTTCCTGTCGCTCGGCACGAGCCATGACATGGTCCTGCTCTCAGTCGAGCACCCAAGCGGGGCGCTTCAGGGACTCCGCGAGGAGCCCCGCGTCACCCTCGCCACCATTCTTCCCAATCAAGGAGACGTGGATCGCAGGGCGGGCGACGCCGCCGTGCGTCCACGGTCGTCACATCCTCTTCGTCTTCGACAGATGACTTGAGCTCTCTGGCCAGGAGCCTCCCACGACTACGCGTAGGGCTCGAAGAGGGGCAGCGCTCGCCAGGGTTGAACGCTTCTCCCCAGGCGAACGCGCCCCTCACGTCTACGGCTCTCTTGTCCCATGAGCAGTTTGCCATCCCACCGGCACTGCCATTTGGGCTCGACAATGCTGCTTCAACATACTCCACTAGCGTGTGCTCAGGTTTTGGAGCGGACGGGGAACGGACTGGACCCCCCTACACGCAGTAGCGTGCCAGGAGGTACCGGTACTGGCCCCTGAACGCCCGATTAACCCTCGCCCACGCGGCGCCTGCCCTCGCGCGGTTCGGCAGTGGCTGGAAGTGAAACAATATGGGCGAACCATCATGCCTTGCCCGCTCTACTCCGACTCCGACTACGACTCCAGCTACTATGATCCCACGCGAGAGTGTTTCCACGTCGACATAGTCGCCACGTCGGGCAACGACGACGCCGATCCCGCAGAGACGTTCACACCACCGGCTGCAACAGGTGGACCCCTCATCCTGGCAGGACAGGAGGAAGGGCCCCCCTACAGCGACCAATGATCTGTGCGATTCGTAGGGCGCTCGCGTCGCCCAACTCGCGCAGGTCCGGGAGCTTCGAGCCAAACTCGACGAAGACAAAGAGCGACTGCGCCAGCTCGAGCGTACCCTCGAGCAAGACAATCGGCATCCCCCAGGCGGAGGGGCTCGGGCCCGAGGGCGTCAAGTACAGCAGCAGATTGTGGGCGCGGATACGGTTGCACGTCCCGCCTTCAATCGAGCCAGTCAGAATGTCATCGTGGCAACCATGCTTCTCCGCAACATGCCGGCCCCCTCGAATCCTGAAGCCCAACAAGCCCAACAGGAGATCCAGGGCCTTCTCGAGGTGGCCGCCATCTAGCAGGCCGAGAGTTCTGCCTCGAGGCGTTGAGGTGCGGCCTCAGGGCAACACCACGAACCCTCATGGCATGAGAGGCAGGCCTCGACCAAGCCGGTACACTCCCCCCGCTCGAAGGGGGCGGTCCCGGCCCACTATCGCGTTCGTGACAACCGCGAGCCCCATGATGCGCGTCACGACATCAACGAACACCGCAGATGCAAGAGCAGTGATGCCGAGGCACGAGGCTACAGCGCTCATCAGGGCGGACGCTACGACAGCGACGAGGACCGACATCGATCCCCGGATTTGCCGGGTCCTCGAGCCTTCAGCCTTGCGATTCACAGCACGTCGCTGCCTAGCCCCTTCAGACCCCCGACAAGTCTTGTCAAATACGACGATGGGACAAAGCCTGAGCTCTGGCTTGCTGACTTCAAGCTGCCGTGCCAGCTTGGTGGGGCTTGGGACGATAGCGCCATCATTCAACAACTCCCACTCTTTCTCTCCGACACCGCACGACGATGGCTTGAGGAGCTTCCCCCCAACCAAATCTATGACTGGTCCGACCTGGTCAGGGTTTTCGAGGGGAACATCAAGGGCACCTATGTGCGTTCGGGCAACAGGTGGGAACTCCGAGGCTACAGACAGAAGCCCAGGGAATCCCTCCGTGATTTTACTCGATGCTTCTCCAAGCAGCGCACTGAGCTTCCCCACGTCACCGACGAAGAGGTGATCCTGGCTTTCATTGCTAGGACCACCTGCAAGGAACTGGTCCGGGAGCTCGGGCGTGCTCCCCCAAAGACCGCTGATGAATTGATGGACATCGTGGCCAACTTTGCCGCCAGAGAAGAGGCCGTCAGCGCCTTCTTCGATGATGGCAAAGGCCAAACGCAAGCCAAGGCGGCCAACCCTGAGGGTTCAAACCAGGGCGGCAAGAAAGGAACCTCCGTCCAAGGGGGTCGAGCCTCAACCAACCCAGGACCCTCGACTAGGGCCGAGGTCATGGACCTTGAGGTATCAACCCCTCTAGCAAACGATGAAGCCGATTGGCGTAAGCCCTTCCTCGAATACCTTACTCAAGGGAAGCTGCCAGATGAGCGAAACAAGACTCGACACATTGCGCGAAGGGCCAAAACCTACGTCCTCTTCGGTCCAGACAAGGAGCTCTATCGACGGAGCCCGACCGGAGTTTTGCAGCATTACATCACCATCGAGGAAGGCAAAAGGTTACTCAACGACCTACACTCGGGGGCTTGCGGCCACCACGCAGCGCCGAGGACCCACATCGGTAACGCCTTCCGACAGGGCTTCTACTAGCCAACCGCTGTTTTCGACGCCATCAACATTGTCCGCTCGTGCAAGGGGTGTCAATTCTACGCCAAGCAGACACACTTCCCAGCTCACGCCCTACAGATGATCCCCATCACCTGGCCGTTCGTGGTCTAAGGGCTCGATATCGTGGGGCCTCTAAAGAGGACAACCAAGGGCTTCACCCACCTGCTCGTTGCCATCGACAAGTTTACCAAGTGGATCGAGGCTCGTCCCATCACCAACATTCGTTCCAAGAGAGCGGTCGAGTTCTTCATTGACATCATTCATCGCTTGGGGTCCCCAACATGATCATCACCGACAATGGCACGCAATTCACCAGCAAAAAGTTCCTAGACTTCTGCGATCACCATCACATCCGTGTGAATTGTTCTGCAGTTGCTTATCCTCGAACTAATGGCCAGGTCGAGCGTGCCAACGGGATGATTCTTCAAGGGCTCAAGCCTAGAAATACGGTAAGAAGTGGGCCACCGAGCTGCCCTCGGTCCTGTGGAGCTTAAGGACAACACCTAATCGAGCCACGGGGTTCACCCCATTCTTCTTAGTCTATGGGTCCAAGGCCGTCATCCCCACTGATCTCGAGTATGGTTCTCCTCGACTAAAGGCCTACAACGAGCAAACCAACGAAGAAGCCCTCGTAAACGCCGTCGACCAGCTCAAGGAGGCTCAAGACATGGCGCTGATTCACTCCGTGAGGTATCAGCAGAAACTTCGACGCTACCACGACAGGCACGTGCGCTCGAGGGACTTCCAAGTTAGAGACCTCGTCCTACGTCGACGACAAAGCAACAAGGGGCGTCACAAGCTGACTCCACCATGGGAAGGCCCGTACACCGTAGCTGAGGTGCTGAAGCCCGGAACATACAAGCTCACGAACAACAAGGGCGAAACCTTCACCAACGCATGGAACATTGAACAGCTACGTCATTTCTACCCCTAGGGCATCGATACCCTTGTACATTCTCGCATGTTTCATACATTTTCGCATGACAAGTATAAGAAGTACTTTCGATTATAAGTTCAAACTTATTATTGTGCATGCAAGACGTAGCCTCGACCCATTCTCGCCAGAGTCGAGCCTCCCTCAGGGGCTAACAGGGGGGAACCCCCTAAGTTCCTAAAAAATATGAACAATTTTTCAAAATTCGAGCGTCTCCTTTTGCTTTGCAACTAAGTAGAAAACGCCTCGAACTCCCTAAGGGTCGAGGGCTGTCGAGCCTGGGGCTCTCCTACGCCTCAGGGCTATGGTACCCCCACTCACTCCCCCTCCCTCAAGGGATACGAGCATGCGTCGAACACTTAGTCGAAAAGCAAAAGTCAGGTGATCGAAACTCGAGGGTCTCTTCTTTCCTACGCCTCGATACGCTTCGCGACTAAGTAGAAAACGCCTCGAATTCCCTAAGGGTCGAGGGCTGTCGAGCTAGGAGCTCTCCTACGCCTCAGGGCTATGGTACCTCCACTAGCTCCCCCCTCGAGGGATACGAGCACGCGTCGAACACTTAGTCAAAAAAGCAAAATCTAGGCAAAAGAAAACAGAGAAGGCTCGACCTTAAAATATCCAAATGCATTACGATAGATACATAGATGTTTTAAAGGCCCTCGAAGCCACACTGAATATAAGTTACAAAAACTAACTTATTTATACGGGCACCTTCGCCCAGTTTTGCCCTACAGGCCTGCTTTCGATCACAAGCTCAATCTTCTTATACATATAAGAGGTAGCCTCGACTCTGCTCCCTCAGCGTCGAACCTCCCTCAGGGGCTACAAGGGGGGAACCCCCGAAGTCCCCAAAAAACTCGCATGATTTTTTTAGAACTCAAAAGTCTATCCTCTCTACGCACCTCGATACGCTCTAAATACTTAGTTGAAAACGCCATGTGAACACCCTGAAGGTCGAGGGCTGTCGAGCCAGGAGACCACCGACGCCCCAGGGCTACGGTACCTCCACTCACTCCCACGTCGAGGGGCACGAACATGCATCACACTAAGTTAAACGTTATCAGACATGCGAGAAAGGAAGGGACTAAACAATTTGCAAAGTTATATTTTACATTCGATAATGTTTCGAGGCCGCCTGGGCCTCGCAAACCAGAAAATTACAAGATTTCTTACAAAGGCCTCTTTGCCCAGATTTGGCTCACAGGCCATCATCCTCAGGAGGCGGAAGGACCTCACGCTCGAAGAGGCTTGCAAGACGACTGCCAGGTTCCTCAGCAGCCTCGACCAACCCCATGAAGACGGCTTCGTTCTCCTCGTCAGTCTTCGAAGGGTCGCTGACGAAGCCGTGGGAGACGACCTCCATGTCATAGATGTAGCCAGAGCCGTGACCGCCATCGCCCGCTTCACACCGACATGAAGGGCACCCCGCACCTTCTCCTTAACCACGTGGCCGAGCTCGAACAGCCGGTCAAGGAGAGGGGCCCCATGGACGTCATCCGCGGCCGCTTCGGGACGAGGGACATCGAGGCTGTCGCAGACCATGTCGAGCATACCGCCGAGCTTGCCGGTCAGCTTCACCTCGGCCGTGTATGACTTCTAAAGCAGGCCGAGGTCGCGATGAGCCCGAGTCAGCTCCTCCTTCAAGGTTGGAAACAAACAGAGTCAATAATGCTTAAGAAAAAACAAAGGCAAAAAAACTCTTCAAGAAAAGAAGGAAGACTCACCGACGGCGTGTGCCTCGAGCTTCGTATGCGTATCTTGCAGAACAAGATACTCGTTTGCAAGCGTCTCACCAGCACGGACCATCGACGCATTCTCCTCCTTGAGCCTCTCGAGGGCCTCGCCTGCCGAAATGGCATTCCGCCTTTGCTCTTGCCAGGCTTCGAAAAGCCTGGCGTTTTCGGAGGCCGAGGCCTTGAGCTCCTTCTGCACCGCTTCGAGGGCCGCGCTAGCCCTTGCCAGCTTGTCGCTGGCCTCGGACCTCTCCTTCTTGAGGGCCCTCCCCACTTCCTCCTTCGCCTTGGCCTCGGCCTCCTTGCCTTGGGCAGCCACCTCTCGGGCCAAGGCGGTTTTGGACTTTGCCTTCTCAAGCCCACTTTGAGCAGCAGCAACCTCCTCCTTCGCCTTCACGGCCTTGACCCGGGCAGCCTCGAGCGCTGCTTCTAGCTAGGGGATCTAGTTCCACTTATCCTTGGTGCCGTGGATAAGATAGGACTTGATGTTCGAGCGCTTTCTCAGATCCTAAGAGCAAGAAGAACAAAGCACATCTTCGACAAAGAGAACACACCCCGAGTTCCATAACTTCAAAGAAGGATGCTTACCGCAAGGCGCTGGTGAAGGTTGTCGCTAACGAGACCAAGCATTGCCTTCAGCGAGCTCTGAAGGCAACAACGCTCCTCCTCGACGGCCCTCCAGCACTCGAGCTCCGCGGGGTCAACCACCTCCCACGAGGGAGCGTCGTGACTCGTGGGGTTGTGGACGCGGATGGGCTCCGAGCCCCATCCTGAAGTCTCCGCCTCGGAGCGCCGCCGTGCCGCCTCTGCTTCGGCACCCTTCGCGTCGACGGCCGCGCCTGCCGCAGGTCGTTGCTCGGGCACCGCGAGGGGAAACGGACCCTCCCACGGCACGATAGCCAGCAAGCCGGCCTGCGGCTCCTCCCGCTCGACAAAAAGGTCCGTCAGGGCAGACACGGCGACACTCGCCTCCTCGACCAAATCACCCACAGGGGCCCCGCCTGACGGGGCCGTTCGGCACCCCCCGGACTCGATGACCCCCGACCTCGGTGGCGACAGGGGGGGCATGGCATCTTTCTCCTTCCCTTCATCGATGGAGGCCTCGCCCTCCTCGGCCTTGAGGACGATGGGTGCCGCCTCCGAAAACCCCAGCAGCGAGTCATCCGAGGGGCCCTCCGGCATGCTGCTACCCGGCGCCTCGACGGCCATCCCGACTCAGGGCTCGACGCCGCAGCCACTGCAGTCTCGGTGGCCGCTTCGTCGATAACAGAAGCAGCGCCCCGGGCCAACGCCGCGCGTGCGGCCTTGACCCAAGCAATGATCCCCGCGTTCGAAATCGTCGGGGGAGTCGAGGCGGCGCTCGTCGCCAAAGGAACCGGGCCCGTAGCCGGAGCCGCCGCGACCGCTATCACCTCTGTCGCAGCCTCCGTCCGAAGGCGCTTGGCCGGAGCGGGCCCCGCCAGTGCCCGCTCGCGCTTGAGTCTGCAAGAAAGGAAAAATTAGATGCGTGGAATTGAAACGCAAAATAAAGCTGCTCCAAGATTAAGAACTTACCCCACTAGGAACCTCCTCGGGGTTCGTGAGCCCCCCCGTCGATGGCCGCGTCCCGACGCCAGGAAGGCTTGAAGTCGTTGCCGGCGGCGTCACGCCACAAGGCCCCACAGCCCCTGGAGCGAAGGCCGCCGCCGATGCGGCCAAAGCCAGCGCCACCGGCCCGGCTCCAAGGGCCAGATGACTTTCACGGGATCCCTTCATGGGCCCCCCAGAACCAGCAGCGCCCTGCATCGAAGGGGCACCAGCTGCGACCCTCTGGGTTGAGAGGTGCTCCTCTTCTCCACTCCACTCCTTCCCCGACGCCTCAGAGGAGGACCCTTCGATGGGCCCCACCTTTCATCTCTGCTTAGCCGAGCGCTGCTCGCCCGTAGAGAGATCAAGGCTCTGCATCCGCCTCTTCTTGCTCTCCTCCTCCTTCATCTTCTTTGCCGATGAGGCGCTGAGAAGCCCCGTCGGACCAGCTTTGAAATCTTCCTTAATGGGGGGTAGCGACAACTCGTAGTCGAGCTCCCCCTACACACAAAGCCCAAAAAAATGTAAGGTGAAAAGAAACAAAAAAGAAGGGCTCAACGAAGTAATACACTCACCAGTTCGGGGTAACCAGGATCCGGCCGCATCGGAAGATGGTTGACTTCCTGCGCCGTGAAGGGGCCCGACACCGTGCCTCGAACCCTCTTGGCGACGCTCTCCAGCGTAATATCCTCAGCAACCATCCGGCTCCCTTCGAGCTTCGCTCCAAAGAACATTTGGCTCATGCGGAGCGAGCGCCGCATCAGGGGGAGCACCCGTCGATGGTGGAAGGCCGAGGCAACGACCCCGGCAGTCAACCCCTGCCCTCAAAGGGTCGCCAGGGCGTTGAGGAGGTCTTCGAGCCTCCCTTGATGGTCCCGCGCTGGGGCGCCCTAGTTGTGGGGACGCGACTCGATGATGCGCCTCATGTACTGAGGCAGCAGCCCCTCGTCGTTCCTGATATAGAACCACTTCGAAGGCCAGGCGCCGTGGCTCGAAGTCAAGCCGATAGGGATGAAGGTGTCGACCTTCCTCACAGCGAAGTTGCAGCACCCGGCCCACACCAGCCTCTGCACCCCCGGTGACGCGCTCTTGGAGAAGTACTCCGCCCGAAAAAGATGAAGCCAGAGCTCCCAGTGTGCCTCCACCCCGAGGTAACCCTCTCAGACAGTGGTGAAGATGGCGGCGTAGGAGATCGCGTTGGGGGAGAGATGCTGCAGCTCGATCCCGTAGTAGTGGGTGAGGGCGCGCATGAACCGGCTCGGCGGGGAACCGAAGCCCAGTCGGTGGAACTTGATGAAGCTGACCACGTAGAGCTCCGGTGGGTTCGGCTCGAGGTCCCCCTTCGGTGGAACGAGCCATTCGGGCTCGGCCTTGTTGGTGATAGGGCGAAGGAGCCCCTCCGCCACCAACCCCTCCAGCTCCATCCTCATCATGTCTGAGGGGAGCCACGCCGCGGGCTGAAGAATCTCCGGCGGTGCCATGGCAAGGGCACGGAGCTCTTCGGAGGACGGACGACCCGGAAGATTTCCTATCTCCGCGGGGAAGGCAAAGCGCAGGGAGGCGAGCGCAAGGAAGGTAAGCGCAAGGAAGGTGAGCGCAAGGAAGGCAATCAAGCACAGGAAGGCGAATGCGAAAACGGCAGGAAGGCAAGTGAAGAGCAACGGTGCGCGGAGTGCCTCCTTTTATAGGGGCAGAAGACCAACGGGCGACCGTCGCTTGCCCGACCAGTAAGTCCCCGCATTAAATGAGCCCAAAGTACTCTCCTCTCGATTCCTGTGCGTCGACGTCATGAGCGAGGCCACCGGGCGCCAATGATACTCTCGGGCCCGCGTGTTCACGCCATTTCGCATTCACCCCATTGACTCCCATCGACCATGGACACGCATCAAGCATCCACGAATCAGCCGTCATGCCGGCCCCACCACGACGGCGCCGTTCCGACTCCCATGATATTACGGCCGCGCCGCTTCGAATCTTTTCTTGAAAAATGAGACTAATATGACAACTGATAGTTATCCCCCTCGAAATGCGCTTTAAGTACATGAATCATCTACTACCGCGCCGCCCCGGCTTCTGCATAAAAAGGCACGCGTAACGGACAGGAGCAGTTATCTGTAGATGGATCTTCCCACGACACGGGATACAAGCCCAGGCCCTCGAAATCTCCAGGGAGCGAAGGCTAGCCCTCGAAAAGGGTTCGACAGCCGCCCTCGAGTACCGGAGTTAGGGGTGACCGAGGGGGCCGACGTGAGTCCCTTGCTCGAGAACGAATTCTCGAGGCCCCTCGGACACATTCAAGGCAAAACTAAGGGACCACGATGGAATCCCCTCGAGGGGAGGCATCGAGCCACCAGACCCGATCAAAAGGGTTTGGCATCTGCGGGACCCACTGTTTTGCTCGAATAAGAGCACCTCAGGGCCACTAGTTGACCCCTATCGAACGGGGCACGAGCTCTTACTTGAATTTCCTGATAGTAGCTCACTTGGGAGGTTGATGCTCGCCCGAGCATGGGTAGCACAACGCTTCTCCCCCCTCTACCCAATCAAATGGGTTCGTGAGGGTCGAACGAAAAAGTCAAGCTCGCACCTGACCAGCTTCGACGAAAGAAGCTAAGGAGCGGACTCGCAACCGGGTGGCCTCGACAAAAGAGGACCCAACCGCCCGGGGGCTCGATCATTCGAGCACGCCTCGACCAAAACCAAAAATAAAAGACCTCGAGCGAGTATTCTACTCACCCGAGGCCTCGAGGGCTACACCCAAAGGGTGCGCTCGCGCGCACCCCTCGGAATACGACCAACACTCCGAGTCCATTTAACTGAGCCTTCGTGTAAGTATCAACACTTACACGAAACCTTGGGGGCTACTGTCGGTTACCGAGAAGAGGGGTACCCTAAACCTCCCTTGTTTCCGGTTGAACTCCGAGTTTACCCTCAAATTAATCTCACGGGGACCCTCGAAAAAACACGTGCAAGACCAGACTGTACATCCTCGACCCACCGAGGCCCACCGACAAATACACACTGGGCCGGCCCACAACAGAATATTTAACTTCTCCCGCAACCCTCGACAAGTCACTGACGTCACCAACTGATGATCACTCGAGGGGGGACCCCGCATCAAGTGTCGAGGCCCCGACGGGACGGACGCCTCGATAAAACAAGGGTCGAGCCCCCCTCGATCCACCAACTCCGGGTGCGTCCGACAGCGCATTTGATGCAAAACTACCTAACCTCATCCAATCGTATGGCTACAGTAGCCGCACAGTGGTCCGTACAGCGGTCGAATCCCGCTTTACCACCCATACTGGGGACGTGCATCGGTTTGCACGGCACTGTTACGCCGTACTCAGCACTGTTAGGCCGCTCGAGGCCCCCTTCGACGCACTATGCGACAAACAACCAACATCGGATTCCCTAAGTTCAATCTTATCCGTTAAACCTCTACGCTCGAGGCTACCCCTCGATTGGGCCTCGAGTATGTGTCGACGCCCTCCGGTCAACCCACATCGACCTCAAAAGCTGCGCCAACAACTCCCGATGCGACCCCAACAAGGACTCGCACGTCCTCTACAGGGGATCGCATCTTTCGCCAGTCAGCAACCATGCCTTCGAAGGACGCCTGTCAACTCCAAGCCATGCTGCTACAGAACAAGCCATGCTCAGCGCACGTCTCTGAAGTGGCCTCGAGTTGACCACCACGACCCGCGACGTCACCACTTCGTCATCGAACCAGGACACTTGTACCCCTGTGCCTCCCCTTGGCCTATAAAAGGGGATGCCAGGATACACAACGAAAAGAGAGGCCCAATCGGACGAAGAACCGACTCTAGACAACGATCTCACGAACAACCGAACACACGCCTAGGCAGACTCCTGGACTCTGAATAACTCTTTCGCTCTATACTCGAACCCCCCCGAATTCTCTCCTTCGCTTGTATTCACCCTTGTACAAGCACTTAGGTGCAAGATAATACAAATCTTCTCCCCCCGCTGGACGTAGGGCCTTCTTTGCCCGAACCAGGATAAATCGTTGTGTTCTTCTTGCATCACCATCCGAACGGGTTACGCACACATACGTTTACTCGTTGGCTTAGGACACCCCCGGGTTCCTAACGTCGACAGCAGTTTACCTCTTGTCATAGAAGGCCTATCATTAAAGACCTTGGATGACAATTACAGCTATTTTTATGACAATTTGTGATCTCTGACAATTGTAATTGTCAAAAGTTTATCATAGATCAAAACTTGTCACAAAAATTGTCACTGAAGATCTTTAATGACAGGCCTTCTATGACAAGAGATAAACTGCAAATTGGCATACAAGGCCAAATCTCTTGTACTATTTGAAAAAATCGTAACAAGGCATGCTTTGAAGGGAAGATCATATAAAAATCCTCTCGAAATCATTTGTCATGCATGTGCAGTTCTAAATTTATGGACATGTCTCTTTACAGTGAATGAAAAAGAGCAGTCGGAAGGGGGTGTGGCCACTATGCTGAGGATCGCCAAAGAGCTCCTGACTGCCCAACAAAGGGATTACACAGGCCGTCAGCTGATAAACTCCGGTGATGAGCAGAAGATAATGAGGAGACACCAATAAAGCTTTGGAGAATGTTCATATTCTGGACATGTCCCTTTTACCTATAACCGCAACTTAGTTTCTGTACCTCTTTTTTCCCGAGCTCACGGCTTGTATATATCACAAAAAAGTCTGTTTCTCGTCAGTCTTTCTTTGTATGGCTTCACGTAGCTGTTTTCAGGTAGTCAGGCTGTAACTTCTGTTGCCTCGTGTTGGAAAAAAAGATATTTAACTAATTAATTCATAACATCAGAAATTAATAGGTTTACATTTATTTAAGCTCTATTACCTCCTTACAAGATAAAAATGACTTCCGTGGCATTGTCCCTTTCTATGTACCAAACTCTGCACATTCACTGCATGTTACACTCCAAGCTAACAGCTTCTATGTCAGCTCTAGCTGGATCTTGGTCGCTTATAGAACCTCGTCATGTATTTGCTTAGCAGATTCAACGCGAACTAGTTTGGAAGCATGATTTTGATTAGACCAGAGGCAGTGCTTCCTTGCAGCGGAAGGTGGTCATGGTCTGCTTGCCCCATACCACAATGTTCAGTACTTTAGAGATCCGTCCGGATTGTACACTTGTGCTCCATGTCCCAGTGCCTCCCATCCCCATATAATTTGTATAGTACATTCCAACCAAACACAAACAGAAAACATTGAAAAAAATTAATCTCCTATCCTCTTCATCGTCTTGGTGCATGCATGGATGAACCATGTTACCATGTATCGATGATCCTACATGCAGGCAGTGTTAACATATTACATGTATCGATGATCCTACATGCAGGCAGTTTTAACATATTTTTGGGGGGCTCGGTGCGCAAGTAGCTAGCAAGCATCTAAGACTTCTAGCTGGCACCCGAGGTTGGAGGGATTGGGGTGAGGCAATTTTAGCTTAAAATGATGCATTGTTGGAGCCCCGGCCCTTAAATAGTAGGACGACAAGGGATTATAGTATGTTGTGGCCCACATTCATTAATCATCAGTTTTAAGTTGCGTTCATTCGGATATAAAAGAGGGCTCTAGTAAATTTTGGGGACATAGTATTTACTACAATCAGCAAAAGCTCATGTCATATCAGTAAATCACAGTACCACCTATGTGAATACTGGGAAACAATTATCAGCCAGCTGCAAGCTTGCCAACTGAGCCCGTTGTCCTCCTGGCCATCATGGTGTTTTTGAATACCACAACCATCGGTGCCAACTGAGCCTATGTGTGTCAGTCATACGGCAAAGAACGGCACACGGCAAAGCTTATGTAACATAGACGGCCCGTCACGGCGGCCACTTACCATTTATATTTTGCCGTGTGCAGTAGGAAGACACACGGTAAAGTTTTTTTATTATTTTTAAAAAAAAATTTTTCGTGTGCGATTGCAAGACACATGGAAAAATATTATGTTTTGCCGTGTGCAGTGGCAAGGCATACGGCAAAATATTATATTTTGCCGTGTGCAGTGGCAAGGCACACGGCAAAATATTATATTTTGCCGTGTGCTGTGGGAAGACACACGACAAAGTTTTTTTATTATTTTTAAACAAAATTTTGCTGTGTGCAATTGCAAGTCACATGGAAAAATTTTTTTCTTTCATTTCCAGAATCATTTTTTAAGGTTTTTTAATAAAACTTTGTCGTGTGTCTATGGCCGAGGCACGCGGCAAAGCCAATTTTGCCGTATGCCCCCATTGCACACGGCAAAATATTTTTATTTTTTATTTTAGGTTCAAATTTTTTTGTGGAGCCTTGTGACAGTATGTATGACTCAATGTTAAAATTTGGTCTATTTTTAGCTTTTTTGATATTTTTTTAATTTATTTCGTTTCATTGACTTTTTTGGAATATTTCAAATCTGAACTGCAGGTACCAAGAGCTCATATGAAATCTCGAGCATCTCATTAACTTAACATGTCGAGTTATGTGCGGAAAAAGTGAATAAAAATTATATAAAATCCAAACGAAGTCCGAAAATCATGAAACTTGACGAGGTGTCGTGTCATCACATGTGTATGCTACGATAAAAATTGACAAGATTTTGAGCAAGTTACGACGTGAGATGCCTAAAACCCAGACATCTCCACGTGTAATTACACACGGCAAAGAACCAGTCTCGTGCAGTTAGGGGTGGTTTTGAATACCACAACCATCGGTAGTAAAAATAGGGTATTCACAGGGGAGATATTGCAATCACACATGAATATTTATTTTAGCTGAGGTTATAGTCAACTGTTGCATGAATGATAATGATAAATAATGATTAATACCATTGTCATGTGTGGTGCCGAGTGTCTTCCTGTTGGCACTCGGTAAAGAGCAGACTTTGCTGAGTGTCTTCCTATTAGCACTCGGCAAAGATATTTTTAACATTACATTTCGAGGCACTAAATGAACTCAAATAAAAAAAATTTCTACTACAAAGTTGTATAACTTTTTAGGATCTATAAAGTTTATATTGGTTATTTTTCTATTTGACAAATCAATAATAATGTTGTTGATAAAACCTATATCTCACTAATAGTTTCATAAACTATTAGAGAAGATATATAAGAATTGTGAACTATGTTAGAACCACCACATCGGATGAAAAAATGATCAAATAACCAAAATAAAGTTTATAGATCTTGATAAGTTATGAAATGTTATAGTTCAAATTTTTTCATTTCAGTTCATCTTGCCATGCTAAACCTACGCGTGAATTTCAAAATTCAAAATTTAACTTTCGTAAATGACCTCGGATGAAAAAACACTCAAAACAAAGTTTGTAGATCTCAAAAAGTTATGAAACTTTGTAGTTGAAATTTTTTTCATTTGAGTTCATCTTGCCATGCTAAACCTACGTGTGAATGTCTTAAATTTGAAATTCAAATTTCATAAAATACCTCGAATGAAAAAACTTCCTAAACGAAAAGTATAGATCTCAAAAAGTTATGAAATATTATAGTTGACCACTTTTAGATTTGAATTCGTTTAAGCCCTTAAACAAGCTAATTACTCTCGATTTAGTATAGGATATGAGAAAATAAAACTAGTTATAGACACATATAACAGAGTAGTGCAGTAGTTAAGGCAGGAGACACACGAGAGAGGGGTCACGAGTTTGAATCCCATCGGACGCGAAACGCGCGATTTTCGCGCGAAAAAAGCTGCAACTTGCCGAGTGCCTCCTCGGATTTAAAAAAAAATTTCTATTATTTTCGGATTTTTAATTTCGCCGAATGCCGGCCTTTGCCGAGTGCCCGATAAAAGACACTCGGCAAAGACGCCTTTGCCGACCAATTTGTTGCCGAGTGTTCTTTGCCGAGTGTTACTCTCGGTAAAGCCTTTGCCGAGTGTTATTCGGCCTTTGCAGAGTGTCCGAGACACTCGGTAAAGAACCCAAATCCCGTAGTGCATTGAGATACTTCTGGCCTCTGTATAACAAGGATATACACAGCCTTATAAAAAATCATAAAATAGAAAAACACTAATGACACTCAATCACTACCGGAAATCATGAATTTACCGAGTGTATATTCTTTGCCAGTGCCAAAGCTCGTGGCACTTGGCAAGGAGATCTTTGCCGAGTGCCATGAGCTTGGCACTCAGCAAAGACCTCTTTGCCGTGTGCCAAGCTCGTGGCATTCGGTAAAGAGATTTTAAAAATACATTTTGAGGCACTAAATTAACTCAAATGAAAAAGTTTTCTACTACAAACTTTCATAATATTTTAAGATCTAGAAAGTTTGTATTGATCATTTCTTTATTTGACAAATCGATAGTAAAGTTGTTCATAAATTCTACATCTCTCTACAAAGTTTAATGAAAACTATTAGATGAGATAGATGAGAATAGTGAATTATATATGAATTTTTAAATAGCCTCAGATGGAAAAACACTGAAAATGAGGTTTGTAGATCTCGAAAAGTTATGAAAGGTTGTAGTTGACAACTTTTTCATTTGAATTCATCTTGCCATGCTAAACCTACCGTTTAAATTTCTCAAATTTGAAATTCAAATTTGATAAACAACCTCGGATGAAAAAACTTCTAAAACAAAATGTGTAGATCTTAAAAAGTTATGGAACTTTGTAGTTGACAACTTTTTGATTTGAGTTCATCATGCCATGATAAACCTATGTTTGAATTTCTCAAATTTAAAACTCAAATTTTATAAACAACCTTGGATGGAAAAACTTCCTGAACGAAAAGTGTAGATCTCAAAAAATTATAAAACTTTATAGTTGACAACTTTTTGATTTGAGTTCATCTTGCCATGGTAAACCTAAGTTTGAATTTCTCAAATTTGAAATTCAAATCTTGTAAACGACATCGGATGGAAAAACTTCCTAAACTAGATCTCAAAATATTATGAAATTTTGTAGTTGACAACTTTTTGATTTGAATTTATTAAGGGCATCAAAAAAGCAATTTACACTCGATTTGATATAATATGTGAGGAACTAAAACTACTTATAAACACATATAATGCTGTAGCGTAGTGGTTAAGATAGAAACACATGAGAGAGATTATTAGTTCGAGTCAGCGTCACTGCAAAATGTGCAAAAATCTTAGAAAAAAGACTAGCCACAAAGATCATGGCTGATGGGGGCTTGCCTGTGGGTCCTCCTCCGATAAATTTTTTTTCTATTTTTCGCGTCTTTTTAAATTTTTTCTTTGCCGGGGCTTGCCAAATCTGTAAATTAGTCTTCAAGAACGAATTTGGTGTTAAGTAGTGTGATCGGCGGCGGAGGCAGGGGGCCAGCGGGGGCCATGGCCACACCCAATGTCAGGTGAAAAAATAGAAGGTCTTCTGGTATACACATAATATGGTCCAAGCCCATCAGCTCATGTACGTATACCATCAGCCCATGTACGTATAGGAAGCCAAAAAGTGCCAAACCGTCCAGCGTCCAGGTAGGAATCCACGATCGCAGTTTCGCAGTTCCGCCGCAGCGCCGCCGCCGCTGTAAAATACCTCCGTCTAGATCCAGCATCCAGGTAATCTGCTTCGGGATTCAGGCCTTCATTCCGTCTTTAGGCAGACAGGTACGTGTATGTTTTATTCCAATTTTATTTATCTCGATAGGTTTCGAGACTTGGAATTAATATCTAATTGGCTAATTGGTTAATTGAACTATTACTTTTGTGTTGAAGGTTGTTAACCATCATGAAACTTAAAAGGACGACAATTAACTGCTTTTACAAGAGAGACACCACCGCCGTAGATGTTTCCATAGATAAGGGCAAGATGATGACTTTTGAGTTTGAATGAAGCATGTTAGTTCTCTTAATTATTTATTCTTATTGGTATATTTTTCATCGCAAATTTGTCACAACATTCATAATTAATTATCAATAGACATTTGGGTGTTTCAATCCATGAAAAAAATTGCGGGCCACAGAATTTAACGGGAGCTTGGCCAAAACGTTATAACGATGCTATTTTGACGCAATTCAGCACTATAGCGCGCTAATGAGCATTGCGATAGCTGCTTCTAGATGCTATAGCGGCGCTATAGTATGCTATTTTTCAGTGGTTTTAATATATGATCAAAACTCTATACATATATATATATTGAAATTTATAATAGATTATACATATTTAATTCTAGTGGTTTGGTGGTTTTAGATAGATTGATTGGTGTAGTAGGAATGTGAATGAGGTTGATTTGGTAAGGAGATGTCAATGAGTTTCATTTGGTTAGGAGATAGTGTGGTATGGTATAGTACTTGTTCATATTTGTTAGGTTGTTAATGCAAGGAATATATATAATGGGAGAATAGTTTGGCCTGTTTTGTTATATCTATACGTAATTATGTATGTTGGTTAATGCTTGCATTCATATTTTGTAGATGGAATGGTTAGTTTGTTTCTATTATGGTGGCATAGTGAAAGATGATGGTCAGTTTGAATGCATGAAAAAAGAAGTGTGAGAGGAAGATTTGACTATGGGAAGGAACGATCACATTATCTTATGATGCCACTCTGTTGTGAAAATGATTGAAAGAACTACGTAGACATTGTGAAGACTACCAACGTTAGGTGCTTGGAAGTTGTGGTGGAGAAGGGATGTAGTCCTTCTTATGTACCTGTGGAGGATAGTGTTGATGTGGAGGCCATTGAGAACCTTACCCAAGAACAAAAGTTGCAACGAAGTGGAGCTAGAGAAGTTGATAGAGTGGATGACCTCGGTGCATTGGTGATGAGTTTGATGAAGAAGGGTATTATGATGAAGATGCTATGTATGATAGTATACAGAAGGATCAGAGGACGGCGGTGTTGATGCTGGAGAAGAGGTTGATGGTGATCTCACTTCAAATGATGATGGTTCTGATGATTTGTGAGACGATTTGTCGGATGATTTGCTGTTGTGTACGGAGAAACGGTGGGATCCTAGTAATGATGAAGGAATCGATAGCCGTGAGGTAGGGTTTCATGATCCTTACGAGCCCCATTGGATGGCTCATTGAGAATGGAGTTGAATGAAGGATGTTGAGGGCTGTCCATGTTGATGTACCTAGGGTTCCAAACTTCATGGACCTTAGTATGGTGGACGAGGCAGTTTGTGACATAGGATTGTCGATGTTGGAAGATGACGGGCTAGAAAGTGAGGATATGGAGATTAAGATGGGGATGATGTTTGAAATGCTTGAGCATGTCAAGTTCTTTCTGCAGGACTATGCTCTGAGGGTTCACAGGCCTTACAAAGTGACTCACTGTGATAAGGAGAAGAGGTACACGGTCCTGTGTAAGGTTAGGTGTGGTTGGGGAGTATGGGTTTGAAAGATGAAGAACAAGAAATGGAGGATTTGAAATGTTTAGCAACCTCACACATGTCATTCTTTGAAGGCAAAGAAGGCGCATCCCAAGAACACGGCCTATTACCTGGGCGGTCATGTTATTGCTATTGTTAGGGCCGACAGCGACACATCTATTTCCTCGCTGATCTAGACCATACTGCTTATAGACTGAAGTACTCAAAGGCCTGGAGGGCAAAGCAACATGCTATACAATTATTGTGGGGTGATTCGAAGAAGGCGTACAACCTAGTGCCTAGGATTCTGAGTGCCATGAAACACTACAATCCTGGCCTTAGATGGTTTCTTCATGTCGGCCGCATTGTAGATGACGTGGATGGCATTCCCAAGGCTATTCTACAGAGGGTGTTTTCCACAGTCATGTGAGGCTTTCAAGCATTGCCGGCCCTTAGTGCCTGTTGATGGCACCTTTCTAACAGGGAAGTACCGAGGTGTGTTGATGATTGTAGTTGGAGTTGACCCGGATAATCAGATTGTTCCTTTAGTGTTTGCTTTGGCCGAGGGTGAGAATGATGATAGCTGGTGTTGGTTCTTGAGGCTTGTGTGGCAGAATGTCATACGTAACTCTCACAACATTTGCATGATCTCAGACCGACATCATGGTCTTTTGAAAGCTGCGTGAGAGGATCTAGATGGACGGCCTCCGCTTGAGCATCGGTGGTGCATGAGGCACTTCACTGCCAACATATGGAGTCGGCAGAAAAAAGGAAGTTGTGCAAAAGTTGAAGTCTCTTTGTGCGTGTCATACCAAAGAAAAGTTTGAAAAACACTTGAGGAGTTGAAGAAGGTCCTCAACAAAAAGGCGAAGAAGTGGCTAGAAGATCATATGCCACAGAGGGAGAAGTGGGCTCTATCATTTGATACCGGCGGTCTTAGGTGTGGCATCATGACCACTAATTCATTGGAATCGTTCAATAGTGTTGAAAGGCATCTGTGTAGTTCCAGTGTCAAGGATTGTTGCGTACTCGTTTAGAAAGTGCAATGAATACATTGTGAATCGATGGAACATAGCAAATCGGTCCAAAGAGAAATGGGGTCGAGCCAGTAGCAAGTACATGGAGATTACGGAGATGATATCTTCAAACCAAGTGGGTGATGTGTATGGACCATCAAGGCTAGTTTACAATATTTATTCTGGTGGAGTCACCACTCTGGGTGGAGAGAGGCACGGTGGCAGGAATTACAAGGTGGACCTTGATAAAGTGGAATGCTCTTGTAGCATTCCTGAACTTTTTCATGCCTCCTGCTCCCATGTCATCATATCTTGTACAATTAGGGGTATAGACCATGAATCCTCCAAGTTCATGTCTCCCTTTTATCACATGTCAAACACTCTAAAAGTGTGGGAGTCTAGCTTCAAGCCATATCTAGATCCTACACAATGGCCTGAGTACCTTGGGTTGGATTATGTTCCAGACCCTGATCTTTTAAGGACAAAGAAGGGTAGGAGGAAGAAAAGGCGGCTCGGGAGACTTCGATGAGGTACTGGGGCACATGCGGTGCTCAAAATGCCATAGAACCGGTCATACAACCACTACTCATGATATACATATGAAGGCCCTCAAGCTAGCTAGAGAAAACGCAGGTCCTACTGGTTCCCAACGGAGATAGGTACTCCATTGTTCTTGTACTACTACTTTACTTTACATGTACTACTTCTTTACTTTACATGTACTACTAATTTACTTTACATGCATATTCAATATATATCTAACATTGTGTTTTGTTTCATATTTTCTGGATGCCCCCCTGCAGTACGACCTTCTTGACCCACGGGTGGATAAAGACCACCGAGCCCACCTGATGGCCGACCAGGACAAGGTAAGTGAAGATTCCTTTCATACATTGGCATTACATTGTTTTTTCTTATATTGTGACCTCGGTTTGTAATTCTTGGTTTGCTTCATTGTTTGCAGGTGTTGAAACCACTTCATCCCCGCGTTCACAAAACCTTGAAGTGGGACGAGCGCTACGCCACTTACCTGGAGAGGGTGGGGTTTCTGCACTTGGCTCGCGCTATCGTTGTTGGGCTCCCAGGGTTCGATGGTGCACTGCTGATGACCTTAGTGGACCATTGGCACTCAGAGACCCACACCTTCCACCTACCTTGCGGAGATATGGCACCACTCCTCCAGGATGTGAGCTACATCCTGGGCCTTCGTGTTAGGGGTACACCAATGTGTGGCATCATCAGCACCGAGAACTGGAGGGACATGATGGAATAGTTCACTGGCATTCCTCCAGATGTCCCTGCAGAACGAACGAAGGAGAGGAGGACCTCTGGTGTGAGGTCCAATTGTTTGAAAGAAAACTTCAACGAGGGACCTCCAAAGCACGCGCATCCAGATGTGGTCCAGAGGTATGCACACGTTTGGCTATGGAACCTGGTGGGTTCCTTTCTCCTGCCGGACTCTTCTGGCAACACTGTCTCCTGGATGGTGCTCCCAATTCTTAGTCAGAATTGGGAGACCATCACATAGTACAGCTAGGGGTCTGCCATCCTTGCATGGTTGTATCGCCAGCTATATATGTGAGGGGTGTAGGGGGGACCGGGATTGGAGCAACCTTGGAGGTTGCTCCTACTTTCTTAAAATTTGGATCTAGCTGTGCATCTCCATTGGGAAACCACATAGGAAACGTGTTGATGTAAGTATTTTACTGCACTCGTAGTTTCTATTTTTTTGTTAAATTATATGGTCTAAGCTTCTTTCATCCTTTGTTGTTTGTTTTGTAGCCATGGCCTCATGAATATTCAAGACCCCCGTGTGCTACCTTTGGAGCAAGACGAATATAGTGCCGGTCAATGCAGAACGTCGCTATGCTCTCTACTTCGATGATTTGGATGTACTAGAACCTAGCGTGGTAAGTTATATGATGACTAGTTTTGTTGCTACTTCATTGCATACTAAGGATGTTTGACTTACTATAAAAATGTGAAAATGTGCAGGTTGAATGGAGACCATATGAACAAAATGAGTTTGTGATGGAGACCATATGAACACAACTTATAAACTATGTGTATGTGATAGACTATGTGATGTTTCTCTGCTATGGACTATGAGTTTGTCTTTGAATTTCTGTGCTATTATGTTTTGAATCGTTTTGTGTGACAACTATTTGAAAACATGTGATTTGAGAAATGTAACAATCATAAAACACTGTGCAAATGACTGTCACGCCAAATGATTTAGCGCGACGACAAAGCCTGGTCGCGCCAAATCATTTGGTGCGACTAGTATTTTTTCGACTAGAAGTCCAATTTTGGCAAACTTTTTATGTTCGATGGGCCAGTCGCGCCAAATGATTTGGCGTGATGGTGCATTTTGGTCATGCCAAATCATTTGGCGTGACCGTGCCCTCTAATTGTTTTTCCCTTGCTTGTTTCACAATACACTCAGCGCACACACAAAGTCCCTGATAACACATGACCTCAATTAAAACTGTCTTCAAACCTAACACATCACCAAGCATCCACACTAGTAATACGTCTTATAGGCAAATTCTAGTCATCACCATCGAGATCACATGATCATCCACAAATAAGTCTTACAAGCACATACTACTCATAAGTTGTTACAACACAAACTCACCATGACAAGTTCTTACACCACATTAGTTAAAATAGTTATTACAACACAAGGTCGCATTGACATAAATGGCACAAGTCTTTCAGCCACCACCACGAGGTAGTTCAAAGCAACATCTAAAGCAGCTAGGTGCCAAACCAAATGGTGCCTCCAAAATGTGTCATCCAACACACCCCACAACTAGTACGGGCGGGGTGGGCTCCACAAGGCTCCATGATCAGAGAAATAGTATTCATCTGTCCACTCCGGCTTGCGGTCGGGGTCGTAGTTGCATTCCCAAATTTCTTCCTCGCTCTCCAAGGGATCCTCCATACAGGCCATGGATGGGCCTGCTTCAAGGGCCGGGAGATGTTCATCGTTCGATGGCGAATCATCGGGAACTACGAAAATGGAACAATTGTTAATGGAAACCAATCCAATATGAAGAAGTACAAAATCTAACTTTGTGAAAAAGTTGGACCACTCACACTACTCACGACATAGGTAGCTTGGGATTTCCTTCGGGGTCCCCCCATGCTTAACACACCAACGGTTCTCAGACTTCATCTGCTGCCTATCCATGTGGCGGCTGTGATTATAGCGATCCTTCGACATTTGGTCGTACCGTTCCTTGTTCTGGTGCTCCTCTTCGTCAACAGGTCCCCACAACTTCACCTTTCATTCTTTGGCCACACGCTCATAGTCCTTACCAACATCATTCCATGTCTCCCAGTGACATCTTATTACATGGTTTTCAAACCGGCATTTCTTCCTAACAGCAATAAGCTTTAGCTCCTTCATCTTCCTCAAGTTGAGAGTACGGACACCTTCAATTTTGAGTTCCTTCATTCATGACTCAGGAAATCCTTCCAGTCACATGTTTTATCAGCCTAAACAAATAGAAATCAAAGAACAAACATAATCAGTTCCTATGTTAAACAAAAAATTTTAGAGGTCAAGTATATCTACTCACATGGAACTCATTAGGCCCTCCATAAGCATTGCCACAGTAGTGTCCCACCCTAGCTTGGAAGGAACAACTCCATAACGAGCCTTCATGCCACACTTGCACTTGATGTCCGGCAACCTCAAGCATGGCTAGGGCTTCTCCCCATCTACAAACTCTTTAATCTCTTCCGGGGAAGACCACTTCGGCTTCGGTCCGTCGACGTACTCTCAAAGTCACAAGCTGGAAATCCACCCTACAAATCATAATGTCGCAACCAAAGTGTTACATCAACAAAAATGATGTTGGAAAATGTGATAATAATTGAATTAACACTTACAAAGCCAACATGACCACAACAAAAGAAGGTTTAAATAATCCATCTAGGCTTGATTGTTAAAGAAAAGCAGGTTTGCCACAGTCCCATGTAGGAGGATTTTGTTTATGGTCCACCCAGGCAAAAAGCTTCTCAAGAGCGGTCCTCTGGTCTGGAGGATCCAAGGGTGGAGGCACGCACCGAACAAACTTTGTGTGAGGACAACTCTTCCAGGGGTCGTAGGGAAAGTACATGATGCGACGATCCCACTTGTCACGACCATCTATCCACCTTTCGAAGTCACATCCTTGCAGGGGGCCTTGCCGCCGTGGACAACAGAAAAAATTACGACCAGATGATAAGTCATGCCTTGACTGCTTCACCCATGCTGGGAAATTGCACAAACAGTTTGGTGATGGTTCATCCGGTAGGTGTAGGTCGCGATCATCATGGACCAGGGGATGGTGCACGAAGGGATTCTCGTTGCCAACCTCCATCAAACCTATTATAGAGTGAAATTTATACAAATTTAATCCACATCAATTGGTACCAAGAAAGTAGAGAAAGCAACCCTAAAGCAAATTCATGTATACTAAAAAAATGATCCCTAATTCCAACAAGTTACATCTTACTACACATGGAACCCTAAATGACAAACTTAGAAGCAATTGAAGTAAGTCCTCATGACCATTATAACAGTACAACAGTACTATTTTTCTTCCATTTCACCAAACCAAACAACTAAATGATCCCTAGTTCCACCATGTTACATCTTACTACACAAGAAACCTTAAATAGCATACTTAAAAGCATTGGAAGTAAGCACATAACCATAATAACAATACTACACAACTACAATATTTTCCATCCATTTTCACCAAACCCTAGAGCACAAGAACACTACCATTTATCTTCCATTTGAACAAAGTATACAACAGAATCATCTAAAAATAGTACAAGCACAACAACACTACCAATCATTTCTCATCCATTCTTCACAAACCCTAAATCCAAAATAAACCAATGTACAAAAAAATTAGCAAAAATCATGCAAGAAAACTATAGATCGGGTAAGCATACCTCTAGCACTTGAAAGATTGCACCAAAATACCCACACAAATCTTGGTTGAAAGAGAGAAAAAGAAGGGGAAAAAATAAAGGAAGAGAAGGAGACAAAGAGAATGACCTCGGAGGGCAGCAATGGAACCTGGAGAGGAAGGAGAGAGTGTGCCTAGCAACTGCATTTATATCGCCCGGTCACGCCAAACCATTTGGCGCAACTGGTGGGCCCCTCAGCTTTACACGCCAGCCTCAGGCCCCACTACGGTGGAATGCTGGTCGCGCCAAACCAGCGGCCCCGCTACGGTGGAATGCTGGTCGCGCCAAATGATTTGCCGTGACCAAAAGGGATACAGGGTAAAATTACTTTTTAAACCGGGTTTTTTTGGTTTTTATTAAAAAAGATTAAATTTAAAAAAAATCTGCCATGCAGGCACCGAAGGAAGCTTGCTGCGGTTAATATTTTCCGAAAAAACAAAAAAAAGAAAAACATGCAAAAAGCCCACTTGGGCTAGATCTAGGCCCATGTTGGACCCTGATCTCGCCGATGTCGTCGATCCGCCGCCAGGCCGCCGGAGGGATCTTGCACCGCCGAGACCCGCTCGGTGGAGAAGTGGAAGGAGGCTCTCGCGGCGGATCTGGCCTCCCCGGCCGCGCTACTGCCGGCGCCTCTGCCCGGGCCGCCCCCGCTTGCATCCGCGCTGTCGTTGATCTGCACCGTCGGAGGGTGTTGGGTCCTCCCCGTCGCCGGATCTGCAAGGATGAATGGTAAGGAACGGATCCACCAAGGATATGCTAGAGGAATGTGAGGATGAGGGGCATACCGCCAGGGTTGCCGCCATGCCACCGAGCCGCCGCATAGAGAGAAGGTGAGGGGGCCGCCGTGCAAGGAGCAGGGAGGAGTGGTCGGGGCGACAGGTTGGCAGCCTCCTGCTGCTCCTGGATCTAGCCTCCTTCGCGCCTGGCACTGAATCTAGGAGTAGCGGACTTTCCTTCGCCGGATCAGGGAGGGGAGCAGCCGCCGAGGGAGGGCGCCGAGGACGCACCTGCCACGAGGATGGAGAAGGTCGGGCGCGCGCCATCCCGTGCGTCAGGCTTGCCGTGGCTCACCTCGGGCGCTGCTGCTCCGCCGAACGGCCACGCAGCTTCTCCGTCACCGTGGAGGGAGGTGTGTGGAAGAGAGGGAGGATGGCCAGTGAGAGAGAGAGAGCAGGGCGAGTGAGGCAGTGCCGGCGGCTCGAGGGAAGTGGAGTGCTAGCGACGCGTGCTGCGGTGCGAGAAGGGGAGAAAGTGAGTGGGGAGAGAGAGAGATGGAGCACTAAAACCCTAACTTCATGTCATATAGTAGCCGCCGATTGGGCCTCTCCTGGGCTATTGGGCCGCGATCTTTTACGGTGGCGGGCCTTATAAGACGCCCGCTACGGTAAATCTATTTACCACAGCGGGCAGCATAAGGTGTCCGCCGTGGTAAATGATCGATTTACCGCAGCGAACATATTAAACGTAGCGGGCAAAAGGAGCCACCACGGTAAATAAAAATTGCTCGCTGCGGTACACCATGGGGATTTACCACAGCGGGCAAAAAATGAGTCCGCTGCGGAGGCCTATTTCACGACGCTGCGCAAGTTCCTTTTTGACGTAGTGATCCTTCTACTATATTCTATCAGATGCATTGCCAGCTTGCTGCCGCCTGTCGGACCTCTTTTTGCCGAGCGCCCTCACCGTGCTGGCCGTATTGCGTTTGCATCTAGTTTACAGCCATGCAAAAGAAAGATAAGTTGTAATCTAAGATAAGTGAAATTTTGGTTGTGATCGCACCGACGCCGGTGAATCGCGGTGGACCCGGCGCTGGCTCCAGCCCCGTTTAAGCATTGTAGAAAGGCTGCAGACCTGCAGTTGCTGCTACTCGTCGCGTCGAACACCTGTGTCATAGAAATCGAAATCACGGACCCCTTAAACTCGACACCAAGCGGACTCAAGGGAGCGCCGGAACGTGTGCACCATTTAGAGCAGACAACAGGATCAACGGTGTTGGGGGTTAGGGAAATCCTGGCCACCCTCAGCCCTTCTGCTCCGCAAGAGAGAGCCGATAGAGTTTTGGCTCTCGGTTCCGTTACCGGGGTAAGAGAATGCGAGCCAGGTCGATAGTAGCCCCTAAACACGGATAGACCTATTAGTGTCATGGGGCACCGCATCACTCAGCTCCATGTTAGATGCGCGGCTTAATGCACAGACGGGCGAAGAACCAGCTGCGGTTGGGGACTTAGTGGCAGCCGGGGAGTTAGTGGGTTCAACCCCCAATCCCGAATGCCTAGGAAAACAGCGCAGTCCACGGCCAACCAGTGAACGTCCAAGACGCTCATGAAGACGATAATCTAGATCAATAGAATGAACATGACACTGAGCACGGAAAGCTTTGTCGCAAAAAAAAAAAAAAAAAAAAAAAGAGCACAGAAAGCAACTCAACAAGCTAGACAAGCACATGCAGTACACTCCTAGCTTTGCGCTTGCTATGTCTTTATATCTTGGTTATATTGGTTAGCACTATTACTAACACTACTGGAAAGTCGAAATTCCGGACCATCAAGGAAATTAAAAAAACCATCAAGGAAATTAAAAATGAATTTTCCTGACCATAACTATACGGAACTCTTCATCAGACCATAACTATGCGCGTAGGTTCTTAGGGATTCTATGGTCCATGTGCGTCCTAGTGTAGTGTTTGTCTCAAACTTTTTCTCAGGCAATCAAATGACATGTGTGAAGCAATCATCAAGTTTGAGATTTATCTGAATTGGTTTGGTACTTTTCTCGGTTTATTTGAATTTCCGCACGACTTCACCTGGGTAATTATATGTTGAACTGGGTATACCCCCTAAAAGATCTGAAATGGTGCCAAACTTTGCCAAATGATCTTTTGTGCCTTAAGAGTCAAATCTTTGTGGAGGTTAATCTAGAATTCTAGTGTTTTCAATGTGTAATTTAGTGTATTTTGTCTCACGTAGCACGAAGAAAAATATAGTAAAACAAATAATTATCAGAAAAACTAAGGTCTTGTGTGGGACCATATTTTGGGTGTAGATTGCTGCCAAAAAATTCAACCCATTTTGACATAGGAGAAGTCTACATGCTTTACAGAGGTATACGAAACTCTTCATCAAACCATGATTATACACATAGGTTCTTACGGATTTTATGGTCCACGTGCATCCCAGTATCGTGTTGGTCTTAAAATTTTTCTAAGGCATGCAAATGCCCTATGTGAAGTAACCACCATGTTTGAGATTTATCTGAATTGGTTAGGTACTTTTTTTGGTTTATTTGAATTTCCGCGCGACATCGCCGGGTAATTATATGTTGAACTATCTCCACCTGCTAAAAGATCCGGAATGGTGCCAAACTTTATCAAATGGTCTCTTTTGCCTTAGGAGTCAAATTTTGTGGAGGTCAATCGAGAATTCTAGTGTTTTCAATGTGTAATTCAGTGTATTTTGTCTCACGCAGCACGAAGAAAAATTTAATAATACAAATAATTATCAGAAAAACCTAAGGTTTTGTGTGGGACCATATTTTGGGTGTAGATGGCTGTCTAAAGATTAAAGTCATTTCAACATAGAAGGAGTCTACATGCTTCAGAGATATACAAAACCTTTCAATAAATCATGACTATACACTTACGTTCCTAGGGATTTTGTGGTCCATGTGCATCCCAGTGTAGAAACTTGTGCACAATAGTATGTATCTAGCCTATTATATGTACAAATATCTTTGGGGTATGAAAGATATTTCATAAATCACAAGGTGCTTTCTCTATATACATGAATGGAAAACAAACAAATGTAAAAGAACCAAGAAATAGTATTTAGTACCAAACGAATATTGTTCATTGGTAGATCATGATTTTAGGAAAAACTAGGAAAAAGAAACATATTATGTCGAGTTAGCACGAGGGAGAAAGATTAGTTAGAAAATTTCATCATGGATTAAAAGGATTAAAACTTGTGTTCTTGTTATTACCCTGACGGTTTATTTAATAACCATGAAAACAATAACAAACCATCGAGGTAATTATATTACCCTAACGGTTTATGCAATTTCCTCGACAGTTATGTGCACTCACAGGTTAATTATGAATTTCTCTGATGGTTATTTAATTTTCTTGTTGTTTTTCACAAACCGTCTATGTAATTTTATTTACCCTTACAGTATTTTAATTTTCCTGTGTGTTTTTGAGAAACCGTCAAGTTAATATATTTACCCTGATGGTTTATTCAATAACCGTTAAGGTAATTCTAAACCGTCAGGGAATTTCGAGTTTAGTATTGTAAGCATCTGCATATATCTTCAAACATTAAAATTGGTTTGTGAAACACTTTATTGGAGATAGAGAGCGTGTCAGAATATGATCCACTAAGCCCATCATACTTCTACTCTAACATAAGAACAACGTGTTGCATGGCTTAATATTTGCAGTAGCAAATTGAATACATTTGCATGTTCCTGAATGTGTACAACATGGGCATGGGATGCATCTCGAGTTCCATATCTATAGTGGAATCCCGTACTTGATCATGCAGAAAATTGAAGTTTGGTGACCATTAGCGTAAAATGCTACCAAAGCGAAGCGGAGAGTCAAAATTTTCTATTGCGGCGGTGTTGCACGATACCTGCTATGCCACACACTTCCTGGATGTTTAATTGATAATCTGCCAACCACAACGAATTGGGAGCAGCCTCTGAACTGATCTGCTGCTGGAGAACATCATGCACCAAGCGATGCAACCCCAACTGAGTCTGTCCCATCGGGTATAATCATGCCTCTGGTGGCAGTACGTATCTACTTTTGGAGACTCAAGCTCACCTGGGATCAACAGTGATGAACGCACACGCACAACCTCATGTTCGCTCTAGGCCAGGCCTTACGTTTCAAGATTGTGGACTTCGTCACTGACTGCCCTGTTGCACTTGCCATGTTCCACGGTAGCTCTCTAGCGAGGCGCCTCTCTCGTTAGAGAGTGACTTCTGGGACTGTTTCACCGAGTTCCTCCACAACATAACAATTGCAGCATCCATATTAGAGTATATAAGTTCGTGCAGCGGACACGATCCTGTGGTTCTCCAACAACCATGCGTTCATATGGATGGACGACTTTGTGCATATAAATATAGATGACACTGAGTCTCGTCTGCTGCATCAATCGGGAACATATTACTGATTGATGGGTTGGATTGGCACAATATTTGCACAATATATAGTTCTAAATAGTTCCGAAGTAGTGGACAATTGCTTGAGGTTACACAAGTGCAGGGTTACAGGCACAACTACACCAAAACCCAAAACAATTGTCGCGGTATAGAAATACTTCAAAAGGTAGAGTCATCGTGATAGTACTCCAGATGGGAATTTGATGCGATCTTGTTACTGCGGTGGCCTACCTGCCAACAGTGGCGTGGCTTCTGGCTTGCAAATTATCGATTAGACTGATGATAATTGATTTAATGAAACGTGATTGGAAAAGTCAGTGTGCTGTAGAAACTTATTTTAGCACATAGCCAAATGTGCAAAAGAAATGCTCCCCAACTACTGGAAAAAGTTATAAAAACAGACATTTGAATGCGAGCAAATTGGGGGTAATTTTGAAAGAAATATCGTATTGTAGCAGAGTTACACTGCCTGCAAGTTATGTGTTTGACGCGATAGACAGGATGTAAAGGACCAATTGAAGTTTTATTTATATTTATCTTGGCTTCAAGTATTAACTGATTATCCTCCAAGTGTGTGGGTTCCTATTGTATGAACAAGTAAACATTGTTTCCGTATCTTCTAAGTGAAAGAGACTCAGGTTTATTAAAATCCTTGCCGTACTTTGGTGGAAAAATAAATAGATATTTCTACATGGTACCTGGGTACTGTGTGGGGCCTACAAGTGACACACAACTTCCACCAGGGTTTTCTACATTGAGTCCTGGTTAGTGTCACACAATACCAAGGCCATCAATTTGCAAGTACAAAATGCCATTAATAGACACATCTACCTCCTACACTAGTTCTATGAATATATATGTTGGCCATCTCGCATCTCAAGACACATAGAAAGCTTGTGCTAAATTGATTTTACTGTGCAAATGTGGCCAACTGGAATAAAAGCTGCATACTTTCAGGAGTCAGGAAATCCACACTTGGCATGGTAGGCACTAGGAAACCATCACCTCACTTATCAAGCAATCTGAGTCACGCAGAGGAGATGAAGGAGAGAAGAACTGATGTCAATTGACTCATTCTGCGATTGGCGCAAAGTGCTTCCAGCCACTCATGCGGACTGTGCATCTGCTGGCAATGATCGAAAGATTGATGGCCCGCGGGGTAACAGGGTGTGTAGTGGGGTCAACGGATGATTAAGAAAATTTATATGGTGGCCAATTTCAAGGTTACATTGTCATGGATAACATGGATCCTCTACTCTGCCAAACTCAGTGCAATGATTCCCTTCATGTCTCCATTCTAGCTCACATTCCTAGACAAGTATTATTGAGTACTCTGGCTAGCACAGGACCTGAAGCAGAGTATTACTGAGTACTCTAGCTAGCATAAGAGCCTACTTGGATCATATGGTCTAAAATTGGTTGGTTATGAACTGAAAATTGAGCCCTAGCAGGCCACCAACTACGGCAGACTGGAACGTTGCTGAGTGCAGCGGTCTTTGTCGAGTATCAAAAGTCAGGCACTCGGCAAATAATTTCTTTGCCAAATGCCGGCACTCAGCAAAGAAAGTACTCGACAAGAAATTCTTTGCCGAGTGTCAGACACTCGACAAAGAGGGACACTCAACAAAGTCTTTGCCGAGTGCCTGGCACTCGGCAAAGAATGGCACTCGGCAAAGAATTTCTTTGCCGAGTGCCAGGCACTTAGAAAAGTATAACACTCGGGAAAGAATATTTTCAGGCCACGGTTACCTACCTCCGTCGCCCTTTGCCGAGTGTCGCCGTTAGGCACTCGACAAAGATAGCTCTTGCCGAGTGTCAATAGTGATACTCGGCGAAGATATTTCCATTTTTTTTTTGCCTCCAGATTTTTTCTGTAAATATTATACAGTACCATGGAGCACATTTCAAAATTTAGGACTTTTTAAAAATATTTTTCTGTATTTTCTTAATTAATTTAGTTTTCTTGTATTTTTCTTGAAAAGGTAAATTTGAACTGCAGATGCATTAGACAATGAAATCTAGCCATTAAAAAAATAATGTTCATGTTAGAAATTGTATTTTGAGGCTGTATAACTCGTCCAAAATTTTGAAAGCCTTGTTCACGAAACATGACCATCTAGTTGCGGGAAAAGTGTTTTTTAATTATATAAAATGCAAACGAAGTCCGAAAATCAACAAACTTGTCGACGAGTCATGTCATCGCATGTGAATGCTATGGCAAAAAATTTAGAATGTTTCGAGCAAGTTGTGATGTCGGATGCCTAAACCCCACACATCTCCACGTGTGATCACATGAGATCACATTAGAAGATGTCTCGGTTTTAGGCATCCGACGTCACAACTTGCTTGAAACATTCTAAACTTTTTACCATAGCTTCCACATGCGATGACATGACATGTCGACAGGTTTCATGATTTTCAAAATTTCACATATGTCGTTGCATACGGCCTCGAAATACACTCAGGAACAAGAATATCATTTTTTGAATCACCAAACTCTCATATTTTATGCACCTGCAGTTTAAATTTATTTTTGGAGAAAAAATCAAGTAAACATAAAAAATTTAAAATATATACGAAAATGTCATAGAAAAGTTCCATATTATAACATGTTGTTCAATATAGTGTATGAAACCAACAGAAAAAATTTGGTAGCTAAAATCAAAAGAAAAAAAATACTTCGCGAAGTGCCAAGATGCTAGCACTCAGCAAAGAATATTTGTGTAAAAAAAGAATTCCAGCACCCAACTAAACCCTAACGGGTCGGCTCACTAACACACACGCTACACACAACACACACGACACACGCTCAGCTCTCTCGCCCCCCCACCGACCTCGAACCGTCCGTCCACCACCGCCACTCATCTCGCAGCGCCGGCGCTGCCCCATACCGCCACCACCGCCCCTGCTTCCCCGGAGCTCCGCCACCACTGCCCCCACCTCCCCGGAGCTCCACCGCCGCCCCACTGCACCGGCACCGCCTCAGACTGCCTCCACCATCCTCGCTGCCCAGGACCGCACCCGCCGTCCCAGAGTGCCACCTCGGATGTCAGCCGCCGCCGCGGACCGCCCCTGCCACCCAGGAGCCCCGCCGCCGCCGCCCCTAAACGCCGCCCCGCGGGCAGGCGACTCCCGACGCGTCACCGGCGACCAACGCCCCCATTTCCCTCTCCACCCACTCGCCGCACCTCCATCTGCTCACCCAAGTAAGTAAATGGTTGGGTCACTGATTTTCTATTTGTATTTTGCTTGAAACCGGGGATTCAAGCAATCTATCGGTGTAGAACCAGATAAGCAATACACATGCTCTGCTCTGTGTGATGTGCCTTTGCTGGCTAAGTCGATCTACATCTGCTAATGCAAATGGAATTTAGTTTTGGACATGTATTTCATATGTATTGTGCTTGCTATACTCCATTCGACAATATGCAGGTCACTCATGCAGCATCGATGTTGGTTCCTGTGAGCTATGTATGAGCTTTTCTTATTCAGGTATTGGAATAACAGATTTGTATAATTGATGTACTAAGTTTGGGTACACCTTGTACCACTTGTTCAATTCTGTTCACTTGTTGTACTAAGTTTGGGTACACCTTGTACTACTTGTAGATAGATAGACAAGTGAATTGAGGTTCACCGGCACCGCGTCGCTCGACTCCACCGCCACCCAAGGTATAAAGCATCCTAGGTTGTCGGCCTTCGTGCCGTATGTGGATCTATGGGCCTTCGTGCCATACATGGATGTGGGTTCTTCATGCTGTATATGTGTTGTCGACCATCGAGCTGGCTTCTTTCTTGTAGGTTTTGGAAACCTCCCCGTACAGGGGAGGTTCTACAAAATTTTTCAACTTATACTGATGTGTGTTTCTTCTTTTGCATAGCAGGACCTCTTGGAGGGGAATCAGAGCACCTAGGCGACCCCGAGCGTCTTCATCGACACTGCGGTCCTGCTTGCACAGCGTCGTCTCACCACTGCACCGACTCGCCACTAAACCGCTAGCCTGTCCCCACCACCACCCTAGGTATAAATAACCTCTCTTCCTTACTATTGTCGTACATAGATCGGTGTAGCCCAGTAAGGTGTCTCCCGTCTGAAACAGATACGGTTGGTGGTATGCGGATCTTTGCATATCTATGGTCGTATCTGTTCCGGATTGTCCACATTTTTTGGACAGCCTATATATGCGTAGATGGGTTAGTTTCCATGTTTTTCTCAGATATGAGATGGAGTTTTGGCATCACTTCCCTGTTGTTCTCCGCATACACACTCTCCTTTTGAGGATGTGCGGGAGGTGCTGCTGAAATTCTGTCTCAGATCGGAGCGGATCATGGAAACTAACCTCATCTACGCATCCATGGGTGGGACTAGGACCCATCCTCACCTATTAGACAATAGGCACGCTGTGCAAATGCAATTGTTGGTTATATTACTCCTTATGTGTAAGTGTTAGAGGATGGATAACCGTGAGTGCATGTAAACGGGACGCCCAAGTCAGGATAAGATTAGTGAAGAATGGCTAAGCAATACCACAAAATTCTTGGACTAAGCATTTGTCAAGGCTGGTAGAGCAATGAAGGACACGTTGTGTCCCCGCAAAGAATGCAGAAACAAAAGGAAATTGAAAAGGAAGACCATGGAGGAATATCTTTGCAAGTTTGGATTTATGCCAAACTATGAATGGTGGGTGTGCCACGGTGAACACCATTGTATTAGAGAGGAGGTGGTGAGACCACGCTTGGAGGCGTTTGATGATGAAGCTGGGGTAGTAGACATGTTGGCTGACTTTGAACAAGGAGTCTTCGGGGAAAGACCTGGAGAGGAGGAGGAGGACAAGGAGGAGGAGCCAGAGCCAAGCGCAAAGGCATTCTATGAAATGTTGGATTCGGCATAGAAGCTCCTACACGAGAAGACAACGGTTTCTCAATTGGATGCCATTGGACGCCTAATGGGGTTGAAGGCCCAGTTCAACATGCGTCGAGCCTGCTATGATGCTATGTTGGTGGTTATTGGGGGGTTTCTTCCAGAGGGTCACATGCTGCCAAACAACTTGTACGAGTCACAAAGAACGCTTCAAGCACTTAAGATGCTGTATGAGCAGATACATTCTTGTTCGAAGGGGTGCGTCCCATTTACAAAAGAGCACAAGGATGCAAAGTATTATCCAAAGTGTAAAGCCTCTAGGTATGTGGAGGCAGACAAAGGTGATGGTTAGAAGGAGCAGCTTAAGGTCCCCATGAAAATCCTATGGCACCTTCCGATCATACCAAAGCTCCAACGACTATTCATGACCAAGGAGTCTACGAAATAGATGATATGGCACAAGAATGGCATTCGATGGTACATCCAGCCAATGGTGAAGCATGGAAAAGCTTTAATAGCATTCATCATGAGAAAGATGTAGAGGCCCGTAATGTATGAATCGCACTGGCAATGGATGGGTTCAATCCTTATGGAATGATGTCAGCCCCATACACTTGTTGGCCCGTTTTCGCTATCCCCCTCAATCTTCCCCGAGACCATCCTTCAACGTCAGACCATATTGTTGACGTTGATAATTCCTAGACACCTAGGAAACAAGATGGAGTGTACATGGAGCCTGTTTATGATGAATTGATTAGTGCTTGGAATGATGGTTTATTGACCTATGACCGAGCTACAAAGAAAAACTTCAAAATGCATGTTTGGTACTAGTACTCCATGCATGATTTCCTGGCCTATGGGATATTTGCCAGCTGGTGTGTCCATGGGAAGTACCCATGCCCGGTATGCAAGGCAGCTTTGGAGTTCATTTGGTTGAAGAAGGGATGGCAAGTTTTCGTCATTCAACAAACACTGATAGTTCCTCCCTCTTGACCACCCATTCAGACAAGACACCAAGAACCTCACAAAAGGTGTCAAGGTGACCGACCCTAAACCTCAGTTGATGACTTCTGCCCAAGTTCATGCTCAAATAGATGCTCTCACAAAAATAGATCCTCTAAAGAATAAGGGTCCAAAGAAAGACTATTTTGTGGGATATGGTGAGGAACATATGTGGACTCATAAGTCGGGCTTGGAGAGGCTTCCCTATTTTGATGATCTTCTCTTTCCACATAACACAGATGTAATGCACACTGAGAAGAATGTCGCCGAAGCACTTTGGGCAACACTCATGGACATTCCTGACAAGACAAAGGACAACCCTAAGGCCAGAGTGGACATGGCAACATTATGCGATAGACCACAACTAGAGATGTTGCCTCCAAGAAATGGGAAGCCATGGAAAAGGCCTATGGCCAATAATGTCTTAGAAAAGAAGCAAAGGATGGCAGTGATAGAATGGATCAAGACGTTGGAGTTCCCTAATGAGTATGCAGTGAATCTAAGGAGGGAAGCAAACCCGTCTACTGGTAAAGTCTTAGGGATGAAGAGTCATGACTACCACATATGGATTGAGTGGCTTCTTCCATCGATGGTTCGAGGCTACGTCCCTGAGCATGTCTGGCAGATGTTGGCAGAGTTGAGCTTTTTCTTTCGCCAGCTTTGTGCCAAGGAGTTACCTAAGAAAGTGGTTGAGGAGTTGGAGAAAGAGGCACCTCTGTTAATTTCTAAGTTGGAGAAGATCTTTCCACCCGGTTTCTTATTGTCGATGCAGCATTTGATTATGCACCTCCCGTCTGAGCCACCACTGGGGGGCACGTGCAGAACTATTGGTGCTACCCAATTGAGAGATGTCTAAAGACTCTTCACAAGAAATGTGGAAACAAAGGCAAAATTGAGGCTTCCATTGCAGAGGCATTCATTCATGAGGAGGTGTCAAACTTCACAACAACATACTACATAGGAAACCTTCCTAGCGTGCATAATCCACCTGCAAGTTACAATGATGACGAATATGAATCGACCCTCAGCCTTTTCAAAGGGCCACATGGGCAAGAAAGTGCAGCGACCACAAAGACCTTGAAGAATGCAGAGTGGAACAACATCATGCTATACGTATTGACCAAACTTGACGAAGTTGATCCTTATATGAATTAAGTTCTCAATGAACTTGTTATGTACTCCATAATTTTTCAGGGTCCAACAACCTTGTTTCTTGTCAGTGTAGGGAATTTCTTAATCCTGGCATGAATCAAGGCCACCTTCTATAGCTGAACGAGAGACCCTTCTTAACCATGGTTTCATTTCATGGTTCCAAAAAAGGTACCATCTGACTTAGCTCATACTAAGTTTGATATTCCAAGTTTCCTGATTTCATTTCTATCCTCCTTGAGCTTGCAGTGCCATGAGGATTCATTTATAAGTGCCAAATTACGTCACGTTGCCAATTGCTTTGACGGGAAGGTTTCGTCATTTAACTCTTATGACATGAATGGATATCGCTTCTACAAAATAGGGTATGACCAGAGTAGGCCCAATCGAAAGACCATGAATAATGGAGTTTTTACGGTCGGTGATGATAAAGAGGAGTACTATGGGACAATTGAAGAAATATACAAGCTCCACTATCATGGTTCAAAAGCACCTAATCTTGTCATATTCAAATGCAATTGGTTTCATCCTAAAACATCCAGAAAGCTCACTAAACTTTGGCTAGTCAAAACTCGATAGGATTCCTTCTATCGAGGAAACGATTTCTATACTGTGGCTCGACAAGTCTCCCAAGTTTATTATCGTCCATATGCTTGCAAAACCAACCCACGTCTACAGGGTTGGTATATTGTGCACAAGGTATTGCCACATAGTAAATTACCTCACCCAACGATGATGATTACCACCACAACCTAAACACACATGATGAAGAAATCTATCAAGAAGACGGGCTACCAAGGATGCTTGAGATAGACTTAACCAGAGAGTTTGAAATGGAAGTAGATGAGGAATGGGTTGTTGACGAGGCCATAGCAGATGAGGTGCAAGAACTGAAGGACTTGAAAATGCTTGACCGACTAGGCAATGACAACGATGAGGATGAGGCAGTTGAGAACTAGGACAATATTGATAGTTATGATGATAATTATCATCAAAATCATCAAGATGATGAAGAATATTAATACATGTAATACTATGTTATTTTGTAATTACATTTTCTTTATTTTGCATCTCTTACTAAGTATGTCTCGTTTATTTTTACTTACTAGTTTACTCTTTTTAATTGCAGGTGATGGGGCCCACTAGGAGGTGTACCTCGCTTTACGCCACCCGGCCCACTAGTATGGCTCGAGCCAGAGCCATCGGAGAGGCCGAGGAGGCAGAGGGGCAGGCCCAGTTGAGACCAGTTGAGTGCCCTCAGGAGCGGCTCTGCATCGAGGGACGACGATGTTCTTTAGGACATAGTGGACGGGGAGGCGGGGGCACAGACGGCCAACGACTCCCTTGAGGACACGGTGGACACGGAGGCGGTGCCATAGATGGACGATGACTTGGCAGTGATGGCAGGTGCTTCCACTTCCACTGGTAGGTCGAAACCCTCCTCGCGAGGTCCCTCACAGCTCCCAAAGTGACCAGTACCTATGGAGAGGCGCCCGTTGATTCCAACCGAAGGGGATATGTAAGTTAGTTGGTATGTTCTTCATTTCACGTGTTTAGAATCAAAATAAGTACTAAAAACTTTTGGTAACCACTTGTGTAGGCACTAGACACTTGTGAATGAGGGAGGCAAGGAACACAATGTAAATGGCACTTCGACACTTCTGTGCAAGCAGCACTACCCTGGATTGATTTCAAAAGGAGGGAACATAGTGCCGGCCGAAAAGTTCAAAGACTACGACCTCGCCCTCAACGCTGAAGACACTGAGGGCCACCACTATGGAACCAAGGCAGGATGTGTGCTTAGGGAGTTGTGTGTAAGTCTTCCTCCCAATACATTCCTCAGTTCATCGCATTCATTGGACATTATTGAAATAAATAATGGATACCTCGTGTTATTTATGCAGGACTTCTTCAGATGCTAGGTGGGATAGGAGTAAAGGGTGGCTGTTGTAGCGACCAAATCATGTCAAAAGTGTGTCACAGACATGATTTATGATGCCCGTGTCCAGGCACACATAGACTACTATGTGGATATCCTCGAGCAACCTTTGAGCAAGGACAAGGCAAGAGTGATGACGCTGACTCGGGAGGAGTACCTTCTGGTAAATAAACCATGAATATTGATTTCTGTTGAGATTAAGTATGCTTAATTTGATCTGATATTTCATGTGCTTCATGGCCTGTAGGTTCGTCCACGGTGGTTAGACACACACCCCGAGTGCTGGGAATTTTTTATGAACAAGTGGTTGAGCGAGGGCTGGCGCAAGAAGCACGATGCGGCCCGCAAAAGGCGTTTGGAGATGCCAGGTGCACCACACCATCAAGGAAGATGCAGCCTCAATGGATTTGCGAATGCTTATGTAGGCCAAACCATTTCTCTAATCTAGTTGTGCTCAATTCTGCATGATATCTAACCACAGGATGTATTTGTGTCACCTCCAGGCATTTGCCTTGGCCCACATGGGCAAGGCGACAGCGGACACCAAGTACAGGCTAGATGCCCCACCCAAGGCGTACACCAACTCCAGCGCCTACACCAAAGTCACTTCGTATATAGAGGCGTCAAAGTCAATACACAGGCCGACCTACAATACGGGCACTGAGGAGCGCCTTGATGCAGAGTGTGTGATGAAGGTGGGCCAAGGCAAGAAGCATGGGCAGTTCTGGATTGGCAACGGCCTCCTCAACATGACCTCTACTCCTTCTCTCCACCAGATCTGAGAACGAAGCACGAGCTCAAGCCTATCCATTAGCCAACGGTCGACCATAGTGTCGGCACTCTAGGTAAGTATACCTATTTCCTTCATCATTCATTTACTTTTACATACCATATA
The DNA here is from genome assembly GCA_023333625.1 of Bothriochloa decipiens. Lineage (NCBI taxonomy): Eukaryota > Viridiplantae > Streptophyta > Magnoliopsida > Poales > Poaceae > Bothriochloa > Bothriochloa decipiens. The sequence continues at coordinate 27,059,958 of CM041635.1, forward strand.
TATGCATTTTTGAAACTTTGGGGTCAAATGTTGCAGGTTGAGGTGCAGGAACTGCGAGCCGAGCGGGAGGCCGAGTGGGCACAGCGGGAAGCTGAGAAGGAGGCCGAGCGGGCAGAGCGGGAGGCTGAGCGGCAGAGGTTAGCAGCTCTAGAGGCCCAGTGGGAGCATGATCAACAGCAGATGGCAGAGATGATCAAGTTCATGCAACAAGTTGGGTATCAGGTCCCACAACAGCTGGTTGCTCCAAGTCCACCTCCACCTCCTTATTCTACGCCGGTGAGTATGAGTATAAATATTTTACTTTCTATGCTCAAACCTAGTGAAACCTAGTGGACTAGAAATGTGATGGTGGTTTTGGTGTGGTGGTGGTGGTGGTGTGTGGTGTGGTGGTGATGGTGATGATGTGGTGGTGGTGATGGTGGTGATGTGGTGGTGGTGGTGACAGTGGTGATGTGGTGGTGGTGGTGTGGTGGTGGTGGTGATGGTGGTGATGTACTGGTGGTGGTGGTGTGGTGGTTGTGGTGATGGTGGTGATGTGGTTGTGGTGGTGGTGGTGGTAGTGGTGTGGTGGTGTTGGTTGTGGTGATGTGGTGGTAGTGGTGTGCTGGTGGTGGTGATGTGGTGGTCGTGGTATTAGTGCCCAACCTAACAGAAACACCTTTGTTCACATCTTTAAACTATTTACATATATATGTTGTCTCTCACGTGCAAACTCTCTATTGTGTAGCATCAATCAGGCGCGGCGTCAAACTACTTCGCAGGCAGGACCGTCGCCGGGGTTACAGGCAGGACCATCATCAGGGTCGCACGTTGGGCCAATCGGACAGTCAACGGGGTCGTAGGCAGGACCGTCGCCGGGGTCGCAGGCAGGACCGTCACCATGACCATCTCGCAGAAACATTTGTTATAACTCTAGTTAACTATGTGAACTTTGGACTTTGGATTTGTAAACTTGATAACTTTGAAGTTTGGACTTGTGTGACTTGTGATTTGTGATAAATTGTGGTCGTTCGTGACCTATTATTGATATATTGTGGTCATTCATGACCTATTATTGATATATCATGGTTGTTCATGACCGATGTGATATTATTGATATATATGTCTTATTTGTATGATTGAAATGCAAAAAGAAAAAAAAATTTGGGGCACCTTTGCTGAGTGCCATGACCAAGACACTCAGCAAAGATTTTTTTTTAAATAATAATTCTTTGCCGAGTGCCTTGACCATGACACTCGGCGAATATTTTTTTATGTTTTTTAAAAACAATTTCTTTGCCGAGTGTTGAACATGGCACTTGGCAAAGAATAACGAAAAAATAAAATTCTTTGCCGAGTGCCATGTATGGCACTCGGCAAAGAATTTTTTTAAAAAAATAAATAAATTCTTTGCCGAGTGCCACTTGTTAACACTCATCAAAGAGGTCCGTTAACGTACATGTGGCAGTAACAAATACTTTTCTTGGCCGAGTGTCGTCAGACACTCGGCGAAGTCTTTGCCAAGTGCCCGAGATATGGCACTCGGTGAAGAGCTCTTTGCCGAGAGCTCGCTGCCGACACCTCTTCGCCGAGTGCGACACTGGGCGAAGGCTTCGCCGAGTGTAAAAGACCCTTTGCCGAGTGTTTTTGACACTCGGCGAAGCAGGCGTCTGCCGTAGTGGCCAGTGCCACCCTGATGTGGGAGCACATGCTACCTGGCTCAGTGCTCGAACTCAACTATTTTCACACCTAGGGCCACTATTAATTATCAAAGCATGCATACCGCCGACACTATCAAAATACCATTCATACAGAGTTAAAATAGCATATGCTCAGACTGGTGTCATCATCTGGGATTATATATCTTCATCATGCAACATGGTATCAGAAGGATATGGATGAATAAATTGAAACGCTTTTGTAAAAAGCATAAATTTGGCATACGCAGTGTGTGTTGAATTGCCCTTGTGTCCAAAATCTGCAACATCCTCTGTTGCATTGTCATTGTCATTATGTCCAAAATCTTCAACATCCTCAGTATTAAGCTTTGACCTATGGAAACAAGATAAGGTCATATAACTTATTTTTTATTAGTATTACCTTTGTTCTTCACTACACTCGAGTGTGAGAGGGCAACCTCTACAATTTGGGTGTCTTTCTGTGCAAATGATCTGTTATGAGAAAGTTAAATAAGTAACTTAAATGCAAAATTATGAAAAATGATTTGATATGTCAATGAGCAACAAAAGAGAAATTAAATATAAATAATATTTACCTTTTCAAATGATATTGTTTGATAGTGTACTTTGGTAAGTTTTTTTATGACTTTTTCCTTGTCATCCATATCATCCATATTTGATATAATGGGCCACAAATGTTCATGAATATTGTTGGCTAACCTTCATAATAGGAAAAAAATGTAAGGATAAACAAACCAACAGTTGTAGTACCATCAAACCACTAAACCTTCTTACTGGCTGCCTTTTGTGAAGCCTTTCGTGAAACCTTGTGGCGGCACCAACTGTAACCTTAATGCTATTCGTGATACATTTACGTCCACCTGGTGTACAAAGCATGATATTCTTATCTTAAACATTAAAAATGCATAACCAAATACAACAAATCATTTAAGAACAAGCTTACTGGAAATGCAGGAAACTTTAGAGCTAAGAGACATATTAGCTCAACGCATTTTGTTCCAAGTCCATCTATTTTGATTAGATACTCCCTTTACAACAAAATATATATTTGCATAAGGATTAATTTAACTATTTTTCCTAACGTAATTAAATATGGAGATATTTGGTCTTACCTTGCATTTGATGGCTCGACATGTTTAAGCCATTCAAGGCTCAAAGATCCATGTTCTCTGTTTATGCGAAACAGAAGTGCCTGCAAGTACCAAGAATATAGTAGGATTGATAATAGACAAGTAAAGAGAATTTGGTAGTTGCAAAAAAGCTTAGTCATCATTAAGTCATAAAACATTGAAACTCTTGGCAGCCAAATTTGTTTAGGACGCAAGTATAAGGCAATAAATTTTGTACAGATTATATGGTTTTCAATTACTATGAGTGCTAAGAAGACAAAATAATATTGAGATACAATAATATGTATTTTAAATTAGTTGAGTGCTAAGAAAAATCAAATTGAGATACATAAAGAATACCATTATCCAAAATGCTAGTTTGAAATGTTCTCCTCGCGGCTTAAGGCATTTTGCAACAACATCAAAAGGAGCACGTAGTACAGCGTCCCAACATATAGGATCATCATCAACAACATCATTCATCTTGTTGTATCCATTTCCCTCAGCTTCGTTCACAAGCTTTTTATATGAAGAACTTTCATTTTTGTTTCTAATACCAAGTATTGCCTTCAAAATTGTGGCACCTGTTGTGCTTCCAAATTTTTTGGGCGTTTTGGGCTTTTTGGACTTTTTGGCTCCAGACTTTTTGGCTTCGGCTTCAGACTCTTCGTCTTCAGCTGTGTTTCTAAACCTATTAAGCACTATATTGCTTATGTCTTCCTCCTCCCAACTTGAAAGCTTATCCTCTTGAATTGAGGTTATAAGCTTTTCAAATTCAAGTCTGTTTTTATCATTTGTTAAGGATTGATGCACACTAGTGCGAGAAGGAAACTTGGCTGCAAGTTCCATGATTACATCACTGCAAAAAAGTTAAAGAGGAGAAAAGGTCACCAATAAGAAGAGAAAAAAGACCCACTTAAGTTCCAGGAAAACATCACTTCAGTAAAATGTTAGGAGAAAGGTCACCATTAAGAAGAGAAAAAGGACCATTTTACTATGATAGTAGCATTTGGTTCCATAACTGTTGTTGTTTGGTTGGGATCTCTCTAATCAGCTACCCTGTAAACCACGCACAGCCTCATCATAGGTGAGCCCTCTCTTGCTCCTTTGCTCGACCCTCTCTATCCCTTCCCCTCCTCTCCTAATGTCAGTTTGATCTTTCTTCCAAGAGATGATCTAGAAAGATTTGTGAAAGACTATGGCACACTAATTCCTCTAATATGCGAGTCCTTCATCTCCTTTCCTGAGAAAGGTACTACATCACCCATTGCACCACCTCCCTTTATTGCCATATCTTTCAAATTCTCCTGTGAGAAGACAAAGAGAAGACAGAGCTGCCCAAGCAAGCTTTGGTTTACTGGACTGCAAACTAGGATAGAATGGCTTGGGCAGGATTGCAAAGTAAGAGAGAATGGCTTGGGTTTACTGGACTACAAAGCAAATTAAGACAGAATTCTAGACCAAATGAGCATGCTTTTAATCCTTGAAGAGTCTACTTAGATTCTTGTTCATTCATAAGAATTACAAGTTACATTACATAGCCAAATTGCTATGAGTTTATTCCACCAACAAAACCGCTATGAGATTATTCTATTTACTAACCAAACATTACCTTACCATGTAAGGATACAAACATGTGTTTCCTTACCTTGAGCCGCAATCTGTAGCATTCTGTGTTAAAACTGCCCCCACCACAGACATCAGCACACTTCCTTTCCAATGTGATGATTCTTCACTACCTACCTCACCTACCAAAATAATATAAGAGCAAACACAATAAGGTGCAATAGTACATAATGCAATATATAAAAAAACCAAATTAATCTAAGAGCAAACACAATAAGGTGGAATAGTCCATAATGCATAAAAAAACTAGGTGCCATGATTACCAATAATGGAGTCCACATTCTTCATGAAGTGACTTAGTTTGTTTTTGCAATTATCGATTGTCTCCTTGGAGTAACCATCTTCACCAAGCTTGAGTTTATGCTGTACATGATGTTTTCCACGTACACCATGTCTTCCACGTACACCATGGATAGGACTTGGCTTTGGGGTGGACACCTCTTTGCTAGAATCCTTAGCAGTGGTGGCTTCATCACTAGGTATATCATAGGCTTCATTATCACATATCATCACTCCATCATAAGACTAATCAATTGTGGTCATTAAGCCAACATTAAATTTAAAATAAGAAGGGGTTGTAGTAACCTTGTGCGATCAAATTTATAAAAGTAATAAATTGTGGTGATTAAGCCAAACTTAAATTTAAGATAAAAAAAGGAATTGCAGTAACCTTTTCCTTTTCGGGATTAGTGGTATTTGATAGGATGTTTTGACTTCATTGTTGCATAAGGTATTTGACTTCATTGTTGCATAAGGGTTTACAAAATCTGTTTGACTTAAGCCACTTGATATCTTTGTTTTATTAGTAACAATGCTATCCTTCTTGAACTCCATTTGACTTGTATCAGTGTCTTCTTTATTAGGCTCCATGGCATCAATCCCTGCATTCATAATTTGGACTTCTAGATGCTTTGCATGTCAAGAGAAATAGTTAGTAGGATTTTGCTTTATAAAAGTTTATTATAGATTAAAATTTTAATTATAATTAAAATAAGATCCACATATTATGCGTGTGATTTATAAGGAATTATTTGACAATTACTTAAACCATGCTAGAAGAAACTAAATTCAAAATTAGAGAAGTGGTCACCATGGTAAAATTAGACAAGTGTTCATCATCAAATCAAAAGATTTTAAAGAGATAAACCTTGGGTGTTGTGAAGATTGGTAGCACCTTCCACTGCCTTGACAAGACGATCTTCAAGTACCTCCATCTGGACACCCATGCATTGACGATCACCAACCTTGTGTTTCACGTTCTGTTCTCCTTGTTGGGCCTTTTTCCCATCCCAATCCTTCTGTTTATTTTTTCTATGCTTAGTAGAAGAGTTAGATTTACCATCTTCTTCTTTGTCTTCATCACTCTGCATATCAATACACAAATCTTCTTCTAAAGGGGGATTATTGTTAAAATGTTCCACCTTAAACTTCATATGATCGCCTCCATTCAGATATATCAGCTTCTCTAATTCAATTTGCGGGTTCACACAACTAATTTTCACTCGTCCTGGTCCACATGTTTCTAAGCTAGTAAGATCCACCTCTATTGGGTTTCCCACTACATAAGCCAGTTCCATAATTGTGTCCTCAAGTTTAGCAAAATCAGGCACAGTAACATGCACCCACACAACGTGTAAACAACATATGGCTGCATAAGACATATCAGTACATAGCAAAGTAGCTTCAATATCTGCAGTTTCAAATTTAAAGGACCTCGTGTTGGTTATGGCGGCTATCATGCCTTCATCAGGAAAAGATATCATGAACTGCTTATGATCAGCCATCTGTTTAATCTTCCAACCTTTTGCCCCATCAAAAATATGAACCATCTCTTTTCTGATAATATCAATTGAAGCATCACCTTTCTCAATTTTCATCAATCTCACAGCTTCCTTCTTATCCCCTTTATTACACTTAGGTACGGGGATGTGCATGCTGTAAAATTGGTGGCCATCAAAGCCAAGACCACACACTCTCAAGCCTTTCTTGTGAGGACACTTGTATGACTTATGGCCTGAAGTATGACAGCAAAAACAATATGGTGGTCTATATTGGGATTTGATATCATCGTCCTCAAATTCATATGAAGTCCCCACTCTAGATTTATGTTTGACATCCTCTCTAGAATATCTGTCATCCCCACGAAAACGCTCCAATCCATCACCCCTTTCATGTGCAAAGGATTCGGCACTCTCTTGAACACCCCATCTTGCCTAAAGCGGCAACTATTACGAGGCCAATCCTCTTCCTCCCTAAATTTAGCATCCCGGTGACCTCTAGAATAATATTGATCGCTGTCATCTTGTAAAATATATTTCTAGGATGATAATCTTGTTGACGGCTCCCAAGACCTCTCATCTCTAATGTTATCATCATACCGTGGGACACGTCTATTTGCCTGGCGTGACGAAGCAACCACATAGTTGGAGCATGTCCAATCTTCTCTCAACCGTTTAGCCAGCATCCTGTCCCGTACCCGTAGACAATCACAGACCTACACCACTCACCAGAATTCCACTGCAAACAATGAGAATCTTAATTAGCATTATTGTTAAGCGTGCAGAAGTTCACTTTCCAAAACCTACCCGACCAACAAGGTTGTACAGCAAATAGCACGTACCTTTTGAACACTTAGCGATCGTGGGCTAACCACAATAGCACACGGTAGAGCGATAGGAGTGGCCGCGAGCTTGGTCGAGGCGCAGTACGTGGCCGGCGATGTGAAATTGGCAGGCGGCAGCCGGAGGAGGATGCGGCACTAGGATCGGGGAAGATGAAAGAGATACGGGGTAGAAGATGTAACTACTGATCTCGCATCCGTCATGTCGTGGGTTACATCTTATTCTCCGTTTCACGGGGCCCCGATGGGCCCGGACGTGACTTCTCTGCTTCGGCATTTCCTTTCCTTTGACTGTCACGTGGACGAATCGACTTCTTCCTTGTTCCTTTCCTTCAAGACTGTCGCGTGGACGAATCGACTTCTCTCGCTTCTATTGTTGGATCAAGGCCCAACCCAACCATACTGCACCAGGCACCAAAACAAGGCCTGCCATGATTACCTTCCCACCAGCCTGCCTTAGCCGCACACCGAAAAGAAAAAAAGAAAAAAGAAAAAAGAAAAACAAGGCTACTACTACCTGTAACCCCTCCTCCATGACCTCTAAGAATGACAGAAGTTGGACAAGCGTCGCCAAACCTGTAACCCACGTTGTCAAGAACTACTGGTGGATCATCGTCGTGCCAACATACAGTTCCTTGCCATGTCATACGGCAACGTGAGGAACGGGACCATGACGACACCCACACCAAGACGCATTAGGCAAGGTGGTGCTACTTGCAAGCCAAGCTAGCTAGGACTTCCTTGCCAAGAACTCCAAATAGGGAGGCCAAGGGAGGCCAGGTTGTTTCCCCATCTCCAAACTTCTGAAGCCCCCGTTCAGTCGTTCGCACATTTTTTTTCATAGGCTCTAGTCTCCTATCTTGTTCACCGTTCTTGCACCCCTCAATGTAAGAACTTGAGAGCATTCACACAAGGAACATACACTCGTTCATCTTAGCCAAAACCAATATAAATCCTCGTGTCTTCTGGATGCTACTAGACCAATGTGACACTTGTAAATTCTTAGGCACTCAAAAATTTTCCTTGATGCAAATATAGCTGCAATGGAATGCAAAATGAAAATAAAACCAGTAGAGGAACCTTTGCGTTAAAAACACAAGGCTTACCACTAGGATATGTCATTTATTTTGCTATCTAACAGTAATAATACCTGTGGATCCGCCCCTACTTACACGTACTCAAACTTGCTCTCGAAGTAGCAGAGAGCAAGTTTCTTTTGAGCTAGACTTGGGGGCCTAGACTTCCTAGGCTAGCTAGCTACACAGCAGTAGAGGAAATTTCTTTTGAGCTTAAAATAAAACAAAAGTGTACATAATTAATAGTTTTATCGGCGTTATTTATCCTCTTTTCTCCCTCTTTGTTTTTGGGCAGCCAGGTGCTCGCCATCAAACCATCCACCATCTAATCCCCATGATTACTCACATAGGTGGTTTCTTCTACTATTATTGGTTTGTTTGTGTAGGTATTTGGCTAATTATTCTTGAAGATTTACAAGAGTATAACTTTTGCATTTGTTTCCATTGGAAATTATCCTTTTTTTCAGCCTTGCTAATTTTCCAATTTTACACATTTAATTTATGGCTGCTGTAGCTTCCAAATCATCAACACTAGTTATTTCATGATTAAATTTCCTAGAACATGGAAACTTCTTGGTGGATGCACATTGTATCGTATCTTATTCTGCTTGGTTGCTGTTCAATTTCTTAAATTATCTAGCATTGCCTAAAAGTATTTCTGCTATCTCAAATAATTCAAACTAGTGGTCACTGTTACTGTCTTAATTGATAGTTGGAATGGGTTGATCTTACTGCTTCTTAATTTGAATGCAGTCACTGTGTTAGCTTAATTTTATAGAAATTGCTTAGGATTGATATTGGTTCTACAGATAATATTACATTGCCTAATTCAAAATTGTTGTGTAAACATCATTCATGAAGTTACTAGGTAATTGCTTTTTCATCTAGAATAAGAACCTTTGGCTTCAAATTGTAGTAACCTATAAACTTACTTAGTGGATTAGTTTCGGTGTAGTGTCGATTGTTTATGTTAGAGATCAAATAGATATTATGCTTTCCCCTGTTTTCTGAATCACTTTTAAAATAGAAATTGCTTTATGTTGTAGATCTAAAATGGGCAAGATTCATTTGCTTTTCCGTTCAACAAAAATTTCAGCATGAGTTTAGTCAACTGCAGTTAAATTTTTTTACTCGAACACACATGTCATTGTCTTAAACGAAAGAAGAGGTCCTAAACCATGCGGGGTTAGTCTTTTAATACATTCGGCTGCTGTTAAAATTCAAATTATGCGGTAACATCTGGTTTAGAGAATCCTTGTGTCCATTCCATGGGCTATAGATGGCTTGTCCCAGTTTTAGTTGCTTCTCTTATTATAGATTTCATACTTCCTTTTTTTCTCAGTCAAAAACGTTGATTCATTGATTTTTATCCAGTTATTTAAGAAATCACAAATCAGCACCTGAGTTTGTAGGAAAATGTCTCTTTTATTGTCCACTCTGAACTTATGCAGATGTTAAGTCTAGACAGCAACTTTTCTTGCTTACTCGGCTTGGTTTTCTCCATCTAGCATTCAAATTTTCATTTCAAACCATTTTATGTTTGTCCTTTTTACAGGACACGACCCTTACGTGAATGGGATGCTTCCAATTGATTACCACAGATAGGTCTCACATGGCCTACCTCTGATAAACTATTGGAATTCTGATATCCTCTATTACATGTGGTAAATATTGATTAGAATTATTTATGGATCCTCTACTCATAATCATGTTTCAAGCAAGAGCTGCCTCATGTATTTGTCATGCAATGTCTCATGTTTAGGCGATGAATGAGATCTTGTTTTTGTTACCATGTTGGGACTTGGGAGTCTTTTTCTTATGCCGGGACTTAGGAGAATATTGGATATCGTTGCACCAATGAACGTGGGCAGGAAAGAGACAATATGATTATTTTGTTATAACTTAAATCTAATATTTTCCATTTGGTGCCTTGAACATATTGATGTAGGTCTATAGTAACCAAAATATTGTGAGTTATTGAATTAATTGAAGTTCTTGGTTGCGCTGTCTCTAGTCATGTTTAGGGACATATCCTTCCATTCATATGAAACATTCTGCATGGTGATAATTAAAGGGTCTATGTACAATCATTTTTTTGATAACTGAAGGGTTCATTGTACAACCTTTTTTCCTTTTTCTTATTCTTTTTTTTTGTATATTGGCCGTTAAGATTTACAATGAAGCTATCTAGCAAAGGAGGTGATCAAGAAAAAAGATGATATGAGCAAGGAAAAAAATAATTGCAAAGAATGTGTGCGTTGCACACGACCTGAGGGCTGAGGCACAAGCTCAAAACATGAACCTCACTGTAGATGGTTTATATTTGATTGTTACGTTGCACAACATTTGGCGATCATGAGACCATGTATATGCTTTGTGCAGGCTCTTATTGTTTGCAAAATGTTCTACAAGTACATTTTCCCAACACCTGCTCAAGGGATAAGGAAATACTGCTGCTCACTCAATTAAGGAAAAAAGCCTCCTCTAACGTGTGCAAGTGTGGTATATTTTCCATATGATGATCCTGTTAAACAATATTTTTATGTATTATACACAGGCCTGTTTTCATTCTTACATAACGAACAATAAAATACCAGTACAAAGTTACGTGACCATTCATTGGGAATTGGGAACCATCAAAGCAACGATAAAAAAACTTAATTATTGAAATTATAGAAGGGTTCTCAATTAATGAAACCACACTTGCGATGTGACTACCAAAAAAACCTGGTCAAACAAGTGCTTCGGGTCAAAATAATCACAGACAGGAATCGTGTGGAAAAAAGTTCACGGGCCAAAAGGTGAACGTGGGAAAAAAGGTTCAACACCGGAGAAAAAGACGATTTTTTATTTTTAATTTTTTTAAAAAAAATTTACAAAAGTAATTTTTGGTTTCGGAATATGACAGAACTAGTCGTCTACAGTGGGTGTTTTTTAAAAAACGCCCACTGTGTGGGCGTTATATGTGACGTGGCACAGCGGCCGGCTCTTGCGAGTAGCCCACCTGAGTCCAAAAAACGCCCACTGCGTGGGCGTTTTTTGGTGGGGAGGGGGCGCCTGCAAAAGTGTCCGCTGTTTTGCGGGCGGGCCGCGGAGCAATAAAAAAACGCCCACTGTGTGGGCGTTTTTTGCACTGCAAGGGGCCGCCTGCAAAATTTACCCTGTACGATGTAAATTTTATAGGGTAAATTTACCATCGTACAGGGTAAATTTTGCAGGGTAAATTTACCATCGTACAGGGTAAATTTTGCAGGCGGCCCATCATCAGCAGGGTAAATTTACCCTGTACGATGTAAATTTTGTAGGGTAAATTTACCATCGTACAGGGTAAATTTTGCAGTGTAAATTTTGTAGGATAAATTTTACATGGTAAAATTACCATCGTATAGGGTAAATTTTGCAGACGGCCCCCTGCAGTGCAAAAAACGCCCACACAGTGGGCGTCTTTTTACTGCTCCGCGGCCCGCCCGCAAAACAGCGGGCACTTTTGCAGGCGGCCCCCTTCCCATAAAAAAACGCCCACGCAGTGGGCGTTTTTTGGGCGCAGGTGGGCCACCCGCAAGAGCCGGCACTGGCGGCGGCCGGCTCTGTGCCACGTCACATATAACGCCCATACAGTGGGCGTTTTTTAAAAAACGCCCACTGTAGGTGACTAGTTCTGTCATATTCCGAAACCAAAAATTACTTTTGTAAATTTTTTTAAAAAAATTGAAAATAAAAAAAATTCAAAAAAGACAGACCACAGGAGGCGGCCTGCGGGAGCACTGGTGGACTGCAGCAGGAGGGGTCGGGTACTACTTTTTTTTTGAATTGCGGGTACTAGTAATTAGTGAAAGCAACAAAGCACACGCCAAAGATTCAAAATCATCAACTTGTCGATGTCAAAGCATGGCCACTAGGGTGGAGTTCTGCGTCTACAAGCAAGAGATTCGGCACGCGCAACTGTTCCCGTCGAGTCTGACGAGCGATGAGCGAGTGAAAACTAAAAAGACCTCATCAGACATGGTGCCACACCAGTTAATGCTGGGGAAGGATTGGCAAATATTGTCGCTCCCAGAAAAAGGTACATCGCAGACTTTGTGGACAGATCAAAAGTCATCATCGTGACGATCTAAGCTAAGGAGTAAGGACCACAGTACAATGTGGACGTGATTAAGCCACTCCCAAGCTGTAGCGTGCCAACAAGCACCAGTTCCATATTACGGGTGTGGGATCAGTAGGTGCACCAATTTATCCTCTTGTCCATTGAGATGTATTATGTAGGGGCACAGTCGATGCCACTGTGGACATGTCAACTTGTGATTTTACAGGGTTAACAAATGCCGGCTCCTGTTTATACTTGTGCCTTCGCTAATTAACCATGTTAGTGCTAACCTGTCTTCGACTTGCAGAAGTCCACACTTGACGTGATGACTTCTGCTATTACTGATCCTCTGCGTTGAATATCTCTTCGGATTCCATGGGAGACAGACCAGTAGTGCTAGTGCAGTAGGGATTCCATAGTGAGACTTCGTGTGGTACGCAACATTGAGATGAACATGCTGCAGCCATCGATCTTGTAGATTTCTGTGTCCAAAACTCCTAACGTTCACCTAGCAAAAAAAAAAAAGGTTCAAAAATCCAGTCAACACCACAGTGTTCAGGATAACAGCAAACAATTAAAAGCACGGACAATATTCTTTGATCGACAGTATTTCTACCTTTTTTTATTTATTTTGAAGAGCATGTTCTTGGAAAAGAATCACAAATGTAAATATTCGAAAGAAAAAATCTCAAGGCACGACTTACAGCAGAACTAAGCTTGTTCAGGTTAATCAAATGGTATTTCCACAATGTATCAAGAGTCTTCAAATATGCTATGTACACAACACAGGTGAAAGTGTTGATATTGCCTACGTTCCATGTAGGGGAAAACAGATAACTTGGACATCATTTGGGTCAGGTTTATGGCCAGATGAACATTGTGAACAAATTCAAAGGAGAGTCTACCCCAATCCCACTTATATGTCCATCATCGTAAGACTCTTGCACAGCAAGTAGGTAGCTATATTAGAAAATCCCCAAAATATTTCCAGCGCAGATTGACAGTGTTTGCTTATCTCCCTTTTCTGGATTCTTTATCAAAAAAAAAGCAACATATAAACATGCAAATCAATAACTATTAGTTGTGAATGCTATAGATATGTGTATCATATCACAGCATACTTTGACCTATCATCAACACAAATGGGCAACCCACCACATTATAGAAGATGTTTTCTTTCAAATTCCTCTGAAGGGCCATTTGGATCCTTTCATTTTGGAGGAACTAAAATCTACTTGATGGATTGGCCTATTTGTCTTGGAATTTGACATTCCACAATTTTCCCAAGGCCTATCTCAAATTCATAGGTTGGGAGATGGATATTGATTCTATATATCACCGTGCTATGTTTCTATTCTTTCTACTCTCCAACTTATAGCACACTCTTCAACTCACTTCCCTACAGCCCTTGTATGGCTAACAACAATATACAAATATATTCCATATACAACCATATTACAATCAGCTGAATAAATTCAATATCAAGGATCCAACGCACAAGGTCCAGTGAAGGCTGATAGTTTTGCTTTTCCAAACATGCACTTTGCATTTCCTCAAGTGCTGATTGTAGGTTTTCCTCTTGGATGTCCTTGAATGATTCTGGCATTATCAGAATACCCATTATAAACATGAACCAAAAATAATTTTTATATGTTACCACTCACTAGTTTTCCTCCTAGACCCACAAATTCATCCAAAAGATTTACCAGATTCCATGCCTTGGGTTGCTTAAAGGAATATATAAGTTTGACAACTGACATGGCACTGAAAATAAATGCTTTCAGAAATGAAATTAAGGATCAGGGCACAATAAATACCTCTTGGGGATCAATATTTAGCAAAACAAACAATTTCATCAGTTACCCCTTGCATGTACCTAATAGAATTTCAAAAGGCATGTCAATGAAAAATAAAATAAAATAAAATAGCAGCATTTTGAAAAAAAAAGTGACTACATATAATGATTTAAGTAAAAGACAAACATCATTTTGGAAAGGTGTTTTGACAAAGTGAGGAAGCACAATGACTTTAAAAGATGGATTATTAATTCTTTCTACACCACACCACAATTTTGATCCAAAAGAATATGCTTTATAGCTCTACCATTTCATAAACAACATTGAAAGCTTCATGCGAGAGAAAATAGTAAACTTACTGGAATTATTGTACAAAGTTTAGGAACCACACCAAACACCCGGGGGGGGGGGGGGGAGGCTAATATACGTGATACTATCCTAATATACATGATCGTGATGGATCCGTTCCTAATACAAGCATTCCTAATGAGTCCTTCCCTAATAAATATCACCTAGCTAAGGTTGTATACATGCTTTCTTTGGACCTATCAAAGGTATGAACAAAACAATCCACATTAATATTTGTGATGCTACTACTGAAAGCCATTCATACCCTTTTACCATAATAATTTCTATTGCCAATCCTCATAAATACAAGTTATCCAAAATGAATCAAATTTGGAAAGCTAGTACTAATAATTAAGCTAAAGAGGGTTAGTGAAGACCCTTACCCCTAAAACAAGATCTGTCAAAAGAAAAGAAGATAACAAGAGTAAATGATAGTAAAACAAGAGTGATTGCCAAAGAAAAAGGAGATTGTTATCTGTGAAGTTATTGTTCATGCACGTGAATAGCAAAAAGTCATACTACAGAATACAAGTACTGCCATTTGGGGCAGTTGCATACCTCCAGGACTTCATCGAACTCAACAAGACTTTTCCTTATTCCAAATAATATTTCTCTGTGTTGGTTTGGAGGCCTAGAAGCTGAATTTTGAAGACTCGATGAATGTAAGCAAGATTATTACTGTGATGCCACCAACCATATGATTCTTGAACATACAAATCTGACCTGTTTCACAACAACATTGCTCTCCATGGCTATGTCTTCGTCATTCGTTATCCTTGATATTAGCCTCACAGCCAATTCAGTGTCCAAATTAAATTTCTGGAATATTTCAACTTGTAAGATGAGTATGAGTATAAAAAGTTAGACACTGTCAAATTCATTAAGCATATATTATATTATTAGATCATACCAGAAATAGTTTAGCATGTTAATACGTCACCATAGACCGTGTCGACCCAGGATGCCGCACAGCTGGGAAAAACAAAGCTTACGGATCTAATTGTACAGCTATAGCAAACAAGAACAAAAAAGTCAAGAAAGCCTTTTGTCACAAGCAGGATGAGATAAGCTAGAAATGAAACCCAATAAGATCACGAAAAGTGGGTACATCTCAGACTCTTCAGTCATACGCTCTTGCAGTTTCTCCATCTCAATCATTTGACCTATTTCTATAGATTTGGCACGTGGATGTTGCCTTACTAAAAGACCATTCATTTCTCTCGCTGTTGTGAAAATGAAAGACTTAGCCAAACAACAAAAAGATAAGTCATGATATGTTAATATACAACCATTAACACTCCATTACTTACACATGATTGCAGCTTTGGCAAGCGGACCTACTGATGATGGACCAAGTTCTATATTTGCGAGACCCTGCCCATGATAAAACAAAATAGTGACAAAGACCCTGCAAAGTTCATGGGTTAGAGAAAAGGATCTGAATGAACCACCTTGCGGGATGTGGATTCCCCTTCCATGTTAATATCAGCTTCCATGTTGATATCAGCAGGTTCATGGGTCAAAAATGGAAGTATGTTATCTTCCACTATTTCTTTCGCAAACATCTGGCAATGAAAAGATGGATCCTGCTACGTGGAACAACTAAAATACTAACAATGACTGCTATCCCGTTGCTGCAAAAGATATAGACACCACAGCTGTATGAAAAGCATCCCAAGACGGTAAAGGGCGTACCGCCATACCCAATGCTGAAACCTCCCACACAAGGTGAGGTTTGGGGAAGGGCAGCCCTACCTTTAATTATTATGCCAGGAGGATGATTCCAGCCCACACAAGGTAAGCTTTATATGGAAATGCACATGAAAAGTATGGAACTACAGTGCGCATCCTCATTACTCCTTTTTCTCACTTCAATAGTTGGGTCATGATAACAATAAGCCACCCATCTTTATGAACAGGTTCTCATCCTATGAAAAGATTTCTAAACCAAATTTTATCTCCTAAGCATCTTACGACCAAAATAAACATATCAAAATCTTATCTTCAGCAGTTTATTAAAAAAATAGAAACACACTGGCAAATAACATGATTACCCATCTAAATTTGGACGTTTTCTCCAAAGTAAATAAAGGAGGCATTCCCACAAATCAATACCCAAATTTACTTCTTTATTTTCTAATAAACAGGTGGCAAGGGGGTAGTAATAAACATAATTGTTTCTGTTTTCACAGTTCACATCATTTTCGCTAATGCAAAGGAGGAACTAGCTAATTTACTTTGTCAGCATCCATCGACAGGTTGCTCTAAACCAAATTCCCAGCAGCATAAAATCGCAAACAGAAACGAATGGAGGTAAAAGTATTGAAACCTAATTAGCAAGTGTTTTCTTGCCAACAGTGATAACAATCAAATTTGGATTTGCTAAAAAAAACATATTTGAACACAACTAACCTTTTGTACAGTTTCATTAGCCTGAAATATAATAAATCCTAACAGACAAAAAAATATCTAACAGTATTGATACAGCCACATTTTCCACTAGGCATGGAGGTGTGCTATATGGTGATGAGATAAAATCTGTGTTAGCTATTAAAACAAAAAATAGAATTCACCTTGTAGTTCCAACTGCAGGGCGGCCTAATTGGAACATAGTCTACCAAAACAACAAAATCAATCAATTTTTTCGTAGTGCCAAAGGGAGGTGAAAGCAATAATGATTGTGTGGAATATTGGATTAGATTGATTGGAGAGACTTATGTACATATATATATGGGGGAGAGGAGATCTGGTGACTTATAGAAACAGAACCAACCGAGATCTCCTCGTATCTCTCTGACCAAATACAGGGCCGGACGGTTATACCAGGCTCTGGCCTACCATATACACACACACAGCACATATACATTTCTAACAGGAACCACTTCCTCAAGACTCACCGCAAAAGCTTGGATAGGCATGTCCACCCCTACATTTGGCAGATTCGTAGGTACTTCAATAAAGGCATCTTGAACATCTTTAAACCTCCTTTTCCTGGAAAACCAGCACGATCCTGTCAGCTTGGAATAATGAATTGTACAGATGAATAGATTATTCAGAAAGCAACCTAATAAACATCATACCTGAAAGCTTAGGATGAAGCTTAAACCTTGACTGCTTAGGATGAAGCTTAAACCGTGACTGATATGTGATTTGAACCACAGTCATTGAGTCTGCCTGATTAAATGGCAATTAGCATTGCACACCAGAAACTATCACAGGCTTTCAGAAAATTATAAAACAATAGCTCCATCAATACAAAGTGGCAATGTGTAAGTCAATAATGATCTGGATTCTTAGGCCTTCTTTTGCTTCTACTGCTTGGTGGATACCATCAGACCATCTTTTTTTTGGGTTCAACTTGGCCGGTTAGCTGGAAAAGAATTAATATTATCATCCAACCACAGGATTTCCAAAGCATGCAATTGTTATGAACTAATAGGCAACGTGAATTATATTATTAAGAGAACATAATAGATATATGATAGACATCAATGAAAATTCACAAATGTGATGAAAACAAATGTTCTGATGTTATATTACCAAAAAAAAGGGTGCATGTGCTGAAGGACATTCCGCCATCTGGAAGGATCAGTGGATCAGTATGGACGAATGTAATCTAAGTTAGGACGTTAGGTACCATAAATTTTCTTCAACAATAAAAGTTTTCCAAGACATAATTGATAAAAGCATGATAAAATGTTCATGCAAAACCTGATCACAAGGTACTAGTCTGCATGGACATTTTCATTGGCACATCAGAAAACACATCATTGTGCTTGTGAAATTGCATGCATTGTCATAGAAACCTTTTGCTACCCACTGCTCAGTTGCCCAGGATTATGAAAATGAAATAGCCTCTAAGACATAATACCAGCTCCAGGATGGACTCAGCTAGCGGATATATACCAGGAAGAGGACTGTGACATTTTACTTGATATTTCTTTTTCTTGTGTATTCCCATTTACACAGGACCATAAAAGCTGACTGGATAGATCATATGATCTACCTTTACTGGTTTCAATTTTTATCTACTTGAAGAAACCATGTGGACACAATGTGTCATCATTGAAAAGAAATCTGGTATCCCAGTGAACATTTATAACTTTCTTTAAAGAAACATTAATGAGCTTCCATGAGCATTTAAAGTGTAATTCAGTAAAGTGCCAATATCCCTTCCAAAAACTCAAATAGGGAGATGTACAAGAGCATATGCGTGTACATTGGCACCCACCCCCCACCCCACCCCGGCTCACAAGCTGTTAAGTACAACTAGGAACATATACAAATAAGAACAAGTACTAATAAGAAAATAATGGCATTCTTTTCAGAAATAATGAAACTCATGGAGTACCTCATTAGTTATAATAGCTTTACTATCTAGAACACTTTTGCCTTCAAAGCATTCATTACAAACCTGCAGAGTTTGAGAAGTTGCGGTTATTCACTAGGCACTGAATGTCCCAACTTGTGATGCCATTATTTATCATTTTATTTTAGCAGCTAACTGCAACCATGGCAAAGAAGGTGCACAATGATCTGACTTAAAGGCTGACACAAAAGAATTGTGACATGTCTGATTCACTTCGTTGCTTACACACATAAGTATATTCTATAGCAGAAGGCATATCCAAAATTGCATTTCAATAGCAAAATTGGCTAATTGATCAAAAGTTGTACATAGCCATAGGGAATTGATTGTAATCAGACCAAAAGGTACATATTAAAGGAAACAGAGAACAGCACCTGGCCCATGGATCATTCTCATCCCATAGATCATCTGTCCCAAGAATAATTTCTGCATGTACTACACCGTCCTCTGTCAGATCCACGTTATACAATTTGAAAGATGAAACACCATGAACCCCTTC
>CM041635.1:27084163-27156560 GCA_023333625.1 Bothriochloa decipiens
CTTCCCTGTAGGGGCATTGAGATAAGCCACAAGTGTGGAAACAAACTTGTTCCCCTCGCCTGTCTCCATCTCAGCAATGCAGCCGTCGTTGAGCACAGAACCACCAATTATCTGCACCGATTACACCAACGAAACATGACTTAATCACCAGAACCGACTCGTGCCTTACATAGTTACATTCCAAGCGGGTACCTGGACGTCGAAATGCAGCATCCCAAGCGTCCTCGTAGCCGCCTCACATACAACGGCAAATGCCTCTGGAGTGGACACGGAGAGACGCATCAGCACATCAGACAACCAACAGCCCAAACTCCCGAAGGAAACGGTGCAACTCAGTAATGGCAATAAGAACAACAGACGTACCGGCCTGGATGTCGGCGAGCATCTCCCTGTGTTAGGCGGTCGCGGAACTCCGCCGCGTTCTTCGCCTTCAACTGCACGCAAACAAGCTGAATCGATGAACCACTTGCTGAGAGGGGGGAGGGAGTTGTTAGTACTTAGTTCTGCACGCTACCTGTTCGTCCCAGAGCCTCCATGACCGGGCTAACTTCGACGCCGGGGCGGGGGAGGAGGGGGCGGGGGCGGGGCTGAAGCTTGCTTGTCTCCGTTGCATGTCCCCATCAGTGGAATGTGGATTTCCCGTCTGTGTATGCGTCCGGCATCTGTGTGTTTCTTTTGATGGGCCCTCTTATTTCCTCGGCCTGCACCGCATGCCCTCCAGAAAACAGAACCGCCTGACAGAAATCCGAACGGAGGAGGGAGATACACACGCAAAGTTTTGTACTGCAATGCCGCAGCATTTTCTGGTGTCTCTCTATTCATTATAAAGGAAATACATGCATCCATACATGGTTACAAACTAACTGAGACAATCACGGCATACCCACAATCGGTTGTTGCCATCCCAACAGCCAAGGCATACCGCCTGCCATGCTTAGTCACTAATCAGTCTAAGCTACCAAATATAGTTAGCGGGTGCTCAGGGTTTATTCCAACACCGCCGTCAACCCCTTCGTCGCTACTCGCATGCGCTGCCGCGCCGCCGGCCAAGCTCGAAGCATCGAACGCATGCAGCGGATCCTTCCTCGTTTCGCCGCCGGTGAGGAGGTCCCGGACAACGACTTGGCCAACTGGATCCTCCTGGCGTGCGCGCGGGCGGCCGCATCCGTGGGAAAACCGGAGAACCTGCTGTCGACAGCAGTGGCGGCGGCGGAAGGCGGCATGGTTGACGTCGGCGCGCCGGAGGCCGTTCTTTAGCACCTCCGGCGTATTTCCAGCGGGCCCGCGGCGACTGAAGATTAAATCTCCATCGGAGCTCCCTGCAAACCAAGTCTGTGCAACTAGAATCTTAAATCATAATCAACTCCGACAATGAAGTTGAGGATGCCCAAATCGAGTTTCTCACCCATGGGATTGGAAGTTTGCTTCGAATGAAACTCACGCCATGTAGGAGCAGACCAGCGAGCGGACAGGGGGACGGCTCCGACAAGGTCAGCGGTGACTACAGCAGACGTGGCGGCAGTCCCAGGGGATATTCTCCCGGGGCTCAACACTCATGTAGATGGCGCGCGCCGTCTACGCGCTGTGGGGCGCATGGAGATCCACCTTCACATCCAGACTCCTCCACTTCCAGCGCATCGTCGGCGCCGCACCCCCGCCGTAGCGATCTCCGCGTTCGACAGCCAAATGCCCAAAAAGTCCAATTCTAACTCGGCGTGAACGCGGACTCCGTACATTATACTTAACTAGTTTCGGAATAGGGGGCGCACACGAAATTAGTTTGACGAAAGCGGTCAGTACTTTTTACGTGGTACTCTCTTCATTTTTTTTTTACACTCAGTTTGCTATGCATTTAGACATAAAACTATATCCGGATACATAACAAAATGAACTTACCGAAAAAATCAAAACGACTTACAATTTAGGATAGAGGGAGTACAGGATAAAGAAATCCGCGCAGACTAAGCCTTGGGTTAGGTAGTATGCTCCCCGGGTGAGGAAGCCATCCGCCCGGGCTCGAACCCGCCGCACTACATGCTTTAATAGCAACCCGTTCTCTAGAAAAAAGGATAAGGAAATCCGCCTGGTAACCATCGTAGCAGAGAAACATCATCCACAGGCATACTCCTAGTTACCATAGATACCCTAGGCTTGATAGTAATCATATACAAACCAATAACGGGCCAAGTGGTAGCCATACAAACCAGTTTAATATTAATATTTAACAAAGGGGTCAATCTAACCAAACTTTAAAGAACAATCCACAGCTGGGTGAGGGCAGAAGATCAGCATTGCAGGTAAGAAGTAAGTCATATATCATAAAACAACCCAAAAGCATCAGCAAATTCTATGACCACCCTCAATAGAGCTTCATTCATCATGAGAGCCTTCACCTTGAATCGAGCTTGATGGGCCATTTGTTAGGGGGGCCACAATCTTCCGGCGCTTACTGGGAGTACCATCAAGCCAAGCATGCTTGTAACCCCCCACTGTTCTGATAAAACTTTGGATTCAGCCTTGGACTGCGCCGGACCACATCACCAACTATTGGGAAACAACTTTGACGCACAAAACTTCTGTCTCAAACTTTGGAGTCTAGAACAAACTTTTCATAGTAAATATTTAAGATAGTACATTGCTCAGTGAAGATGACGTGGACACTTCGATGCGATTGTATTGAACTTCCCACATATATTTTTACATGTTTCATGTTATCTAGCAGAGATGACTTCGCTGAACTCCTGATGGCTGGCGAAGGTGACGTGGCGGCTACGTGCGAAGGATCAACAAAGTTATCTGCTAAATTAAGAGAGCGTGATCAAGTCTGAAGTTGCTTAAAGAGACATAAGTATAGGGGCAAAGTGTGTTTCAAAAATTCGTTGGGTTGTTTTCTAGATAAAATGTATAGGAGATGTCACGTCTAAATTTGTAAAGAATCCATAAATAGCGAAGCCAGAGGAGTCTATAAATACCCCCTGGGATGTAAATTTTTAGGCAGAATAAAATATAGTTACAGTATGTATATTGTTTTCACCTTATAGTGCACTTCTGTGATTCCTTCACCCCAACATCTGGCGCCGACCGTTTGTAGGATCGAAGACACTCACGACCACCATGGGAAGACCCAGTAAAGAGACAGCTACTGCTGACCGTTTGTGTTCAAGAAGAAAAAGAAACTCAAAACAAAGAAAGAACACTCAAGGAACTCGAGGATCAACTCACTGTCAAGAAAAAACAGCTACAAGAAGCAAGAGCAAAGACAAGGGAAAGTCCCTGAAGCAAAGAATTGCAGAAGCAGAAGCAGAAATAAGAAAGCTCAACGAAGAGATAGAAAATGAAAGCGAAGTCACGATCCAAGACCCAAACTCAGCAAGCAAAAACACCAACAACAAAGACAACCAATGTCAAATAGTAACAATTAATACAGAATCACCTCTGTCAATCGACATCCAGCTAGCGAAGTGGCCAATTGGATTCAAATTCAACATCATCCCAACTTACAATGGCATGTCTGACCCAAGATAATTTTTCATGAGCTTCGAAGTAGCAGCTACATCAAGCGGGGGAGATGCGAACACCCTAGTGAAGTCGCTCATCATGCCAGTAAGAGGACCAGCACTGCATTGGTACTCTTCACTAAAGCCAAGGTCAATCAAATCTTGGGAACAACTTCGCACAACTCTACTCTTAGATTTTCAAGGCTTACAAAGAATTGAGCTCATAAGCGATAATCTTTTCAACATCAAGCAGCAACCAAAGGAACCACTGAGCCAGTATTATCAAAGATTTGTACAAGCAAAAGCTCAAATCCCAAATATACCAGATGAAGTTATCATCATGTAGCAATCAAAGGACAACGGGCAGGCCAACTTTCTTCCCACTTCAAAAGGGAAAGACCAACCACAGTAGAAAAGTTATATGAAGAAATGAGAAAGTACTGTAAGTCCGACGAAGACTACAGAAAAAAATAGAAGAAGAGAATGGAGAAAGAAACATGTCAAGATCAAATAACAATTCCCAACACTCAAGAATAAATGCTGAGCGAATACCATTTCAAAGGATAAATCACTTCAACAACACGAGCGAAGCCGCCAGTCAAGGTCCATGCTCAAACAATGAAAGAAATTTTTAAAACAACAGAAGTTACAAGGCAAACTTCCAGCAAAGGGAAAACTACAACAATCAGGCAGAAATTTCAAAAGAAAGATATTGAGGCCTGAAGAAATGTATTGCATCATACACGGCAAAGGGGCTGGCCACATGTTCAAAATGTGCCCAAGAGTAAAGAAAAGCATTGAAGAAATGCAAGAAGAAAACAGGGCAACTTTGCAGTTAAAAGTTGTCAATCACCTATCTCCCCAAGGGACATATTACATGAAAAAACTTATCCTCAGGACATGTTGCCACCACCTCCGCCAATCTATAATTGCCAGCCACTAGCAATGTGCCCGCAAAACCAATGGGGCCAATGTCGATAGCAAAGTTTTCATCATGAAAATTCAGTTGCAAACAACAATCACCAAATTCAACACACCAACAACACCCTCGAAGCATCAACAAACAATGGGAATGCAATCATTCTGAGCAAAGGCAGAATTATGACAATCTTCCAAGGAAACAACATGGAGCTTGACACAAGAAATGAAAGAAGAAACTATTTTAGAAGAGTAAACTTCATTGCAATCGAAGGCCCATTTAAGAAAACAAGATGGTCCCACCTACCAATCATATTTTCAGAACAAGATCTCAAATTGAAAGATTACCCTCATATGGATGTAATGGTAATCGAAGCAAACATTGAAGGATGGACAGTCTCAAAGATTCTAGTAGATGGCGGTAGCTTCGTCGACATTATATTCACATCAACTATAGATGCAATGAAAATTAACAGAAAAACTTTGGGGAGAGCCGAAAATCCATTAGTTGGCTTCGGCGGAAAGAAAATAAACTCCATCGTCAGAATTGTCTTACCAATTTCATTTGGAACAGTGAACAATGCAAGAACAGAGCAAATAGCATTTGATGTAGTTGAAATGCACAGCCAGTACAACGCAATCTTCGGAAGAGGGAGTTTAAATGCCTTCAAAGCAATAGTAAGCTACCCATACCTATGCATGAAAATGCCAGCAATCAATGGCAACATAACCATCTTCGACGATCAAACAGAGGCAAGAAACATAGAAAGAGATGCAAGCCCAGCTTTCTAAAACATCCATGTCATACAAGAAGAAGAAGAGGACGAGCTCAAAACTGAAAATGCAAAGATCAAGAAAAGGCGAAGCCCTGCGAAGACACAAAGAAAGTACCACTCGACCCAATGGTGCTAGAAAGACAAGTTATCATCGACACAAACTTAACAAAAGAAGAAGAAAAAATAATCCAAGTCCTGTGAAGTAACAAGGACATATTTGCCTGGTTCGCGCAAGACGTTAGAGGAGTAAGCAGAGATGTCGTAGAACACATGTTAAACATTGATCCAAACTTCAGGCCGAAAAAGCAAAAACTCAGAAAGTTGTCGGAAGATAGAACACAAGCTGCAAAAGCCGAAGTCCAAAGATTGCTAGATGCAAAAGTCATAAGAGAAGTTCAATTCACAACTTGGCTTGCGAATATAGTCATGGTGCAGAAGAAAAAACAAAAAGTGGAGAATGTGTATAGACTTCATAGATATCAACAAAGCATGCCCAAAAGACAATTTTCCATTACCAAGAATGGAAGTAAAATGCTCAGTTTCCTCGACTGCTATTCAGGCTACCATCAAATTTGGATGAAAAAAGAAAATGAAGAGTACACAAGTTTCATTACACCATTTGGAACTTACTGCTTCCAAAGAATGGTCGAGGGGCTCCGCAATGCAGGAACAACCTTCATCAGAATGACATCCACAGTCCTCAAAGATCAAATACCAAGAAACTTGCTTGTGTATGTCGATGATTTGGTAGTCAAGAGTAAAAAAAGAGAAGAACATGTCCAAGACTTACAAGAAACCTTCTCAAACCTCAGAAAAGCAAATCTAAAGTTGAACCCAGAAAAATGCACATTCGGAGTTCAAACAGGTAAAATTTTGGGATGCATCGTATCTGCAAAAGCCATTGATCTGAACCCAGAGAAGGTGAAGGCAATACTGAATATGCAAGTGCCAAGAAACATCAAGGACATTCAGAAATTAACAAGAACATTAGCTTTGCTGAACAGATTCATATCTAAATCAGCTGAGCGAAGCTTGCCAATATTTCAAGCATTAAAGGGGAAAAAGAAAAAATTTAGCTGGGGTCAAGGACAGCAAGAAGCCTTCGAAGAAATAAAGAAGCATCTATCCAATCCCACAACTTTGGCAATGCCCAATCCAACCGCAGACTTACTGTTATATGTATCAGCAAATGAAAGAACAGTCAGTGCAGTTTTGATACAAGAAGAAGAAAATGAGTACTCAACAAGGCAAATTTTAGTGTACTTCGCATCCGAAGCCCTATCAGGATCAAAAATTTTCTACTCAGAAATAGAGAAGATTGCATACGCAGTACTTATGGCATCAAGAAAGTTGAAACATTACTTCTAAGCACACAAAATAAGAATACCAATAAATCAACCCCTCAAAGAAGTATTACAAGGATATAAGTCCTCTGGAAGATTGGGAAAATGGGCAGCAGAATTATCTCAATACTTCATCAAATTTGAGAAGACAACAAAGATCAAATCTCAAGTACTGGCCGACTTCATAGCAGACTGGACATCATCAAAATATAATCAAGAAAAAATGGAGCAGCCAAAATGGATAATCTATTGTGATGGTGCTTGGGGCTTCGCTAGCACCGGAGCAGCAGCAATCATAACTTCACCTTCCGGAGTCAAGCTCAAATATGCGGCAAGACTAAACTTTCAATGTACAAATAACATTGCAGAATATGAGGTAGTACTATTGAGACTTCACAAAGCTAGGGCAATGAGAATTCAAAAGTTAATAATGAAAACAGACTCTCAAGTTGTGGCTGAGCACATGGAGAAAAACTACAAAGCAAGAAACCCAGAGCTAACAAAGTACCTTCAACTATTGAGAGATCAAGAAAAACACTTCGCCGAATTCACACTGAAGAGTATCTCAAGAAATGATAACACAGATGCAGACGAAATTGCAAAAGCCGCTACCCAAAAGTTGGAGCTACCACTAGAAGTATTCTTCCAAACTATTACTGAAACTTCAACAAAAGCAAAAGTTGAACAACCCAAAGAAGTACATATCATCGAAAGCGAAGACTGGAGGGCTCTAATTCATGGCATTCATCAAGGGATTTTACGAGCCAGAAAATAAAGTTGATGAAATAAGAATAAAGCAAAAGACCAGAAGTTACAAATCATTAATAAAGAACTATACAAGGAAGGAATTTGCCAGCCACTTCTAAAGTGTATCTTAAGAAAAGATGGAAAAAACCTCCTAAAAGAAATACATGAGGGAATCTGCGGATGCCACGCTGGGCTAGATCAATAGTTGGGAAAGCTTTCAGACAAGGGTTTTTCTGGCTAACCACTCAAAGTGACAGCAAAGAAATAATTTGGACCTGTCACAATTGCCAAATGGCAGGGAGCAAAGTAAATGCACCAGGAACAAACTTATAGCCAATTGAACCAACTTGGCCACTCACAAGATGGGGCATCGATATAATTGGAAAATTACCCCCGGCTCAAGGCAACTACCAATATGCAATAGTAGCAATCGAATATTTCACCAAGTGGATTGAGGCAAAACCAATCACAAACATGTCTTCTCATACAATGAAAAAATTTCTATGGCAAAATATCATATGCAGATTCGGAGTTCCAAAACACATCAAAGTAGATAATGGAACCCAATTTGATAGCAAAGACTTCAGAGAATACTGCCACTCAATGGGAATCAAACTCTGTTTCGCATTCGTAAGGCACCCACAATCCAACGGAGTAGTAGAGAGAGCAAAGGGGATAATTTGCATAGGAATATCAAAGTGTTTAACAGATCTAAAAAATGGAAAATGGATAGATGAATTACCAAGAGTTATCTGGTGTCACAACACATCGAAGCCATGACCAACAGATTTTTCTCCATTTAAGTTACTATACGTAGATAAAGCAATATCCCCCGAAGAAATAAAGTATGAGGGACGAAGAATAACATTCAAATGATCACAGAAGAGGATCAAGCAATAAGCAAAGATTTACTCAAAGAATAAAGAAATAAAGCACTTGAGAATATCAAGAAGTACCAACTTGAAACACAGAAGTGGTACAACAAAAAAGTCAAGCCAAGAGAGTTAGCACCAGGAGATTTTGTCCTCAAAAGAAAAAGAGACGAAGACACAGTGGGAAAATTCCAACAAAAGTGGGAAGGGCCTGTTATCATCACAAAAACAAACAAAGAAGGTGCATATCATCTAGCAAATCTAAAAGGTGAAGAACTCAGTCACACTTGGAATATAGAAGCACTTCGCAAATACTACCCATAGCCAAACTAGAAGAGTAGTTTTCTTTTCTGCAAAGTACAAGTAGAAGTTTTATTCCAAGCAAATTTACAATGTAATCGAGCTGCACTCTTTTTCCACTCAGGGGAAACCCTTCGCAGGGTGAGTGGTTTTTTAACGAGGCAGTCTCTTCGTAAATCTCATGAAGTATAAATGAGAAAGTAGTTTCCCCAAAAGAAATGTCTTCACATTACACGATCAAGAAACAAAATGCTGAAGAGTATATCCAAAGTATACTCTCACATCGGCATAAACCTCACAAAAATGTAAGTTAGCATCAACATTTTTATTAAACCTAAAAAATGCTAACTTATCCAATACAAACAAATCCTGTCCAAATTTCTCGACTTCTTTTCTCGAAGGAGAAAATATTTTAAACCTCCAAGCGAAGTATACACATCTACTTCGAACGAAAAAGAAGGGACGACGTTTCAAAATTTGCTAAAACAAATTTCTCGACTTCTTTTCTCTAAGGAGAAAATATTTTAAACTTTCAAGCGAAGTATACGCGTCTACTTCGAACGAAAAAGAAGGGACGGCGTTTTAAAATTTGCTAAGGCAAATTTCTCAACTTCTTTTCTCTAAGGAGAAAATATTTCAAACTTCCAAGTGAAGTATACGCGTCTACTTCAAACAAAAAAGGGACGGCGTTTCAAAATTTTCTAAGGCAAATTTCTTGACTTTTTTCTCTAAGGAGAAAATATTTCAAATTTCCAAGCGAATTATACGCATCTACTTCGAACAAAAAAGAAGGGACGGCATTTCAAAATTTGCTAAGGCAAATTTCTCGACTTTCTTTCTCTAAGGAGAAAATATTTCAAACTTCCAAGCAAAGTATACGCGTCTACTTCGAACGAAAAAGAAGAGACGGCGTTTCAAAATTTGCTAAGGCAAATTTCTCGACTTATTTTCTCTAAGGAGAAAATATTTCAAACTTCCAAGGGAATTATACACGTCTACTTCGAACAAAAAAGAAGGGACGGCGTTTCAAAATTTGCAAAGGCAAATTTCTCGACTTCTTTTCTCTAAGGAAAAAATGTTTCAAGCTTCCAAGCGAAGTATACACGTCTACTTCGAACAAAAAAGAAGGGATGGCATTTCAAAATTTGCTAAGGCAATTTTCTCAACTATATTTCTCTAAATGTTTCTAAGCAAAGTGCACACGTCCACTTCAAACAAAAAAGAAGGAATTCCCAAAAATACAAACAATATAATTCAAAGTATTTATTCTTTACCCATTCATACAAGCGAAGAAAACTCAAAAACTTCGCAATACAACAAGAATGTTTATAGTACAATTTGCCCAATTAAAAATAAAATGTGTTTATAAAATCAGTCATCTTGAGAACTAACTACTTTAGCAGCATCACCAAGTATGTCGCTTACAACTTCGTTAATAATTTTATCCGCTTCATGATGTAAATAATCTTCGCAAACATTTGCCGGCGAAGTACTCAACCCCGATGACTATAGGAAAAAGTGGTCAGCAAACAAAAGTACAACTCCCAGAAGAAAATTAAACAGTATGTGTCAAAACTTTACCTGTGCAAAATCCATAAAATCAAAAACTCAACAGCCGGGAGGCCTGATACTACGGTATCGTTTATTCGCATCTATAAAAAATTTGTAAGATAGAATCCCTAAAAAATTCAAGTTCAAAATAACGGAAGCAAAACTTACGAGAAAGAAAATCATCGACATCACAGCCATCACACTTTGCATGAAAATCATAAAACTCAGCAGGCTCAAAAACGAAGTCATCTTTACACATTAACACCGGAGCTATATCTTCGACATCCTGCACAGGCTCAACATGAGAAACCTGCGCAGGATGGACAAATAGTCAAACAGCTTCCGAGTGTATATCTTATAAAGACGATAATTTAGAACCATTGTATCTTAAAACCCTCTCATCTCGCAAAAATAAAAAGACAACTAGAGCCTAAGGCTGGCCGCCACTAACGTTGCTAGATCTAGCACCACCTTGACCTTTAGCACTAGCCTCCCTCTTCGCAGCTTCCTCCACCTCCTTCTGAGCAGCCTCCACCTCCTTTGCAATTTTAACAAACAAAAAGAAAAGGTTAGATGTCAAACACAATAGAAAATAAAAATAATTAAGTGTAAAATTTACCCTCTATAATTTCTCTCTAGCTTTATGAAAGCAATGGGTTCGACCACCTAACCGCTAATACTGCTCAAGATATTTGTTGCACAATACTTGTGTGGCCTTCGTCACATTGGTTAGTTCACCCACAGAAGGAAACTTGTAGTTGGCATCATAAAGTTGTGCAAACAAAAGATCCTAGCTTTGTCTCATAAAATGAAACAAAGCACGAGCAGAGTAATAAACCCCAATATCAACTATGGTCTCAGTGACTCGGAACAAATCATCATATTGACGGCAAAGCCAATTGAAAAAGCTATCACGATCACCAAGTTCCCAACATTTTTTCTCAGGCCGAGCTCCAAACTTGTCATAACACTCAAAACAAAGTTCCCAGATACGATTACAATTGTCAAAGAATGACTTGTCTTGCTCCTACAATTTTCTTTCAATGCGTCGCATATCAACTTTCAATTTTTCATTTTCCGCAATAACCCTCTTCATGTCATCTTCTTTCTTCTCAACAACAGCAAGAGCGCTAATCAATCTAGTCTCTAAATTATTATGGGCATCCACGGCATCAACTCTTTCTTTCTCCTTCCCTGCAAGTTGCTCTTTCAAATTTTGGATCTCAACCTGATAATCACGCTCGCGAAGGGCAAAGTTTTTCTCTTTTTCCTCTAACCCAGTCCGCAAACCTCTCATCAAAAGAGAACCTTTATACATCATCGATAGCCCAGCATCAACAACTTCAAGCAAAGGTTTCTTGGATATCTCAAGCTCTGCATCAGGAATAGTGAAAGCCTCATCTATACACTTCGATAATTGAACCTTACAAGTGCGAGGCATCATCTGAAGTTTATTAGCCCAAATACCAATGAACTTGAAACTATCAAGATCCAAACTTTTCTCTTGACAAAACGCTAACCCACGCTTAAGAGCATTAGAAACTTCTCCTTCACCATCAGCAGGCACAACGGGAGTAGCAGGATCTTGACTATTAAACTTGCTCAAGTTGACACTTTTCTAAGGAGAAGACGGTGCATGAGGAAAGATAGTTTCTGCAAGAAAAATCAAGAATTAACAAAACAAGACAACTCGAATAAAAAAACACGAAGCCACAATACTCACCAGTAGAAAGGCGCTCACCCAAATTGCATTGAACATTCTTTTCACTTTTGACATGAATAGTAGAACTAGAAAAGCGCGCCAGTCGGTTATCATTGATCACATCATCAAAAACTTCTTCTTCACTATCTTCAAGGTTAAGAGAATAAACTCTAGGGCCTCCAATTTTCTTCGACATATTGTGAGCACCAACTTCACCAACCTCACCTGCAACAGGGTTTTCAACCGAAGTGGTTTTCCTAGTATCAACATCTTCTTCGTGAGGTTCAACAACAGGGGCCTTAGCATTAGGTTTTGGCAAAGTTGGATTAGCAGCTCTGTGAGTTTCCTCCACAAAAGTTTCACCCTCAAAAACCTCTTTCTCAAAAACATTAATATTTTCAACATCAACAAAATCTCCTACAGACAAACTTACACCCTTTACATTCTGCAATACATCACTCAGCGGAGTAAGCAACGATGAAATCAAATTGTTAGAAGAAAAAACAACAGTAATCTTTCTCACCTCCTCTTCAACATGCTGAGACTCAGAAACACTAACATCACCAACAACTTTGAAAGTACCAACATTTTCTACACCAGAACCAACTAAACCAGAAACTAAATTTCCCTCAATATCCATGCTCCGTTCCAATACAACATCAATTTTTTCAGCATCAAGTAAGACAGAAGGACTTTGATTCCATTTCAGCTTCTTGGCAACAGCTTTGCTAGGACCAGCCTTACGTTTAGCGCCCTTAGCCTGAGTAGTAGCATCCTTCTCCTTCTTCTGGCCTTGTTTCTTCTCACGACGATAAGCAGGAGGAGGCCTTTCACCATACTCAATTTGCGCAACCTCAAAAACTCTGTTCAAACGTTTATATTCACTCCCAAGAATTTTATCAATATTGTTCTTCTCACTCAACATATATTTTCCAAGCAAATCTTCAGCTCAGCCTTCAATAGATTTCACAAAATCTTCATCACAAGCAAAAGTCCTCGGACGATGAAAGTCATTATCCAAAAACTTGTATTTCACCCCTCGAACTTTTTTAGCATGAAACCGTTGAAAAGTCCAACCTTTCTTCAACAGCCAAATTCTAGCAGTAGCATACTCTTCAACAAGATCCCTAGCACATTGCAGCGAAGCTGTGCACTTATACGCCTTTACAGCAGTCATCGAGATCATGGAGTAGGAAAAGACGGAGACAGCTTAAACTTCTCAATTTCCATTCTAGCAGCCATTGGATACTTCCTCACCATCTTCTTTGTAACAGGGTCCCTTTCCTCAACCATGGGCACCTTATGGTAAAACCAATATCTCGACTAGTCTCCAACACCCCACTTGTTCCTTGTCGCCCAAGAGACTTGAACAGCATTGCGAGCCGTTTTAAAACTTGAACAAGCAAAATATTTGGTAATCACTCGCCCTCCAAGCATAAATTCCTTGAACTGGGTGTGCATCTCAAAAAGTTCACAGAAAGTAAAAATATCAGTATTAGCTTCCATTGACTTCACGGCCCAAACAAACTAAGCGAATCTAACTATTCCATTCAGAGTCAAATGATGCATCTGAATGTTAAAAGCCTTCAGCACATCTTCAACGAAGTCTTGACAAGGAAAGCGAAGACCAACAGTAAACAAGTCCCGATAAACAATGCATTCATCTGAAAATGGCTTCGGATTACTTTCGTCAGGATCATGCACTCTCACCGATCAACAATCCTCAACCGAACCATTTCATCAAGATGACTTTTTTCAAACAAGGACTTGCCAAAAGTCCAGGTAAAACCCTCTTCACCTTTAACCAAGTCCTCAACGGACGCATCAACGTCTTCAAGATTTTCTTCGTCAGATCCATCTGAGACTTGTCCTCTTCGGCCCTGGAGCTCTCTTGACACTAAATTTGATCTTGCAGATCCAGCGAAGACATTTATAGAAACCAAGATCATTAGAACTCTGAAAAAATTAAGAATAATAACATAAAGAATTGAAGAAACTAACCTGATCGAAGTTGTTGAACAAACTTCGCCCGAAAGATCAGCATAGAATGAACACAAACAGCAGGTGTCACAAAAAACTATCTTCAATTTTCTAGCTCAAGAAAATTTTTGGCAGAGTTTTCCGTCTTCTAAAAACGACAGCTCAGGGCGGTCATCGCTATTTATAAGCAAAACAGGTCAAACAGTCAAAGATAGCTGTTAGATTCAAAAATTCGAAAAAACTGATGGCCCAACTCCAAAGTTTGGACGGCGTTTGTTAGGCAAAGTTTATATAAACTTCACGGGATTCAGACCTTTGCAGTAGGCCTTCAGCCGCGAGGGGCTGCTGTTGGGAAACAACTTTGACGCACAAAACTTCCGTCTCAAACTTTGGAGTCTAGAACAAACTTTTCATAGTAAATATTTGAGATAGTACATTGCTCAGTGAAGATGACGTAGACACTTCGCTGTGATTGTATTGAACTTGGCACATATATTTTTACATGTTTCAGGTTATCTAGCGGAGATGACTTCGCTGAACTCCTGATGACTGGCGAAGGTGACATGGCGGCTTCGTGCAAAGGATCAACAAAGTTATCTACTAAATTAAGAGAGCTTGATCAAGTCTGAAATTGCTTAAAGAGACGTAAGGATAGGGGCGAAGTGTGTTTCAACACTTCGCTAGGTTGTTCTCTTGAAAAAATGTATAGGAGATGTCACGTCTAAATTTGTAAAGAATCCGTAAATAGCGAAGCCAGGAGGGTCTATAAATATCCTGTGGGGTGTAAATTTTTAGGGAAAATAAAATACAGTTGCAGTTTGCATATTGTTTTTACCTCATAGTTCACTTGTGTGATTCCTCTACCGCAACACCAACCAAACGAGTGGATGGTGGCCTTGGAGACAAACCACTACTGTGGCGGTTATCCAAGATCACATGCTCTTCAGGAATTTGCTTGGACTCTCACTGCAACTTACCCTTCTCACAAACTTCCGCTGCTTCTGCTTCATATGCTTCCTTAACCAAGGAAGCCAACATCTTTTTCTTTGCAATCCTCACATGGTAGGTAGACACAGCTTCCTTGCAGGTCCCCCACCAATTGGACCTACCAGTGATACCATTATATTTAAGTGCATCAGCTTTCAACTTTGATAGCTCATCGTCTGCAAGAACCTGAAAGGAACATGAGTTGGCACATTGTATGAGATGTGATACAAGCTTCCACGAAATGCACAATAGTAAGTATGATTTACCTCATGAAAATCTGTGAGTTCTTCGTCAGGGCGACATATCACCTTCACAGATATAGCAAGCTTCAGTATGTCCCAACTCTGACAAGAAATGCCAGAAATATCTCCCCTTGCGCAAGAAAAATAAATTCCTCTTATCAGCAGCATCACAATCAAACAAGGCACTTGCTGCTGCAACAATCTTCTCATTGACCTGGATACAAAGAGCAATGATTCATCCTAGATAAAATTTAGCAGGAAGCCATAAATAAAAGCAGAAGGCATGGGAAGTTCAACTAGTGAACTCACCATCTCTGGCTTGACGTCAAATCCATTACGACTCAGGAACTTTTTTAGGCCTTGACTCATTGGCAAGCGGTCCTCTTTAGTCAGCTTTGATTTCTCTTGAGGCACTAAATTGTGCATTTGATGCTGTATGCCCCACATTATCTCCATTACAGTTTGACAGTACATGCAGGGTATTTTCTGAAACAAGTCACAACAACAATGGAGCTCAAATTTGTTCAACAATAAGACGAGACAGGGAGCAAGTACTCACCAGCTTTGATTCAATGATCTCTTTGTATTCAGGCTTTCCAACACACAGTTTCATCCCAGGTTTGTGCCACTTGTTGATCAGATCGACAAGCTGTTTGTCAACACCAGTATCAGCATTGATGACGCTGGATTTATCCTCAAAAGATTGAAATCCTTTCGGAGTAACAACCTACAACAGCAAGCATGTTGTTCATGGGCAGAAAGAAACATTTAAAAAATTAGCATGCACGTCTCCAGATCAGGAAAAAAGGGATACTAATATTCATTTATCAAATATTTCCTTGAGAAAGTAGCAACACGATCACAAGTTTCAGGTTCTTGAGAAGTAGCAACACATCAAGGCCATATCAAGCAAGCAGTTATTAATAAGAAGATGGTGTGTAGCAGTAGCAATACATGTCAAGGCCATATCTAGCAAGCAGTTATTATTAGTTAGAACACAGTGTGTAGCAATACCCACATAAGCTTCAGTGCGCATTGATCGATTATCTATAGTCCTCCTGAACCAATGGTGCCATTTTTATGGACTAAATGTATCTTTCAATACTCTTTATTTGTTAAATAAATATTTGGGCATCTGCTAGTCTATAAACAAATTTGGGTACAAAATGGGATCATGTTCATATTCTTCCATCAATACAAAGATCGCTACTTGGATTGATTTAACAGAAAGCAACTAAGGGATAGCAATCAGGACAGAAAGCAAGGAAAGTTGGAGGAACTAACCCACAATGCATTGATGTACTCATCAAACTTTGCCCAGATATCCTGTAGGAGACAAATGAGGAAACAGAAAATTAGTTCATTAGCGTAGGGACACAGGAACAAGCAAGGACATCATTAACAAGGGCCAAGGAAAGAAAAGCAATTACATTCACACTATCCGGCATGTAGCAGTGACCCCCAAAAAAAGTGAAAAGTGCAAAACCAGAGGGCGTCTCGAACAGCAGCAGCATTCGCCCTGAATACTTCAGTTTTCTAACTGCAAACAAAAGGTGAAGCTAAACATAAGCAAGCAAGATTGCAAAGAAAAAACACACACAGACAAATCATGTGTTGATGTATATGTAGAGGAGAGGGTGACAGCAGGCTGCTGCCTCACTTAAAAAGGCGACTAATGCCCCCTCCGGATTATATCGGAAGGCTTCATAGTTGATGTCGCTGCAGCTGTCATTGCCGCTGTCGCTGTCGCTTCCACTTCCTTACGCTTGGATTCTGTCAAAGAATCAACAATGCAAAGATGAATACAACTTCTAGTATGCTAGTAACTACTGCTTAAAGATTTCGATTGGTACTTCCTAAATCCTGAAGTTGCTATCCTTGACACTGCTACTATGCAATGTATTGCTAGTTTTTACAACGTTGGGCCAGTTTGGTACAGCTACGGCGCCAAACTTAGGAGTGGCACCAAATGCCACTCTAGCTCACGCTTCACACAGCACAAGAATCGAGTGGAGTGATTGGCTCATTTTGCGCTACATGGGGGAAGCAGAATAAACCTGCTCCCCCGACTCCATTATCAATTCACCACCATTGATTCACCTCTCTGGATGCCCTTTTCTTTTGCTTTCTCCTCCTCCACTGGCTTCTCCTATCTCCATTTGCCATGCCTCTCCACTCCACTCATCGGGCAGTCTATAGCGGCCCCTCCCCTTCCAGCTCTCTCCCATTCTCCGTTCCCCTCAATCCATGGTGACGCGACTGGTTGTGGCTGCTAGGCACAGGCCGTACCTCTCACATGCGCGCTCCCAGTCCTCAAGCTCCACAGAGGATTTCTGGATTATTGGTCCCCAGCGTGTTGCACAGGTTGTGCGGATTGTGGCCAAGGACACGGAGGACCAATCGTGAGTGGTGTCCTACGGCCATCTCCCTCAGATCCGATGCATTCTGAATTCTGATTCACAACGCATCCCCGATCTGGCAAATCCAACTATCCTACACCCAAACGACTTTAGTAATTGATTCTGACTCACAATTGGATTCAAGGGAATCGATTCACCAGAGGAACCCGAATCTGGAGCGGGAGAATCGAGATGCGAAGATCCAACGCTACCAAACACTACGCCCTTGCTTAACCACAGCTCTTCTACAACTCCCAAAGCGTTGGTACAGTACTGATGGTTTACTGCGTTCGCTAATCTGCTCACGCCGCGGCGTATCTGAAACGTATTGTTCTAGCAGAATCCGCCGCACCGCCAAGGGTATAGGACGAGCTCCCCCCTTTCGCGGCATTCTCACCGGCGCAGGGAACAGCAAAGCTGGGGTGGCATCTTGGGGCCGAGCCGACCTTCGATTGGGGCTGCCGGGATGGAGGGAACCTTCGATTGGGGCTGCCGGGATGGAGGGAGGAGAGGCAGCGCCGAGCCGCCGATTGGAGGGAAGCGGCGGGCGTTTGGCAGTGAATGGAGTGATCGCCGATTGGAGTAGATTTATTATTTATTATTATTATATTAGGGTTTCGCGTGCCTCGCCCCCACAGGCCTCTTGGGCCACTGCATTGGACTTGGGCTGCTAGCCATGGATGAAAACGGTATAGATATTTTTCGACCGTATTCTTAGAGGGGTTTTAATCCGTCCGTATCTAAGTTCGGATATTCAATAACATCCGATACCGTACCCGTATTCAAATATTGAAATTGCATTTTCATAATGTCAACATCCAACTGTATCCTATCCGACATGGTTGACACTGTCTGTATTCGAATCCGAATCCAAACAAAAATATGAAACAAATGACGTATCGGTGATATTCGTTCGTATGCAATCCGTTTTCAACGGCACCGCTAGCAAGGGAGGAAAATTGTGAGAGCCTGGTCTTTTCCTCATTGGAGATACCTTCATTCATTGCTTAACACGTGGCCTTTCCACCGATCTCAACGCAGCCTTTCAATTCCTTACTCTCGTCGCCGTTAACGACGTCGTTTCCTCCCTCCATCCAGAACATGCAAGCCTATCTTCATGTGCCAAAATACTCTTCCCAAAATCTCTCTTTTTCCGCCGCCCCCAACTCGCCGGAGCACGCTTGCGACCGGTTCTGCACGCGGCTCCTTCGAGCGGCTCCCCGTCAGCCCTGAGGAAGACGGCGCACACGGAGTCTCTTTGCAGCGGGTCGGGGTGGCCTGATGCACGACAGCAACGACAACTCGCCGTGATGCGTGCACAACGCCAACAGATGTGCTCCCATGGGCACCGCATTGGAGGCCGGCGAGCTCATCCCTCGCAACCGTGGAAGGTGACTAGGCGAGCTCGGCTTGCCTGCAATGGAATTGCCACAGGTCCGTGTCAAGTCTAAGTTGTTGCCATTGTAGTATGACAGTAGTGATGTACTAGAGTTTTCAAAATTTTGTCATCAGCTTGCTCTCTGCTTTTCACTATTCTAGTGTGGTTCACCGCTTTGGGTCACTCATGAGGACATCCTCCACTATTAACCGCTGGCAAAGACGCAATAAAAAGAATGGGCCAAGTGGCCCAGTTTTAGTCGAGCGGTGACCGTGTGAGCCTTTGAATAATCCAACCTTGCTTAGCTTGGGAAGAGGAAGTCACCTTAAAAGGGAGAGTCACCCTTCCCCTATCAGACTAGTCTTTTAGGGAGATTAGGCTTTTCCCCGAGTGGATGTGCCTTAAGAACTATTGGGGTCCGGACAACCTTAATTTATTGGGCCTCGGCCAACCCCACTAGGGCCAGATATATCAGTCACGGTTATACCAGTTTCTTTTGAAGTATGCCATTTGATTTCAATAACACTTGCAAATTGTTCCTAATCACCACGGCACATCGTTGCTTAAGACCAATCCTTGTCTCTCTATGAACCTGATGTTAGGCAACCGACCTTACCGAATGGGCCGCCTAGCATCTTAGTGGGCCAATGGGCCTTGTGCGTGTGGTGTTCGCCGGCCAGCAGATATAAGTTGCGATCGCGCGCTTGTAACCGCTAGAAAGAACAAAACTCTCAACGGAACCCCAACTGGCCTCCCACGGAATTCAGCGGTGTTCCATCTCGTTTCTCCCCAATTTCTTGCTATGATTCCCCTTCATTCCTAACATTTGGTATCAGCAGCTTGGTTGATTTGGGAGAAATTTTTTTCCCAAAATCCATCCGACCCTAGCGCCGAAGAAGAGGAATCCACTAAAGTACCAAATTGAGATGTCCACGTCGCTGCTGAAGACGACCATGGAGAAGGTGGTGAAGCAGTTCGCCGACTTTGAGCAAATGGTTTCCACCTCCCTCGACAAGCTCGACGGCCTCGAGACCTGGCGCACCACGGTGGAGGAATCGCCACAGTAGTAAAGAATGTTTTAACAGAGGGCGAAAGGCGAGTGATGACTATGGGATTGTAGCATGAGGTCATCTCCAGGGATCGTAATATCACTGCAACAAGCGTCTTTTCAATTTGAATCTTTAATTTGGGAACACAAAAATAAGTAATCAGAGATAGAGTAGTGCATCACCCTGCCTTTAAGTAGCTAGGTTCTCGGCTGAAAATTGTGAAATGGTATGTGCCTATTCAGTCGGCTACTAGACCAAGAATGGGATAGTGGAGACGGTCAGGAACATATTGACCTGAGCTAGGGACGTATGTGGATCATGTTTTTGGCATCTTGGGAGTGAGATGCAATAGGAATCCACGTCGAGAATAGTCGCATTTACTTAAGCCCATATGGTGAAGCAACTCGTAGATGTCCGTCTGTTACAGTTGTCATTCTTCACTGAATCATTGGTGCAGTTGTGTTTTATGATTCATCTCTAAGAGTTGCTTCACTGGTATGGTCGAATACTCGAATCTCTTTCATAGGAACATTTGGTAAAATTGGTAGATAAATTGGATTAAATGACTATAATACCTTTTTTCTTTATCTTTTTCTATTTTATTTATTTTTTCTTGTTAATTTTATTCTCCCTTATCCTCCATTCCTCTTCCTCATCCCACCATCCCTTTTCCTGATCGCCGAAGCCCGAGTCGCTCGTCTGCACGGAGGAGCTGGCCGTGCAGAGGACTTTGCCCCGCCCCAGTCATGCACCTTGCGACATCACTCCAATGACTAATGACCAATGGCTAAAAATTTGGAGAAGCTGTGTGCGTGTCATTTCAATTGCGGAGACGAGAATGAGAGATCGTATGTATCATTTATGTTGCCAAAACAAGAACGAGACATATTGAAGTTTAGGCGGTACAAACATATCAATGAATCATATTCTTGGGAGTGAGATGCAATAGGAACATATATCATCGTGCAAGTGCAAAGCATCGTGTCATAGTGTGGTAACTGCCTCAGACGACTGACGATGACGACTCGGATGCGCAGCAAACAGGCCGACCGGACGGTGACCACGGATCGGATGATGCATGCTGCTTGCACCATACAGTCGTCTGCATGTCATTTATTTTCTGATCGGTGCATATAAAAAATGATGATGACACATTATCCTTAAAACATAATTCAAAGCTGATGACACAATGCCGAATTATCATCACCAAGTGCCATGGCTCATCACTAAGCCTAGGATTTAATTCAATTAATAGAACATGACTACATTCATGCCTGTGACTTATACATTCTGCGCAATGTATGGCGGTCAATTAATAGAAATATGCTTAGGACTAAGACATGGATGGTTAGGCTTAAGACTCGAACTACCTAAATGCTCGCGGTGGTCAGGGGGCCTGCTCAGCTAAGCGCATGTATGACGGTCAATAGGGGAAGAACTACCGGCACGTTTAGCTCCTCCGCTGATTTTGCATCATCTCGCTAGTGCAAGAAGCAAGCATTGCCTTGCTGGTCAAACGATCGAGAATCACTCTTCTAAAGAAGCATGCCAAAAGATTGTTCTATAGTAAAGCCCCAGAGCAACGTCACTCATCAATGAAACGCCCATTTTATTTTGTTTTGCTGCTCGGTGAGGTGAGATGAGCTCCAGCGCAAGAACCAAACATTCCCAATGCATCTCACTCCTATGATTAGTTGGACATGCCGATCCATATCAATGGCATCCTTGTGTCTCTCCTTTTCTCCTGGTTCACTCCCCTCATTGGTCGCTGCAAGAAGTAGTGTAAGAAGTTGTTAATATTTATAGATAAAGAACTAAAATTAATTTGAATTTAGTTTCATGCTAGTATGGTGACTTTTAGTTCTTCACCTACCGAGTCGGACAACATCAAAAATTGATCTGATCGACTACCATGTCAGTGCATCCTGTCTGTAAATGTCCAGGTTCTCCTTGTGACATGATCAACGTCTGAAAATTGCCAAAAACTATGTGCACATCCTTCGTCTGGTAGAGATTGAAATATGAGATCATCGAAGTGCAGCAAAGATAGTGAAGAAAATAGTGAGAGGTGTGGTTCCATAAAAAAAAATAGTGATAGGTGTCGATTGATGAGTCGATCATGTTCCAAGCTAGGAGTGAGATTAAATAGGAATTTTGGCTAAAGGTAATTGTTCTCGCAAGGCTCCACAACCCTCGGTAAATATAAGCATGTAGGAATCTGATCAGCACAATGATCATGATTATGCATTTGTGATGGCATTTGTGCAATTGTCGCTAGAGCTCAGCAAATAGAAGGTGAGCGTGAAGCAATGAAAATATAAATAAAATGGGTATTTTTGCTTTGTTATGTCAGTGTCTGAGTCATGAGGACTGTTAATAGGCAATGAAACTTGCAAAATGGCTCGCTGATCCACCTTCTTCATAGTTCTTTTTAAACTGTAATATATCACCTCCTGCATCAATGTTAACCAAAGAAAATAGCCAGCCATAACTCGTTTGCTCAACTGTAAGTGTCACTGGCATAATAATTAACCAAGATACAAACAATTTGATGTGGTCGGCACCCAGCCGTCAGTCAATGCATCTGCACTTGCACTCTTGACCGATGTGCACGCTACTGACATTTGTGTGGTACGGTGTCAGTGTCGACCGAATGTAAAGGAAGCACCTGGAAACTGCACTGCACTGCATATATTGCAGGTCACGGACAAGGCTGGTAAGTAACCTTGTTTACATGTTGCACTAGCTCGCTCGTGTGCCTCCTTTACTCGTATTGGTTAATCAGTAGTCAATGCCCATCACATTCCAGCTACTGTTACAGCGACAACTCGATCAAGAAAAACGGCATCACAACCGTGACGAATCCTTGTTGGATGCCTCTTCTTTTCTCCTGGTCCATTCTTGTTGATTAATAGGAAATCAAGCTTTTATTTATGAGTAAGAAAGTAAACATGTAATAAACGTAGTTACTATATGCTAGGCGACTTTTATTAGTTCTTTCACCCACCAATCCGGTGACATCAATAATTGATCTCAACCGCATCCTGCCAATAAATGGCTAGGTTGTCCTTGTAACATTAACAACACATACAAATATGTTCACACCATTTTTCTCATAAGAAAAATGTGAAATAGAAGTGAAGATGGCCAAAAAAATTGAGGGTGTCAAGAAGTTGTGTTCCTAGCTAGGAGTGAGATGCAATAGGAATTCAAGCTGAAGGGGTACTGATGCTATTGGTGAAAGTAAGCATGTAGCATTCTAGGAAATTCTTGTATAGATCAGCGCATTGATCACAATAGGTGCTTGAATCTGTCCTGGTGCTTGTGCAATAATATCCCAATGTAGCTCTTAACAAGGAGTTGAGCGTTGTCGAGCACTGAAAGAAGTAAAATGTTTTCTTATGTCAGCATCTGAGAATAATGTGGAGCGTTAAACAACAATGAAGGATGCAAAATGGTTTGATGATCGACCATACTATTTTTGGACTAATAATAACATATATTATTTGAGCAGTGGGTTCTAATTCCGAACATTTGGTTTATGAGGCCATGATTGTTACCAGTATACCCTTAACAACAGAAAATAAATTTTATAAATAATCTTTCTCAATTAAAATTTTAGAAGTTAGATCAAAAAATAAAAGTGCCTAAATGTACTAACGACACTTTTCCTACCATTATAAAAAGAGCGTTTTGTTAGACTTTCTAGGCTACTTTTTTGGCTTGTTGTTTGACATGAAAAATAACTTGAATATAACATTGTTTGAACGGGGAATCAAAAGATTTATACACATGGAACAAATCATTCAAATATCTGTAAAATATTTGCAAAAATTTTTTGACTCATTCACGAAGGTCATATAGCTAGCTTAGCCTCTTTCCATGATTTTCACTTCATGAACAGGGATTACTTAAAACAGATATATTTCGGTGGTTGGAAAGTACTATTTTGGGTATTTTTTGGGTACTTTTTTATTTATGAAAAAAAAATAATTTGAGAAATAAGATTATTAAAATCAAATTAGTAGAGAGAAGGGTATGATAGCAATTGGTCTGACTTACAATGCACGTTAGGACTCCCCTTGCCAGTTGGATTTCACGGAGGATGCCCAACGGTTCGTATGCAGCCGGAACATAGGTCGAATGGTGTCATGATCACATAGCTCCACTATATGCTAGCGAGCAGCAATGGAATCGTGTAGCTGATGGGATGCGCTCATGCAGTCACATACCAGGAGCTTGTTGATTATTGCCATATATGTCGCTCAACATCAAATCGATTCATGGCAACAGTTTCTTTCTGCGTGGATTGCTAAGCTAGCCGAGAGTTTAGAGTGTGTAAGTAAAAATACTGTATACTAAACATATGCAGCTTTTGATTATGATCAAGTTTAAATCATGTACACGCAGGTCCATGAATCGATTGTGATCCACGCTATGAAAAACGCCCACACTGCAGACCCACATAATTTATTTTTTTTATTCTTGTATTGGCTAGGGAAGAAAAGAGTTTAGGCTAAAGTGTAACTAACATCATATTGATCTCAACCATTTCAAACGATCTCAATCAACTTGTCATGAAAATTGACTCATCAAGAAATAAATGAGAGGAAAAGGTCACAAAGTACGCTTTGTTTTGAAGAAACGAACTAATAGCACACGAGCGCACAATCATATTTAAGACACGTCCGCTAAAATTGTTGAGGTTAAATGTTCTGAGCCTTATTCGATGTGTGCTCATCCTTCCATGGGTATTCTCAGTGGCAACGTTTACTACATGTTCCCAATCTTATTGCCTTGTACGGTGCCGATTATGACTCTGATATGTAACTCCTTGCAGTGGTGACACAGCGGCCCTGCTTGATTTTTACTAGTCTCGCTAGTGCAAAGCAAAAATTACATTGGCCACTTTGCATTGACGAGCCGGGATCACTATCACAAAGAAAGGCGAAAGGTCATCTGATAAAACATCAAAGCGAGCTCACCCATCAATCAAACACTGGTTCCTTTTGGTTGTGTGGCTTGGTAAGGCGAGGTGAGCTCCAGTGCACGTACCCAACACGGCCAAAATTCCCAATGCACCGCACTCCTACATGCAATTGGACATGCCGATCCATCCATAGCATTCTTCTGCCTCTTTTCATTCGCATTGTTCACTCTCGTTTGTCACTACGAGCAACAGTGTAAGAAATCCATATTTATAGATAAAGAATTAAAATAATTTACATGTAGTTTTCATGCCAGGAGTGACTTTTAGTTCTTCACCTACCAGTTCTGATGACACCCCATAATAATTGTCTCATTGACAGAAGCAAGAAAGCTATTGTACCTTGGTGAGTGCATCCTCTCTTTAAATTGCGCTA
Organism: Bothriochloa decipiens; assembly: GCA_023333625.1. NCBI lineage: Eukaryota > Viridiplantae > Streptophyta > Magnoliopsida > Poales > Poaceae > Bothriochloa > Bothriochloa decipiens. The sequence goes on from CM041635.1 coordinate 27,109,268, forward strand.
GTAATAATTAAGTTCTCCCTATGACATTAACGACCCATGGGGATTATTACAAATATATGGGGGCTAAAGAAGTCAGAGCAGAGCCCTCAGCAGTAGTCTCTGGAGGTGTAGGAAAGCACTACTCAGAACCATCGCGAGAACAGACTGAAAAAAAATAACCATCGCGAGAACTGTTAGATCATCCTAAAAACCGCTTTTGCATGGCATTAATTATCATTGTCAAGAGGAGCACGAAGAGGTTCAGTATCCTAAATACCGCCTGGCTGGCAGGACCATCAACCTCTTTAACTTTCTTTAGTACTTATTACAAATCATTTTTAATTGTGGACTAATTAATACTCACTATAGCTTCTTTTCTATGCACGAGAATTATTAAAATCACAAATGTTCAAGTTCTTCAGTGACAAAGAAAAACCTGTTCAAGTTCTTCCTCTCACAATTGGCGTTTTGACAGGGCAATCACACGTTGGCTGTTACGGTTCTACATGGCAGAAACAAGCACGCACAGTGGATAGAAGCAGGGCGTTTTGACAGGGTAGTCACATAGCTATGGTTGGCTTCTAACTCCGGGCATGCAGCGTCTACCTGAAATTCATTCCACGTCGATGGACATGACTATTGTGGCTATGCGACGAGCTTTCTCAGACGAAGGAGGTCCTTGAAGATCTCCGAATGCTGTCCATATGCTGTTGTGCAACCCGTACACTACGATCAAGGATGATTCCTGCCTCCTACCCGGAGCAATTCACCACATGTAGGATACCCAGCAGGCCAGCAGCCACGGTATAGGTAATCCGGATGCCGCTCAATCCCTACAAAAATACTGTCATGTGTTGCAATGACCTGGTGTAATGAGTGGTACGTAGTTCACTTCTGATGGTCACACATCTCGTGGCAAAAACTGTATTCTAGTGGGCCAAATAATTTATATCAGGTAACAACAAAAAATTACAGCAAATCTTTCAAAATAGTTTTAATTCTGAGGATGGTCATGTGGTTAGGTGCCTCTTCAGGCACATGCACACATGCCACAATCGCAGCCAGCACACATGCCACATCTAGATGCATCCAATAATCGTAGTTACAGCCATCATCATCTTCACCATTCCACATCCATTCTGTATCCATGCTAGGTCTATAGTGGCCCAAGAATAGAAGACCTCCATCATCATCGTCTTCTCCAAAATGTTGTGTTGGTGAGAAAAATAGCATGTAAATTATAGAACAGAGGACCAAACGAGCATGCACACACATGCAACTATATATGCAAGAGAGCTGGGGTTTGGGTAGCTATCATAAGGCGCACATGCCAATCGATAGCATACTAGTAACTAACGATTGTCTTTGGTTATTCGCACTATCTTCCACAAATGAGAGTTGTCAATCTAACATAGGTGTAGCTTGGGTTTCACATTGTCTTTTGGTTTTGTCCGCTATGTATGTCAAAGCATGTACTCAAAACTCTTTGAGCTACAATATTTTGTAGTACCATTTTATCTAAATTAGTACCTTTCTCATTTTATTTATCTCTCTGAGTAAGACATTTAATTTGGAACCAAATGTTTATGTAATTATGTATAATGATTTTTCTATGAACATAGGTTTTGTTATTTTTCATTTTCTTGACTGCTTTTTATTTGTCCTAATTAACTGACACAGTTGTGGCTCACACCATTTTCTTGACTGATTTTTCTACTCAGGCACTCAGATGACACGCCAAACACACACCTAGTAAACTTCGTGGTCATTACGAAACGTGCACATCTTGCCTCAACAATTAAACAAATCGGCGCAGACAGACTAACCAAGCATTTAATAAATCATGAGCAAGCATTCAGATCAGACCAACACGATGCACATATTGTGGTTAGTTGTCAAAATAAAAGATGCACATATTGTGGTCAAAGGCCGAGCCAACATGTTAGGTGGACGGCAATGGTGACAAAGCTTCACATTATCTAGCGTGTCGATGTTAAAGGCCACCAATGAGCAAAGATGGCGCAGTTGGCAGCGAAGCCAGAGGTTCTCGTAAATGAGGTTTAGCTCGGCCTACGCAATTCTATGGATAAGGTCTAGTGGACCTCAACGCACCATTCGCTACTTCCTCAAATCCTTCTCTCTCCAGCCTTTGCAATCGTGGACCTCTCCCCGGCTTGCGGGTTGTTGCGATGCTGTTCGGAAGTAGGGACGAGCTGTGTTGAACCTCTCCATTCTTATGAGCTTCCGTCTCAGGTTAGCCCCAGTGATTTACTGCATTGCCCACCGCAGGTTGCATCACTGCACAGTACCAAGGCTTGTGGGCACCCAGTTCTATCTTCAGGCCTAGCCATTGGTACAGCTACAGCTCCAGATGCATCTCATTCTCATCACACGTTGGCTGTTTTGAAGATGACTATATGCATATGCATGCAATTTCGTAGCTGCAGATATTTTGCCTCGAAATACACATTTTATGTGGTTGTCTTATATTGGTCGACGCATTAGATGAGGTAGGCATAGAGTCTATTTTTTTTTGAACGGGTAGGCACAGAGTCTATTAGTACGTTAGTGTGGAACACGACTCACTCAAGTGTTCCAATGACAAAGAAATATTGATGCTTGACTGTATATCTATGTATTAACGCTAACAAACAAGAAAAAAAATATTCTCTGCAAATTAACTCACACTACATTGATTGACACTGTTGATTACTCTGTTTCAAATTATAGTTTACTCTTCCATACTTTTAGTCAAACTTATTTAAATTACTGCAAATTTATTGAAAGTGTGCCAACTTCGCCATAACACCAACTTAGCTTTTTTGATGTTAAAATATGTTCGGATTGTATTTTTTGAAATTCATATATTTCAATATATATTTTTTTATAAAAAAATCGGTTAAATTTAGAGAAGGTTAACATTGTACAATGTGAACTTCAACTTGTTCTGAAACGGTGTAAGAGAGGTTATGTAGTATTAATGTAATTTGAAGTTCATGCGCCTTCCCTCACCTTATAAATATTGTAACCTATGTAATCCTCAGCCTATGCAAAATGCTGTAATGAAGGAACCTTCTTGAGGCCACGAGTGATTGAAACATAAAAATGCATACTATTCTTCCTATGTGTTACAACAAATGGTATCCCATGGGGCATGGTCCGAGAACACTGAAGAAAACAATTCAAGTTGCTGAAGGAAGCAGCCCAGTCCTTGTGCCTGCCACCAGACATTCTACTCAAAATATTATTATAACACTCATATCCATAATAGTGGAGTTCAAGCCAGCAAAGCTGATCAATGCAATCAAAGGAAGCAACCAGAGGACATTCGTCATTGGCCAGTTCAAGCTAGACAGCATCGAAGAACCAAAACAAATGGAGCAGAAGCTGCAATGGTATACGGTAATCTACAACAATCTGTACAAGTCTCTGTGTCAAACAAATCTGCACGAGTCAGGAGTTTGTGCGCCTTTGTTGAAATGTGTATCCATAGGGGAAGGTCTATACATACTCGAGGATGTGCATGAGAGTTTTTGTGATACCTCAATGGCCCAAGGGCACCGATGAGAAAAATCTTTCCAAAACTACTCTGCTTGCCAACCTTTAACTATGAATTTAGTTTGTAATTTTTAAGGAGACGAGCTATGTCAAACTTTCCATTGGTGTGGAAACCGACTTGCATGGTGAAATCACCTACTGGAGAGGATCATATGGACACCCTGTTATGCAATTCGGTGGATTTAGATGGCGGGGCCTGGTGCAATCTGCCCTCTGAATTTGTTTGTTATCACATTCCATCAGAATTGGAGACACATGAAATTTATTCCATACTCGATTAGCTGTTGTCGTTCAGGAGCTGGAACTCCTAGTTCCTCCAATACTCATGATATCACCACGCGAAATCACTTTTTTGCCAAGTGCCAGGCTCTTTGCTGAGTGTTGAATTTTGGGCACTCAACAAGCTGTTTGCCGAGTGCTAGAGAGTCAGCGCTCGGTAAAGAAAAAACACTCAGCAAAGAAGACTTTGTTAAGTGCCAAATCTGACACTCGGTAAAGACCTTCTTTGCCGAGTGTCAGATTTTGCACTTGGCAAAGAACCACTTTGCCGAGTGTTTTTTGGACACCTGGCAAAGAAATATTACAAAATACATTTTCTGGTACTAAATTAACTCAAATAATAAAAAATCAACTACAAAGTTTTTTAACTCATCAAGATGTACAATGTTTATTTTTGTCATTTCTTCATATGACAAAGTGAAACTAAATTTGTTCACAAATCTATAGATACCAAATTTTTATAAGGGTTTCTATGATTGTGGACTCAAGCATCAGATGTGGGGAAAGTCGGTTCAAAAATTGGCTAATTCAAAGAGATGACGGACCGAGGCGCATTTCATAGGCAAAGTTGATCAAGTCAGAGGTTAAAAGGGCAAGGATATGTGGGGCTCCACCAGAAAGGAAAGATTGGGATCCTAGTTATCCTTTTTCCTTTTCCTTATTTTTGTAAGCCTATCGTGTACGAGTAGGACTCATGTCAACGTTCGAGGCTATATATACTAAAGCCCCTACTATTGTAAAGACATATAGTCAATCAGTCAACACAACAACCCTTTTCAGCTCAGCCAAACCCTTAGGAGTAGGAGCAATGTAGATTTCGCCGAGTTCTTCAACAAGTTGGGTGTCATCCGTGGATATAGGCTTGTTGTAAGTATAGTCATGTCTTGCTATCCCTTGTTTTAATGTCATCCGATGGACATTCGACTTCGTGGATCATCAAGATTGATTCATGCTTGGTTTAGGTTTAGTGTCATCCACTGGACATGGGCTTAGATCGAGTGAGGATTTGTTATCGATTCTTGTTTGTTTTCATGCTTAGCTTGAATTTTACTGCCATCGGGTGGACACGGGCTTGAATTAAGCTAAAAGATGAGCAAGGGTTAGTTATCGGCTCTATTAGATCAGCAATCTAATAGATTCATTGAGTTACCAATATTGTTTATTTAAATTGATCTACTTTATTACAACAATATCTCTTCCCAGTTAAGGTACTATAGATTTTGCCTTAAATTCCACTGATACGTGTTCCCTTTTACAATAGATGCCTATCTTTATCGCAATGATTGTCTCCCGTATCGGCTAAATTCTATCGGTCTTGATTGTTACATGTTGTGCGTTTAATTATAGATAGATCTAAAAGCTTGATCTAATATTGTCTTGTTTCCTTTGATCTTAGATTCATTTGTGATATGAGTAGATAAACTTGTTCATGCTTCATGGAACCTGTATCAGCTAAATAGCGAATATGGTTACGCTTTCACTAGTAATGTGCATGCATAGCCCAACTAGTCATTGACTAATCTTATATACTCATTTTATATACTTATAACACACCGTTATCATGGCTGTCATCTCCGCGATCCCCACTATTAGCGATGTTCTAGATATATCTAGCATGTGTACGAGGTCCTTTGGTGCTTGACTATTGTGCATGCGGGTTCCATATCCTAATCTAATCTGTATCTACTAAACCGATCAGCTAATTGAACTGTTCTGTCTTGCATATCTTATTTAGCGGCTCTCATTTATATTTTACTTTCTAAGCTTACAAATGCATAGGTTTTGACTTTCTAGTTAATTTCCTTTAATCATTGGCTATCTTAGAGCCATAGAGTTCAGAACTATCTCGCCACAAAGCAGCAGGTTCCATATTTTGACTTTACTTCTCCGTGTCAATTGCAGGGTCAAATTGACTAGCATGCGAGCACTCGCAACCCACGCATTGAGGTCAGGGAATCAAGAAGCTCTCTTGCTTCACATGATCCTATAGGCCTAAGTTTGTTGTGCATGGAACACATTTTTGTGTCAACATGCTTTTTGGCACATCATGTGTCAACGTGTCAGTCTCCAACCACAACATCCTCAACGTCACCTTGGATGAGCTTCTTGAACAATGGGCAATGTTCTCAACACAACTAATGATAAAGATCAAGATGTTAATGTGTTCCAGAAGGCTTATTTGCCCAGGGTGCTTCTTCATGGGCAATCTGATCCCAATGATGATACTGCTAGGAACGCAATGTATGAGACAATTGCCAAGGCTACTAGTCAGGCTCTCATCAACCACAATGACATATTCTTTGTGAGTTTGACCAATGCTATAAAATAGGCCATCAACACCAATGCGAGCACAAGAGGTTTATCTTATGTAAATCAAGGTAACACGAGGCCAGTCGTAGCAGTTCCTGCAGCAAATGTTCATTATGGCAGCGGTGTCCTAACAACAGGATCCAACTTTCAACCCGGCAATGGGAACCTTGAACCAAATGGGCAGCATTATATGCAACAACCGATGATGGATATCCAAGCTAACTTTGGTGTCTCGGCTACAAGAATGACTCACTCGGGTAGGAAAATCTTCAGAGATATCAACGCTCCACCATATCAAGGAAGGGTAGTGCCGGGTGAACTTCCCCTTGTTTATCATTATGTAAATGATTATGTGGATGTTGATCCTTACCTGGTGTTGACACTCTTCCTAGCATCACCTTAGTTACTAGGTTGTCATCCCAGCAGCAGTGCCAGATATGTATGTTTAGGTATTACACTGAACTCTTAAAATAGATAGAAAAAGGGAATCCGCAAGCGCACAAACTAAATACCATTGTAGTAATTCATTGGGAAATATTCTAGGTATAATTATTTATATTTTACCTTAGAGAAGAACTAAATCAGTAGACTCAGAGATGAATTTGCTAATAAATATGACTACTTATGAGAAACCGATCACACAATCACTTACATTGGCAGGGATTGAGCCACAAATAAATATAAATGAATTATAAGCATAATGGAATAAACACTTAGAGATAATAATAGACTACTCATCCTAAAGGCAGGTTGACAGGTGATTAGCTAAGAGATTGAACTCCTAGGTAGGTTCTAGTCTAATAAGTTGTTTATCTACTCTAACACATACACAATCATATATAGCATAATGACTCTTTATCTATGCATACGGAACATTACAAAGGAAAATTAGGAACATAGCAAGACTTCTCATGTAATACTGTTCTACTAGTCCTATCAATAGAGGGTGGATTATATGACTCAACAGAATTGTCACTCCCGTGATCTACCACATGGGCCGGAAGATAGGGTGGATTCGCAGGAAAATAACATCCAAGCACCATGCTTACATGCAATCTACCACTTAACTTCCACGATGACAGAGCTAAGCACTTTGCCAATAAATGCACAAACTCATTATCAATCACAACTATATAAAATATGGAACTAGAGAAAACTAATAACATAATAAATAGAAACATATATAATAATATTTGAATAAAACGTTAGAGAAAGATACAAGATTATACCAAACTCTTGATCACGATGATCTAGAATCCTGAGTGTAGCGCATGAACTCTTCTTAAATCTAACTTGTGTAAACTTATCTAGAACTTGAAGAATTGGAGTACTATTCTATTTCTTTGGTGGAGAGATGATCTCTGATCTCTGGCTTCTGATTATGGCTTCCTCTAATGATCCTCCCTCAACCCTAGGGGTCCTGGCCTGTTCAAATAGCCCTGGCAAATTAATGTCGTCCCTAAACTGTAAGTGGATAGAATATGGTGGAGATAGCAAGGGATAGAAAGAAAAGGATGAAAGTCTAATTCTCCTTTCAAGATAACTTCTCTCTCCTTGAACTTTGAAGGATGGAAGAAGTACTTGGGCTCATAAGTTTTTTTTCTAGGACACTTTTCCAAATAATTTTTCTTTTTTCCCTCTTTTCGGCCCGAGTTTGATAAAAACATTAGACAGGATAAATGATAGAACTTGGAGCATTTATTCTTGTGATATTTGGCTAGCCGAAAAGGAGTCTATAGAGAATATTTTTGGTGTTCACTCTCAGTGTAAGAGTAGAACATTTTTATTGGATCTAAATGGGATAAATATGTGGTCTGTACTTTCATGGTAGAAGTAGAAAGGATGAATGAAGTGTTAGTGATCTTAATTTTAACCGTATGAAAAGCTCCTAGATGTTTACACAGCTCGATCAAATTCAATACAATTACGAGCAATAAATATGTGGAGTTTCTCTATTATAAAAATCAAGTATGATTGTGGTAGGAATTTTACACTATCTCATATTAGAAACTCATCGTGTGGCATTTTAATTTTCAAAATTAAATCTCCAGAATTTAGTGTTACTAGGAACAAGATAAACAACAAGTTCAAACTATATCATATCATGTTCGTCAGTTACCTAGAGTTAGATTAAGCTTATATTCCCACAAGTTTCCCGTTTAGAGTAAATCTTCATATCTTATAGTTATATTTAATCCTTAGGAGAACTCTAGGTCGAATACTAGACACTTAAAAGACATTACAACAGAGAAATTATTTATCATTTTAAGCAACAGAACTAAAGCACACTTTTGTACATACTCTTTTTATTTGGTTTTCATGTTTAAGAAACACACTAAATATAAGCAGAAAATATATATTTGGTTTTCTAATTTTATGCAAACTTAAACATTACAACATAAACTAAGGAAAAGCAGGAGATAATTTTTATGTTGTTTTCTGCTTTGCAGATTTTTATTAAATGTGAGAAAATAAAATAAAGAAAGCAGAGGCGAGTAAACTTATCTGGATAAATGGGGGGTAGCCTCCGCATGCTGGATCTCGGTGTAGTCGATCAACCAAGGTTATAATGCCTTAGTGGTGTCTCGAGGTTCGGGTTCTCTGCTGCTTGTCCTTCCCGGATTTAGGTCAAGGTGTGAGTTGTGTTCTCATTCCACTGGCGCTGCTCCTCCCACCTCTGGTTCTGTTGAGCTTGATCTTCTTGTATGGTGTGGAGGAGTTGTTAGTGCGCTGGCGGAATGTCACCCCTTCTTCATAGTATTGCTAGGTCTAGTAGAATTCGGCATCAGAGGCACGTCCAGGCTGGAAGTTCTGATGATGATGACCGTGATAGGCACCAAAGCATGATGATACGGGTCAAAGGAAAGTCGTGCTGGTTGACTGTAGGGCCTGGGTTGCCACTGTTCTTTGTCTCCTTGTGGCCATTCTTCTTCTCCGTACTGGGGCGCAGTTCCTCAGGATGCGGTGGGCACGAGCTTTCCGGTCATCATAGCTGGTATGAGCCATATTTGCCCATGGAAATATTAAAAAAAATCAATTTTTCTGTCGTTTTATTTCTGTAGGCAATTTTCCGTTGGTTCACCAGTCAGAAAATATTTTTCCATCAGTATAAGCATTTTTCCGTGGGTTTTGCACCCATGGAAAAATTCAAGTTTCGAGTAGTGTTTGCCTGCTGCTCCTACTTCTCAAGTTCGAGAGGCATGAGACAACAAGGATATAACAACAGAACCTGCTTCTTTGGTGCCTTTGCCTGTTTCATCGGATGTCACCACCCACGCTGCAAGTCACCAACAATCGCCATTGCGAAGATCTTGGTGTCGTGCCTCCACTTGTGAATTGACAATTGACTTGGCACCAAACAAACAATTCCCATTTCGTCTTCACTTAACAACGAGGCTGCTGAGATAACTTAGCTTTCTTGGCTTCACCAGACATATCATGGCTCTGACATCGTGCATGCTGCTGAATGTGCATATTCGTACCATAGTATTGTAGAAGGCAGTTAATGTTTGGTGTGGGAAAAATTCTCTGTAGCCAAGTTGTGCACTGTACGATGATGTATTTCAAATTGGTGGCACCAGAAATCCAAAATAGAGCAAAATTGTGAAGAAATAATGTGGATGCACCAAAATCCACCTAGCGTTCTGGAGTGTAAGAACGCTAGGTGCTATATAATACTCGTTATGACAACATATATCGATATATAACACATTAATGAGCATAGGGTTCATATATTCATATGATTTTAAGTATAATCCAGAATTGTTTTAACATAAAGAAGTACTATTAAAAGAGCACCAAAGTACCACTGCCGCCACGGATGCTGCAACCCATAGCCCAGGCGCGGTGGCAACGAGCAGGGCCTCATCGAGTCATTGTCAGTCACGGTGAAGAGTAGGGTGACAATGGTGGGGCTCCTAGACACTGCGGGTGACCGCATGAGTGAGGTAGGCGCAGTCACGCTGCCAGACTGAGTCCAACGAATGTGTGGGCATCACAGTCAGGGGTCGGGGTTTGGGCCCATCCACAAGCCTTCACTGCCCCGGGCGCCATATGACGCCAAGCCATATTTGCCGATATGCATGGCTACTCGACTAGGGCACTAGCAAGCATCTGTCGTCTGTCGATGAAATGAAGGGATGCGGAGGGCCGTCTTGGGTTGACTTCTTGGGCTAACCGGCCTTTGGGTGGGGAGAAAAGGTGTACAAGAATTTACAGTGTGCGCCAAATTCTTTACAGGATATTCAGTTTACCATTATTTCATTTTTCTCCCCCCGTACACATGCATATATAGACACTATATGTAAAATTTCTATTTCAAAAGGAATTGGATATTCAATTTAATACCCAGAAATTAAGATGGGTCCGCCCTTCATGAACAAAGGCGTGTGTACTAAGCTGGTCTATAGGCACTTTCTGGCTAATTAACAAGGAGTATACATGAATGCTTTCTGTTGGCCCAACTAACTGACACGGTCGCGGCTCACACATAGCACGTAGGTTCTCAGATGACACGCAAAACACACACATATTCCAAGCCATTATGGAACGTGCACAACTTGACACAATAATTAAACACAACTTAACAAATCCGTGCATACAGAGACTGACTAATATTCAAAACATGAACAAGCTAGCTTCAGAACGATCAGCCGCGCTTGACAATATGGAGATTTTGGCCACATGGCTGAGCTAAGGGGGAGCTAGATGGCAATAGCGACAAAGCTCCACGGGGTCTACAGTGTCATCGTTAAAGATCGCGAGCTAAACAAAAATACCACTCTCGGCAGCGATGTTCGAAAGCTCCTGTTGACCGAGGTTCAGCGCCGGCCTTCGCTCTGCCATGGACGCAGCACTGGCCACTTTATCGAATCCTTCTCTCTGTGCCTGTAGCAGTCGTGCCCTTCTCCATTGCATGAGGCTCGTTGCAGCGCCGTTGGGATACATCATACATGGATGAGCCGTGTTAAAATTTATTCACCAGAACTGGTCACACATCAAATTTGTTCCATACTCGGCTTGTCATGCTGGAGGGAACTCCTGCTGCATCCCATGCTCATTATATGTTAAAATATACTGAGCATGCTTTGCAATAATTTCTTGCGTCTGCAATTATTATGCCAGAGGCAAGAAGTTCCTTGCATATCATGGATTGATACAAAGATTTATAGAAGCAGGGATGCACAAAGTTAGTATTGGCACTCCCAATCTGGCTCATATATAGATTATTTCATCATCCAATCTTGGTGAGATATATTCATTTACTTAGCAATTCTAACTAATCAGGCATGAGTAATAGATTAGCAATTCTTACTAATCAGGTATGAATAATAGATGTATACTGGTGGGGATATAAACCCGTATACCCTCATGGCTATAATGGGCCGCACCATCAGAGATGGCGTAGCCCACAAGATGAAGACGTGCGGCCCACAGTGTGCACCGTATGGTATTGTAATAGTACCAAAAAGGATACTTTCTTGTAACCTGGACCTTCAGATTACATAAGGAGGGGCAGGGGTCCCCTAGAGGTCATAGAGTTTTACGCCAATGTCATACACAATCTATGTAATATTAAATTGTGTTTATATGGATTGTTACTGAAGTGTTGCTGAATTTTTAAAAATCTATGCAAAAAATGAGAGCATGTTATCTAAAAATAGGTATAAAAACAGAACATAGTAAAACAGGAGTAAAAACACATGAGCAATGTCATTATTTTATCGAAAAGTTAAAACCATTAGATGGACTTAACAAACTAGGGGTAAAGTCTTTCTTCGTTTAAGAACTACAAGGGTAAAATCACTAAGTTAAAAAAATGAGGGAAAAATTACACTTACATACATGGGCAAAGAAAATGTTCCATTAATCTTAAAGATACAGCAGGTACACTAATAGACATGTATCTTGTAATTCCAGTGTGGCCGCCAAGTGTGTGTTTGCTTCTCCTTCCACCAAACAAAAATATGTTTTTAGTTCCCTCAAAATCAAGACAGGATTTTAATCATAGAAATAATATTAGTAAAGTTGGAAATGTCTCGACTATATCCATGCCATAGGTACCTAATTGCTAATGTAGTAAAAGCCATTGTCTAAATTAATCCAGAAAGAATTTACCGTAGTTGTTTTCGTTTTTATAGGTGAGGTGGTGCAGAGTAAATAGATATGCCAATGAATATGTAGCGAGCATTTAATTAGCAACAGTGCAAGTTTGATTTATATAGGCAGTCAAAAGTGATTTATAGCTGGTGTTTGAGGCATCCCCTACTACCAAAAGGTGCAGGTAACTGCATCACCTCTATAAATCTATAAAACGATTTAGATGATTTTTGTCATGTTTTTGGAAATATTTGGAGACTGTACAGCTTAATCATAAAACTCATAGCATATCATGATGTTAAATATAAATAAAACTACATTTTATTCCTTATATCTAAGAAAAATATGTCATGCTTGATTTATAGCATCAATGAAAAAAAAATTGATAGATTTTCTGAAGCCTCAAGGTATTTCTCTTTGGTCTTGACAAAATTTAGATCTAGAGAACGTGCTTCCTGTTTCTTAACGTTAGATCGAGTGTGTATTGCATTTAGCTGGCAACCTCACTGCTCGATTCTAATTAATAAGATCATCCATGAACCAAACTTGCCACGAAATCTAAACCTATTCTCCAAAGCAGCTACCAATATATGAGCTTCCATTCTCTGTGTGAGGCAGAAAGAAGAGCGAGAAGGTCCGTCCAGCGTCGCATCGGTCGATGATTTTCTCCGCACAGGACGATGCAGCATCTGGTGAGAATACTCGGTGGCTTTGAATCCAGCAACCAAACGGTAGGAAAGGTCTGTCCAAGATGTACCGGTGCATGTATGGATAGTTTCTAGCAACCAAACACTGTCGAAATCTGGTCTGTCCAAGATGGGCAGGTTGCATGGCATGTCTTGTGTGGCACCGCTGCAAGGATCTTTCAGGTGCGTTACCTGGCTTTGCTATGAGGCTGAGCTGCTGCTCACTACACCTCAAATCTGGTCCATCCTCAGCCTGTACATTTGTGGCCGTAGCTGGAATTCTTGATACATCCCATGCCCATTCAGTTAGTACTGTATGCGCGCATCCTATTGCAAATATTATGCCAATGCCTGTTTATATTCTATTGATTGACGCCACTTATGAGGCAAGAGTCACTTGTATATTTATATGTAAGCATAGGCACAGGATGGACAAAGGCCATATATATCGGCACTCCGCGGCTCAGATAACTGTTTCACCAACCAATAACTACGGAGTTTGTTTCGCAAATTAATGCTAATAAACAAGCAGAAAAAAATCGATATGTCTATTAACTAATTTGTCATGGCCAGCAATACTAAATTATGTGTTTAGCTGACAATTAATTTTATTTTCAGTGGCCAGTCTTTAGACATACTGTCTCCATATAGAATGTAAAGGCTTTCTCCTAAAAGCAGATTCTGAAACAAAATATTCACAACTTTTTCAAAAGACGTACAATGGAAACTACGTTTGTATGAAAATTATTTAGTTGAGAACGATCAACAATTTTGTACGTTGCAAATGTTGTTATTTGATCTTGCTATGAGAGGCCCAAATATTATTTCTAGCTCATATTTTGAAATTGTAAATTTTCCAAGCAACCTTGGATATTAAAACAGTAAATACAGAAGTTATAATCCCTGCCCAGTCTCTAACATTGTAGCAGGAAAGATTTTGATCATGTTAGACTTTGCTTTGGTTACATGTAAAGGAAGATTCAATGTTACAATGCTTCACATTCACGTTTTTTTTTGTTGGAGCCACCGGAAGAGGCCTAAATGGGCTGCTCCTTACTGAGTAACTAGGACTCAAGTATAATTGACGTCTGGGCTGAATTAGGAGGGACAAAACAGCACTGAAGTACTTAAAGTTACTATACTATATATAACTATAGTCAGAGGGATAAAACGGCATTGACGTTTTTAATGTGGGTACCTGCCGTAGTAGGGATATACACAGAGGGAGCGTCTTTGCAATGCTACTGCAAGATTGTTTTGTGGAGGTGGTGAAAAGCGAATTGGAGAGGTTGTTTTAAAGGCATTCTCTACCAAAAGATATGTATAATTCAACCTTTAGAACTGAGGGGGGCAAAGAGCCACCAGGTTTGTGAGGTCCGTCAGTAAATCATTTCTGGTAAAAAAATATCCATACAAACAATAGTCCAATAACAAGTCACGTCCATTGCGCATATAGTTTGTGTTTGCAGGTTCATGAGCGTTGCAATCCATGACTCTAGCCTCACATAACTCTTTTATCAACACACCACATATTTATTTGTACCTGTAAATAGAAGATGATATGCTTTGGTATAATTTTGACGTATCTTCCATTCATTCAGTATTCAACCTACATCTATTAATTTTGTTGAATACTGCGAAGTTCAAGATCTTGTCGAGCACAACATTTTAGTTGCGGGGCTTGTTCCACGAGAGTTAGATTGAAAAGCTAAAAAAATTCTAACAACATATTTGGGCCACTAAAAACTTCAACATCCTCCAATATATTATTTGAAAATTAAAAAATTCAGTTGACAGATATGAGAATTTAAACACGACCTTAACACACTCGGCGGTACGCCTGCGGAAGAAAATTTAGTGGACGCTAGATTCCAAAGTGTCTCCGGTGAGACCACAGATTCAACGAGAGTCCAGATCAGTTGTTTTGCAAACACCACTTATGCACGGCTGATCCACAACTGCGAGCCTGATTTCTATGCACAGCGCCGTTGACAGACACACTGGCCGTCAAAGAATTGCAAGCTAATCCACCACGTAACATGGTAACAACAACCACGTGGGCGGCTGGAGCTCGCCTCTAACGGTCTAGTGAAGCCGCATTGAAGGCAGTCCCAGCGTAGAATAGTTTCTCACCGTCAGCTTCCCTCTCCGACTTCTCATTGCTCCTCGCAGCTTCCCTCTGCTTCTCACGGACTAGCTTCAGCTGAATCTCTCGATGCATCCCAGCCCCATGCATGAAAGCCTGATGAAAGTCTTGTGCATAGAAACAAATTGCAAAGATGAATTGGTGCAACAGATGAATTGCAAAGACTATTTATATGTCAGCATGGACATAGGCTACAAAGGAACTCTTTGGCTCACTTATATATGTGTGGACTGCTAAGCATTATTGATTTTAATTGTACATGTAGGTGTACTAATGTGAACCATGCCGGCACATAAAGCTGCAGTATACAATGTTTCAAATTATTGTTCACTTTGGCTTAGCTCAAAGTTACTAGACTTCTTCCATTAAAAAGGAAGTTACTAGACTTCTTTAATTATGACAAAATTATTTTAAAAATGCTACAATATCTGTCTCATCATATTAGTTTTCCTAGTAGTATGTTAATTATGTTCTGTAGCAAGGTATGCCAATGCTATTCAACTTGAACCTAATATTATTGAAACCATTCAGTTTATAATCAGACATGGAAATTAAAACCGGTGAGAACAGTCCATTCTGAGTTGTATTAAAATTTAACGCATACTATAGTTACAACTAATATAAAACAGAGACTTCATCTATAGGCACACATGGCCCTCGCTGTACAAGGATTTGATGATTCAGAATGATAGCATGCTGGGCTCAAGCATCCCACACAAAGCAAACCACTTCAGTAAGATGAGGTTTAGAACCTGTCCAGGCAACCCAACTAAGAAGTAGCCATGAACCCACTAACCATGCCAGCTTCTGGTAAATAAGAATCTGGTAACAGCACTGTTATTAAAAACAGTAAGACAAAAATTCTGGACAACTTGTGCTCACTTTTATTTCAATGAATCCTCTGCCATGGCCGGCATTACCATCTAAGCCTTCTTGCTTTTGGAAGACCCTGCTCAACAGTGATTTTGACTAAGGAAAGACCACACATAGATTGCCAAAGAGCACTGGAATAGATGTGATCAGTGGTCTCAAATTTGTCACAAACAAAACATTTCTCAGGGCCAGACCAATTCTTTTTCTTTAGCTGAACACTACACTGAATCCTGAGTTGCCATCCACATAAAGATTTTCACTTTCATAGGTGTCAGGATCATCCAAATCATCATAGCTCTGTTGTCAAAAATACCTCCAGTAGTCATGAAGTTATACAAGGATTTAGTAGAATATCTCCCAGAATTCTCTAGTGTCCAACAAACTTTGTCCTGACCTGTCAAATTCACATCTGAGAATAGCTCTAATAGCTCCAGCCACCCTGTTCATAAGTTCTGATTAAGTTGCCTTCTGAAAGTTATAGGCCATTCACCATTCCCACAAGCACTGGCAACATCTATAGCTAGCTATTTTTTTCAGGGATTGAGAGTGCCGTGTTGCCTATGGACACTAAAAAGGGCCTACTTTACTCAGGACAAATCTAGTTTGTGACAATTTTTCTTTGAGAGGCATTATCCGTTGCCATCTCTATTTCAAACTTTGGGACAAGGCAGAAAAGGGTGTGTGATTGGCCATGGCATGCCAGCGCACAGATGAAAGGATGACTCTGACCTTCTACAAGCGGTTCTACGCACCCATGAGATATGTTGTGCCCTACACGTCCTTTATTGATCCCTCACCACAATGCTCGTCTGACACCATCCATCAGCTCTATGCACCTATGAGATATGTCGTCGAACACAAACCGCCCATACTTCTTCCCTGATCTCGTTGTGTGATGCCATCCAGCACCTATGTATGCTCAACACAGCACTGTGTTGCGCGCGACCCTCATGGCCTGTGATTTGAGGCCGTCGTTCGTGACACCAGTCCTTCATCACTTGTAGCCTGTCACATCTAGGTGTGTTGAAGAAGATGAAATAGCCGGCAAGGAAGAGTGTATCAACTATAAGCTTCTACTCCAGATGCACCCCACTCCCATGACACTAGTTTGAGGACTAAATGTATGTATATTCCTTGAAGCACGTAGTTTGTGTCTAACTTATCGACGGAACATATATATGAAGCACAGGAGTCTACACATAGTACATAATGTCATTGTGGAAAGGATAGACCACATAGGTTATATATAGGCACACTCTGACTCACGTAATAAATAATAATAATTCATGTTTTATACATTAAAGACTCCTAACCATTCATCACATCAGGTAGGCGGCGTGTACTGTGTTGAGGACTACTCACGCGGCTGGTACTTGTTCAGCAGCCGGTAGAAGGCAGCATGCCTCGGTGCCTCGGTGCCCAAGCAGCATGCAAGAGCACAGCAATCAACATTGCACGAAATATCCATAAAATATTCTGTCCTGCCTCGGTGCCAATTGATGTGCTAGTAGGCTGTTGGCACTCGAGATGGCTCGGCTTCTTCATCACATGTCCATCGTCGCCCCGGTCATCATCTCCCTCCTGCTGCTCGCAGCTGTTCTTGCCCCAGCTGCTGCGACCACAGCGGATACGCCGGTGATGGTCGGGGTGAGATTTCGGCAAGCGAACAAGGGGGAGGCGCAGTGGCTGGACCACTACGCGGAGACGCACCAGCTGCTCAGTGCCAGCCCGCTCAGGATGCTTCGTGGCACACTGGAGGTGGAGCATGGATGATGACAATGATGATCCATATGTCCTCTCCTCCGTGCGATTCAAACACTACTACATGAAATATAACAGAGGCGGGTGAAAAGCATTTTGCGCGGCGGGCAACCACGTCCGCCGCGAAAGCAAGGCCACGGTAAATCAAGATTTGCCGAAACGGATCCAGATGCCCGCCGTGGTTAATCAAAATAAAAAATAAAAAGAAACCGATAAGCCCAAAGCGAGCGCATCCAGACCAGGCGTCAAGACCATCCGCCACTGGACTGTCATGCCCGTGCTGCCACGCCGCTAATCTGCAGGGATGACGCTGCACCTTCCGGGTCACCAAATCCCCCTCGCTGGGTCCGGATCCGGCCTCCACGTTGCCACCGCTGCAGGATTCGCCCTCGCCAGGGTCAGATATGGCCTCTCGCGCCGCCTTCAAAGGAGGCCATGGCTACTGCAGGGAGGAAGAGTGTGCATCAGATCCGCACCTTGGGAGGAAGAAGGAGCTCGTCGTGATTGAGACGAGGAGCTCGACTTGATCTGGCCTCCCCAGTCGTGGAGAGGGAGGTAGGAGTGCCGCCGCCTTGGTCAGGCCAGATCTGGCGGTGGATCTCACACCACCAATGGAGCCGTAGTTGTCGATGTCACATCGCCAGAGCTCATAGACCCACCTAGAGGAACTGTAGTGTTGGACGGAATCCACCTTACGCTGTGGGGGCCTCCTCTGCCAATGAGGGAGGGAGGAGCGGGAGGCTCCCACCATGGATCCATGCCGGCACCACCACCTTGTGCCACCTCACGGTTGATCCACGCCGCTGCTAGATCAGTCCTTCCACAGACCGCCGGCACTAGATCCAGTGTAGTGGACGGGGGAGCAGCTGCTGCTGCGCCATGGCCAGCGCATGGTGGGCACTGCTGAGCTCGGGGGGATAGGGATGCTGGAGTGGGAGTGGGAGAGAGAGGCGAGTGGAGAGTGTAGAGGGAGAGAGGAAGAAGCGCACGGCGTGTCGGGAGCTCAAGTCGCGTGGTGTTAAGGGAAGGCAGAAGTGCCCATCACGGTAGATAAAAAAAAAATCAGCCTTGGTAAATCACAGGATTAATCATGATGGGCTAAAAAGGATGCCCGCCTAGGACGCTATCGGGGAGGTGTCTTGGGAAATTGTTTTTGTAGCAGTGAAAATGGATATATTCGTGGGTTGGTTCATTGCTTACTTGTTTGCTGCCTGCCACCAAGGTCGGGCATTGTGTGAATTTTAGTGGTTGATGCACGCTCGCTTCTTTCTCGTTTCCAGTTACGTTCACGCCTTGGACGATTGGTCTCCCGCTTGACCAAGCAGAGGATGGAGAAAGCAGCTCAACTGCTCCAATGTTTTCTTTTCACTGTTTTGTTATGTACATTTCATTCATGATGGTTATTAACCAGTTCAGAAATCTATTTTATCATACCCCGTTTCAGGATAGGGTTGGAGGATACAAAGTACTCCCCGTTTCCGGTGTTGTCTTAGGTAGTACCTGCATCACGTGTAATAGTAAACCTAAGCATCGAATAGCTAGGCCAACGACCTTATGGAACATCATATTCCTTAATGAGTTTTTCCCGAAAGTAGGGCTAAAATATTAAATTCCCCTAGCAACTATAAACTTTTTATTATTTAATCACCTTGAAATCACAGAAGAAAGAACAAAAGGTGGAAAAGGGCTTCAACATTTTGGTTTTGAGTCAGGAGGCAGCTAAGCTTTGATGAGTCACGTGCAACCTTTCTATCTCTGTCAAGCAGCTGTGCCCCTTCTCCGCCGCGCTGTTATCCATCGCCATTGAGCACCACCACCCCAGCATCGGAGCTAGGGCTTGACAGAACTTCGGCAAGCCCGAGCGCCCACGCCGGACACCCATCCTCCCCTCCCCCTCCCCCAAGATCCAGCTACAGCGATCCCCTACGACCATGGCACCACCGCAGCTCCCTGACCTAGGCACCGCCGATGCCTCCTGGCCCCCTAAGTCATTATCTCCTTCCCGACTGTCTGGCCAGCCTAGCTCCCCCGGGCCAACCATTCTATATCCGCCGGATTTGGGATGGAGATGGGGAGCAGCTCACCGGTACATGGGGTGTGTGGGTGCAGTTTGAGCTCACTTAGGATGGAGGCAGAGGACCTTGCTGGTGCTAAAGCTACTGCCAGAGGTGAGGAAGGGAGTGCACGGGTGTGGGCCATGTGGGTCGTGCGGTCACGCGAGTGTGCCACTTGGTGCTTCCTCATCGTTGATATAGAGCAGCGGAATGAATGCTGGCTAGCAGGCTTAACAGATACGCGAGAATGGTATTGTAATAGACCTAAAGATTTTTGACAACATATGCCCCAGCGAAGAATGCCATTTTGTTCTCTGTATATTTCTTCGCTACAACATAGCAACTGATTCAACAACTTATTCACTATGGACACACGGATTAGTGTTAATAACTCATTCAATCGCGCCCAATCACTCTGACATGTTTTTATTATACAGGTAGTTTTTTCATTGAGTTAGGTGCCATAGGACTAGTGTTTCTCTTTCGTACATAACAAATTTACATGTGACCCCTACCGCAACTGAACAAAACTTGTTTGCTATATTTTTCTGATAGGATTCTACTCTTGCAACAGAGAATTCCCTATTCTTGGACATCATGTTCAAACTACAAACCACAGCATTCTCGTGGACATATAGCACATGTTTCACGGCAAGCATATAAACTGAAAGGTTGCCCTTGTCAAGGAAATCGTTCATGTAGGGAATGGATGGTCTGCAATGCCAAGAAGGGTATGCAAGCTTGACGTTACCATTAACAAGGCATACATTATTAATTCCTAGTCTCCCAAACTCATGTATATAGTAATTTATTGTCAACTTGTTCATATTTCACCGTGCGAAAGCTTAGTTTGGGCCATTCCATTAGAGTTCTTATATTACATCTCTGGTTGGGCGCCACGAGTGGGCATAACTTACATGGACGACTCATGTTTATAGACAATATTGATGACAAGTAGCAATTTTACCAATCAGGTTCCAGAATGATATTAAATGTAACGTGCTATTTCACAGTCAAATGAACAATAAAAGGTTGTTTGATCATAGTTCATTTTTTCTAACAACGTTTCTACTATATTTAAAATATATTATTTTACTACAATCAACCCGAGTACAGCTGCATAGCCCCGTGTTAAATAACCATCACTAGATCGCACTAGCTAGAAACAAAGATAAATCATATAAATTCTCAAAAACAAATAGAATTATTCGGCTAGTAACTTCAGTGCAATCAAAAAGTGCTCATGGTCTAGTTTGAGGCAGATTGCGGCTAGTATATACAGTTACAATAACAAAAACGATTGCTACCACTACTATAGAAATGATTTGTAAAAGTTGCTAGCACTAAAATTCGAGATGTATATTTTAAGAGGCCGTTCTGAATCCAACTATCTCAAGTAATTGAAATCTAGAAATCACAAATTGGGCAAAAAAAAAAAAAACCTGCAAATTTTTTTTGCAAGGGAAGCCCCACTACCCAGCTTCACATAGTCACACAATTGTTTGCGCAAAGTAAACATGATTGGAAGTCACAAGTCAATATTTTCTAGAGGCAGTTCAATGTTAAGTTTTTTCTGTGCGTAGCTCCACTCGCCACTCTTCCCGCAAAGTCACTTGTGACTAAAGGGTAGATATGCATCCCCTTGTATTCACTTTACCAGATTTTGGCATGAATATTTGGCAGAGTAAATGAATTGAAGTGAAAATGGTTTAAAATGGATCCATTTTGAGCTTAAAATAGTTGGTATCAAAATATGGCAAATTCAAACATAATTTACCTCAGATAGATGATGTTGATTCTAGCCCCGAGGCGTTGCCCTCAGGACCCGAATCGAGCTTGCGAATGCTTGTTGCAAGGACACGAATGTAAGGGGTGAAATGCTCTGTTATGAATCAGCCCACCAGCTAAAACGCACGGAAACCGACCTGCCTACAAACCCCAAAAGGAGCGTTATTTATAGTAGGCCGTAGGCATTTACATGACTATTTTGCCCTCACGAATTGTTCCCTCATTCCGTACTTTATAGCACTTGAGGGCAAATGCGTCCTTGTCCGCTGCTGTCCTGTACGGCTGGCTTCGCCTCATGAAACCACGTGGCGACCCGTCACCACATCAGACCGTAGGCTCCAGCGACTGCACCTGAAACCTGCATCAATAACCGAACCTGGCATTACGTGATTCGGGTCGAACGCTCCACCTAACCCAAATCGCAAATCGCCCAGCGCCCGCGGCCTTTGATTCGGTCCCTGAATCATAACTCCTGAACCTGTTCAGCTGAAAGCCCATTCGAAAAAGGGCCCTTTCGCACGTCTGGAGTTCCAACGCCTGCCGCGCCATTACGATTCCCGAATCTAGCTTCGTTGATCAGATTTGTGATGTGATTCACGTGACCTGACGGGGGACAGGGTGGTAACTCTCTCCCCTGCCCCCAACAGTAGCCCTTTGGCACGCTCCAAAACTGTGATTCGAAGCGCGTCTTTGCTGCCACGGTCGTCGGACGGATCACAAGATCGGGTCTCTGCTTCATGATCCAGATCTGTAAACTCATGAGACATGCATCCTGCCATGGGGCAGCCGTGTCTGATTTGGCTTGGCGCAGCGGGGTCCTGATTCAAGCCGTCCTGCAGTGATCGCGAATCGCAAAGACTTATGATGCTTTTTCGTGTTATTGACCTGGCATTTTACTTTGTTATAACTAGCAGAAATAATTTGTGGATCGAACGGCCCGGTTGCTTTCGAACCGCAAGCCATCGCGTTCATTGGTTTTCCGATGGACGCCTTGTCTGGCGAGTATAAAAGGCACCCGGGTGGTACTTGGTCTCATTTCCCCCCGCGCGTAACCCTAGCCACCGCCATTTGCTGCTTCGCTTGAGAGTTGATTCGGGATCACGGCTTCGCCTTCTTCTTTCATTTCGGTGAGCACCTTCAATTTCGAAGCCTGTGTTCTTTCTTTGTTTATAGCTTTGGCTACAACGGGTGCTTTGTTTTCTTATTTAGTTCTGAAAGTGTGCGTTTTGCATTTGATTCGGTGTTATGGGGCGTTCTAACACTGGTCAAGTCAGCGGTAGCACCGAATCGGGCACTGGTGATGAGTCAAGCTCGAATTTGAGATCAGATTCAAGTTCTAACAACAGCCAAAGCACTTTAGCAACTCCTAGCGCTGTAGCCAATCTTTCAGTGCCAGGGGGCGATGACATGATAACCAGTGTTGACTCTTCGGAAAGGTGCACCAAATCTAACCCGGCAAACCTTCCTGTGCTAGGCGGCGATAGGGTGTTGCATGCTGCTGATTCGGCTGGAGGACGCATTGAATCTAACCCAGTCGTTCATAGCTTACAAGGTTCGGCTAGAGGTGATGCCAAAACTGACGTTGATGTTGAGGCTTTTACTGAGGGTGCCGGCAACCAAACTACAGATGATGAGGATTTGACTGGTGATGCCGAATCTGGCCCACCCAAGAAAAGACTAAAACACACAGCATGGACATGCTGTCTTAACCCTTCTCTGATCGATGAAGATGAGCTGGACAACTTTGAGTCCACCGGACTGCTCACCTCGTTTGAGTGGTCTTTATGCCGGTCCCCCGAACATGGTGAAACCATACCGAAACTGGGACCCCACGAAGCTCTCGTATTCAGAGACTATTTCAAGGTGGGGCTTCGGTTTCCTGTTGACCCCTTTTTGGGACAAGTGCTGGAACGCTATGAGCTTCAGATTCACCATTTGACACCAAATGCTTTTACTCGCCTTAGCGTCTTGGCTATGGCGATGAAAATGATGGGTAGCGAATTGAGTGTTAATGTTTTTGCACGCTTTCACGATGCTCATCATCACTCTAAGGTCGGGAAGCTTGGAGGAGTGGTTGATGTATGGGCGGAGTACAGCTCTTACAATTTTATACCGGCTCGAAACCAGAAAGGTTCATGCATAGTGCCAGCTTTCAAGAATAAGTGGGAGGAATGGAAGGACTATTGGTTCTATGTTTGTGTGTGCACTGAAGAAGCCGTGGTGAACGCTGCCCAGGATGGATTGTTGAAGGCAAGCCTACTGGTTTCGATGATGGTTCCGATGACAGGCCTTAGCCGCCCCCTGGCTCGGGCTCTAATCTCGAGCGATGTCGCGGCCCTCGAAGCTTACCAGCATACCGCGAACCATCAGACTAGTCAAGATTTGGTCGAGGAGATGGTTGCTTCGGGAAAATGGCCGCTGAGTAACAAGGTTCACTTCATGACATTTGAAGAATGAGACGGGTACAAAGGGCCTGTCTGGCATCTTGATTGACCTGATGGTTATCCGAATGACATGGCTATAGTTGTCCGAGTCGAGAAGCATGCGAATTGGCTATGTGACGCTTATGCTCAGGAAGAATACGATGCCCGAATCACTATGGGTCACACTCGGCGAATCAACCAAGCCTTGGATGCCACGGGGTTACCTATCTTGATTGGCCCATTCCTCCAGAGAAACGCAAGAGAAAAATAGTCGTAGTGGAAACTATAGTAGATCCTGAGCCGGGCCATGGTCAGGGTTCGGGTGGCGGGCGCATCCGCAGTGGGCGCGGTCGTAGTTCTGGTGGCGCTCCCCCACCTGCTCGACGGACCGTGCTTGTTGAGTGTCGCGATGTTCAGATCGGCTGTGACATGGTAGGTCTATTGGGGTCAAAGCCAATTAAGAGGAGTTTGAAGTTTGCTCTTAATAATTTGCCTCCAGGCCCGATGATTGATTAAATGGTCAGGGATCACCACATTTGGGCCTACTCAGATCTGTCTTTGTTTACGGTGATTGGTTTTCTTCGTTTCTAATTTGGTTTTTACACTTATTTATTGTCTTACAGGACTTCACTATTGATGAGCCCAAATCCTCTTCATCCATGGCCCCGAAGCGCTCCGCCAACCTTGCCGATCCCCTTTCCATCGCTGTCGATGACATGCCCACTTTGAGCGGTGAAGGACTTTGGCTTGGTCAGAGAAAGCGAGGCAAGCACTACAAGGACGGTGGCAGCAGCCAAGTCCCGAAGCCGGACGCAACCTTGTCAAAGCCAGTGCCCACCAATGTTGTAGCTCCTGCTTTAATTCGCAGTGCAGCCCCGTCAGGGAGGGACCTTGTGGCCAAGCCTCATCCGGCTCGCCCACTTGGTAAGTCTCGATTTTTCTATAAGCATTCGGGGATGACCCCCGATATGGCGGCCTGCACCCTTTTTGGGCATGGTGTGCTTCCACTCGACAACATCCAGGCTGAATATGGTGAGATGCATGTGTATTCGGGCCAGTCTTCTCTCGATGAGATGAGTCCGCTTCGCGAAGAGGCTTACCAAATTGCTCGTGCTTTAGGGGCGGCTTCTGATGCCTGACTTGTGGTGAATGTGGATTGCCGAGCTTCGGGGATTCTTCCTCCGGCGCCCGGAGTAGCTTTCACGCAGGAATGCTGCACGTCCTTTTCCGCTCCTCATACGAAATGGGATCTGATGCTGGTGGACCATGGCAAACTTCACTTGGCCTTGTGGTGAGTGTTTGGTCGTGTGGATCGGGGAAGCATTTTTGGCTTACTTTCTAATCCGCGGTTTCGCTTGATGCAGGCTTTGGTGTTAAACGCCAGTGCAGAAATAGGAGCAGGCCACCCTCAGCCTGGCGAAGTCTGAGCTTCGGAAAGCCAAAGCTCAACTCAAGACCTTCGAAGAGGAGCGAGCTGGGGCTCACTCTGTGCTTCGGGAGGAGAGAGAAGCGCACTGCCAAGCTGTGGACTTGGCCGAGAAACTCCAGACACGCATAAACACTAGAAATGAAGTCCGGGTCTTAGCGAAGGCAGCTCCAGAATGGTTTGCATGAGATTTTGGAAAAATATCTCCACCTGCTTAGGAGCATGGGAGACAAAGCCGAAATCCCAAAGCCGGCGGATGGCAAGGAGATCTCCGAATATGATTACCTGCATTCCTGTCAAATGGGCTGGGCCTTCTCAAGGGTGCACTGGACGTCGGGCGCAAGTATGCAGCACTGGAGGCTTGTTGTGCCTTATGGAAAAGCCTGAAGGATGCAGGTTGCCGTCATATGAATGGGCTTCGGGTGGCGGATGATGCCAGTGTCTACTAGAAACCAGATGCCGACGTGAACGTCGCTGCCACTAAGTTCCTGCGAGGCTACTGGGGTAACGGTGGCCGCAACCTCGAGTTGATTCGGGCGGCCATGAACCATTGCAAGGTGAGCCCCTAAACCTAATGTGGTTCATTAGTTTGTTGAGGGGCATGTCTAATATTGTTTGCTTTCTAGGATCCGCTGGAGCGCGAAGCCGTTAAGAGAAGGATCTAGGCCTACATCTCCGATCGTGACGACCGTGAGCTTGGCTTCGACGCTGGGACGCCTTCTCAAGAGGATACCATCGCTTAGGCCCATCGTGAAACCACCGAATCCTCCACTCAACCTGAAGCAGGCAGCGCAAATGACCAGGCGGCAATCTTTGGAGCTGCCCGCGGCGCCCCTCCTGGCCCTGGCACCAGCGTTGCTAAAGACATTCCGGCTAAGTCGGTAGTTTAACTTAGGCCAAAGCATGTTGGAACAATTGTGTTTGAAACCTTTTGTGGTACCTCCTGGGTGTGGGAGCTTGAGACTTAAGTACTATTGTAATGTTTAATACTTTAACCTTTGGTGATGCGGGCATTAGGCGAATGGTATTTTGCCTACGCTGTTTGTGGAATACCCAATTATTATCTTTTGTTTGTTTTTCACGCTTAATCGGTTTTCTTGTTGTCAAACGAACCATGATGGGCTGTTTGGTTATCAAGCTCATTTTCCAAAAGTTTGTTATTTGATTGTATGACACCGTTCCCCCCAACTTTTTGATGAAGGGTTTGAAAAGTGAGTTAAAAGCCCTTCAGTTTCGTGTTATTTACCGAATAAGTTATTGTTGGCTTGTGAAACGCCATCCCCCCAACTTTTTGGTTGAAGGGGTTGAAAAGGGAGCCGGGAGCCCTTCAGCTTTGAGTAGCTTGGCAAATTGTTTATTGTCGGCTTGTGAAACGCCGCCCCCCAACTTTTTGGTTGAAGGGGTTGAAAAACGAGCTGGGAGCCCTTCGAGCTCTGTGATTGCACATATTTTCTTTTTATTATATATCATTGGCCAGCTTGCGGCTGCTTACATTGTTTTGTTCCCTGCCCCATGCCACAATATGGCTGGCTGGAACATGTTCTTGGCCTAATGCCTCCGCATTGTTGTCTAGAACTTTGCGTGCATTGGCCCTTGAGGGCGCGACGAGCCTTTCGATGCTAGACACCCGATGCTGTTTTGCTCGCATGGGGCTTTGGCTACCCATGAGGATTTTGTGGAGCCTAGCGACTCGGGTTGCTTCGGGCTGAAGAAGGTACAATGGTGGCGAATCTCATTGCCGCTGCTGCACAAGCCATTCCCGGGGCACAAGAAATGGATTCGGAGCTTACTAGCCTTGAGTAATATCTTGCCGCCATGACAGGCTTTGCCGTTGCTTTTGTCAAACCCTTTGCTTCTCTTTTGCGGTGCAGCTCTCCAGACGAAGGTGCAATGGTGGCCCGAAGCAACATTTCTGAATCTTTCATAATCCCGAATCCTCCCAATCCTAATGCTGTTTTATTTTAGCATGAGTGGCATGCGAAGCACTTTTTTACGGCCATGAGAGCCTTGATACTTGCCTATTTGGTCTAAGGGACCACCTAGCGGTCTTGTTTTATAAGTCCCTCCTAGCTAGTGACCGGGTGCACTAGCTTGGTTTGAGAGGCGGTTCCTTTAGCGCTGTGTTAGATTGCAGGCTTGATTGCCTTGCCCTTATATCTTAATTAATACTCCCGCAACTTTCCCATCATGAGGCATTGCTATAGGTATTGCTGTTTAGTAGTTGGAGTAACTATTGGTTACGCTAGTTCAACTTCCGCATGTAGCGGATGCAACGAGACGGCTGGGATTCGGTATTCGTTTTCATCATTTGATGTAGATGTTTGCGTGTCTTGCTTACATTTGATGCAGCTGTTTGCGTTCATCATCCGAATTTGTGGGATTCCATTGTTTACCATGTTCAGCTTGCGCTTTGTGGCGACCATGTTCAGTGCCTGCTTAGGTGCTCGTCAGCATGCTGCTTTGGTGTTTTTGCCAGATTTGTTTGTTTGCCAATTTTGGCGAACATTTTATGGCGACCATATTCGGTGCCCACATTGTTGTTCACAACTTGATTTTGTGCTACCGAATATTAGAGCTGGCATCCAACGCCGCTCTTTTTCGGTGTTTGCCAGTTCTGAGTGCAAAATTTTTTTGGGGGAACCGAATATAGCTTAGTTTAAAAGGGGTACAAAGGGTTGCCTCGTTAAAAAACCTCACAACTTTGAAAAGGCTTCTCCAGTGAGGAAAAGAGCGTAGACCCCTGAATATGCTTAAATGTCTTATAGGAATTAGAGGAAAAAGCGAAAATTACAACCCGTTCTGGGCAAAAGTGATTTCATGGGTAAAAACGCTGAAGATTGTCAGCATTCCAGCTATGGGCGTATTTGACACCGGCTTCATTCATCAGTGTATATACGCCTTGCTTGATCATTTTTGTGACGATGAACAGTCCGTACCGTTGAGATTGGAGCTTGCCCTGCTTGTCTGGATGCCGAATCAGAACCATGTCACCCGGGTATATATTCTTTTTAAGAATTTTTTTGTCCCACCAGCTTTTTGTCTCCTGGTGGTACTTGTCCAGGTTCTCTGCTCCTTTGATTTTCCGAAGCTCAGATGTTTCCAGCTCCACAAATTTTTGGATCGGAGTGGTGGCCACTATTTCCGTCCGAAAAGAACCCAACTTCATCTCCTCCGGAGTGATTGCTTCTTCACCAAACAGCAGCCTAAATGGTGTGAAGTCGGTGGCCCTTGACTTGGAGACATTGTGAGCCCAGACGGTGGTAACGAGGACCTGTGCCCATTTCCCCTTTTCTTTGTTGTCGTTGATGATCTTGGAGACAGAGGTAAAGATTTCGCCGTTTACTCTTTCAACAGCGCCATTTGATTCGGGATGGTTGACTGAGGCGAATGACAGCTTGATGCCTAATTCTTCACAGAAGGTTCGGAACTACAACGAGTCAAATTGCT
Organism: Bothriochloa decipiens; assembly: GCA_023333625.1. NCBI lineage: Eukaryota > Viridiplantae > Streptophyta > Magnoliopsida > Poales > Poaceae > Bothriochloa > Bothriochloa decipiens. The sequence goes on from CM041635.1 coordinate 27,138,097, forward strand.
TCCCATTGTCAACTGTGATGTATGCCGGTACCCTGAATCTGCAGACGATTCTCTGCCAAACGAAGTTGATCAAAGTGGTGGATGTTATTTTTGCCAGCGCTTTAGCTTCTATCCATTCAGTGAAGTATTCGAGTGCAATAGTGGCGTATTTCAAATTTCTTGGAGCCGCGGGCAAGACACCGATGATATCAACTCCCCATCTTTGCAAGGGCCATGTTGGGTAAACTAGAGATGTTGGATTCGTTGGCGAGTTTTGCTTTTTCGCGAACATTTGGCAAGCTTGGGAAGTCTTGACGATTTGCTTAGCATCTTCGGCCGCGGTCAGCCAATAGAAACCCTGTCTCATTGCTCTATGCGCTATTTCATGGGGTTCTCTGTGAGCTCCGCACATGCCCGAGTGTATCTCATTCAGCAACTGGATGCCCTCAACTCTACTAATGCATTTTAGCTTCGGTGCTACCACACCCTCTTTGTATAAAGTGTCACATATAATTGAATACTGCTTCATGCGAGATAACATTCGGTGCTCTTCTTTCTTCGATAGTGGTTCATACATGCTAGTCAAGAATGCCCAGATTGGTGCTCTCCAGTCGTCGCTTGCAATCGCATGTATTGCTGCTGGGTGATCTTCCTCCTCTTTGATTGCCTTGATAGTCAGGACTTGAAAAAACACATCCGATGGTAAAGGCAGATTTTGTGCTGTTGCTTTCGCCAGTTCATCAGCTTCGGTGTACTTAGCTCATGGAATGTACTTCAGGGTGAAGCTGAGGAAATGTTTTTCCATTCGCCTGACAACTGCCAGGTATTTTATTAGATCAGCTTCCTTGGTAGTGTAATCTTTTTGGACATGGCCCACAACGATCTGCGAGTCAGACTTGATAACGCATCTGCATACACCAAGCGCCCTTAGCTTCCTCAGGCCAAGCAAAACAACCTCGTATTCGGCGGTGTTGTTGGTTGTCAGAAATTGCAGTCTAGCGGCACACCGAATCTTAGGACCCTGAGGAGGAGTGAGTAACACTAAGATCCCAACTCCTACCAAACACCATGCTCCATCACAATGCATGGTCCACACCGGTTCTTGAAAATTGCAAAGTTGTATCATCTGCCCCAGGTGTCCAATCGGCTATGAAGTCAACAATTACTTGGGATTTGATTGTAGCTCTGTGCTCAAAGTCTACCAGGAACTCATTCAACTCAGTGGCCCATTTTCCCACTCGCCCGATGGCCTTGGTATTGTGGAATAAGGATTCCAAAGGTCAAGCTGACATTACCCGAATATGATGCACCTAAAAGTAGTGCTTCAGCTTCTGAGATGCCATGACCACTGTGTAAGAGATTTTTTCGAGCTTTGAGTAGTTTAGCTTCACGGCCGATAGAGCTTCGGACACAAAGTAGATTGGGAACTGCTTCATTTTTCCTTCATGCTCCTTTTCCTCTACAAGCACCGCGCTTACTGCTACCGGCGAAGCTGCCAAGTACAGCAATAACACCGCGTCGGGTGTCGGCTTGGATAAAGTGGTGAGCTTTGTCAGATACACTTTCAGGTTCTCAAATGCCTGTTGCTACTCCGGTCCCAATTCAAACTTATCGGCCTCCCGAAGTGCCCTAAAGAAGGGTAACCCCATCTCGGCCGACCTTGAAATAAACCTGCCCAGGGACGCAATTCGGCCAGTCAACTTCTGGACATGCTTCCTGGATTCGGGCAGTTTCATGTTAGCTATGGCTGCAATCTTGTTGGGATTCGCTTCTATGCCTCTGGCCGAGACTAAACAACCTAGCAGTTTTCCCTTGCTGACGCCGAATATGCACTTTTTTGAGTTTAATTTCAGTCCGCTGGAACGCAAGTTGACGAATGTTTCCTTTAGATCTTCGATGTGTGATTGCTTTTTGTCGCTCTTAACGACTATGTCATCCACGTACGCTACCAGGTTGTATTTCTTTTTCTGCTGACGAAACACCTCATCAGTCATTCTGGAGAAAGTAGGTCTGGCATTTCTTAGACCTTCTGGCATTCGCTTGTAGCAGTAGGTGCCTCCAGGAGTGATAAAACTTGTCTTCTCTTCGTCTGCCGAATTCAACCAGATCTGATGGTACCCGGAGAAGCAGTCTAACAAACTCATTCGCTCACACCCGGCTGCGATGTCAACAAGCTTGTCGATTCTTGTCAAGGGGTACGGGTCCTTTGGCAATGCTTGTTAAGGTCAGTGAAATCGACGCACATACACCATTTTTTGCTTTTCTTCTTCACCATTACAACATTGGCTAACAACTCAAGATACTGCACCTTTCAGATTACCCCTGCGTCAAGCAGCCTTTGAACTTCAGCATTGGCTGCTTTGGCGCGCTCGGCTAACATTTTCCTGAGCTTCTGCTTCCTCAGCTTCATGGATTTGTCCACATTGAAATTGTGCTGTGCGAGCTTACGATCTACTCCGTGGAGGTCTTGGGAGGACCAGGCAAACACATCGCTATTTTCATCCAGAAATTTTAGCAATTCTTCCGATTCTTTGGTGCTTAGCCCAGCTCCGATATGAACGCATCTGTCTAGTCGATTCATGCTCAACGGTACTCGCTGCGTCTCTTCACTTGGTTCGACTTTTGGTTCTTTTTTCTTCGTCGAATCTAGACTATCTTGCTCAGATTGGCTGTTGACTGCGTGATCCATACTATACCCCGGTATTGGTTTTCCGTCGATTTTTCTTGCCACTACTTGATCGCCTCAAATCATGATGACGCCAAACGGAGAGGGCATTTTGATGCACAGATAGCTTTGTTTGATGATCATATCAAATTTGTTGATGATGCCCCTGCTGAATATCGCCGTCTACGGGTAAGGTATATCCATGATGTCAAAAGTGATTTCCTCAGCCCTGACCTTTTGTTCTTTGTTGAAAGCCACTGTCATAGTCTTCTTTCCAATCGGGTCAATTCACTTTGCCCCGAAGCCGAATAATGCGCTTCCGGGCGGATCAAGTGACTTTCTGTCTTGCTTCATGTGGTCAAAAGCCCCGGTGAATAAGATATCCACTAAGCTGTCATTGTCTATTAGGATGTTATGTAACATGTACCCAGCTACAAATGCAGTTGCAACAAAAGCATCGCAATGTGGGTAATCCCGAAGCTGCAAATCTTCTTCGGTGAACGCTATGGGTTCTAGCTTCCATGGTGGTATGTTGACTAGGCATCTTGGGGACACAGACAGTACCCGCCGTTCGAATTCTCTTCTGGCTCTCTTGCCCTCATGCTCGTAATTGGATCCACCTGTGATGGCATAGATGTGGCCATTTGTAGGCATGGCGATATTGACGATCTGCAGCGCCTTGGAATTTTCTAGCTTCGGTACCAGTTGTTGTCCCTGCTGCGTTTGCTCGGCGGCCACAGATGAAGACGCCATGACCAAACTTATCTGTGGCTGAGCCTGAGGGAAGTTTTGCTGGACATAGGGTTGTGCCTATTGCTAGTACGCCAGATGTTGGTAAGTGTAAGGATTGAGATTCAGTTGGTACTGTGCACCGAAGGCAGCGGATGCATCTGATACTGGCTGGCTGAATTGTCTCTTGGCGCGTTGTGGAATACTTGCTTTACATTTTCTAGCTGCTTCAGTGCCTCATCCTTCTCACACTGCTCTTTAGCCAACAAGGTGTATTTGCATTCTTTTGAGAAATGACCCTTGTTTTCACCACATACGACACAGTACGGGATTTTTGGTCCTTTGCCTGGCCTTTTCCTCGACCACGGCCGCCTCAGCCTCCCCTGCCATTCTAGCCATTTCCTCTTCCTTGACCTTCGTACGGTTGCGGGTGATCATGAGCTGCCTGAGGTTGTTCTTCTTGCACCGCATTTATTGCCTTTTGTGCTGGCGGCTCGGCTTTCTTCGGGGTTGTCTGCTTGAGACTATTTCTAGACGCTTTTCTCCTTTCCTGTTCAACCTTGGACCTGGTGAATTTTCTCATTTATTCGAACAATTGGTTGACTGTCTTCGGGATCTCTCTAGATAGAACTTCGGCGCAGGTTCTTTCTCTGAGCCCTTTTATTGCAGTGGCGATGATAACGTCATCAGACACATTTGTAGTTGTGCTTTTGTCTGTATGATCCTTTCCAGGTAAGTGGACAAAGGTTCGTCATCCGGTTGGAACAATGTGAGCAGGTCCACCATTGTTTTCTGTTTGGACTGGAGCCCTGGAACGTGACCAGTAAGTCACTCTTTACCTGATTCCACCAAGTGATAGAGAAAGGCATCAGCGACATGTACCTAACATGAGCGACGTCTTCGACTGCCATGACAAGTGACTTGGCCAGTATCTTGTCGTTACCCCCAGCCGAATGTATGGAGGCTTCGAAGCTGGAGATGAATTTTCTCGGGTTGGAACGGCCGTTGAACGGCGGTATCTTCGTTTTGAAACTCGACGACCATGTATACCACTATAACTCGATGGACAACAGCGAGGACACATCCAGGTCAATGCAGGCCTCGTGTGGTCCTTCACGGACTCGTGCTTCGGCCTCCCAGTAGCGTGAGCTTTGGGAACCGTGTTTGCTTGCAGTGCCTGTAACTTGTTGAATTCCTGCAGCTTTAGTTGCCGCTTGAATAATTGTCTGTTGGGTGGCGGCTTCGTGATTTCTGGCTGCGATTTGATTTGCAAGTTGGTCCCGCTGCTGTCTCAATGCTTCCAACCTCTGCTGTTGCTCATGGAGTGCCCTAACTAGCCTGGCATTTTTGGTGTCCAACGGATTTGGTGCTTGGGATCTTGATCAACGCCAGCCAACTGCTCGGCCGGATCATCGCCTGCTGGTGGCTGTTTGCGATCTGGCTTGCCACCTAGCACTGGCTGCCCCTTGGGTGGTACTGAGGCTGACGTTGTACCTACACTGCCGGCCACAGGCATCCCGAATTGGGGTGTCGTGGCCGCGCTTGGTTCGGCTGCATGCGTGATGCCCTGCGGCTCGCTCGACGCTGCAGTTGGGTCGCATGCCAGAGACATATTGGCCCGATCGTCTTCCACCACTGGATTCACTGTTTTTCCGTAGTTTGCCTTCGTCCTACGCAGTCGCATCAGTTGCTCAATCAATAACCACGGTCGGCGCCACTGTTGATTCTGGCCCTGAGGCGTTGCCCTCGGGACCTGAATCGATCTCGCGAATGCTTGTTGCAAGGACACAAAGTAAGGGGTGAAATGCTCTGTTATGAATCAGCCCACCAGCTAAAATGCACGGGAACCGACCTACCTACAAACCTCAAAAGGAGTGTTATTTATAACAGCCCGTAGGCATTTACATGACTATTTTGCCCTCGTGAATCGTTTACTCATTCCGAACTTTATAGCACTTGAGGGCAAATGCGTCCTTATCCGCTGCTATCAGGTATGGCTGGCTTCGCCTCGTGAAACCACGTGGCGACCCGTCATGACATCAGACCGTAGGCTCCAGCGATCGCACCTAAAACCTGCATCAATAACCGAACCTGGCATTACGTGATTCGGGTCGAACGCTCCGCCTCACCCGAATCGCAAATCGTCCAGCGCCCGCGGCCTTTGATTCGGTCCCCGAATCATAACTTCCAAACCTGTTCGGCTGAAAGCCCATTCCAAAAAGGGCCCTTGCGCACGTCCGGAGTTCCAACGCCTGCCGCGCCGTTACGATTTCTAAATCTTGCTTCGTTGATCAGATTTGTGACGTGATTCGCGTGCCCTGACGGGGGACAGGGTGGTAACTCTCTCCCCTGCCCCCAACAGATGATATTAAATGAAAAAAATTATCAACTTTAAATGTGAGAAATCTTTCACCTGAGGTTGTTTAAAAAAGGTGATTAATTGAAGAAATTTGGGACTTTGATATTTTGTCATGAACTCACAAAATGCCTTCCTTTTGGATCCAAAAAGTGTATAAGGTGCATTGTGAAATATATATTTTCCATTATCTGTGGGAGCGCATGAAATTTTGGTTGTACTCCCATGATTTCAATATGAAATCGAGAATTAATGTTATCCTTTGGCTTCCCCTCCTGTCCAAGCTAGGTACCTGCCAAACTTTCACCAACATTTTTTTTCAATATACATGACATCTAGGTTATGTCTTAGTGTCAATGTCCTCCAATATGGGAGTTGAAGAAATATACTCTTTTTCTTCGAAACACCACACATTGTGCTTGAGCGTTTCCTTTTGTTGTCAGATTTCCTAAATATAACCTGAATGGCAGCATAATGATAGCAATGTTACACACCTTTGAAATTACATAAAAATATCATAACTCATATCATATTTATTTGCAAAAAGAAAGCTGCATAGAATTAAAATATTTTATGCATGTGCACCTGAGTAAACTTTTTATATTGTGAAAGAACTTCAGTGCCTCATAATGGTTTTGGAGCACATCTCTTTGTCCATTTAAACTAGTATCGTTCCTCCAACTATGACTTGCTGGCAGGAATCTCCTGTGTGCCATGTAGCAACCTTTTCTTCCGTTGGCAAGCCATTGGTAGCAAGTGTCAGTATGACAGGATGGACATGCATATTTTCCCTTTGTGGACATTCCTGATAAATTCCCTAAAGCAGGAAGATCATTAATTGTCCAGAGCAATGCAGCTTTTAGTGTGAATATACGCTTCGTCGAAGCATCATAGGCCTCCACCTCACCCCACAATTCAATCAACTAATCAATTAATGGCTGTAGATATACATCAATGTCATTGCCAGGTGCTTTAGGGCCAGTAATGAGAGTTACCATATAAGGATCTTTTACGCACATCCAAGGAGTTCCTGACACCAGCAAGTCTGATTTCTATGAATTCACGTAGCCATACTACGCCATGAAGCGTGCCTTCAGCCTCTGTCTTGGCTCCAGCTGGAATTCCAGATGTATCCCACTCCCATGACAGAAGTTCAGGGCTATATGCATGTAACACCATGACTGCAAATGTTATGCCTCGAAACACATCGTTTGTGTGTCTTACTGATCGCTCAAACACATAAGGGACAGAGTCTACTTATAAGGGGAAGCAGAATGGACATAGACCGCCATACAGGCAGTGTATCTATATTAGTTAATGAAGTATTCGATTAGTTAATATTTTTATAATTCTGAGACACCTAGTAACCATCTATCAGGTTGGTCAATGACAATATGGGGCTCATATTTTTTAATCAATTGTCCCCAGAAATATGGCTAAAATACTAATTTCCACATAGAGACTATGGATTTTTTTAATTAATTATTCGGATCTCTCAAAAGAAAGAATGGGGCTTCAACATTTGGGAGTTTTAGGTTACAATTTTAAACACTAGTTTGCACAGTGGGGCATATTGATTACCAGAAAGCCACTCACCGCACCCACACGTGATTTAGAAACCATGTTGGAATTGTGAACTGGCAATAGCAAATCCCGGCGTCATGTGCAGGCAACACCGCGTACGAGGTCGCAAGCACAAGCACCCTTCATCTGTTCCACACTTCCACTTCCCACGGGCGGAAATATTTTTCTCCAGCTTGGGTCGGCGTGGTTCAGCCCAACACCCCTGAAATACAAGCGCATCCAAATGCCATTTCGGACCATGCATGGGAGTCCACATTGGCGTGGGCTGCGAACCATGGCAGTCGGGGTTTGGGACTGATCTAATCTAAACCATGAGTGGCCAATAAAGCGTGGATGTGAATATAGCTCTCAAGACAATGGTTTACTGTAATCTGGGAGTCCATGCCTTGGCACTCATATAATAAATATGACAACGCATTAAAACATCGATTGGACATTATTGGAGAATGAGACCCTAACTTCCATGATGTCTCTAATGAACAAAGATAGACCGGACACTGCTTGTCCTCTTCACCTGTTCAGGGCTCTTCGGCACTTACAGTCCCAACAATTAAAACTGCTCTGAGCATTTTGAGTCCTAGAGCTGGAGAGCTGATGATACAGTTATGGTTCCTTCAAATTTCTATGGCCGGATGACGTGGTGCGCCTCATTCTGCTTGTGCATGTTGGCATCCACTTTGCTGATTAGTTTTTCTGCAGTAGAGGATGGTAGATACACATAAGGCATCTTGGTGCTGTTGCACGACATGTATGTGATAGAGCAATGATAGAAATAATTTTAAGATCGACCCATAATTACTTTGGTGTCACGTTCCACGGTACCACAGCTCAAATTTATGCACTCTCTGGTTCACACAAATGTATCGCAAACCAGTTTTGATGTTTGTATATGTAGGTACAGAATAATCTCAACTGCTAACATGGAATTTTCCAAAAAAAATCCATGTATTATCACTAATATCTGCAACAATGACAAAATTTATTGTTCAACTATTTTAGATCAAAATGTCCAGGACCTAGCTTATAGACATAAGTACTTGAATGGACTAAGAAAATATTATGCTGGAGCTAAGGGCCTTGGGCTGTGCCATTGCTAACCATAATAGCGCGGATTAGATGCTTCAGTTTTTTTTCCTGGTGAGGATTCCGACTAAGAAAAGATTATGCTTGTTTTATGTTTGTCTAATTTCTGTGTACGCCGATCCTTACACAAGCTTGATTTGGAGCCTCAATAAATGGATTTTAATTTATAATTCTTTTAACCCCCTAGGGTGCCGGGCTATGGCGTGATGTATCGTTCTTTTTTCTATCTTAATACAAAGACAAGAAAACTTTTGCTTGATCGAGAAAGAAAAAATATGTTGATGATATTCCAAGTACTTCATTCATTACCACCGTCTATATGCAAGCCCATCTTCTGCATGAAGTGACCTTGTCTGAGTAACTATACCGGGCACTCAAAACTCAAGTGTCCAGGCTATGGGAGCAGGATTGTGAGCAGCTGTATTCGACAGCAGTTGACGTGATCACACCAAAAGCATGCGTTGCAGCGATATGGACCTTAGCCGGATTCCTGGTGCCTCGCATACCTAACATGTGTTGTGAGAAAGAAATGTGGCCTCGATTCCGAGCAGTCAATATCAGACATATGTGATGTTTTGCTGCTATATACTGAGAACTGTTTGTCATTAATGAAATGGTTCCCCAACCACTATTACATGTTATTTATAGAGGGCATTTTCATTGATGCAGGTACAAATGATAATTCAGCCAAATGGAGCATTTTCATTGATGCAGGTACAAATGATAATTCAGCCAAATGGAGGCAACTAAATGAAGGCAACTAATGCAATAACAGAACCAATGAAATTCATGTATCTTTTAATTTGACAAAATCTAATCATCTTCAAAAATAGCCATTAAATTTATTATTTGGTAAAAAATACTCATATTTACAATTATGAAAAGAAAATAAAATTAACCCCAAATTTATTGTTATAACAGATAAATGAATTGATCCCACAATTAATATATAATATAAAAATCATATAATTCATATCTAAATGACATACATTGCCAGTAAAAATATAGTTTAGATCCATTAAAAATTAGAATTTGAAATCATTGACCAATTAGTACAGTGACACGGTTATACTAATAACAATGTTGTGGACCATGGTGCACCAAAACAAAATAACATGCAACAGCACTACAATGTGACAAAATTCCCATTAAAACTACAAGTCTGCAAGACAATTTCACTACTTCAATATATGGATACTTTGTCTTTCACAACAAGATTTGATGGTAATGGCAACATGCGTGGTATGCCCTTGAAATCCCTCTAGCACAACAATTTCCATGGCATAAGTACAAGCGCCCACGAAGCTATTGGTACGCCCTTGAAATCCCTCTAGCTTCTCCATTGTGTTGGTTATTAGTGTTCCTGGCATCATGTCCCTCTAAACCTATGCTTTGCACAATTCTAAGATTGCATTCAACGTCTACTGGATTTGTTTCAAGAAGGAATGGTAGTTATTGTTTAACCTTACTAGGAGGATTCCCTGCACATTTCCGCATGTATGCAGTAGAATTTATTTAATTACATAGAGAATAAATTTAATTAGGTTAAGATTCGCGGATTGGCAATATATTGTTTCCCCTGTTTCAAATCATTTAAGTACTTGTTGCCCAGAATATCAGCCTATGGAGTCTTGGTTCCTTTGAATTTTAAGCCACATTTAGAGATGTCTATAGATGAGACGTTCTATCATCAGGAACAGCTATATACGGGTATGTCAAATTCAGCGTATACTTGTAGCCTTGAGGAGTGAAATCAGCTTGGTAACAAGATTGATCTTTATGTGTGCTATGCCATCACGGATAAATATACAAAAGTGACTAATAAAATTTAAAAAAGATTTATTTCGCATGTCATAGTTGCATTATACGGAATAGTATCATTATATTTAATCATAGCAGGGGATCGGAGCAACGGATTCAAAATCCAGTGCACAAGCATCAGGGGCGTTGGGTGTGCCCGGGCAACCGCAGTGACTTGCATAGGTGAGGAATGAGCGGCGTGCTGCATCATCATGGTGTTGGCCCTGCTACTGCTTGTCATCGCATAGGGGCGAGGAATTGGCACCTGCTTGCGCCGGGGGGGGGGGGGGGGGGGGGGGGGGAATGATAAGACTTGCAAGGTAGCATTCTGGTATAAAATGGGTAGCTCGTCTACCTACCTGTTCACGCTCCGTGCTCGGGGCTCAACTGCTAGCTGCTCTTGATCAGAGTTGAACCACAAGATCACGTGATGATGTTGTGCTTGTCTACTCTTTGCAGTTGTGCACGGTGGCTGCAGCTCAAGTGGTATGTATGGGATATCGCATCTCTGCAGCACTATTGGTGCTTGGTGGCATTGGATGTCTGTGATTTCAGTTTACGTATGGACGATGATTCATGTCACAAGTCACAGATGCTGCCTGGGCCAAGCCATCAAAGGTCATCGCGATATATATGGGTGGCATGTCGGGGAGATTGTAGGAGTAGCACGATGATCCTTTGTATGGCCACTGACATACAGTGTATCGTAATTGAATGCTCTTCCTTGGTGGACATTAATTCGTGGAGGCTGCCCAACCAATTCTACCACTTTCTAGCAGCATTCTATACATGTATTAGTGAAGATGCTAGAAGAGGTGGGCATCCATGTAGTGGAAAAAGTATGGAAGATCGAAGGTTGTGCAATCGTGGGATATATGACTGCAACGCAAGTGAAACTTATCTGGCTTTAATTCTTGATTCTTTGGTTGCTTAGGAATTATGGTGGTGGTGGGAACTCTTGATGACGTGACATAAGGAAGAGGCAGAGATATAGCTTAGTGGGGTTTGATCTTATAGAAGATATAGATACATAGATGTGTGAATATGTGCATTAGAACATGTGTTGCAGTTTGAATGGTTATCGGTGATGCGTCTAGGCTGGACACGTCGTTGTTCAGTGGTTATCAGTGACACATATTGGATACATGGGTTGCTAGCTGTTCGAGGGTTATTTTCCCTTATCACACAATAAGAATGACGCCCCTTTTACGTGTTACTGAAGACCATCTGGATGCGTCACAGAGTGTTTATGGATCTCGTTGGATGATGTATTCATTATGGAATTAATTTATGGATTATTATTTAATGAACGGCTAACGTATATATATATGGTGATAAAGAATCCAAAATTAGTCAACAACGTTGGTGAAACTGCGGTGCTTGCATTTTACAATGGAGTCTGTCCTTCTATGCACGATATGTTGAATCTTACCTTCCCTGTCTCTGTCTTCCTCTGATGTTATGAATATATTCGGAGTTACTTCAACCAACAGCAAGCAAATGGCTTAGTAATGATTTGAAGAAATCAGAGTATACGCTGCTAACAAAGAATTAATTAATGTAATTCCAAGCATGAAAGAATGTTTGAAGTTATTTGGATGATGAGAACTGAGAAATAAAATTGTTTTCTAAATTTTGAAGATGTGTCGGGAGCCTTTGAAGATATATATCCACAAACTTCTGTCCCCTTTGTTCTCGTGTATTCAAGGTTCCAAATGAATCAGGGATCATAAAGGGGCATTCACCATCTAATGAATATATTTCCTTGGTTCTGCATGCTTCTGCTTTCAGTGGAGGATCAGCAGAAACCCTCAAAACTAGGGCAACAGAACTCTAGTACATGTGGAGGTAGACATGTAGGCAAGACGTGGAAAAGGCCCTAGCCTCGTCATGCGGACGTCCCCCTGTGTCTTGTGCAGCGGCTCGATCAAATCTTTTATGAATGGCTCAGCACTCGATCGAGAGTCGCTCGACAGGCAAAGTGCTGTTGTTCCCTCTCCTTATCTCCCTTCTCTGATATGTGTCTCACCCACACCCAGTATTATTCTGAAGCGATATGATACCTTCCTAGTGCCTACCATGCCAAATGTGTATCCCCTCACTCCGATCCTGAGAGCAGTTGCAATCATGCTTGAGCTTTATGTCTGCTTATTTGCACTTAATTTAACCTAGCTATATATCTGCTTGAGCTTTATTTGTGTGCACCGTAAGCTTCCTCATGCTCAACAGATATATTCAAAGAACAAGCGGAGAAGTTTTGTCTATAACTTGATGCCATTGTACTCGCAAATTTATAGTCTGCTAGGTGTTGTGCCACAGAGCAATAGCATGTAAGATACTTGCTACTAGGTGTTGTGGCACAGAGCAATAGCTTGTAAGATACTTAATACTGCATATATATTTATCTGAAGAGCTGTTTAATTTACAATGGTTGGATAACTACCAATGTACCTTTAGGTACTTTTATTTTTCTTCATGTAAATTAATTAAGGAAGTTTATTTACAAATCATCGTTTTTATTATCTAGGGTATGTCAGTAAATGAGGCCCTCTTAACCTCTCAAGTGGGGTTCATTTTTTCGGTTGGCCCTGGCCGGTGCCTGAACCTCTGGACTACTCGCCGCTGGTAGGCGTGTCACCCTCACCCCCACAAACACTAAACAAATCAACGATCAAAGACATCTGTAGCATCGAGACATACATATCCTACGCACAGCGACAGAGCCCCCCTATGGCTCCGTGTACGTAGAGCCGTGATGAAGGTGTTGCCAGCGGTTCAGGCGGTGCATGCTTGCAGACTGGCGGTTCTTAGGTGCATGTGCATGAGGGTGCTGTACGGGATCAGCTCCCGTCACATCACCTCTCATACGTCACCTCTTTTATATGTAAATTCTATGTTCAACTTCTGTAAATTGATCATCCGTAGAGAAGAATGGTCACAATTACTTCTGATCATTTTTATTATTTCGTTATATGTTTTATTTGGTTTCCTTTGCAATTTTTTCAACTTGGCCTTTATAGAAATAATCTTTTTTTATTTTTGTATGTTTTATTTGGTCATTCAAACCTAATTGTTGACCCAGCAAAGCGCAATTATGTCTACTTGTGTAGATTGATACTTGAGATGAATAATGTGTGTCAACATCACGCACTGTTTATTAGTTTTGTAATTGTAGCTTTCGGTATGAATGAATTAAATCCTTTATTTTCATGAGGTATTTTGTAAATTTCATATTAGTCAACATGTTCAATATTAAAACTAATTCAATGTACTACATATTTATTTGTCTGTTATGCGGGGTCATTGTAGAGCTAGATCATTGTAGGACTTTTGTTCAGCTCACCTAAATTTTTTCATAGGTTTGTCCCTACCTATGCAGTAGCTCGAAAATAGTATTGACTCCAAATCATATTCTTTCCAATTTCAAGTCGTCTTCATCATTCTCCTCCTCGATCTCTGATATCGGTTCAACAGCACCAGGTTTCTCGGCTCCGGCGGCAGCCTGTTCCCCCTCGACATGGTTGAGGGATCGAGGGAGAAGGCAAGGGAGATCCCAGTTCTACCCCAGAAGACTATAAGGAAATTGTTGAACTACCCTAATACTAAAAATAATAAATTCAGAAAAAATTTGGAGACTGACCCATTGATTTGGTACGGTCCTCGGATAATCTAGTACTGTACCCACCAATTTGATACTTCTGAGTACTTTCACATTGGTACCTCCTATTTTAACACCATCCGGTCTTGCTATGTGGATGGTCCATATCATTTCTATCCATTGTAAATTCTCTCTTATCTCAATATCCAAAAGACTCAGTGTAGGTATATGTTTTATAAAAAAAATATGCTGACAGTTGTGCAGCAATAATAGGACCGGCCCTTAATTTCATTAAGGGTTACACCATAAAAATTTATGTAGTCCACCAAAATAAGGCGAATGGTTTTTATTGACTTTAGCCCACAAATGATGTGGAGACAAGCATGCCGGTTGCTTCAATGGAGCATAGGACACAACCTGAATATTTAGAGTAATGTAAAACATACGGGGAGATATTAATAAAGTTCAATTCATCTACCGCTATTTAGAGTTTATCCTAGGCGGTCAAAACTGGTTTTCCCACGTGGGCAACCTGTCCGCCTCGCTGAAATGGCATTCACGCTGCCTCCTTGTGTTAATCAAAATTTTTTACGGCTTGGTTTAATTGATTCGAAAAGATTAAAAAAGGTTGAGTGAGCCAGCCCAATCTAAGGCGCCGCCGTTGCGTTCGCACCGCCATGCTGCGTGCCTCCTGCCACTGCATATGCGCTATGTCGACGTTCCAAGCCCACCACTGCCACTACAGGGTTCGCTCTCTTTGTCGACTGCAATGCGTACTCAGCAAAGGCAGAATAGCAGTCGGTAAAGGCTTTGCCGACTGTAATTCCACGTGGCAGTCGGCAAAGGGCTGTCGGCAAAGAAATGTTGGCGAAGGTGGCTTTGCCGAGTGCCACGTCAGCACTCGGCAAAGCCACGTGGCGCCGTTAGCCTGACGGCTGGCTTTGCCGAGTGCTGACGGTGAGGCACTCGGCAAAGAAAAATTTTTTTTTTGAAAATTTCTTTGCCGAGTGCCAGCTCGGCACTCGGTAAAGAAAATTTTTTTTTATGAAAATTCTTTGCCGAGTGCTGACACTCGGCAAAGGCATGACCCCTTTGTCAAGTGCCACGCTGGCACTCGGCAAAGCTGGGGATTTTGTGGCCAGATTCCCTAGATTTGCCGAGTGTCAGCACTCGGCAAAACTGGAAAAAAATTTTTCTTTTTTTTCTGTTTTCTTGCATCCAAACATTGCAAAATCATAATTTATATCACAACTTCACCAGGACCACAAGTAGCACCATTTATATCACAATTTCATCACATTTATCACCACCGTCACCATATATATCACAATAACACATATATCTCACAATAGCTTCTCTTATCACCACCACAAGTCCATTACAACCATGAAGCTCAACGCAACGAGTCGAACACCACAAGTCGAGGTCCATCACATGAAGTTCAACACAACAAGTCTAGGTCCATCACGAAGAGAAGAAATACATGACAGAGACTTCGATGATACTCAAGTCCAGGAGCATAAGACAAGCGACAAGTACCTAGCTCGTCGCGGCGTCCCCGGAGCCGTCAGGTTGTCCGTCCCCAGAGCCCCCAGGGTTTTCCCACGGAACCCACCCTGGATCACGTGGCGCCGACCAGTACGGCCGCCCTCCGCCCACCGGCCACGAGTAAGGTGTAGGAGGGCCACGCGAAGGTGGATACGGTGGAGAAGGGCCACCCGGAGGTGGATACGGCATCATCTGAGGGTCGGCACCTCTAGGAGACGGGTTCGAACCCGCCGACTGTACCTGCACAAGTTAAAGGCCAAGTGATGTCATTAGTATCTGCAGGATGCACGCACAAGCTAAAGCAAGAGTCAATGTACTCACCGAGGTCCCAACAGGAGTGATAGGAGCAGGCACAGGAAAAGACGGTGGAGAAGGCGGTGGAGCGATTAATTCAGGCGGTAGAGGCGGCCCGGGGATCTGCAGGGATTGGAAGTAGCCGGCAAAGCCATGCATTTGACTATTGTAGTGCTGCTGCATGGCTGTCAGGTGCTGCTGGTAAGCCATCTGTTGCGCCTGCATCTGCGCCTGCATCTGCGCCTGTATCTGCGCCTGCATCTACGCCATCTGCTCCTGCACCTGGGCCTGCAATATTACATCCGCAGTGTTGATTGTAAGTATAGGTCTGAAACGAGTGAACGATGAACCAAACCATACTTACCTGGAACTGCGACATGCTCGGCTGCCGAGATGCTATGGGGATGTCGGTGGAGCTCGTGGGCCTGGATCGAACCTGGCTCAGCGTGGGAGCATCGGTCGGGTCGACGGCACTGTGGGCCATGTAGTACCGGCCGTGCTGCTTCCCTGGTCCTAACCTCTAAACGAGGTCTGTGTCCAGGGGCTCGGAGGTGGGGTCGAACATCTCCCCGTAGCGCTGGCGAGCCGCGGCGGTGTACTCGGTCGCCTTCTCATAGGCGGTGGGGTTGCTGTACGCCTCGGGCCCGTCCTCCGGGCTGTAGACGTTGTCCAACGCTGTCGACTTGCCCTTGTGGGAGAGGAGGTACCCGGTGAACTGGTTGATTTCCTGCCCACCGTGCGCCTGCGTCTGCATTGAAAACAGAAACATGGTTACAAGTAATGACAATTGAGGGCTACAAAAAAGACATGAACGGATGCATACCCATCTTCTCATGTACGTTGGGAGGGGCTGGCTCCCTTGGTGGTGTGGCACCCCTCGCATCTGCAGGCGGCGGCCCCGACGATCGTTGCGCCTCGCGTACGCCTCGTCCGTTTGCCACATGCGCACAATCTCCTCCCAGCAGTCCCTGTGGTTGTCGCACCACCCCGGACAAAACTGCATGACATCAAGTATTTGACATGCGAGAAGATTAGTGTAATGTTTCACTGAAGGAGTCTGAACGAATGTTTTCCTACTTAATTACCTGCACGTATTGAGCGAAGGTGAGGTCGGTCTCCCTCGAGTTCATGATCTGGCGGATTTCGGGCTTCTTGATGGACTCTGCATGCACGTCGGCATAGAAGTCGTGGATGGCCTGTATGCGTGCCTCATGGTACAGGTCCTTGAGACGATCTTTGCAGACCGCCTCCTGCACTCGCGCCGCCTGGTCCGCTTTACCCTCATCGCACGTGAAGAAGTCCTGCACACAGATACATCGTGTAGCATTGCATTGTTTTAAGAAGTCTGACGAATGCATACTATTTCGCAATGCGGTGCGATGAAAGACTCACCCAAACCTCCCTCTTTATCTTTGCGGCAAGGGTCTCACCACCCACGTTGACGAGGTAGAAGTGAGCCCACCTCGTGGGCACCTTCAACTCGCTGTCCACGTTGACAAGGCCAGGGCAGTACTCCTTAATCAAGAGGCCCTGGATGCCATTGATATGGCGTGATTCACCTTCTCCGCTCACAAACGCCCAGGTACTGCACGAGTCATTAAGAACAATTGTTAGTCTGTAGTTCGATTTTCAACATGTCATATGAACAAGTAGTGAAATCAATAATGGTTACTTACGTCTGGCCCACGGGTGTAATCACCGGGCGTCTGTTGAATTGCGGCCGCACCCTAGGAAGCTGCGTGGGCCCGCGCGAGTACACCTTGGCCACGCCTGATGAAGTCAAAGCCGTCTGGCCTGGTGTAGGCATGGTGTCGTCGTCGTCGGCGTCGTCGGCGTCGTCGTCGTCCTCGTCGTCCGTCGTCGTCCCCTCGTGCGAGGACGAGAATGGCAGCCTCCTCGTCGCCTGGCGACGTCCGCTGTGGGGTTGCGACCCCTACTGGACAACCCGCCCGCCAACACCTCCTCCTCCTCCTTGTCGTCGTTGGCGGTCTCCTGTGGGGGGACCTGGTACGCCGAGCGTACGGCTCGATGCGGCCGCTGCCGCTGCCGCCGTCCGCCTGGCATTTTGCCGAGTGCCTGCAATGACAAAGAACAAAAGAGTTAGCATAAATAAATAACAAGTACTTGTAAAGGAACATAATAATAACAATATAGTATTACATGGCCTCGTAATTATCTCCACGAACGGCAATATGGCGGGCGTGGAGTCGTCATCACTATCACTGTCGTCGTCATCGCTATCAATATTGTCGAGCTCTCTTAAGTCATCACTGTCATCATCATCCTCATCACCTCCATAGTCATCATCATGTTCATCCTCCAGGACAACTCCATCGCGCTGCATCTGCCATCGCTCAAGCATTCTTAAGTCCTTGGCATCCTGCACCTCCTCACCCTCGTCATGCGATGCCCTGCAAACGGCCTCAACATGCTCCAAAAATCATGAATATCATTTTTTAAATCACCGGATTCCAATATTTCATATACCTGCAGTTCAAATCTGTAGTTGCCGAAAAAATCAAAGAAACAGAAAAAATTAACGGAATATAGCAAAACAAATCAAAATTACCCCAAACTTGGAATTTAGAATGTATTTACTGTAGCAAGGCAACAAAAAAAACTAGGATTGAAAACTAAAAAAAATCTTTGCCGAGTGCCTCATGTCGCACTCGGCAAAGAGCCTTTGCCGATTGCCGGACAGGCTGGCAGTCGGCAAAGGCTGCCACCTTTGCCGACTGCTGACGGCGTGGCAGTCGGCAAAGGTGACGGCGTGGATGCCGTCCAGGACTGGCATCCTTTGCCGAGTGCCAGACTTTGCCGACTGCCTG
>CM041635.1:27156960-27211029 GCA_023333625.1 Bothriochloa decipiens
AGGACAACTCCATCGCGCTGCATCTGCCATCGCTCAAGCATTCTTAAGTCCTTGGCATCCTGCACCTCCTCACCCTCGTCATGCGATGCCCTGCAAACGGCCTCAACATGCTCCAAAAATCATGAATATCATTTTTTAAATCACCGGATTCCAATATTTCATATACCTGCAGTTCAAATCTGTAGTTGCCGAAAAAATCAAAGAAACAGAAAAAATTAACGGAATATAGCAAAACAAATCAAAATTACCCCAAACTTGGAATTTAGAATGTATTTACTGTAGCAAGGCAACAAAAAAAACTAGGATTGAAAACTAAAAAAAATCTTTGCCGAGTGCCTCATGTCGCACTCGGCAAAGAGCCTTTGCCGATTGCCGGACAGGCTGGCAGTCGGCAAAGGCTGCCACCTTTGCCGACTGCTGACGGCGTGGCAGTCGGCAAAGGTGACGGCGTGGATGCCGTCCAGGACTGGCATCCTTTGCCGAGTGCCAGACTTTGCCGACTGCCTGGCACTCGGCAAATCCAAGGTTTTGCCGAGTGCCAGGCAGTCGGCAAAGGCAGGCACTCGGCAAAGCCGGCTTTGCCGACTGCCTGACATGGCTCTCGGCAAAGGTAGATCTTTGCCGAGTGTTGAGGAAAAACAGTCGGCAAAGTATTTAGCAGTCGGCAAAGCTAGCATTTTCTGTAGTGGCGTCCATGCTCCTAGACGCGTCTGTGCCGCTGCCCTCAATTATATCCAGTCGCATTCCACTAGACCCGGACGTCCTCCACCAAATCCAGTTAATGAAGGCTAGTAAGTGGAGGGAACAATTCAGTGCGCGTGTGCCTTGGCATGGAATGGAAGTGGACGAAGATACCCTGCCCTAGCAGATTATTGTAGGCCGAACTGATTGACTGCCGTCCTCCTTCCTCACTGTCCTCTCTGAGTGTATGTGCTTGATGTTTACAATTTTCTTAGCATTATTGGAGCCAACAATGCAGAAGACAAACAGGATGGGTGTCAAAGATGGCAAGAAGGATGCTCTATCCTACACCGCATCAGTGGCATGATAGAATGTGCCTGAATCAGCTAGTACGTAACTTGATATTGTCCATTGAAAGACTCGCCAGCTTGCTTTTGACGAAGTCATATGAGTACTAAGATGCTGCGGTCCGCGGCAGCACTACCTCACATTTGGATTGTTGCAAGCACCAACACCAATTGTCATCCTGCAGCATGGTTGTTCCTCATCGTGCTTCTCCATTTGCTACCCTCTCCGCCTCTTCGGCATCGTGGTCCAAATTAGGTCGCCACACCTCAACTTCTTCCGGTTCTCAGTCATGACTTGTACAACAAGAGCTGCAATTCTGGATGCCTCTCATTCCTATGACAAAATCATCGTGGACTACATGCAATGTTTGGACTATATTTATATATATCCGCATATGAAATCAGGATGGACATAAGCCATATATATGAATCCCTGCCTCACCTAAGTGTTTCACCAAATTATATTGATGCCTCATCATATATATCTAGGTACTAATGCTAACTAAAGCAAGCTCCAAGATATTGTCATTCAGCAGATTGATAACATTGAAAGCACTGTGAGGGTCTGATATTAATGTTAAGATATCACTCCACCAGTCTACCTTTAAACCGATGGCGAAACTTACTTCCTTTCCAGCTTCATAAGTGCATGGCAAAGTCAGTGAAAAAATGGCTGCAAAATTTGCTTTATAACAAGTAGGGTCGGCGTAGGAGGTAATAACCACTATGATTTTCATCACTTCCATACACTGACCCTATAGTGAAATTATTTGTCACCGCCGTTTTTTTTAACTCCGCTGTGTATTTGCTCTGCTCTTGAACCACCGATGAAAGTGTAGTCTTGACTCTTGAAAGCACTGAGTGGGTCTGATATTAATGCTAAAATATCACTGCACCCGTCTACATTTAAAAAATTTGTTTTATAAGTAGGTCGGTGTAGGAGTGATAACCACTGTGGTTTTCATCACTGTTTCATACACTGACCTGATAGTGAAAATAATTTTCACCGCCGTTTTTTTTTTTTTTGCCCCGCTGTGTATTTCCTTCCCTTAAACCAGTGATGAATGTGTAATCTGTAATAGTTACCATTACCATGCAGCTGCTGCCTCCCTTGCCAACTGATCCGAAACAGAGAGGGTGAGGGCACGAGGAAGATACATGAATAGGAAGATATGCTTTTCCTCATCGAGCTCCTGCATCCTTGCCTCCACTGGAGTTCAATTTGTTGGTAGTCACCATCTTATTAAGGTTGCTCTTAACAAACAGTAGTATGCAAGTCTCTAGAAAAATACAAAAAGATTGGATAACTACTGTTTTCCACTGGAGTCTAATTTGTTGATGAGTTCTGATCCCTTCCTGACAATTGTTTTCCTAGGGTTCCTCTACAAAATATGCATCTAGTTGTCTTTTTTTCTTGAAGAAACAGAAGGCATGGCCGGGTGGGAACCCCTAGTGTAAATATATTAAAAAGGGTAAACGATTACAAATACGCTGCTGAAGAATGAAAAAAGGTCTTGCATTTTGTCTTCTGATGCTGCTATGTGCTCGCTTGCCCAGTTCATTTCAGTCAGGAGCAAAGCTGCAACATAATGATTGATGGTTGTGTATAGAATATACATGCTGGTTGTATTTATACCCAAGTTTTAAATCTCCGGCTATGCCTCTTAGCTGCTGGCCTTCTCAGCCGGAAATAGCTCAGCTAAGCCACTTAGCTGATTTCGCGTAAAAACAGTAGAAAAAACACAAGACCTTGGCATAACTTCATATCTACTACTAATCCATACACAAACAATATTGCTGCATCAGTTTTAGTACAAAGAAAAGCTCACCAAGCAGTTCATGAAGGCTAAAAAGCACAGAGAAGAAATTCAAAACTCGCAGATCGATAGAGAAGAAAATTACTTGATTGATCTAGCATGGTGTCGGACAACAGCCACAGCTAAAATGCGGCCCATTTAGTGGCTATATCCGGATTTCTCTGGTTAATAGCTGCTAGCTGTTCTTAGCGCAAAAACTCGAATATCTTAGCGTTGAAATTGTCGAGCAGCTATCTCCGGCTATAGCTACAGTTATAGCCGGAGATTAAAAAATTGGTTTTATACATGACAACAAATTTACTTCTGATGGCCTACATAATCTTCTCTTTGATAAGTCGGGCCTCAGAACTGTGCTGCCGAAACTCACACAAATCGATACTAGTAGTATTACAGGGAATGCTCACATGTAATGGAGCCCAGCAGATAAAGGCGGATGGTGAGTTGCAGCAGTGCCTCAGTACACCATGAAAAAAATCCTGCACACTTTAGGCACACTGTTGCACGGCGGGCATACTGCATGACGGCTGCAGAAAATTTTCTCCCCTCAAAGTGCTTTGGCGTCATGGTACACCAATGGTCTGTAAACATCCCGTTCACATGAAAGAACAAGTTACATGGAAGACACACGGCAAAGTTTTTTATTATTTTTAAATAAAATTTTTTCGTATGCAATTGCAAGTCACACGGCAAAAAATTTTTTCTTTCATTTCTAAAATCATTTTTTAAGGTTTTTCTAATAAAACTTTGCCATGTGTCTATGGCCGAGGCACACGGCAAAGATAATTTTGCCGTGTGCCCCTCATTGCACACGGCAAAATATTTTTGTTTTTCTCTATTTTAGGTCTAAATTTTTTTGTGAAGCCTTGTGATAGTATGTATGACTCAATGTTAAAATTTAGTTTATTTTTGGCTTTTTTATATATTTTTTAATTTATTTCGTTTCATTGACTTTTTTGGAATATTTCAAATCTGAACTGCAGGTGCATGGAATAATGGATTTCGGTCTTTTAAAAAATGAGATTCATGATATTTGGTGTATGTTTTGGCCATATCCAGGAGCTCACATAAAATCTCGAGCATCTCGTTGACATAACATCTTGAGTTATGTGTGGGAAAAGTGAATAAAAATTATATAAAATCCAAACGAAGTACAAAAATCACGAAACTTGGCAAGGTGTTGTGTCATCACATGTGTATACTACGATAAAAAATTGACAAGGTTTGAGCAAGTTGCCTCATGTACACTGAAAAGAATATCGCCGAGGCACTTTTCGGAACGCTCATGGCCATTGACAAGTCTAAGGACAACAATAAGGCTAGAGTGAACCTAGAGAGGTTGTGCGATAGGCCAAACCTAGAGATGTAGCCTCCTGCAATAGGAAAGCAGTGGAGAAGGCCAAAGGCCCCCTATGTCTTGAATATCGATCAAAGAAGGAAAGTACTTCGATGGATCAAGGATTTAATGTACCCTGATGGGTATGCAGTGAATTTGAGCAAGGGTGTGAACTTAGAGACTCTACGAGTCAATGGGATAAAGAGTCATGACTACCACATATGGATTGAGCGGATACTTCCATCGATGGTTCGAGGCTATGTCCCTGAGCAAGTCTGGCTAGTGCTGGTAAAGTTGAGCTACTTCTTCCGTTAGCTTTGTGCCAAGGAGCTATCTTGGACCGTCATTACAAAATTGGAAAACATGGCACCTGAGTTGGTCTGTGAGCTGGAGAAAATCTTTCCACCCGGCTTCTTCTTGCCGATGCAGCATCTGATTGTGCACCTCCCGAATGAGGCACGGTTGGGGGGGCCGTGCAGGCCCGTTGGTGCTATCCAATCGAGAGATGTCTAAAGTCTCTTCGCAAGAAATGTACAAATAAAGCCAGAATTGAGGCTTTCCATTGTAGAGGCAAGTATTCAGGAGGAGTTATCAAACTTCACGACATCGTACTACAAGCCAGACCTTCCTAGCAAGCATAATCCACCCCCTCATTACAATGCTGACGAAGTTGAATCGACCCTAAGCCTTTTCAAAGGCCAACTAGGCTGTGCAAGTGGATTGACCTTCAAGATATTGGATGCAGAAGAGTGGCACAGAATCACGCTATATGTGTTCACCAACCTTGTTGAGGTTAAGCCATTCACTAAGTAAGTTCTCAATGAACTTGTTTCAATATGACGCCATTATTCTATATCGAACCCCATTGATTCTCTTTGGTACAGAGAATTTTTTTCGTCAAGAGTGCCATATGGATTGGGATCCTACCCTGCACGAACATGATACCCTTCTTTCAGAGGGTACGGGAGATGATAGGCTTGATTTCATTTCTTGGTTCAAGCAAAAGGTACTTTCCAATTTAGCTCGTACGTTCATCGATATTCCTTAATAGCTCGTGCGTTCCAATAACATAACGATGTATCATGCTTGAGCTTGCAGGCGCAGACCAATGCATCCATGAGTGTCGAGTTGAGACAGGTTGCAAACGGCTTCAAGCAAAGGGTGAAGTCATGTATCGGTTATGACGTGAATAGATATCGCTTCCACACGTCAAGACACGAGCAGACCCGATCTGGTCGGAAAACCACCAACTGCCAAGTTTTTACGCTGGGCACTAATGGCGTCGAATACTATGGAATAATTGAGGAGATCTATGAACTTGAATATGAGGGCCAGATACCTCTTACCCTTGTCATATTCAAGTGCCACTGGTTTGATCCTAGACAAACGAGACGGACCCCTCAACTTGGCATAGTTGAGATTAGATATGACTCCATCTATAAAGGAAAAGATGTCTATATTGTGGCCCAACAGGCCGTGCAGGTGTATCATACACCATACATGTGCCAAGACAAAGACCATCTCAAGGGCTGGTCTATTGTGCACCAGGTATCTCCGCACGGTAAACTACCTGTTCCAAACGATGATGATTACACCTTCGACACAAACACATATGATGGAGAGTTCTATCAAGCAAGTGGGCTACAAGGGAGCTTTGAGATAGTCTTACCTGGTGTGATCGCCATGGAAGTAGACAATGAAACGGTTGATGACGATGACCCTAGAGATGTAGCACTGAATTCGAAGGACATTCAAATGCTTGAGTGATTCCACTTAGGCAGAGACAATGAGGAAGACATAGAACCTTCGGATGGTATTGCCTATTTGGACAATTTTGATAGTGATGACAAGACCTATGACCCCAATGTTGAAGATTTTTCCTAAAGCATGTAATACTATGTTTTTTATTAAATTTTGTTATATTTATTCATTTTGAACTATTTGTAATGTTTGTACTAACGCTTGTTGTTCATTTTTTGTAAATTGTAGGTGTCGGACCAAAGATGGTGGGCGACCGTACACCGAGGCAGGTTTACTCGGTGTACCAGAGGCTACGCCCTCTTGATGGAGGCACGGGGACGTCTTCCAGGGAAGCGGCGAGAGCTGGCCCGGGTCACCCCAGGATGGGGAGGAGGAGGGGCCGTGGTCGCTCTCCTGGTCGCACCAGGAGGGACCCGCCTCCTCCCCCGACTTTTGACCAGCCGGTGGACCCGTCTCCTACCCCAGAGGACCACGTGGCAGCCACAGGCATGACCACAGACACTCCATTTGGGGACGAGGAGACTCAGCAGACGCAGGATAGTTGTGCTCAGGATAGTTCTGCTCAGCCGATTCCCTACCTACGATGTGCCACAACCCTTCATAATCCTCCGCATCCTGACCTACGCCCAGTGATTCGTCCTGTGGGAGGAAGTAACTATAGATGTTATTACTAGTACTTCATATGATACATTCAAAATCAAAATAGAAACTAATAGTTTTTCTTAATCACTCACTTATGTAGGGGCTGGATAGTTTTGTCGGGTGCTCTTGACCCCCCCGCACCCCCACTACCATCTTGGGATGTCTGTGCAAGAAACACTTCCCCGGCCTTGTTCAATTGAAAGATGGCACGTGGGAGGTGGCCTGGTCATGGACAAGGTACAAGCTCGGCGATGATGACGAGAAGGACAACAAGGAGGAGCGGGTTTTGGCAGACTTTTGGGTGTCTCACAATGAGGCTCAAATACATATCTTTTATTGAAATAATGTACGGATACATCGTGTGTGTATGCAGAAGTACTTCAAGGTCAAAGAAGGCCAAGAGACCAAGGCGAATCAGACGGCACACAAAGCCTGTCACAAGCTCATCACCGACATGATTTACGAGGCGCGACTCCAGGCTCACGTCTTGTACTACAGGTCCATCCTGCAAGAGCCCCTCATGAAGGGTGACTCAAGAGATTTGGTGCTGACCAAGGCGCAATACCTTCAGGTAAATAGTACAAATTCATTTTGAGATTTAGTATGTCTATAATTGATCATCTTATATGTTAAACACTTGATGATGCGTAGGTGCCGGCACCGTGGTGCTTGTCGCATAGAGCGGCATGGTCGAAGATCGTGGATAGGTACCTATCCTCGGAGTTCATCGCAAAGCGTGTGAACGACAAGCGGAAGCGGTCACTGAGGACCGGTCCAACTCACCACCAAGGTAGCCGCAACCTCCCTGCATTCAAGTGGGCACTTGTAGGAGATGTCATTTATTTATTCTAATGCTCAATTTTGCCTGATTTCTAATCATCTTGCCCTCTTTCTCACAGGAGGCGGCACAGCCGGGGGTGCCGGTGTCAGAGTTTGGGGCATGGGCTGTGTCCCACATGGGCCAGGTGAAATCCGGTGTCGTCTTCAACCTAGATGCACCTGTCGAGGCTTACTCTGACCCGACCATCCACACTAAGGTCAAAGAGTACACAGAGGCGGTTAGGACGCTCCATGGCCCAGATCACAATCTGAGCACTGAGCCCCTTGAGACAGAGGTGATCGTGAGTTTGGGGGAAGGCAGGAAGCACGAGCAGTTGTGGATTGCACACGCCGCCGACTCCTCAACTTTTGCACCCTCTCTCACCGACGTGAGGTCATGGAGCACGTCCACAAGCCTTCCCATACGTGCACGGCCTACTCCAACACTGTCGCGAGTGGACGAACTTCAGGTAATACTGAAACATGGGATTGAAACACATTGAACGTACATTGAACGTTAACACATTGATCCGATTTGCAATACTGAAACATGGGATTGAAACACTGCAGGCGGCGCTAGCACAGCAAAAGGAGATGACCTCGCACCTGGAGGCTCGACTGGAGGACACGCAGAAGAAGATGAAGGACACACAGAAGCAGATGGCGGAATTGTATTACATGCTCCACAACGTGCCATCGGGTGCCCCTGTGCAGTTGCCGGCTATAGCTCTGGTTCGTCTCTTCACTCCTGTAAGTATGAAAGTTTAATGCCTTCGTGCCGTTGGAAATGTTGGCCTTCGTGCCGTTATGATTTTCGGCCTTCGTGCCGTTATGATTTTTGGCTTTCATGCCATTATGATTGTCGGCCTTCGTGCCGTTGTTTCTTACAGGTTGGAAATCTCCCCGTGCAGGGGAGATGCTGCCGAAATTTTCAATTTTGAGTCTAACATATGCAATCTATTCTCTTTTGTGCAGCCTCCGTCGGCGGGTTCAAACTATCTCGCTACGGTGTCACCGGCGGTTGATGCCGTCAACCCTACACCGCAGTCCGTTCCGTCACATCACTCCGGGAGGCCACAGTTGCAGTCTCCGTCACCGTAGTAGGTCGCTGTAGTAGGGATGTTGTACTGTTTGATGTTGAACTTGTAATAACAAACTTGTGATGTTGAACTTTGGTGGATTTTCGATGGATTATCGATGGATTTATGAAATATGCTTGTGCTTTTGATATATAATGCATATTGCTGATATAGATGTGATGATTGATATGCTTTTGATATATATAATAAAATAAAAAAATGCATTTCTCGTTATCTTTGCCGTGTGCTTTGCCTGGTGGCACACGGCAAAGTAATCTTTTAAAAAAATAAAAACAAAACTTTGCCGTGTGTTTTGGATGGCAGCACACGGCAAATGGGTAAAACTTTGCCGCGTGCTTTGGATGGCAGCACACGGCAAAATATATAGAAACTTTGCCTTGTGTCTCGGTTGATATACGGCAAAATATATAGAAACTTTGCCGTATGTCTTGCTGACACACGACAAAATATATAGAAACTTTGCCGTGTGCCTCTATTGACACACGGCAAAATATAGAAACTTTGCCGTGTGCTTCGGTTGACAGACAACAAAACATTGTTTGATGGCCGGCACCGTGACGGACAAAAAAATTTTGCCGTGTGCCAAGCCAAGCACACGGCAAAATTTCTATATATTTTGCCGTGTACAACACACGGCAAAGAAACTTTGCCGTGCAGAATTTTGCCGTACGCATTTTGCCATGTGCTGCACACATCAAAATATATTTACCGTGTGTAAACCTATATCGGGTGTAATTACACACGGCAAAGAACCAGTCTCTAGTAGTGGAGGTCTTGTTGGTAATGTTGCTCTTCATCTTGCTCCCTACAATATGTAAATTTCAAAATCAAATAAAATAGAATATAGAGTTGAGGTATATATATCAATAATAGTCAAATAAAATCAAATAAAGAGATCAGGTATAAATATTGTTTGTGGGTGTAGATTCTTCAGATGATCACTCTTTGTTCAGGTAGAACATAACACAAGTAACGAGAGCTAATGTCTTCAATTGCGTGCTTGGGAGAGGTTTCAGAATCCACAAAGAATATATTTGTCACTAATTAATGTTAGAGTCAAACGAAAAAAAAATCCCTTACGTTTAATGTCTTCATCGGCATTCAGAACAAGTCTAATATGGTGTGAATAATTTAATTCCGATGCACAAATCTGGTTCTTAGCTGTTGGAGCATAATGCACAGGGCCAGGGACAGTTATGAAGTAAATGTATTTGCGATATTTAGTGAACCAGTTTCAGTAATCTTAAAATTTTAAACTTACACAGATGTGCATCTGAATATGAACTATCTAAATTTATCTATTTCTCTGATTAAAAAAATAGCAGCACTTCAGGTCTTCAGCAGTGTGAAAAGTGGAGTCAAAGTATTATATAAGCCACTGGAGAATTTCAATGCGTCCACTAACCGATCTAGGCCAGGGCCGCGGTAAAAGATGCACGGAGGAGACAGATTGATAAATTGTTGCCAGAGCACGCACGTGAGAGGCGGATCCAGGGATAAGACACCAGAGACGTGTAATTTGATACTACGACTTTACATGTAGGGATGATCTGTGAAGGGGATAGAACAGATTTATTAGAAAGCGCATCCCATATGACTTTTGAATTAACTGACCAGTGAACGACACCGGCGGAAGGAGCTGTAGGCGTACGATTCCGAGCAGCGGCAGTACGAGGCACCGGCAACGATTGGGTTGATTGATCGTGCCAAGAGGCGCAGTGAAGAGGACGAGCACCGTCGCTGAAGGAGGCACTGACGAACTTGGACAGATCGCGGCAGGAAGAGGCCAAAGGAAGGCGGCAGACCCAAGAACCGTCTCCGTAGATCCACTGAGGGAATAGAACAGCGGCTACGTAAATCAAGATTTTCCAGCACGGTTCTTTCTGGAAGGGTAGTTAGCGACCAAACAGATGGGCTGGACAACGACGGGGATTAATTTGGTCGTCGAGGCTTTGGGGCAAGGCTTGGACCGACTTTAGATCTCACCCGACGACCACGTATTTAGAGTGGTCGTTACTTTCAGGTCGTTGATGTGAGTATTTCTCGTAATGCTAGGCGATGGAGGCACCAGGAGATATGTTGCTGAGACGGTAAGAACTGCAAGGAGTGGAAGGCTACTCTTACGTTCTAGCAGTAGCATGTCGCCCCGGGTCTGGTAAATATGAGGTGTTAGTCAAACATGAATGACAGATTGCATATACAAAAGGTACGGGAAAAGGAGAGCCGCTGTGATGCAATGCAGCCTATGCAATTGAAATCCACGAAGTCTTCAATAACGATAGGATGGATCCGAGGGAGTAGGGGAGTCGGCGCCAAAATTTTATACAACCATTACTCAATTTCAGTAGTCTCAAGGATTGGTATTGCGGCAATCTCGCACGCAGCTTGGCGATGAGTACAGGCAGTTATCCTTTTAGTATGCTAGGAAATTTGGAATGAAAGAATAACTAAGTTTTTTGCTCACGAAAATCAGGGCCGAAACTGCATCCTGGATAGTAACTGGAGCCAAACACTTGGCTAGACTGGTCAATCTTGACTCTTGTAAACCGTGTATAGCCTTTTGTTTTTGTGTTGTTTTGTACATTCTTCTAGGTTTCGATCTCTGCAGCTCCTGCCTCTTTTTTGTTTTTTGTAAAAAGATGTAATAGTTTCTTGCCTGGATCGAGCAACATGATTTTGTTCAAGATAATGAAAATCCTACTAATTTAGAATGCACATTATTGTGATGCTTTTACATATATATACATAACTTGTCAAGCATTATACAAATAAAACAAAGAGAAAGACAAATGCATATATGATTTTACTAATTTAGCATCACACTAACTTTGAAGCATCATATTCACTCTCAAGCAACAGGTTGAAACTTGTAGAAATGTTACTATAATTCGCCTAGAACACCAGAATTTGTCATCTGTATCAGGAGTATACATTAGAATTCTTGCAGCGGCCATCACTAAACGACAGCAAGCTAACGGCTTGGCTCACCACCAAATTAAATCACTGAATAGTGGACACGATCATGACACATACTGAAGTACAAATGACAAAAGAAAAACTAGCTCTGATCTTTTCTTATAATAATAATTTATTTGACCATATGAACGCCAATTAAAGTGTCTTAATTAGGTCGCTGGGGTGAAGTTGGTGAGGAAATGAATATAGTGCACAGCACAAATCGTATGCATAACTCTCTTGACATATTTGCTAAATTTGAGGCTCTTCAGTGATAAAACATTCTTGAGAACTGCTCTCAGGCTCCCTTTTTTTTGTTAAAAAAGGCATGGAACAATAAGTAACCTAATAAACACTTTTCCTTTTGAGTCCCGCATGAGTCTAGTCTAGCCCGTCTAAGTCAGCTTGAGGCCAGGTGCCGGACAAACAACACTGAATATTGTGTCGGTGGGCTGGCCAGATGTCTGTTTCTAGTACTTGATGTTGATCAGCCACCTGGCTAGATGTCTGTTTCTAGTATTTACAAAGGTAAATGAGTTAAAGATGGAATAAACAACGGCGAAATGATCAATGTCTGTCCGGTAAAGATGACAATAAATGGCTTAATTATGTATAGGAACCACGAGCATCAGTGTACCATGATTCAATAGTTGAGATTAGGGTCGCCGGCAGAAACATGATTCGAGGAGGAGAGGGGTGGAAGTGCCGGTGTGCCGGCATTCACTTGATCCACCGGTTGTCCAAAATTGACAATGACTACTTTGTGCCACATAACCTGTCAACTAGTGCATATCTAGAAGGGCTTACTGCAAACAGTGGTTTTGAGTTGCTAATCCTCACGCATAATCTCACTACCACAACAGACATTTTCAGAATCATCCAAAAATGGAGGCAGTGTAATCATCTTGCGAGGCTGGCAGTGTAATCATCATTGTGAATCACGAATAATGGAGGCAGGAAGTGCAAACGAGCCCGTCAGGCATGCCCGCTAGCTCCGTACATGGATCTCACCACCACGTCCTTGCCACATGCGCCTCCGCCTCAGCCATCTCAGTGTAAATTTGCTGGAAAATCAAATGAATTGTTCCAATCTTTAACTGGTGTAAATTTCCTTGAAATTGGCATCTTTGTCACAGCATTTGGGAAGCTATAATAGATGCACAGGTCCAAATCACTGCAATGGAAACTATCATGACAAGTAGTAGTGGCAGTATATTATATATATAGTCTAGTATAAAGATAACAAAAGTAGACGCTTGAACAAATTTTAATTTTATTTACATCATTGCTGCTTTATGTGACCACGTGAACACCATTATTTCCGAATCAGATCACTGCAAATCTCTGACCTGTTCACACGCTGCAAATCAAGTCATCCGGGCTCTGGGTGTGCCATGTGAGAAATTAACTTACCATCACACTGGCTGCAAAAAACAATTCTGCATCAATCAGGCCCACAAAAATTCCTCTCTTGTCGATCCCATTATTTATAGGGACTCTACTACGCCTCCTCCATCTACGTATCCTGCTCTGCAATTGAGGAGATATCAATAGTCTACCCTAACACGTAGTATCTCTGAAGAACGAGAAACGGTTGGGTTTGAGACTTGAGAGGAGCTCATGCTAATTTTGTCAGTATGCCACGGTTCTCAAAATGTTTTCTGGGCAGTGGAGGCACCGGGATATCTGATGGGTAACGAAATCCTTTGCAATCAGGGTTGGCGTCTCCACTCTGCAGTCAGGAGCATTGGACGGTCCCCAAGGGTCGAACTGCTACTGGCTCCCATAAAGCTCCATGTACTGATGTATTACCTAAGCTGGGCTTTAGCCCAACAAAACCATGGCTTCGAATGGATTCTTGCACAGCCGCTAGATGTTTTGGCGTGAGGCTCACTGTGTTTCGGCACGAAGAGAAACCTGGATAGCAAATCATCTAGTGTTAGGTGGTCTCTAAGGAACAGGTGTGTGTGTTGCTCGATCTTCACTCTATTCTCTTCTTCGTTAACTCGGCCCACATAATTCCCCTGGTTTCTATCCATCCCTATTTAGTTGGACTCTTGGCCTCATGAGCAAGGCACGGACAATCAGAACCTGATATATATGTAATGAGAATTGGAGCTTTATGCATGGCTTTGTTGTGTCCCCAGGTTTTCCCCAATCGTTGTCTGGGTGAGGGAGGCATCGGGAATTCGATGGTGCCAGGGCCACGATTGTACGGTGTAACTACAAAGTGCATTGCTTCAGGAGAATTTCTTAGGAGATTCTTGATCCTAGAGGATCCACCGCACAACTGATCGAACTGTCAAATGAAGGTCTCAGTCTTTCAGAGTCTCAGTTGCCCTGCCAAATAAGCTGTGAGTGCAGTGGCGGACCACACTTTTGGTCATACGTGGCAAGAAACAGATGGAACGTACGCAACTATCGATGCAGCAATGCAGGCTTCAATTAGATATATATGAGGCAGAGCGGAGAGGAGGCACATGCCAAGGTTGTACATTTCACTCGATTTGAGCACTACTCAGCATGCTTTCACTAATACACGTTCACATTCCTCTTATCGAGATGCACAATTATGCATTCTGTTCTAAAGAACGCAGTGTTTTAAAGGGTCAGTGCGGAAGAGCCACTGCCCTGGCTCGTCGCTGAAATGCAGAGAGATTGATTGTTTTTTTTTTAAGGTGAAACTGTGGAGCATTGCTCTCCAGTGCTTAGATTAATAAAATGAACAAAGTACAAAAGAAATTACACAAAGTTAGCCGGGGTTAACAAAAGAGAAGAAAGAAAGAAACTCACCTACTCTAAGATAAAGTGGGGGAGGAGACCTAACTGTACAAGACATTCTACGAAGAATGAACCGAATTGATAATTACAGGGTGAGAATGACTAATGATTCAGAGGAGATGAGGTTTAACTTCCTCCTAGAGAGATTGATATTTTGTCTCAAACAGAGAAGCGTAATATTTTTTGAGATAAATATTTCAACATAATGAGAATCGTCCGAGGCCCTTGAAGCTTTATTCATGACAAGCATGCATACACTGAGCTAAAGCCTTATTTCATGACAAGCAAGACAACCACACAACATATGGATCGCCCGTGTTCCCTGAGGGATGGGTGTGGGGGTCTCCAGCTTGCGGCATGATCGGAGCAGCATAGCCAAAAAAAATTTATATTACAATGAAACATGCGAATTGGCGATTGATACTGCTACACGATAGATTGCTTGTCATCGCTGAAGGCTATGAACTACAGGCTAGCTGAATTATCTATGAATCACATGTGGTTTCGTGTGTTACATGAGTTCAGATAACCCAGGTTCCCAAACGATCACCATTGACATGCTACAAGACTTGGCCAGAACAAGTCAAGGTCCAGCCATACATTATCTCCTGATGCCGCCAATTCCAATGGCAGACATTATTCTATATGTATTCTCTCTTACTGCCTTCTGTCCGGCCCCTTGATTATATTGATGTCGACTGCACAAATAGAATAACATTACAGCCCCTCACTCGTCGTGCTCATATACGTACTCATCTACTTTTTCCACATTAATATAATGTCTTCCCTATATTCTTGCTGTCTATGCGTTTGAGTTCACTACTGAAGTCGAAGATGAGCCTTCTGCCATGGGATGGAAGGGATGTGAAACGCAGTACTATTGTAACATCATATATAGGCAAGCATTTCCGAATACCGCTGCAATGTTCTGGTGTGTGTTGGCTGCAGATATTATTTCTTACATTCAAAATGATTCACATGTAACTTCCTCCATATTATAAAACCACCGCATGACAAATAAATACAATTTGAATGTATTCAATTGGTTGACAACTGAGCCAGGGTGCCAGAGGTATTAGAACCACTCCTAACAAATACAAGAACATCCACAATGCAAGTTTGATTTGATAATGATCATCTATTCCGGCCACACTGATAGTACAAGATATGTGATGATGGCAGTGCCGAGACTTCAGCATGCAAGATGTGCTCATGTGCTTGGATAGGTGCTTGAAGTATATGCTGAGTATGCCCGGCCACTAGTGTTTACCATCGGCCAATAGCAATAGAAAATATCCCAATATGGTTTATCATCCCAAACTCTGGATTGTCTGGATCTCAACTAGAAGTTGAGGCAAGCGGCGTAGGTCCTTTCCTAGGAGGCTAGGATAGCTGGCTATACAGGTCTACCAAAAACTAGTGATGCTAGATGTGTGGTGGCCCGTGCGCATGTTATCTGCTGGACAAAATGGCTGACGTGCCGAAGACATGTTCGTTGCCGATGAACTCGCTGGCACCGGAAAGGGTTGAACGTCATCGAGGTCCAGGTATGGTGTGAACTCCGCGTCGTGCTTGCGTTCGGTTGCATGCTTACTGACCCGTGCTTTCTGCATCGGTGTGTGAGGGACTGAGCTTGCGTGCGCGTGGATCGATCGGAGCACCATAGCCAAGCAATTTAGAACCAAATTTATGCAAATTGGCAATCCTGAATATACATATTTAGTTTATCATCACTGAAGGCAGAAGTACAACACTTCTTTCAAGAAGGCTGAGCTGATTAGCTGTGCACCGTACTACAAGAGAGCTTCCTGGTTCTCCTAGATAGCCCAGGTCTGCACTCGGCGAGAACAAGTCAAGATCTTTCCATGCTATATTATTTCCTGATGCTGCCAGTTCCAATGGCACACATGCATAGATGATTCTATATATATGTGTTCCAATACCTCTTACTTGCTACCTTGTATCCTCTTGATTGACGATTGCACGAGTGAAACATCCTCCTCGTCATGCTCGTATAAGTACCCATCTACTTTTCTACTCCGTCTTCTCTATACATCCTGCACCGTCTATTGGTTTCTGATTACAACTGAAGATATAAGAACCCTGGGATGGAAGGAAAACGCACAAGTCTACCCTAAAATATATAGGCACACACTTCTGAATTGTGAATATTTTTTTTCTTTTCGGTACGCATTTCATTAAGAGAAAGTAGAGCTGTTGAATAATTAATACCACTGCAACGTTTTAGTTTGTGTTGCTTGGAGCTATTATTATTTCTTATTTTCTAGAATTTTCACATGCCAGTAACTTCTTCTGCATCATATTAAACCACTACATGCCATGGTTTTAAACAACTAATTAATAGAACAACAGCCCCCCTGTTTGATAATGATAATCAATTCCGGCCACACCATGCAGTAGAGGATAGCCTCCCGTTTGATAATGATCATCAATTCCGGCCACATCAGTACAGGATGTGATGGCAGTGCCGAGACTTCGGCGTGCAAAATTTTCTCGTGCACTTTGGTAAGTGCATGATGTATGTGCTCTGCATGCGTGGCCACTCATAGCTCTTATCTCACTAGGGTTTATCAATCCAAGCTCAGGATTGTTTGGACCTCAACTAGAAGTTGCTGCCCGCGGCATGACCGCGTGAGGAGATTTATCATAATAACGCAACAAACAGTTTGAGTCCGACGCTCTGTTTTCCCAATGCCTCCATCTCCTAACGCAAAAAAAGAGTTCTGAAATGAAGCCTGAAAGGGACATGTCATGGCAAAAAAGTTCTAAGCTAAGTAATGCTGAGCAAATGTCAAGACTAAAGTATCAACTGTGGGTGTCAACATATATAGATGACTCATGGAACTTCCAGTCAATAATAATGCATCCACTGCATTTATTGTGGTTTATTTGTCTTTGGACTGTTATATCACACAAATACACTACTCCCTATGTTAATGCATTCGCTCATGCATTTAAATCTTTGGAGTATATGAATCCCGAAATATTTGCAACATGTCACATTTACTGGTCACAAGATTTATGATCAATGTCAACTAGAAAATCGTTTGACCAGGTCCTTTGATATTTTCCATTCCAAAGACCGCTTCTTGGTTTTGATCGTGTTTTTTAGTTGTATTCCAAAAGACTTCTTGCATGGTGGGCAATAACAGGGACCATCTAACGTCCAATCCTAGGTTAATAATACAGAAAAACCGGAAACGGTCTGCCAGTTAAAGGGACACTTATAGCATGCACGAGACAAAAATTCCCAATGCTCAACAAATACGCAGACTGAAAGTATAAGTGCGTTGTTGGAACTTGATCGGTTTACATGTCACCTTGCATTTGGCCTGGCAGAGGTACTTTCTGACTTCTACAAGTTCAAGGTTGAATTTCTTCTAGTTGGGCTACGAGCAGAATCTTAATTTCATCCTGCAGTAGACATCAATGGCTAGACAACCTTGTGTAATCCTTTTGATTTTCTTTGTTTCATATTTTGTATCTCAAGCCTGTTTGTTTCGACGCCTCTTGTATCTCAAACAAGTACTTGGAATAATGAATTGTAGCGTACATGATGGTAATTCATAAATAAACTGAGTGATTAAAATATCATAGTATAAAGTATTATATTTCAATCAAAGTGATATGATGTCTGCCTTTTAGGGAAGATATCAACGTACTGTATAATAAATCAGTTGATGGACTGAGCAAATATAACACAAAAAATTAATAGTAAGTTATCACCTTCGTTATTCGAGAGGGTCTGTTTAGTTGAGAGGTGGAACAACTGTTGTGAGCTGTGGAAAAAGCTAATGTAAGCTATGTGTTGTGAAAAGTTGTAAAATTTATGGTTGAAATAATTATAAAAAACATACCCCCTTTTCTATATCCATTAAAATATATAAGCAAGAACTCTATTCCAACAATTTCGAAAGCAGAGTCCAAGGAACTTTCAAAAACTGTATTACACGAAATCAGCGCTTCTGGCACAAGAAGGGTGCCATGCCTATGACGGGATTTGCCGCGGGGCTAGCGGGTTCTGCTTCAGATCAGGACACCAACCTTCCATCTTTGTCCATAACCGTAGGCATCTTGATCCCATCCCAGGACTGGAACAGGAGGTCGTGGCGGGAGGAAATGGATCGGTATTCGGAAAGCAAGACGTACGTGCGTCAGGGCCAGGTGTCGGGGACACAGCTGAGGCGTGGATGGTGGATCGGAGCACCATGGCCAAGCCGTTATACTAGAAAACGAATATGTGTATTGACAATTTGGCGTTGATGCTTCTGTGCTATAGCTTGAAAGCACTGAAGTCTGAACTACACTTGTTTGCTTCTTTGAGGGCAGAATTAGCTATGCACCTCAAGAGGTTTCTTGTACTGATGTCACATGACTTTCCAAGATAGCCCTAGCTCCCAATTTAGATCGCGATTGAGTTGCTAGAAGACTTGGCTAGAAGAAGTCTATATGCATGCACTACTGGAAACTAAATATTCCCTGTGGGCAGGAAACCGACAAGAATACATTAGTTACTGACAAAAAAAATAGGAAACAAATTATTTACTACTATAAAAAAAGCACTAGAGGGGCGGCTCATTAGACACTGTAAGGGCGGCTGGACAAAGCGTTCTTTCTAAAGCGTATTTACAGTGGCTCCACTGTAAGGGCGGTTCAAAATGAGTTTCCCTTACAGTGGACCACTATAAGGGCAGCTGGTTATTCAATCACCCTTATAGTGCCCCCACTGTAAGAGCGGGTGGTATTTCCAGCCGCCCTTACAGTAAGGGCACTGTAAGGGCGGCTGGATATAGAACCGCCCCTATAATGAATTTTTAGCCGAGAAAAATAAAAGTTAAATCCAAATATGACCACGGCATATAATGTAACAGAACTGACCAATTTATATAAGCTTAAGTCTAAATTAAGCTGCCATGACAGCTTAAGTTGCACCTAAACCCACATAAACCCGGTAGTCCATAAAATCATGAAGGATTTCAAACCAACTTAAAAACCAAGATCGTAGAGATTCAGTAACCACAATCCACATGATACATAAATTTGCAATTAACTTAAATACATCAGAGTTTATAAGAGAATATTACAACACCCTTTTTATAGAGAAAATAGCGAAAGCAAATTACTTTAACAACACTCACGCTCATATTTTTAAATACGGTGCCAGCTCATAGTCAAATCTAACAAAAGCAATCTGAGATAAGATTATAAGGAATGACCGTGCCAAAGGTCTAATTGTTTCCCGTAATGGGACAGAAACCCATCTTGCAGCCACAGCAACCTAGATGAACACCTGCAACAAGTGGAAATAAAACCCTGAGTACGAGAATGTACCCAGCTAGACTTACCCGTCATAAACCAAAAATAAATTGACTCCAAGGAGTATGCAAGGCTTTATAAGTGGGGTAGCTGACTCATATATTTGCAGAAAAGCTTGAACTTATGAAGAATAATTATTATAACCTTCTAGCTTTGCATTTTAAAGTCATTAATCTGATCATGCTAGATTAGCACCTGAACTAAACAAGCATGGTGTAATTATCAAACAAGAATAGTAACCAATTCTGGTTGAGCATCTTTTAGCATCAACATCATAACCATCTCATCTCTTTGTTCAAGTTCTTACTACGATGCCACTGCTCAAGTCAAGTGTTCATTGTCCAGGAACGATGGCGATTATAATCGATTACTAACCAGCTGGTGGGGTATTCCTCACACAAACCACACTCACCCGCTAAAGTGAGCTACAGATCACCGAAAGTTCGGTTTGAGAAAAATCGCGGGATCAACAGGTACCATCGTATCCAGGAACCACCCGGCTGTCTTATTCAGGGCAACCCTGACCTCGGACTTACTCTTCGCATAACCCGTGGTCCCCCATCTTCTCCAATACGATGCGTACAGCAGGTCCACTCCCGGCCCAAAATAAACCCAGGCTTCGCGGTCGGAACGACTTATCCTTCCAGCTAAATGTGAGGCATGCGTTCAATATGACTTGAGGACGTACAACAGACGGGGTCCTAGTTTGACATAGACGGGATAACCACACCGAACCTCCAGTTCAATCTCAACACCAATCCCGCCCGGTCTCGATTTATTATCTCCACATGGTTATCCAAGATAACAATGTATTCAACCATTCCGAGTAACCACCTATAACTCGCGGATGATAGGAAATCACCCGACTTCTACCGATCTAGTTAAAGCAGGGCTAAGTAGATAATCGTACCTGAACCTAACAGGGTTGAAGTATAACAGTGGCAAGGAATATAAGTAATGCAGCAATGGTATAAAACAACGCCTATAACTTAATACATCAAATAAGTAAAGGGACTCAAGTTAGATCTTTTTTTGCAAACCACAGGGAGAATGCTCCGGGGCTTACTTTCCTCAGAAGAGCAAGGTTGATTCTTCGAACACTCGTATAGCTCCATGTCCTTCTCCTAGTCCCAGATCACCTCCGATGCGGGAACTTCCAACGAGTCGTCCTTCTGGCTTCTCGACTTCCCGACAAGGTTCTCGCATGCGATCCTGTATGATGCGTATGCATATATGAATACTAGGAATGCATATAAAATGGATATGGACTATGATGATGAGCATGATTGCTTGCATATGACTTCCACAAAGTCATCAAAATCATCCAAGAACATATATTATGAGCACATGTCATCTACTGCATTCTCTCCTACAACTACTACTACACAAGCATTAAAATGGAACAGGACACCACCATCACATCATTCATTCTAACATATAAGTATCGTCCACTCATATAAGCATCAATCCTAAACAATAGCTCTAATAGATTATATACTTTGCAAGAGTAAAAAGAAGCATTGTAGATAGCATGAACTGATAAAGCAAAGCATCAATAAACACATATATAAATAAGGGTAGAACTGCATCATATATTTATACTACCCATAAAATTCTACAAAAATTACAGAAGACAAAACATACCAATTCTAGGCTGCCATCCAAATTTCACCTCATTTAGGTAAGCCCATCATTCTACACAAAAATCACAAGGCAGCACAAAACAGGGGACCTAAAAATACTTTGTACTATGAAGTATATCAAACCTCATGTTTCACTACATCAAGAGCTACCTTATGGCATGTAAGTAGCCCACAAAAATTATCAACCCCAAACTAGGTCCACAAAATGCATTTTTGAATTATTCCAAGAATAGCCCTAAAATCACACTTGAACTACAACCTCATATTTTTACATAGTAAGAATACACCAAATATTTATGATAGATAGAGCAGGCCAACAAAAGACTAACCCAACAAGAATCACATTTTTCTGAGCTATACACAAATAGTTATGCATTTCCAAAGATATCAAGCATTTAATGTGAATAAATCAACTTAAATAAAAATATATAGAAAAGTTCTACAAAAATATCATATCATATTTTTATCATGTAGATCTGCTCATAAGAAAAAATAATGCAACTTGAACCATCTCATTTGGAGCTAAAATGAGCAAGATATGAATTTTTGAAGCGTTTAAACAAAATCTGGAAATACATTTTCTTATAAACCGAAATAGAAAACCACTTTGCAGAAAGGACCCTGAGCTTTCCAGAAATCAACGAAGCCCAGATCTGAAGTTCTTCCTCTCTAAAAACTTTGCATCTAGGCCCCTGTGTTTCGTCATATTCTAGACCGAGGTCCTTACGCGGGGAGAGACAGAGGAGGCGCCGAAGCTCGCCGTCGCCGGCCAGCGGGGGCTCACCGGCAGCAAAGAAGAGATGGCGGAGCAGCAGGAGGCTACCGCGCACCCACTGGTACCCTCAATGCAAGTGGAGGCGGCCCGAGGCGGCTTGGCCACGCACGTCGGCGGCGAGGCGGCGGAGCGGCGCGGCGAGGCGGCGCGTCGAGGCCCTGTCGGCGGTCTGAGCCGGGTTGGCCACAGCGAGCCTAAGCTCGACGGCCATGGTGGAAGAAAAAATCCGGCCGATTCGGCCCTACCCCTAGACAACGGCTGCTGCTAGCAGGCTCAGGTGACGGAGGTGGCCATCGCAAAGCTCCGTGCGGGCGCTGGGAAGAAAATGAGGTGGTGGCGCAGTGCTATGGTGGTGGTGAAGCACGGCGGCAACAATGGTGCTGCCCGATGCTGCGCTGAGAAAGAGAAAGGGAGAGGGAGAGAGAGGAAATGAAGAGATGGGGGGGAAATGGAGTGGGTGAGGGCGTAGCACGGCGCCTTAACGCGGCCGGCTGAGCCGCTGCCACCCACGGACGCCGGTGTGAGGACACCACGCAGCGCGAGAGGCCTGAGCGGGTCGGCCACGAATTTTTTTAGGACCTCGATTTTCCTAACGGCTAAGAGGTAACCGTCATAGAAATTCCATTTCCATGACCTCTAATGCAAACTTCTCTGCCCTATTACTCCCAAACCCAGCCGAATTAGCCAAAACTCATATTGAAGGAAATGTATCTCTAGAAGAGTAGAACATTTCATCTTTAACAAGCATGGCCAGATTCTTCCTATATTTTGAAATACAAAATTCCAATTGAAAATACCTCATAAATTCATTTTAAATGAAAACCAGCCCCCAAACCTGCCTTTTTCAATCTTTTTGAACATTTTCCAAACATTTTCATGAAAAGTGATAATAAAAACTTTTGTTCCTTATAAAGTTTTGGACAAGAATGATTAAGGGTGCACAGACATGCAAACACTCTATCAAGGATTTTTTAAATGGTCAAAGCAGAGCACTCATGGTCCCGTTATTGGTCAACTATCACCTAGAGACATAATTAGGCAAAGTTGTTAACATGAACATAGGTTCATTTGGTACCCTAATAATCTCTAGATTATTTTAGTGAGCAATCATCAAGCACTTGACCATGGTTATCATGTTTTTCACGAAAGGACAAACAAAACTTCCACCATCATAGCATCACATGCAATGTAAGAATGATATAGAGACGATGCCAATGCAAATGATGATTAGGCTAATGCAATGCAAGTGCTTAAGCATGCTTAACATCGAGGATGTTACATATAATATGGAATTTGAATTCAAATTCAAATCTAACAACCACATATATACATATATATATATATTCATCCACAAACGCACGAGCATGATATAAAACACCGTTACAAGCCATAATTCAAAAATTTTACAAGTCCATTACATAGTCGTAATAAACAAGCCATAATCCAAGAAGCTCGGTTACATCAATACATATATTAATCCAAGAACATTGTCCATTCTCCAATTCTAAAAGAACATAACCTGTAAATAAAATCCCAATACAAATGAATATAGTACTAAGACTTGAGTAATCACTAGTTGGTAGTTCAGTATACACATATACATGGTACTATGACAGGATGATTATACATCATTCTAGGCTAGTTTTCAGACAGAAAAAAAAGTATAGGAGTACTTAAGTAGACAACAGAGTTTGTACCATAGCTTTTGGTGCTTCTCTGCACATATACTGAATAGAATAGAATCCTAGTCAACTAGAAATGGATGAGAATGTCAAATAAAAAAATCAAAACATAAAACAGATGTGGGGTAAAATCATGGGAGGTAGCTCACGGAGCCAGTCACTTCCTTTAACAGTGTCATACATATGCCACCTCCAATCATCTTCATTCATGTTTCCAAGCGCAGTATTTATGCCTCCCTGCATAACATGTTCTTGCAAGTTAGAGCACAACTGAAGCTTAGAAATTCGCAGTGCATGGTACTAGAGAAAAATATATAATACACCAATGCTGGAAAACTATACAAGATTCTATGTTGTAACCATATATCATACAGGAAACAAAGCCCTGTTTATTCCACACAAAACTAACCAAAACTGATAGCGTGTTCTAAAAGCAAACATCCATCTTCCTCTTCCAGGAAGCAGATAAGCAGATGGCCCATGTCTGGCTTCTACTAGTTGCAACAGCATGTATGAGATATCTTCTTAGTTAGGTCTGAGGAAATATATGGTGTCTCAACGACACCTTTATATTCAAATTTTTATTTGACAAAGTTTGAACAGTTCAAATTTTTAATTTTGAAATTTTTACAACTCAAAACCAGTTTTCAGAACCCGAGATGGTCTCAATTTGAAAAGTTATGAATACCATGATTGATCCACTCCTCAAGGTCTACATTTGATACATAGACAATTTTTGCATTTGACAAAGCGTTCATAAAGTGTAGTTCTAAATCCACAAGTCTCATATATAGTTTTATGAAGTTTGTGTGAGATTCAAGATTTTATGACTAGTGTTTACTAACACTTTCTCAAATACAAAACTGACCTATGTATCAAATGTGTATCTTGATGAGTTCTACAAATTTGAGGCCATTTAGTGCCTTATTTGACCAGGTTTGACCAAGTCACATCTTAAATTTTTAAAACATGTGACTAGTGTTTGCTAACACTTTCTCAAATATAAAAATAACTTATGTATAAAATTTATATCTTGATGAGTTGTATAATCTTGGTATTCAAAATATTTTCATTTGAGGTTATTTAGTGGCTCATTTGACCAAGTTTGACCAATTCAAATCTTGGATTTAAAAAAAATGACAGTTAGACTGTAGATTTTGAAGCTTTAAAATGTTTCAGATAGAAAAGTCATGAATACCAAATTTTTTAAACTCATCAAGATCTACATAAGTTATTT
This sequence comes from Bothriochloa decipiens, assembly GCA_023333625.1. NCBI lineage: Eukaryota > Viridiplantae > Streptophyta > Magnoliopsida > Poales > Poaceae > Bothriochloa > Bothriochloa decipiens. The sequence continues at coordinate 27,181,871 of CM041635.1, forward strand.
GGTCAACTTTTTATTTGACAAACTTTGATCGGTTCAAATTTTAAATTCAAAAAATTTTCATAGCTCAAAACCAGTTTTCAAAACCCTAAATGGTCTCCACTCGAAAAGTCATGAATACCAAGATTGATCCACTCATCAAGATCTACATTAGATACATATGTTATTTTTGCATTTGACATAGCATTAGCAAAGTGTAGTTCTAAATCCACAAGTCTCACATATGGTTTTATAATGTCTATGAGATTCAAAATTTTGTGACTAGTCTTTACTAACACTTTCTCAAATGCAAAATGACCTATATACCAAATGTAGATCTTGATGAGTTATACAAATATGGTATTCAAAAGTTTTTTATTTGAGGCCATTTAGTGTCTCATTTGACCAAGTTTGACCAAGTCAAATCCTAGATTTTGAAACATGTGACTAGTGTTTACTAACACATTCTCAGAAACAGAAATGACTTATGCATCAAATATAGATCTTGATGAGTTGTATAATTTTGGTATTCAATTTTCTTCGTCTGAGATCATTTAGTGGCTCATTTGACCAAGTTTGACAAGTCAAATCTTAGATTTTAAAAAATATGACTAGTGTTTACCAAAACTTTTTCAAATAAAAAATAAACTATATATCAAATATCGATCTTGATGTTTTCTACAATCTTGGTATTCAAAGTTTTTTCATTTGAGGTAATTTTGTGTCACATTTCACCAAATTTGACCAAGTCAAATCTTGAATTTTAAAAACATGCGATTAGTGTTCACTAACAGTTTCTCAAATGCAAAAATGAACTATGTAACAAATATATATCTTGATGTTTTTTACATTCTTGGTATTCAAAATTTTTCATTTGAGGTCATTTAGTATCTCATTTTACCAAGTTTGACCAAGTCAAATCCTTAATTTTAAAAACATGCGACTAGTGTTTGCTAACACTTTCTCAAATACAAAAATAAAATATATAACAAATATAGATTTTGATAAGTTATACAATCTTGGTATTCAAAAGTTTTTCATTTGAGGTCATTTAGTGTCTCATTTGACTATGTTTGATTAAGTTTGACTAAGTTAAATCTTAGATTTTAAAAACATACGACTAGTGTTTACTAACACTTTCTCAAATACAAAAATGAACTATATAATAAATATAAATTTTGATGAGTTATACAATCGTGGTATTTAAAAGTTTTTTATTTAAAGTCATTTAGTGTATTATTTGACTAATTTTATCTAAAACCACTGTAAAGACGGCTGGATATTCAGCTGCCCTTACGGTGGATCACGATAAGAGCGGCTGGATATCTAGCCGCCCTTACAGTGACCCCTACTGTAGGAGCGGCTGGCTTTGGAGCCACCCTTACATTGGCCCGAGCCACTGTAAGGACGGCTCCAAAGCCAACTGCCCCTACAATAAAAGGGGAGGCGTTTTCTTTGTGTATTTTTCACGTAGTGTTTCTATCTGTATACCGACTGGAAAATACCGATAGAAGTAGAACAACATATGTGTTCCCTCTTGATTAATGACTGCACGAGCACGAGTGGATTTATATTTACAACCCCTCGTCATGCTTCGCCTATTTGCTCTCATCTACTTTTCCATGGTAATATAATGCGTTCCCTATCCTACTGAAGTCAGAGACGAACCTGCTGCCACGGGATGGAAGGGAAGTGATACGCTTGAGTCTAACGTCATATATAGGCACGCACCTCCAAATGCTACTGCAACGTTCTAGTGTATGTTGGTTGTTGGAGCTACTAACTTTAAGAATCACTAGTTCATCGACCGGTGCTCTCGCACGGGTCAGAATTTTAGAAGACTCTGACGGCTAAATTTACTTATATTAAAAAAGTTCACTTCACTAATGTTTTAAAATAATAGCTATATAATAGGTACTCTATATTCTATATTTAGGATTGATAACCTATGGATTATTGATTTTTATATATTTTTTATTGATATCCATCAGTATTTTGTTTACAAAGTACCTATGTTTATCTCAAATATATATTTACTTGAAACATTTGTTTAAACTATGATGTTTTTAGCTACAGTCTGTATTGACATGAACCTGAATTTTGATTGTTTTGGCAAAATTTTGAGCATATTAATTGCTTAGACAAAAGCAACTATTATTTATAATGATGATTATATTTTACTTATGTGAATGTTTTAGGTTTTTAAGAATATTTGGATATTTGTCAAGTTGAATTGTTGAAACGAAACTTAAAAGGATATAAACTCTTGTCACTTTCTCTGATTTCATAAAAATCTATATTGTAACTTTCGACTTTTGATCATGAATTAATTTGAAATTCCATTCGTTTTTGTATCTCTTATTCAAATTTTATTTTTAATTTTATTAAAATAATATTGTTGGTCCTAGGTTATTATCTTAGTTCAAAATTGTTGTTTCACCGTGCACCATGGTACTCAAGAAGTTGAATTTATTATATTTTATTAATATTGTTTTGTTAAATGAATAATTCTTGAAATTAAATTACTAATATTCAACATATATATGTTCCAATCTAATTGTATAAATCTTTTTTGATATAACAACTTACAAATTTATTATTGTCAGTATTAGTGTAACTTAAAGCGAAGGTTAAATGTCATTACTATATGATTTGCTCAAGATATTTTCTAAGCTTGATATTGTTGCAGCGTCGGTCAGCATCTTCTTCATCTTCCCTGTCTCCATCATCAGTTTCGCCTTGCAGAAACCAGCGGCCGCAGCGCATGTTTGGCAGCCGGAACCATAGTGAGACGCCTTCCTTTCGCCAACCCCTACGATCAAACTTCACTATCTTACCCCCTCCGACACCGGCGTGAGAGCGCTGCCGCAAATGATTTCATTTTTTGCAAGCTTATTTGGCCAGTTCTGGAAATCATTTTTTAGAGTTGTGACTCTTAGAACAAGGACCTGGAAATTGTGTGATATTTAGAGGAGGGAGAGGGGGGGGGGGGGTGGATTCTTTATGGGTCCTCCTCCAAAAAGAGCTCTCGAACTAAAGAATAGATCAAATTTTTTATCATGTGCTCCAGGGTGACAAATGTTTTTATTTGTGCTTCATTACAGGTCCAAATATTGATTTTATTCTGTCACATTTTTGACATGCAAAATTTGTTTTTTCTAAATAATATTAGTTATGCAGGTGGCCTATTCCGAACTTGTAGATCCTGAGAACATCTAAAACTTTGTAGTTTATCTTGAGAATATTGAAGGAGCCAACTATTCTGTTTGAGTGCTCTTATTAATAAATTCATAAATTTTCAAATAGTGTTCAATGATAATATGGTAAAATGAAGTTGTAGTTTTTGGTTCGCTCTACAACTTTATAGTGGTGGTTAGGAATTATTTGGGACGAAGCAGTAGCTCTATTCCAAACACGAACTCGTCATATCCAGTTTTCAATCCCTAAGCGAAACAATATTTAGAATCTGCAAGTATGTCAGTGTATAAATAATAACTTTAACTGTCCCCAAAGTTACAAAAAAAACATAAATTATAAGGTCGTCATAAATCTAAAAACTCAAAATAGCTGGACGAACCAGACCATCTTCACCGCTGTCTGTCTCTGGGAATTCAATTCAGTTCTGCCGCATGCAGTTCTGTCAACAGCAGTAGGATACGGTGCAGTTCAGCTCCTCGATCTGGAAGAGGTCCTCCTTCTGCTCGCGAAGGAGGGACAGCTGGTTATTTCGCCCACCAGAGAGGATCAAGGACACGGTTGAGAGGTCTGGGCATTGTTGCACGTCTGCTGTGATGCGGCAATGCCAGAGAGAAATGTTAAAGCCCTCTGCTTTAGCGTCATGCTTGGCCACTACTTGCCAGGCCACAAATTTGTTCCATCATATTGCAGGAGATGACAACGTGGTGCCGGAGCTCCTGATGCATCTAATTCCCATGATACAATCTATTTGAACTTCATGCCTGCAGTCCTACCAGAAATTCAACCCATGAAGCAGAGTTTGTATTTATGCGTATGTTTAGAAAGCAGAATATATGAGCATGTTTTATTGTCTCTTTGACTCAAATATCTACTTCACCAACCAATTTTAATACAGTATCAGATACTACTGATGCAAACCACACGCGGGCACAAATAATAGGCGTACATAGTCTGTATGTACTTTTATCCTGCCATACAGGGAAGAAAAATGTTTATTGGAGAGGTATAGTACATTAGTACAACAGCAAACGTGTCTAGTATTTCCAATGATCCAGCACAATATCTGACCATGTATGCTTCAGGCCCAAGCCCAAGTGCTGTAAGGATGTGGGCCAAATACTTCAACTCTGTGGACTAAAGCCTGCCTAATTTCTCGATCCTTTCTGAATGGATGAACTTCTTCACCATGCTTATGCTAAAGGATTCAAGCTTTGACTGGGCCAAGACTTTTCTCCAATCTTTAGGTTGGTCTGCTATATCCAAGGCCAACACTGGAGAAGGTATTACCTTTTCTTTCTCTCTTCCTCGAGTTAAACCCTCTGTCTCTATTTGTGAACTAGTCTATTCTGAATCTGACTCTTTGATCATTGAAGCTGCATTGGAGCTCACTCCCTCAGATGCTTCAATCTTTATGCAAACAAAGGAAGAGGAAGAAACAATCAAGCAGGCTCCCTCTACTACCATTATCATGACTCCTCCAACAGTTTCTCCCACAGCTGCTGCTACTCCTCCACGTGGAAAGAGGGGTAAGACCATTCATATCTCTGAATCTGATTTGAGACGCAATGATCACTTTCAGGATAAAACTAAGGGTTCTCGATCTCCATCTTGTCGTGACAAAAGTTGCTCGGGCTGCTCTGAACCACCTCTTCTTTCTGCAACTGAGGGATCTTGGGACCACCTTCTGCAAGCTTCACCCTGAGGAACATGCTAATGAGAAGCTGAATGCTAAGGCTGCCAAAGGAGTCATCAAGAAGCCCAAGACAAAGAGAGCCAAAACCAATGAGAATGCAACATCCAAGTAGGAATCTGATGACTCTGGGCCATCAACAAAGATCAAGCAGACATCTGACCAGTCTGATGAGAACTCCAAAGTAAAAAAGAATAAGAAGCAGTCTGAGGAACTTGAAGGAAGCTCCAAGGCCAGAAAGGGCAAGAAGTGACTGCATCCAGCTCCCATTTTGTCTTAGTTGGCTAAGATGATATTTTGCCCATCTATCTTTTGTTTTTATGGCTGAAGACAATGGGAGGTCCTAAGTTGGATTGTTAGGGGTTTCAATGCAGAAAAGAAGTGAAACTCTGTAAGAGATAAAATAAGTGAGAGTAATTGTGATATAATATGTTTGCAATAGACAAAAAGGTCTCATTTTGACTCTGTCTTTATTCATCAATTCTGCCCATATTTCTTTGATTGTTTTGAATATCTTCCTTCCAATGGTGCTTCTGGTGGAACCATAATTATCTGGAAAGGCACTATGTTCACAGGAAATAAAATCTTTTAGAATGAATATGCTCTGACAAACCTGCTTTCTTCAACTCTTAATAATGCTTCTTGGGTACTTACCAACATTTATGCCCCCTGTACACCTACTGGCAAAAGGCAATTTGTCCAGTGGCTTAAAAACATCACTATGCCTCCTGATATAGATTGGTTGCTAGTTGGAGATTTTAATCTCTACTGAAATCTTGAAGATAGGAATAGAGATGGTGTAGACTACACTGAAATGATGTTGTTCAATGGTACCATTAGCTCTTTAGGTCTTCTAGAGCTCCCTTTAAGAGGACAAAGATTTACATGGACAAATAAGAAACACCCTCCCCTGCTAGAGCGTTTGGATTGGTTTTTCACCTCAGTGGGTTGGACTACCAAGTATCCTAATACATATGTTTCTACAATGGCCATGGAGACATCTGATCATCTACCCTGTCTTGTCAATATTGCTACTAATATCCCTAAGGGGCATATCTTTCGTTTTGAAAATTACTGGCTGCAGCAAGAAGATTTCCCCAATCAAGTATAGTTGGGTTGGAAATCACCTGTTCATTATGAGGATCCTGCAAAAAACTTAACTGCTAAGTTCAAGCACTTCAGAAAAGTTCTCAGGCAATGGCAACAGAACATATCCTCTTTAAAGCATAATATTGAGAATGTTAAGCTCATTCTCTCTTTCTTGCATATGTTGGAAGAATTTAGAGACTTCAGTATTGTTGAATGGAATTTCAGAAAAATCCTGGAGGACAAGTTATTCAAGCTTCTACAGCAACAAAGAAATTATTGGAAGCAAAGAGGGACCATCAAATGGGTTACTTTGGGTGATACAGGTACAAAATTTTTTCATGCCCAGGCTACAATCAAGCATAGAAGAAATTTTATTACATAATTAGAGGATGATGATGGAACCTGTTTACTAACCATGAGGATAAAGCCAAGCTGATTTGGAACTCTTTTAAAGAGAGGTTGGGAGTTAGTACCACTACTTTTTCTGACTTTGACTATAGTCCACTTTCCCCAACCCACCTGATCTATCACAACTAGTGGCTCCCTTCACACATTGTGAAATTGACCTCATTGTCAAATCTCTCCCTAGAGACAAGGCTCCTAGACCAGATGGATTTAACACTGATTTCACCAAACATTGCTGGTCAATAATTAAAGAGGATTACTACAGGCTTTGCTCTAGTTTCTGTAAGAACAATCTCTATCTTCAAAGCATTAATGGCTCCCATATCATCCTAATTCCTAAGAAAGATAATGCTCAGAAAATCTTTTATTTTAGACCCATTTCTTTGCTCAACACCTCTGTCAAAATCCTGACAAAACTCTTGCCAAATAGATTGCAAATGGTTCTCCCTCTCCTCCTATACAAGAATCAACATGGATTCATCAAACACAGAACTATACAAGATTGTGTAGCTTGGGCATTAGAATATCTTCATATGTGCCATCATAGTTGGATTTTGAGAAAGCATTTCATAAGGTGGAACACAAATTTATGTTGAATATCATAGAACATAAAGGTTTCCCTCTCAGATGGCTAAACTGGATGAAAGCTATCTTTGGATTAGGTACATCTGATGTCCTTTTGAATGGTGTCCAAGGAAAAGTGTTTCATTGGAGGAGAGTAGTCAGGCAAGGGGATCCACTCTCTCCTCTTCTTTTTGTCCTGACAGCAGATTTCTTGCAAAATATTTTAAATGAGGCTAAACATAATGGTTTACTTCATTTACCCTCGATGCTCTCTTGTGACTCTGAATTTCCTATCCTACAATATGGTGATGACACCTTGATTTTTGTTAATGGAGACATCAATGAATTGGCTCATTTAAAAGATCTTTTATCTAGATTTGCTGAAGCTTCAGGTCTTAGAGTTAGTTATGAAAAGTCAATGATGGTTCCCATCAATGTTTCAGAGGAAAGATTACAAGTGCTGTCTGCTACTTTTGGTTGTTCTACAGGGTCATTCCCTTTTACATACTTGGGGCTTCCTCTTGGTCATAACAAACCGAATGTGGCTGATTTTTGGCCTTTAGTTAACAAGTCTGAGAGAAGGATGGTAGCCTTTTTCTTCTTTCTTAAGTGAGGAAGGAAGATTGCAACTTACTAATGTTGTGCCCTCAGCTCTGCCCCCCTTTGCTATGTGCAGTTTTTAGTTGTCAAAGATAATTATCAAGCAGATTGACAAATATCGAAAACATTGTTTATGGCGTGGATCGGACAATCATAGCAAGAAACCCTCTAAATCTTCTTGGCCCATGGTGTGTCTACCTAAGGAAGAGGGGGAGGCCTTGGGGTGTTAGACATCACATTGCACAATGACAGCCTGCTTATGAAGCATCTCCATAAATTTTTTAACAGACATGCTATTCCATGGCTTCAATTGGTTTGGGAGAAGTACTATCCTAATGGTAAATTTCCTTTTTGCCTATCACACCTGGTAGTGTCAGAGGGTGCTCCTTTTGGTGGAGAGATGTACTCAAATTACTTCCAAGCTTTAAAGATATTGCAATCATATCAATTAACAATGGCACTTCCTACCTGTTTTGGTCTGATCCCTGGGGATTGGGGCTACTCACACAGAGGTTCCCAGAGTTGTTTTCCTTTGTCAAGAATCAGAAAATGTCGGTTTCAGAAGCTTCTTCTACTGCTCTTTTTCATGAGTTGTTTCATTTGCCTCTTTCAATTGAGGCTATTGACCACCTTGTTCAGCTTTCTACTAACTTAGAATCTACAATTGTTACCTACAAATGATGTTTGGAGTTATCCTTGGGGCCTACAATATTCCTCCACCAAGACCTATAGGCACCTGATTGGTCATTGACAAACTCCTGCTGCCTTCAGATGGCTATGGAAATCTACATGCCAAAACAAACGGAAAGTTTTTATGGTTGGTTCTTCACGATAGAATCAGCACAAGCGCCCTTCTTCATAGACGCCAGATGCACCTGCCTGATTATTCCTGTGTTCTTTGCCACCTGAATGCTGATGATGATATGGTTCATCTTCTGTTTCACTGTCATTTTGCTATGGCCTGTTGGTACTTGTTGTCCTTAATCATCCCTGGTACCTCTGATCCCTCTGTTATTGTGGAAGCTCTGAACACTAGTACAGAATTTCACTATAGCAATGGTTAAATCCCGTTTTCAGGGGCGGATAAACAAACCAAATTTACGCTAGAGACTATAAAGATCGTAGCTACCCGAGTCGGTTCTCTAACCACCTCTGAAAATAGGATATTCAGAGGCGGTTAAATTAAGAGAGCCGCCTCTGTCATGCCTGCATTTCAGGGGCGGTTGCGTTACGGGGACCACCTCTGATAAGGATTTCAGAGACGCTTTTTATTAGGTGAACGACAACTCGTAAGCATTTTGAGAGACGCTTGCGTTAGGGGAACTACCTCTAATAAGGCTTTTCAGACACGCTTTGATTAGCAGAACCACCTCAGATGAAAGGTTTCTAGAGGCACCTTTATTAGGAAAGCGTTTCGTAATTAATCTAGAAAGGATTTAAAATCATCTTATTTGTAATATAAATTTTTTAAATTGCCACCATATTTTGAAATAGCCGTGTTTACTATGCAAATGATTAAAATTAACTCCAAAATACACACCAATAGTCGTGTTTACTATATATTAATTAATATACACATATAAGTGTAGTTTGTACAACAATTGGAATATTACAAGATATTAATTATCTGTGCTTGTCATAACAAGTATGGGAAATGATCCACACTTGGATTGCGAAGCCATACTTTGTGGGACTGACACCAGCAGGGGTTGCACCTTCATACCTTCATTCTGATCATCTAATATATAGTATCTGTATAGGTTGTTGAAAGTAAATAAACGATGGTGATGAGCACCCAACTTTTTGTGGTACAATGAATCTTTCATGAAGTGCAAACAAACGAAACACATGAAGGAAGTACTTCTTATTTTTGCAATAATAGTACATGAGGGTCAGAATGTAATTAATAGTATATGTAGTGATGGTAGTGAACAGTAATCATACTGACAACCGAGCCTGCACGCGACGTCGTGGGCGTGCGGTCTCCACACCTGTCCAAACATATATTTGTAGATGTTTAATACAGAAATTAGACAAAAGTATCTAAAGCCACCAATGAAAGATGAGAATGAAACAGCATCACACTGCAGTTTAAAACAACACATGACAGCAGCGTATGATAGGATCGTGACGCCGGCCTGCTGTGCGCGCACAGGGCGACCAAAACTCATCATCATGCCGCGCGACCATGGCCAGAATGGTGCAACCAGAACTATGCGACAGCACGAAGCTAGGCCGAGCAGGCAAGCAAAGGACTGGTGAAAGAAAAACAACGGTGTGCACTTTCTGGGTGCTCATAGAGGGCTCGGGATGAGGCGCGGTGACGGGGCAAGGTGGATACGCGCGGTTGGAACAGAGAAGCGCCAGCACGGAGATGAGGGCACACGGTCATGGCGTACCCGCTGGCCATGGCATCAAGAACTCTGGCCGAGTTGAGGCTGAGGCTTGGTCTCCTGCAGGTGGTGTGCGCGGTGCGTTGTCGTCCTGCAGAACGCGTCGTCTGCGCTCGACTCACCACGGCCGACGTGTGGCTCCGATGATCTGACTGCAAGTAATTGGGGGTACAAAGACATAGAGTGGTCACACTCTGAGGTGAAAATGAAAGTCAAATCTTGGATCTGTGTGTGAGGCTTACCCGGCCGGTGGTTGCGGCTAGCTAGGCGCGTGGCGAACATGGAGCGGCGAGGCGGTGAGAACGCTCGGGCGCATGCGAGCTCGAGGGACCTGCATTGGCTTCTTGGGCATGGAGCAGTCGAAAAGGGATAGAGAAGAATAAGCCAGGCAGCCAGAGGTGGACAAGAAGGCAGGAAGAGGTGGCAACAAAAATTTTAGAACCAAATTCGAAAAAGCGTGCCACTCTCATAGAATTTTTCGCGATGCAGAATGATTTTTAGGGGTGGTTCCTTTATGTCAGAAGCAATTATTAGATACAATTTCCCTCTCCAACTTATCGCATCCACTGCAATAGTACCACGGCTAAGCCACGTGCTTTGTATTACGCTGCCCCGGGTTTGAAACCTACCCGCCGCTTTTTTCGCTTTAAGTTTTCCTTTTTCCAAATATAATTCCACCTCCTAAAGCCAATAGGCAGGGATGGTCCGGCCATGAAACTAAGCAAAGGCACAAACTGGAACCAAACTAGTAGGCCCAAATAGGCCCTAATACTTAGTAAAATTATCTGTATTCTTGGGTGCCAAAATCAAGGGTCAAATCCTTTAAAAAATTCATTCTATTTTGACATAGGCGGAGTGGACATTCTTCACAATGGTGTATGGAGCCTTTCAAAGAACCATGACTATACACTTAGGTTCTTAAGGATTCTATTGTCCATCTGCACCACCGTGTCTTATTGCCATGTGTGAAGCAACCACCAAGTTTGAGATTATTCTGAATTGATATGGAAAAAACTGGAACCAAACCAAGTAGGCCCTAATAGTTCATATAGTGGTGCCAAAATTTTCCAAATTATCTGTTGTGCCCTAGGAGACAATTATTTGTTGTGGTTGATGCAAAATTTTAGGATAAATGTGGATCTCTTAGTATAGCCAACCTCTGCGAGAAATTTGTTTTCACAGGACAAGATTTTTCTGATACATTTTTCTAACTAATGCAGGGATGGTCCGGCCATGTAAACTAAATAAAGAGCAGCCAGTTTTGGGTGCCAAAATCAAGGGTCAAATCAGTTATTTGCTTTGATAATAGGTTTTAATATGTTTTACCATAGAATACAAGAGAGTTATGATTAACGATATATTACCACCTAATATATCTTATAATAATAAAAATCTTATAACAAAGAATCTTATAATAATAAAAATAATTATCAGAATACCTAATATCTTGTGTGGGACCATATTTTTGGTATAAATGAATCCCTTAAAAAATTCACAGAGGTATATGGATCCTTTCAAAGAACCATGACTATACACTTAGGTTCTTAAGGATTCTATTGTCCATTTGCACCATCGTGATCTTAAATTTTTTCTCAGCCTTGCAAATGCCATGTGTGAAGCAACCACCAAGTTGGAGATTTTTCTGAATTAGTTTGGAAAAAACTAGAACCAAACCAAGTAGGCCCTAAATACTTCATATAGTGGTGCCAAACTATGCCAAATTATCTGTTGTGCCCTAGGAGACAATTATTTGTGGTGGTTGATGCAAGAAATTTGTTTTCATAGGACAAGATTTTTTTGGTATATTTTTCTAACTAATGCAGGGACCGTCCGGCCATGTAAACTAAACAAAGGGTAGCCAGTTTTGGGTGCCAAAATCAAGAGTCAAATCAGTTATTTGCTTTGATAATAGGTTTTAATATGTTTTACTACAGAATACAAGAGACAATATTTGTTATAAAGTGATAAGGACAAACAAGAGACAATGATTGGAACACTTGATCAACTTCGAGATGGTGCCAAACTTCTTGGTTATTTTTCACTCGCACACTTGTGAGGAAGCAAAATACTTGTCAAACTTGATCCTCGGGCAAAACAATCCTCTAGGATCATCCTCCACTCACAAACTAGCGAGGAGGCACATTCATCATACATAAACTATTACAAACTACTACTTAAACTATTTAAACTAATTTAAACTAAATACTTGCGAGGAGGCTCGTCGCCGGGTGGTCCTCGCCGATGGATTCATCGGACCCACCGCCATTGCCATTGCCATTGCCGTCGCCGCTATTGCCGTTGCCGCCGTTGAGGTTGCCATTGCCACCGCCGTTGCTGTTGCCATCGTCGTTGCCACCATTGCCATTGCCATTGCCGCCGCAGCCATTGCTGTTGCCATTGCCGACGTTGTTGCTGCCGTTGCCATTGCCATTGCCGACGCCATTGCCGCCGTTGCCGACGCCGTTGCCGCCGTTGCCGCCATTGCCGTTGCCATTCTCACCGCCACCATTGCCATCCTCTTCTTCCTCGTCCTCCTCCTCCTCCTCGTCCTCCTTCTCCTCATCGTCGTCATCCTCGTCCTCCTCTTCCTCGTAGTCAGCTCCTTCCTCGTCCTCCAACTCCACTGGGTTCTGGTCCTCGACATCGGACTCGACATCGGACTCGGGATCGGAGGGGATGGTGGAACTGTCGCTGTCATAGCCTGCATCCCCATGGTCGAGAATGTCGTCGTCGGTGCTCGGGCGGTGGGGAACTTGGGTGGGCTGTTCCCCATGGTGGTGGGTTCAGAGCTGGAGGAGGGAGTGGTGGGTTTAGAGCATGAGGAAGGAGAGATGTTTCTTTGGAGCGGGAGGAAGGAGATGGCCGGATGAAGTGGTAAGTGAATAAAGAAGAAGATCGGACAATGGGCATTTATAGCCAAGCTTGGGTTGCGGTGGAGGGACAAACGAAAACCCTTGCAAATTGTTCAGGATGACAATTTTGCCCCTAAACGGATAATTCATAGAGCTTCCTTCTCATGGAAGGAAACCACGGACGGTCCACGGTGGCAACATTTCTGAAAAAACAATAGTCCGTCAGGCGACGGCATTAATTGTGAAGTGACTGCCTTGGAACTACATCCGACTCAGAGGTACGTTACTCCCTGCATTTCAAAATAATATACATTTTCAACTCGCCGGCTTCTTATTCAAATTTTTTTACCATTTGTTTTAAGACGGAGAGGGTAGCCTGTGATTTTTGACCGCTTCCTTGACGGATGTTCCTTTTTGCATTATTTTTTTTAATTCTAGGGCATATGCACGTGCGTTGCGGTGGGGTGTCCTATTAAAAAGCAGGTCAAATATTCACGATCTTTTCAACAATTTTCTAAATATCTATTTATATTTATCTCTTCTATATATAATTAAGGGCCAAAATCAAGGGTCAAATCCGTAATATAGCTATTTGTTTGCAAATACGGTATGCCAGTGTCCTATTAAATCAACATCGACTTAAAACTTAATTGTGATATATATATACACAAATTCATGTCAAATAAACTACGGTAATTACAATAGATGGACAAAAAATGATTGAGAATTTTATCACTTTATTAATCGGGAAGGGACATAGAGGTTTAGATATACATATACATATTTCTATTATTTTTCACTCAATTTACAAGTTTTTAATTTTTTATATAAAAAAGAAAAGAAGCTAAGCCACGACTAGGTCCTGTCCACTAGCGCAAAAGGCTTGTACTGAGATGTATTTCAGCCCTATAATAGAAGGCCCAATGTGGACTGAACTTTTACATCAGGTGATTTTGACCGTTCAACCATTTTCTTTCTCTGTTATGTTGGGCTGCACAACGACTAGCCCCATTGGGCCAAGTTGTGCCAGCCTAAAAGCCATGGATACTTTAGGTACACTGTAGCGTGAAATTTAGTACCATACTGGAAGTTGGAGGAGAGGTCAACTAGTTTAAAAACCCAGGCCACGTACACATATTAGCAACATGACAGCTGAGTACGATAATAAATCGGCCTGCTATCACTGCCACACAAAGTTGATAGTGATAGCAGGCCAATTTATTCTCATACTCATCGGTCTTATTTTTTTTAAATTTTTAGAATATGTTTTTTAAGATTTTTTCAGCATGTCTCAGTTTGCATACACGCAGGACAACGCTATTCTAAAAAATAAATTGAGTGCTAAGTCACAAGCTGTCTTGTTTTTTATTTTCAGAATAAGTATTTTAAGATTTCTTCATATATGATATCTCTTATATATGCGAGTTTGCAATGTACACGAAGGACGACAATGCTATTCCAAATACAAAATCATCGTTGCCAAGTCACAAGCATCCTCAAGATTGCATGTGAGGGCAACCATCAAAATTCGGTTGTCAAAGGCGAATGGATTAAGACAGCCGCTTCTATAAAAATCTTTTATTTCTAAAAAATACAATCTACAGGACCGGTTGACATAGAATCACCGCCCTTGAAACTCGATCTCCAGAGGCGGATGGATTAAGACAACGGCCTCTAGAAAATTCAATCTTCAGGATCGGTTGACATAAAAAAACCGCCCTTAAAAATCGATCTTCAGAGGCGGCCCCCATAACAGAACCGACTTTGAAATTTGTCTAGTTTCAGAGGGGGGTTTCTTAATAAAACTGTTTCAGAAGATGGATAACCAGGGGCGGTGCGTAGCTACAGTGCTACCTCGCGATGTTAGAGGCGGTGTGCTGTGTAAGCCGTCTCTGTTAGAAATGGAGGGCGTTGCTGATGTTAATTTTTATAATAGTGGAAGAATCAGATTAACCAACCTTTCTTTATGGAGATCGTCGTTATGATGGCTTGGTCCATATGGATGATGCGGAATGATGTCATTTTTAAGAATATCCCTCACTTTGTTCGGAGGTGCAGGGAGGTCTTCATGAAGAAATTTGCCTCAGTTAAGCTAAGAACAAAAGTTGACTTTATTCCTCAGTTAGAATTATGGATGCACCATCATTTGTAATTTTTCTTATCTTTTTTCCTTACCTTTTCTGTTTTCTGAGGATTGTATGTATAGTTGCTTACTTTCGTTTTAATTAATAAAATTTTAGTAGGGGGTCGCACCCCTCCTGTTTCATAAAATAAAAAGTCACAGCCAAGGGCGTTGTTTGCTTCTCCTGCCACGAAACACAGAATATTTTTACATCCCCAAAAGACTGAGAAGATTTTAGTTTTATCAGAGAAGTCATAATGCAGTGTTTTCTGAGCTATATAGGAACCTGGACAACATGATTACCTGTCTTCATCTACAGCAAGGAGGACGCTACAGAGTACTTCAAGTTTCCGTAGTAGACTATTTTTCATGTTTCCGTAGCATTTCTATAATTATTAGCATGAAGGTCTGCCATGGTACCTCACCTGTTGAACGAACTGTTTCTCTATCTACACATCTAATATTTTTTCCTGTGCGGTAAACATTACTACGCACCAACCATATATCAGCAACAAAATTGGTTGGTGAAACATTTAGGTGCGCCAGAGAGTTCATATATGGCCTGAGTTAATCCTTCTACACTGACATAGAAATAGATTATTTTGTAGATTAGAAACATTGTGTTGGATGGAACGATGTATCCAATAGGAAAATACATGCTAACTGATTGTAACATGGGAATGGGATGCATCCGATGTTTTTTAGCTCCACTAGAAGTGCCTCTACGTGAGGGGAGAACAAATTATGTGTGCCAACTAGGAGTGGACCAAGGCACCAAAGTAATTTGAGGGAGAATAGATTTGAGGGGCTGAGCTGTCTTTCCACCATGTAGCAAACTATGCGAGTGAGCAGCACAACACATTTTCGCTGGACTTTACAACGACCCAACATAGGTGACCAACACCAAAGTACCATTGTCAACGGTTGACGGTGGCTCTCCTGCAGTACGAGTTGCTTCAGTAGATCAGCAAGTGGGAGCTAACACTACATCAGTAGTGAACTTCCAAAGCGGGCTAAAATGGTTTACCGCATTGGGCATCCGCGTCCGCTTGCGGTGCCACGCTATGATAAATCAGGCGGCACCACAGCGGGTGCTGGTGGCCGCTGCGGTTAATGTGTATCAACCGCATGCCCGCTGCGAAAAAATAAAAAAAGGAAAAAACCCAAACGGGCTTGGATCCAGGCCGCCGCAGCTCCAAATCGCCACCATGCCGGCCGCTCTAGGGTTGCGCCGCCGAGAGCACACTAGGTCCGCCGCCGTAGCCGCTCCTCACCGTAGCCATGCCGCCGTAGCCCTTCCACCAGATCCGCCGGCCTCCATTGTCAGGGAGGGTTGGGGAGGCCGCCTCGATCCGCCTTGGACTACCGCACCTGGATTCACGCTGGAGGAAGCTCTCGACCCGGATCTGGAGAGAGGAAGAGGGAGGAGTGAAGGAGTTGGAGAGATGCAGAGGGAGATGGAGAGGAAGATGGAGTTGAACTCACCGGAACCCTAGGTGCGCCGCCGTCGTTGACAAGCCCACCGCAGTCGTGGCCCCGCACGCGTGCCTCAGTCACGGCGCCGCACGCTCGAGCTCCTCCTGTCGCGCGGAGCTCCTCCCGTCGCGCAGAGCTTCTCCCGTCGCGTGGAGCTCCTCCCATCGCGCGCTCGCGCGGCCTAGCACGCCGCCTCGTGCCACCTCGCGCACCGCCCTCCGCCGCGCTGCCTTGCGCGCTGCCGTCCGCCACACTCCGCCGCTCGTCACCATGGCCGGCTAGAGATGGAGGGCGCAGGTGGAGGACGAGTGGGCTGTGAGGAGGCGAGGTGCCGATGGAGGACACACCATGGAGTCGGAGGAAGAGGCCGGGCGCAGTGGAGTCGGAGTGGATGCGCAGTGGAGTCAGTCTCTCTGGCTGCGTGAGGTGGAAGTCGGGCTCACTGGTTGCACGAGGAGGAACCCTAAACATTTGCTCTTTTATATATGAGCCTGATATGGGCTGGTCTGGGCTCCAAATTGGGCCGAATGTTTACAGTAGCGGGCCCTATAGGATGCCCGCCGCGGTAAATGGATTTACCACAGCGGACATCTTAATACGTCCGCCGCAGTAAATAGCCTATTTACCGCAACAGACACCTTAAGATACCTGCTGCGGTTCCACTGCGGTAAATAAACATTTACCATAGCGGACAAGTTAGGTTGCCCGCTGTGGTAAATCATTTACCGCAGCGGGCACTTTGGTGGCGAGCCGGCCATGACAGGCCACCGGACTACCGCAGCGGGCAGCTTTGGTGCCAGCTGCCGGTCAGTTTTGGCGCCGCTGTGGTAATTCAATCGTGGTGTAGTGTAGCCATCACATTGTTATTTATGATAATGATTTTCGGTTCAGTCTCGATGTAAAGCCAGCCATCAAATGAATCGATGTATAGAGGAGTGGAGTCGGTTCAGGGCCGAGCCCGGCGTGTGAGCACTGTGCATCGTAACAGAACTCAAAATTCGAGGGACCCCGCAGGTCGTCAGTTCCCTTGCCGTCATACATGTCACAATTCAATAAAATCTAGCATTACACATGCCGAAATAAAATCTAATTACAGAATGTTTTCCTAATATTTTCCTTCTTGCCGAAATAATAAAAAATGTATTTCTCTCTTATTACCTCGTAGATGGATTACACATGCATGTTTGTTAGATCTAATGACAAGATGTTTGCCTAATATTTTCCTTCTTTCCAAAACTATAAAAAAAATTCTCTCTTGTTACCTCGTAGATGGTAATATATGTGATAATATCTGTCATGATCTACCTAAATGGACGGTCCACAATTATTTGGAAGTCTGATAGTGATAGCAAAGCTTGCCTCTAAAACCAACTTTGTAATTTGACCACCTGTATAAATCACTTCTATTTATGATAGCATTATGTGTACTCTGCAATGCCACACACAAATAAAGAAGACCAATTTTGAAATTCTTGTGATTAATTTGAACCACGGATTTTCATATTATCGTATAGGAGGTTTATATTTGAAATGGATTTATGGGATTTGCCTACCTTTTTTTCACCGAGAGACAGTAATTGGTAATCGATGAGCGAACAAGCAAAGCACATAATATTTGCTGGATCAGTCACAACTTTCCCTTCGAAACATATATCATTACGAGTCTTCCATATGTCCCAAGACACGGCAGCGATACCAGTGGTATGAAATTTGGATCCCGAAGGTGAAACAAACCAGTTTCTTCTAATAAGATTATCCTTGGTCAGCAAGACATTGTTTAATAAAAGCCATAGAAATATCTTGATTTTAGATAGGATCCTGCCTCCTTCATTCATAGTCATAGCATTGTAGACAGATTTCATTGAGAATTTACCATTACTACCAAATTTCCAATATATATGGTCAGCGACATTATCAAAATGCAATTCTGCTAATTTTTTCAAGATATTCTCCAAGGCTATTATGAGGTCATGCACTAGCCATCTAGTAAAGGTGATATCATTGGGGGCTGTTTCAGTCTGAAAAACAGATAGATCAGGTTCTTCACAAATATTAAACAAATTAGGAAGAAGCAAACATAGGGGTTTGTCATACAACCAGGGATTCTTTCAAAGCAAAGTATTTTTACCATTTCTGATTCTACTATCCTGCCTTGTAGATATACATCTTTTAGTTTTAACAGGTCATACCACATGGCAGAGTTAGTATGTTTATGAGCCACATTCATCACTGACTTACCAATTAGGTATTTATGATTAATGATTGTTTGCCCTAAGCCATTCTCACTTTCTAATTTCCATCACCATTTACATAAAAGACTTGTATTCATTTTTCTGATGTCCTTAATGCCACCTTTCTTTTTATGTTTACTATTTTTTTTCATTTTAGCATGTGCTGTTTCTTTTTAGTCCCACCCCTTGCCAAAAGAATTTCCTTGTAAGTCACATCGATGGTAGGCTAAGCTGAGTAGATGCCTCGCAAGTCACACGCCCGTCACATGCGGTTGGGCAACAGGTTGGGGCACGCTGGCCAGTCCACGTGCACAAAATCTCGTTGACCAGGAAGATCAGGCCTTGCAGCGTGAAACCAAAATCAAGTTTAAGGTGTCAAAATTCAATTTGATAGTCCATGGACCTATATGATACACACAGATATGTCTATGCGCCTACGATGCATTTCACTCTTTATACATCTGTCAATGTTGTACATGAAATAGAGAGCACACATGTCAGCATCGATGCCAATTACACGTGGATATTAGTTCGTCAGTACGGTTTCCTTCCACACGTGGAGACTTTGTTCTATAAAAAAAGTATCTTATTGACACGGCATTTATGTGTCACATGATCTGCCAGACATGCTGTTGAATCAACAGGGGCACCTGCAATGGCTTGCATCGACCTTCTCTTTCCTTGTTTGAGCATTAGTTGCATGCAAAACTATGGATAGTCTTAGCGAACAAGTCAAGCAGTCGTCACACTAAGCCACGAAGCAACCATGCAGGCCTATCAATGAAATACTGTTTCTATCAGTTTCCTCGCTCAGCTTGACGAGATGAGCTCTAGTGCAAGAACCAAACAAGCCCAAAAGATTTCCGTTTCATCTCACTCCTTCTTCATGTACACGACTGGACATATATGCAAACCTACCGTCGATATTTTCTTATGGCTCTATTCTTCTCGTGACCCACTGTCGTTACTTGGTGACTACACGGAGTAGTATGAGAAGTTGTAGTTATTTATAAGGAATCATGTACATGTGGCGACATACTTAGGTGGTGACTTTGAGTTCTTCACCTACCACTCCAAATGACATCAGTAGCTGATCATAAGTGCCAGCAGAGTAAAACCTTTGCCTATAAATGGCTAGGTAAACTTGTTATCGATATTGCCAAGACCAAAGTCTAAAATTGCAGCTGTCTAGACAAGGAGAATGCGAGATAAGTGGAGATGGACTACAACATATATGGCCTTGTATCTTGGAGTCAGGCGCAACAGGAACACGATTCAAAGACGCTGTTGGTCGCCCAGCTCCACCTTCTACGTTCCATCATGTATTAAACTACAAAATCGTACGTACACATTAGGTCCTCGTAGCGTAAAGGATGCGGTGCTCGCTATGTTGCTGTGGGAGCTTGTCAAGTCGGAGCAAAGCACTGAGAAGTAATCTCTGAAGGAGTTGCGAAGCAATATTCAGAAGCTCCGCCGTTAATCATCGCTTCTTAGTCGTCTATATTGCCAAAACGAGAATGACATATTGAAGGGTAGACGGTAGAAGAACATATCAATGGACCATATTCTTGGGAGTAGATGCAACACGAACATATCAACATGCAAGTGCAAAGCATCGTGTGAAAGTGTGGTGCCTGCCTTGGACAACTGACGACGACGATAGTGTGATAGTGTAACCACAGAGGCATGCATGTTGCACCGTACAGTCGTCGTCTGCATTTTTTTTTTTTTTTTTTTTTCCGAGCCAGCTCGTATCAAAACTACTGATGACCAATTATCCTGAAAACATAATTCAAACTAATGACAGTTTCGAATGATCAGTAAGAGATCGAGCTGTAGGTAACCCACACACTCATGGCTAAATGCATCACTAAGCCCAGCAATTACTTTAATTAATACAACATTCATGCTTGCGACGAGTTACACCTGCTGTTCAGAGATTACGAGTGGAGGTTAGCTGTCTTGCTCCTGCTGGCACCAGCACGGCTTAAGACTTTGACATCTACCTAAATGAGCGCGGGGATCACGGGGCCTGCTCAGCTAAGCACAAGCACCGCCGCGATAAGGCAACAAGCAGGCATTGCCTTGCTGGTCAAACGATCCAGAATCACTCTTCTCAAGGAGCACGCCAAATGATTGTTCCTTAATAGAGCCCCAAAGCAACCTTACTCGTCAATCAAACACCTATTTTAGTTACTTTGTCCCTCGGTAAGGTGAGGTGAGCTCCGGTGCAAGATCCAAACATTTCCACTGCATCTCACTCCTATAATTAATTGGACATGCCGATCCATATCCATGGCATATTCTTGTGTCTCCTTTTCTCCTGGCTCACTCTCGTTGGTCATTGCACGTGAAAGAAGTTGCTGATATTTATAGATATACAAAAATAAAATAATTTGTATGTGTAGTTGCTTGCTAGTAGGGTGACTTCTAGTTCTGACAACGCCAATAATTAGTATTGTGCGCCATTGTACCATATGGGAGTGCATCCTGTCTATAAATGGCCAGGTTCTCCTTGTGACATGAACAAGACATGCAAATATGTGAACACCATTATCTCCTAAGAAGAATGTGAAATTTAAACGAAGAAATTGGCCATGAAAATTGAGAGGTGTACGTCAAGAAGTCAAGTTCCTAGCTAGGAGTGCGGTGCAATAGGAATTCTGACTGAAGGCGTACAGATGCCCTAGGTGAAAGTAAGCATGTACCATTATAGGAAATTGTTGTATAGATCAGCGCAATGATCACACTATGTTCTCGAATCTGTCATGTTGCTTGTGCAATCATATCCGACTAGAGCTCGTAACAAGGAGGTGAGCGTTGTTGAGCACTGAAACAAGTAAAATGTTTTTTTTATTATGTTAGCATCTGAATAACGTGGAGCATTAAGCCACAATGAAAGATGCAAAATGGCTTGATGATCCACCTTATTATTTTTAGACTAATAATAACATATTTGTCTAACTAATAAAATGTTTTTTCTATGCACAAAAGAATTTCCAAAAAAAATAATTTTGACTCGTTCATGAAGGTCTTCTATAGCTAAGCCTCTTTCCGTGATCTTCAATTCGTGAACAGAGACTAGAGTTAAAAACAGCTGTATGCCGGTGGTTGGGAAGTACAAATTTTGCGTAGTCTTTATTTTATTGACACAAAAATTTAATTTTAGAAAGAAAATTATTAAAATTAAAGTAGTATAGTGAAGGGTATGATAGTAATTAGTCTGATCGATTTACAATGTCGGGATGTTAGGACCCTTTCCCAGTTGGATTTCACGTAGTTTATCCATCGGTTCACATGGAATGGCCGCCCATTGTTGCTTTGCTAATGCAAGACCACCGGTACCGCCTTTGCTCGTCGCAAATCTTAGACATGGCTCATGCCCTGACGCCGCGAATGAACGAGAAGCGACTATGTATTTTTAGTAAGTAGTATCTAAGTTTTTGAAGGGAAAGAGAGGTATATGTAGTTGCATTCGTACGAGCTGAGCAGGCAGTGAAATTATTGAACTACCCTTTAATTTCACAATGATTTCTTTTAATAATATATAAACAGTTATAGGTACCATACCGGTGGGTCTTTTTTTTTTGAGACCGGGTCATGTTTTGGTGTCCATTGGTACTTCTCGATACCTTTTTCTTGGCCGGTTTTTTGACCGCACTATGTGCATCAATGGACGATCCACATTTTTTTCCAAACAGCGTAAAACTGAATGACGAGGACGACAGTTACACGTCCGTACCTTGCAATTGCATCTTCCTATAAATAGCTAGCTAGCCTCTCACATTGTGTCGTCACCACCAACAGCTAAAACTGCAAAAGGTTCTACGCCATTCAGTTGCCATGAGAAGAATGAGAGGACTAATAAGTGGAGGCAGATAGAGGACAATTCATATTTCGGTAGGTCACGTTCTTTGGAGTAGGATGCAACAGGAATTTAGGTCGAAGGGTGTCAGGACCACATAGCTCCACTGGCGTGAATACAAACACTCGTTGTGCTACTATATGGTGGCTTACTGAAATGAAGTCGTGTAGCTGATTGGATGCTGATCCCATCATGCGCTGGTGCAGTCACATACCAGTCAAGTTGTACTTGCTGTGGCAATGAGCTCCACAAGTGCCCGGCCAAATCACATTGGTGCAAGGTTGAGCCAGGCAGCAGATGCCTCGTAAGAGATGTGCGTGGATGATGGGCTAAGCATCCAAACATGTTAGAGTAATGAAATATGCATCCAAACATGAATCGAAGTTCCTTCAAATGGAACAAAAGGTTTGTATCCAACATACAAGAAAATCAAGAGAACTGGTAGAACAAATGTTAATCCCCTACCCCTTGCCTCGTTTGATAGAAAAATTTTTGACATAAACAAATGTGTTTTCAGTTGATATACTAATTAAATTGAAGAATCAAAATGTCTCTATGTACAAAAACTTTGCAATAAATATTTTTGACTCAGTTCATGAATGTAAAAAAAGAATGCTTAATGGCCACGACGGCGACCTCGAGATCAAGTGAACCGATGGAGGGACGAGTTGCGGGTGGGGCTAGCAGTGAAGGAATGCTGTCAACGGACGCGTGCCTTACCGAGGAGGAGCATGGGTGGATGTGGATCCAATCGATGTGCAAACGCTCGATGACAAGGGAGAGCATGTGCGGCAACAATCGTCTGAGCGCTATAGAACACAAAGGCAAAAACAAAACAATGAAAGGGGTCAGTTCAGTTTGAGCATGTGCAGATTTCTATAGAAGGTCAACCGGCGTAAAACTCCAAATAATAAAGCTTAGGCTCTTTATATTTTCACTTTTGAACCACTATATATGTATTGCTAGCTTAAGAAAAAAAGACGAGGACAATATCGTAGACGACGGTATGTACTATGACATTGCATCCTTCCTTCCTATAAATAGAGCTAGCCTCTCACATTTTGACCGTCAGCACAAACAGCTAATACTGAAAATGTTTGACGCCATTCAGCTGCCAAGACAAGAATGAGAGACCTAATAATAAGTCGAGGAATGCAGGAAAACACGCTGTGGGTCACGTTTTTTGGAATAGGATGCAACAGGAATTTGGGTCCAAGGAGTCATGTACATGCATGGCTCTACTATATGCTGCAACAGAGTTGTGTAGGATGGGGTGGCAGCAGAAATGCGTCTCCATGAAGAGTGCTAAATCAAATGCTAAGCCTCCAAGGAAAAGAGGGCGGCCAAAGATGGTGAGGGATGTGCATGAAGAAAGTGGTGTAGATATTGCTGAAGTTGCTACAAGACAACGAAGCAGCTCTGCACGTAGAGGGGCTGGAAGAGGAAGAGTAAGAGGATCAGCAACCAGAGGCCGTGGGGGGGAGAGCTCGGCGTGTGAACAACGAGTAAAGAGTGCTTGACCAAAAAGCAACAAAAAGGTCCCTTGTGTTTTCTTGCTGTAAAAACACATAGTTTGACATGTGTAGATTATAACATCCGTAAATTATAGCATACATTTGTATAAATTAAAAACTAGGGCTCCCACCATAGCTTGTTCAGCAGCCAGCCGCCCTGCCACAGCAGGACAAGGCCAGGGACGCCGTAGACCAGGAGGCTGCGTGGTGCTGAGGCTACAGCTGTGAACAAAGCTCCAAAAAACAGTGCTGACTGTATATGCAAAATGTACTTTGACGGGATGTAGATGTGCAAGGTACCGATGTACTTGGAGTGAGGTTAAATAGGGGTGTCATCTTGTTGCATGATATGGCCATCTTATGCTCATTTGTTTAAGGTTTCTTGGAGTGTAAGACTTGCTCTGCATCTTGGTCAATCGTGCCGACCAGCACATGTTATGAACTTGGTGGAGAAGAAATTAGTTCGGACAGATATGACGCTTGTGCAGATTTGTTCGGCGTTCATCTGGCGCTGAGGCAGTCTCCCACGCTTGTTTCTCCGCTTCTTTGGTAAGCGTTGTGCAAGGAGCTCCAAAAGTGCCGCGAACGGCGAACCAAGAGCTTGACAATTGATGCCTCGCAACAGATCGACTGTCTCTGTGGAGCGGATGACTAACCTAGCCAAGAAACAAAGTGTTGATCGTCTGATCAGTTTGGTAATACAACGAAGCTCTCGCCAAACGCTCTCAACAACCGACCGGCCGGTGATCGGTCGTACGGCGGGCGCCGTGTACACGCACCAGCCCGCAGGCTGATTCGGTAGACCGGCAAATTTCGCGCATGGGAAACTGCGACAGGCGACGAGTCTTGCCCTTTTCTGGTCATCTCGCCTCCAAAACTCTGTTCCTGGGCTTCCACGTTCCAATACTGAGATTGCCCAAGCTGTCGCCCGATGGCTTCAGCAAGATGTACGTCAAGGCTACATCTTATTAGAAATTTTAATGTTTGTCAAAAATATTTTTTAAAGGCAACTTCGCGGCTATCCCCACCTACATTTCATTCCACAGGTGCTGTGCAAGCCGAGTAGTGGAAGGGCATTAGAGCCAATCCTTATAAGAAAACATCAAAGACATACAATGGGGAGAAGAGAAGAATTACAACGGCACTTAAATTTAAACAATCACAACACAATAAAAACACCAAGGATAACCTTGAATTAAGCAGAAAGACGCCAACCGTCATCAATTTGTGCGCTCTCGCCAAAAAGCATACTCGTCGATTTCACCGGAGCCTTTAGGCCCTGTACTCTTCCTCGTAGCTACGCCACTCCGCTGCTGCCCTCCACCCGAG
The DNA here is from genome assembly GCA_023333625.1 of Bothriochloa decipiens. Taxonomy (NCBI): domain Eukaryota; kingdom Viridiplantae; phylum Streptophyta; class Magnoliopsida; order Poales; family Poaceae; genus Bothriochloa; species Bothriochloa decipiens. The sequence goes on from CM041635.1 coordinate 27,207,175, forward strand.
GAGCGAAACTGTGGAATGGGGACTCAGAGTAGTGACTACCACGCACGTTTCGGATCACCGATCATGACTACCTCTTATGAGAGTGATGATGACACCTCCTGCGCATCCAGGCTCACTTATCGCCATTCAGCGCCATTCATGGGGAGGAATCCATGAAGGGGAAAGGCGACAGCGATGGATCTCCACCCGGCGTATGATTTATAGCAACATCTAGGATAGCATCGACGGAGCAAAGGTCCACAGACCAGACCAGATGCCAGTCTGCCGGCCTAGAGGCGGCTCCACTGGCTACCAGCCGCCATGCCCCAGAAGCCTCGTGCTCACAGGGCCGGGCATTGGCACGCCGTGGCAAACAGCAGGAGCAACCGAGCAGCGCTGCCTAGCACCAGCCCGACGCGGTCCGAGGCGGCTCTCCGTCAATTTCCGCTAGACGCCGCCCACCTGCCGTGCGTAGTCCCGAGAGCAGTGGATCCGGGGCTGGGACAGCCGAATTCAAGCCCTAGCAGCGTGGATCCGCGGGAGGTTTCCCGCCGTCGGTGCTGGTTGGAAGGGGTTGCATGCTGGTGGTGCTGTTTGGGGTTGGCGTTGGAAGGGGGAGGGTGAAGAACATAAAGAATAGGTTTGGTTCCTCAGCCGATTTTGGCTTTGTCTCGCTCATGCAAGCAAAGCATTGACTCGCTAGTTCATCGAGACTAGTCAGCGCGCGGGGCCACTCTGGACTACCCATAATGTATCTGATGTTGAAATTAGGGTCCGTTTGGCACAACTCAATTTCACCGGTCCATCAACTTTTGTTTTTGCAATTCCTCCACGAGAGCACCTTATATACTAGCTATTTTGATGTACTTATTGGCAAAACAGTTTCTCATCATAGGAAAATATCAGATTAACACAATTCCCTTTATTTTCGTTTACTTAAAGAACAGACGAGGACAATATGGTACACGACCCTTAGCCCCGTACCATTCAATTGCATCTTTCCTTCCTATAAAATGCTAGTCTCTCACATTGTGCCCGTCGCCAGCAAGGCAGCAACAGCTAAAACTGCAAATATGTTACGCCATTCAGCTGCCAAGATGAGAATGGGAGACCTAATAAGTGGAGGCGGGAATGAAACACGTTGGTGGCTCACGTTCTTCCCAGTAGGATGCAACAGGAATTTATGTCGAAGGAATCACTGCTGGTGTAGCTCCACTTGGTAACAGTAAGCATGCATGGCGCTACTATATGCTGCAACAGTGTTGTCTAGGTGATGCTGGTTAATCCATCGGGCGTGATGCAGTCTCCCATGCAGGTTGTCCGCTTTCTTGTTGCTGAGTGTTGTGCAATGAGCTCCACAAGTGCCGCGAACGACGAACAAAGAGCTTGGCGTTCCATCACGCTCAATATCATCACATCGATGGCAGGCTAAGTTAATAGATGCCTCACAAGTCATACGCCCGTCAAGTGCGCCTGGGCAACTGGTTGGGCCACGTTGGCCTGTCCACGTCAACCAAATCTCGCTGACCAGGCAGATCAGGCCTGCCGTGTGAACCGAAAATTAAGTTTAAGTGTCAAAATATAATTTGATAGTCCATAGACCTATATGACACAGATAAGTCCATGGTCCTAATTCACACTTTATACATCTATGGATGTCGGATATGAAGGAGAGAGCACAGATGTGAGCATCCATGCCAATTTCACGTCAGTATGGGTTCCTTCCACATGTAGACACTTTGTTCTATAAAAAAAAGTATCTTATTGACACAGCATTAAAGTGTTACATGATCTGCGAGACATGCTTTTGATTTCAGCAGGGGCACCTTCAATGGCTTGCATCGACCTCCTCTCTCCTTGTTTAAGCATTAGTTGCATGCAAAACTATGTATAGTCTTAAGGTTGTTATCGATATTGCAATGACCAAAGTAAGGTAGTTATGGATACTGCGATGACCAAAGTCTTAAATTGCAGCTGTCTAGACAAGGCGAATGGGAGAGAAGTGGAGATGGGCAACAACATATATGCCTTGTATCTTGGAGAGAGAGCAACAGGAACTCAATTCAAAGAGACTGTTGGTCACCTAGCTCCACCTTTTTCATTCCATCAAACATTAAACTACAAAATCATCCACATCATCCTCGTAGTGTAAATGGCGCGGTGCTCGCTATGTTGCTGTGGGAGATTGTCAAGTCGGAGCAAAGCACTGAGCAGTAATCTCTCAAGGAGTTGTGAAGCACTATTCAGAAGCACCGCCGTTAATCATCACTGCACTACCGGAAACTCATAGTTTGCCGTGTGCCCGAAACTTTGCCGTGTGCAATATTACGGGCACACGGCGAACAGGCCCTTTCCCGTGTGCCAAAATAAAAACACACGGCAAAAACAGAAGACACGGCAAAAGGTAAATTTGCCATGTGCCCAAACGGATACACACGGCAAATCAAAACTTTGCGGTGTGCCCCCGTTAAAGCACACGGCAAACTAATCAACGTTAACGGGCGTTACCTTCACGAAAGATTTGTCGTGCGCGTCATGGCGGGCACACGGCAAAGTTTTTATTTGCCGTGTGCTTTACAGCGGCACACGGCAAACACAAAGGTTTGCACTGGGCACACGGCAAAGACTAGTGTTTGCTGTGTGCCTTCTCTGTGCACACGGCAAAGAGATGGGTTTGCCGTGCGCCTTCTCTGTGCGCACGGCAAAGAGATGGGTTTGCCGTGTGCCTTCTCTGTGCACATGGCAAAGAGATCGGTTTGCCGTGTGCCTCCAGTAGGCACACGGCAAACTTTATGTTATTTTCCCTCCCCCTCCTTCCACATTTCTCCTCCCATCTTCATGCATTCATTGGTACTCCATTTAAAAATCTGGTAATTTTTTCTCTCTGTTTACTATATTTAACGGATTTATTTTGTTTAAAATATTTTTTTCATATAAGTTAAATTTTAACTGGAGGTGCATGAAATAATGAAATAAAGTTTCTCGAAAAATGATATTCATGTTATTAAGTCCTGTGTAAGACCTTGTCCATGAAATGAAAGCAAATTTTGAACAGTTTGTCCCCGAAGCATGATGAGGAACGTGTGGTAGAATTGTTATTTAATTGTATAAAATCCAAACGATGTTTGAAAATCATGAAATTTGTCAAGAGCTCATGATATCATATGTGGAGGCTATGGTAAATAATTGAGAAGCTTTCGATCCGTTCGTCACGTACGATGTTTAGAAACCGAAGCATCGCGTAAGAAGTTTCATATAATTGATACTTATATGATTAGGATTTCAGTTAAAGTAAAGTTAGGATTGGGGTTTGACTTCTAGATTTTTTCTATAGTCAATAGACAACATAGATTGTTTAATGCTAATTTTTGATTTTTTTCCATATCCGTTTGATAATTTTAATTAGTTAACTGTAATTATTGGATTTTAATAAATATAAATTCTATCTGAGCTATAACTACATGGCATAATAGAAAAAAGTGAGTGAAAAAGCTAATATTCATGTTATTCAGTTCAATTTAAGACCTTATTTGCAAATTGAAAGAAAATTTTGAACATTACGTACACGAATTTGAATTTAACAGATTATACATGAAATAATAGTCATGATTCGCCGTGTGCCTTAGATCTGGCACACGGCGAACCAGCTCTTTGCCGTGTGCTGTAGATCAGGCACACGGCGAACCGGCGCTTTGCCGTGTGCCTTGGATCCGGGCACACGGCAAAGTGGGCCCACCCGCCGACACTTAACCGCCCGCCCAGACACACTCGCCACGCCCAGACACACTCCACACTCGCCACGCCCGCCCGCCGGCCGCCCCACGCGCCGCGCGCCCGCCGCCCGCCCGCCCGCCGACCGCGCCGCCCGGCCGCCCG
>CM041635.1:27216029-27228876 GCA_023333625.1 Bothriochloa decipiens
TGGGATTAGGACCTATCTTTACCTATTAGAGCATGATAGACATCGTGTAGATGCAATTGATTTTTATATTACTCGCTATATGTTAAAGGATGGATGACCGTGAGTGGATGTACACGGGCTGGTTGGGTAAGCGTGACTGGACTGATGAATTCGTTCAGAAGGTCGATGATTTCTTGAAAAAGGCATTTGACAAAGGACAGAGTAAATTGCCGTGTCCCTGCAGAAAGTGTGCAAACAAGATACTTCAAACACAGTTCAAGATGGGTCAACACATTTGCACCAATGGGTTTGTGGCAAACTATACCCGGTGGATCTGCCATGGTGAAGCCCATCGTGCGAGAGACGAGGTCGTGAGACAACGCATCGAGGAATATGATGCTGATGCCAGATGCGGAGATATGTTAGATGACTTTCATCAAGCACACTTCGATGAAGGACCTAGGCATGATAGGGAGGATCCGCCAGAGGCAACCGCAAAGGCCTATTACGACATGTTGTCTTCGGCACAGAAACCACTTCACGAGTGTACCGATGTTTCTCAACTGGATGCCATCGGACGCATAATGGCCCTAAAGTGTCAGCTTGGCATCAGTCGAGACGGCTTTGATAATATGTTGACAGTTTTTGGCAGCATGCTTCCGGAAGGTCACAATCTGCCACGCAACATGTATGAGGCACAGAAACTCCTTCGTGCACTTAAGATGCCATACGAGCAGATACATGCTTGTACGAAGGGATGCATCTTGTTTAGAAAAGACCATGCGGATGCAAAGTATTGTCCTAAATGTAAATCCTCTAGGTACCTGGAGGTAGACTCTGGTGATGGTCACAAGAGGCAACTCGAAATCCCCGTGAAAATTCTACGGTACCTTCCTTTCATACAGAGGATCCAACGGCTTTACATGACCGAGGAATCCGCAAAACAGATGACTTGGCACAGAGAAGGCAAACGATACCATCCTGAGAACATGGTACATCCAGCCGATGCTGAAGCATGGAGACATTTTGACGGGTGTCATCGTGAGGAAGCTGGGGAGGCTCGTAATGTACGTGTTGCGCTTGCAACAGATGGGTTCAATCCTTATGGAATGTCGGCTGCCCTGTACACTTGTTGGCCCATGTTCGTTATCCCCCTCAATCTGGTTGACAAAGGGTGGCAAGTATTCTTCGTTCGACAAACACCGACAATTCCTCCCTATTGACCATCCATTCAGACGAGACATTAAGAACTTTACAAAAGGTGTCGTGGTTGAAGACCCTCCACCACAAATGTTGACAGGTGTCGCAGTTCGTGCGCAGTTAGACGCGCTCAAGTTCAACAAAGAAGGTGGTGGTTTTGTGGGATATGGTGAGGAACATGCCTGGACTCAGAAGTCGGGCTTGTGGAGGCTCCCCTACATGGATGACCTTCTTCTTCCACATAACATTGATATGATGCACACGGAAAAGAATGTCGTCGAGGCACTCTGGGGTACAATCATGGATATTTCTGATAAAACAAAGGACAATGTTAAGGCTAGAGTGGATCAAGCTAGGTTATGCAATAGACCAAAGCTCAACATTCCACCTCCAAAGATGGCATGAAATGGAAAAAGCCTCCAGCCGAATTCGTCCTGAAGAAGGACCAAAGGAGGGAAGTACTAGAATGGTTCCAAACTTTAATGTTTCCCGATGGGTATGCAGCGAATCTGAGGAGGGGGGTGAACTTAGGTACTATGCGAATCAATGGGCTCAAGAGTCATGACTACCACATATGGATTGAGCGGCTTCTTCCGATGATGGTTCGAGGCTATCTCCCTGACCATGTGTGGCTAGTGCTGGCAGAGTTAAGTCATTTCTTCTGCATCCTTTGTGCTAAGGAGTTATCTCGATCTGTGGTTGCAGAAATGGAAGAATTGGCTCCTGTGTTGCTTTGTAAGTTGGAGAAGATCTTTCCACCCGGTTTTTTCAATCCGATGCAGCATATGATTTTGCACCTCCCGTATGAGGCACGAATGGGGGGGCCTGTGCAGGGCCGTTGGTGCTATGCAATTGAGAGACAACAAAAGGTTCTTCGAACCAAATGTAAAAATAAATGCAAATTTGAAGCTTCCATTGCAGAGGCATATTGTACTGAGGAGGTGTCAAACTTCACAACAAAATACTATGCCGACACTCTTCCTAACGTGCATAATCCAATCCCTCGTTACAATGCGGACGAAAATGAATCAAACCTCAGCCTCTTTAGAGGGCAACTCGGAAGTGCAAGTGTTGCGACTCCTAATACCTTGCAACATGAAGAGTGGCGCACTATCATGATGTATGTGTTGACCAACCTTTCCGAAATGCAGTCATACATTCAGTAAGTTCTCAACAAACTATTCTCAATTATTGCTAGTGTATGGTCATTATTCTACATCCAACCCCCCTATCTTGTTCTTGTTCATATAGAGAGTTTACTCATCAATTCTGGCGGGGAAATAGGGCACCGACCCCGCAGCAAGTTGATACCCTTCTTAATAAGGGTGCGGGACGTATATCGCCCGATTTCATTTCTTGGCTCAAACAAAAGGTACGGTCATTCTGGAGTTCGTACTTTGTGTTTGACATCACAAGTTCCTCGTACGTGCGAATAATATAACGAACTATCATGCTTCTACTTGCAGGGTCAAAATGATGTGTCTATGAGTCCTGAGTTGAGATTGGTTGCCATGGTTGTGCCTATAGGGTCATGTCATACTCCGGCTATGACGTGAATGGATATCGCTTTCACACAAAAAGCCACGAGCAGAGTCGGTCCAATCGAAGAACCACAAAATCGGAGTTTGTACCACAGGACTTGATGGGGTTGAGTATTATGGAAGAATTGAAGAAATATATGAACTCACGTTTCCTAGTTGCAAACCTCTTAAGCCCGTCATATTCAAATGCCATTGGTTTGATCCTAACGAAGTGCGACACAGCTCTAATCTTGGACTAGTCGAAATTCGACAGTCATCCGTCTATCCAGGAGATGATGTCTATATTGTGGCTCAACAAGCCACACAAGTTTATTATCTCTCGTACCCGTGCAAAACCGACAAACGTCTAAAGGGTTGGGACATTGTGTACAAGGTATCGCCACATGGTAAACTACCTGTCCCAAACAATGAAGATTACAACATAGATCCAAATACATATGACGGAGAGTTCTTTCAAGAAGATGGGCTACAAGGGCGTTTTGTGATAGACTTAACTGGAGCGATTGGAATGGAAGTAGACGATGATGAAAGAATTGATGACGAGGATGCTGGAGATGAGGTTCATAATGCTAAGGACTTAGAATTACTTACAAGTTTACAATTAGGGGTTGATGACGACATTCCTCCTTTGGAGCACGGGCCTGGTTATCTTGACATGCATGATAGTGATGATGAGACTTATGATCCAGCTAATCCCGATCAAGATGATTATTTCTAATACATGTTAGTTTCTAATTAAATCTTGTTTATTTTGCATATTTTTCTTACTTCTACTTGTTTATACGTGCTGAATGGGGCTCTGTTTGTGATTGCAGGCGATTGAATCAAGATGGTGGGCGGTGGAATTCAGCGAAAATGCGCGTCTGTTTTCAGAAGAATGGCCTCAAGTTCCGAGGGAGTTGAGGGGTCCATCGCTAGGGGCACCAAAGGCAAGGGTCGAGGGAAGGGTGGCCCCAAGGGTCGAGGGAAGGGTCAACCGAAGGTGCTTGTAGAGCAGCCGCAGCAGGAGGAGGAGGAGGAGGAGCAGGAGGAGGAGCAGTCGCAGGAGGAGGAGGTGCAGGGGGAGGAGGAGCAGGAGGACGATAGCGTACCGTCCGCGGAGTCGTCGGGTGGTGAGGAGGAGGAGGAGGAGGAGGAGGACACGACAGGGGGTGCCTCTAGTACGCCGTCTATCTGGTTGCGAGGTCCCTCACGACTCCCGGACAGGCCGATACCTCTTGCCGATCGACCGGTGATTCGACCCTCCCCGCCACTGTAAGTAACTTTAGATGTTATCACTACCTTTTCATTTGATAACTTGAAAAACACAATCACAATAGAAACTAATGTTTTATCTTAATAACTTTTGGCAGGAGTTGGGAAATCGTCAGTGGAGGTGCTCACAAACGCAAGGTCAAAGGTATCCTGGGTCTTTTGTGCCGGGTGCACTTCCCAGGCATGGTCCACATTAGTGGAAGGTACGAGCCGGCCTGGACGTGGGCACACTACTGTGCCGCCACCGATCAGATCGATAGGGAAAATAGGTGCTTCGCTAACAAGGCGGAGCGAGTGAAGGCCGAGCTGTGGGTAAGTCTTCCTCATACTACACTTCTCAATACATCGTATTCATTGGATATGTTTGTAATAATGACTTGATACATCATGTTTATATTGTAGGATTTCTACAAGTATGCAGAAGGAGGAGCGGAACAGGCGGCGGTTGTCGCTGACAATCGATGCATTAAGTTGGTGCTGGACATGCATTACGAGGCGCAAGTTCGGTGTGTCATAAACTACGCGGCTCAATTCCTTGGGCAGAAGATGAAAAAAGATGCTGCAAGAAATTTGAAGCTGACTCGGGAGCAATACATGGAGGTAAATTTTGATTTATTCTCAGATTAACTACATCGCTTAATTTGATCTTCTTATATGTCATTCACTTGATCACGTGTAGGTGCCTACATGGTGGTGCCGCAATGATTCCACGTGCTGGGAATGCATAGTGGACAAGTGGTTCACCCCCGAGTGGGAGGAGAAGCACAACGCTGGCCGTGAGCGGCGTTTGCTGATGCCAGGTCCAGCACACCATCAAGGCAGCCTTAGCAACGATGAATACAGGGCTAGATGGGTATGCGGAATCATTTCTTTATTCTAACGCTCAATTCTTCATAATTTGTAATCAACTTGCTGTTTTTTGCAGTCCCAGGCACATCAAGGCGCTGAGTGCTCCGAGTTCATGGGATGGGTTTTGGCCCACAAGGGCAAGGCGTCCGACGTCACCTACAACCTGGACGACCCGCCCTCGGCGTACAGCAATCCCTCCGTCCACACCCGCATTAGCGATTACACAGAGGCGGGAAGACAGGTCCATGGGCCAGAGTGGGATCCGAGCGCCCATCCCCTTGATGGAGAGATCATCATGAGGGTGGGAGGAGGCAAGAAGCATGGCCGGTACTATATAGGCGACGGCACTCTAGACACGGCCAGTACTCCCACTCTCGCCCAGGTTCGAGCAAGGAGCACGAGCAGTAGCCCAGCCATACGCCCACGAATGTCCGCGGCACAGCTCCAAGTGTAGGAACTTCAGGTTATTTTCTAATTTATTCATCTTTCATTCAATTTATACATATGTTTGCTTTGCATTGTAACATTGGGATAAAAAATTGTAGGCCCAACTGGCGGCGCAAGCGGCGGCACACGAGGCGGCGTTAGCCGAAGAGAGAAGGATACGCCAGGAGGAGACGGCGAGGCAGCAGGCCGAGGTTCAGCAGCAGATGCTCCAGATGTACAACTACATTCAAGGTCTTTCTGTTCAGATAGGTCAACCCCTACCTCCGATGATGTTCCCTCCAGTTCTGACTCCGGCTCCTGCAACTCCTCCTGTGAGTCACTTGACAACCTTCTAGTTTCATTTCAATTATTAAAGACTTAGAAAAGTAGAGACTTAGATACTATTAGAGACTTAGAGAACGTAGAGACTTACTCACTTAGAGACTTCGATGAAATTTTGAATATTTTAGATTATAACTTAGAGAACTTGATTTATGTATCACATGTAATCTATTTTCCTTTCTGTAGAATCAATCGGCAGCATCGAATGCGCCAGAAATGTCGCCGGGCATGTCACCTCCGTTACCCCCACAGCAGTTGTTCCCACCTCCGTTCGACCCACCTCAGCCATAAACGGTGCCCTTAACTTTGCATTTGTGAAGTTATCGTACTTATGAACTTGTGGATATGTATTTGTGAACTTGAGATTCATATATTATCGAACTTGTGGATTTATCTATGTATAATGCCTATGATGCTTGTTTTAACATATTTATAATGCCTGTGATGCTGGTTGTAATATATGTATAATGCCTGTGATGTTTGTTTGATTGGAGAAATTTATACGCGAAAAACAATTAAAACAGGAATTTTGTGGTCGCTTTGCCGTGTGCAATTAGCAAGGCACACGGCAAAGTGACCGTTTCTGGTACTGGTGGAAGGACTTTGCCGTGAGCCCAAAAAGGCACACGGCAAAAAGTGGACAGTTCGCCGTGTGCAGGAGCATGGGCACACGGCAAACTGTCCACTTTGCCGTGTACAGGCGACCGGGCAAACGGCAAACTTCACACTTTGCCGTGTGCTGGGGACAGCGGCACACGGCAAACTCCTCATCTTCGCCGTGTGCTTCCTCCAGATGCGCACGGCAAAGAGAAAAAGTTTGCCGTGTGCCCCCTCCAAGGCACACGGCAAAGTACCGCGCCGCCGTCTTCCGCCATCTATTGCTTTTTTTGCCGTGTGCTCACCGTCGCACACGGCAAAAATATTTGCCGTGTGCCCGATAAAAGGCACAAGGCAAACTCGTGTTCGCCGTGCTGCTGGTCACCGTGCCGGCTTTGCCGTGGGCCACCCACGGCAAAAACTTCGCCGTGTGTTTCTTGCCCTTCGCCGTGTGCCCCAGGCACACGGGGAATTATCAATTTCCCGTAGTGCTGCTTAGTAATCCTAAAAGCTGCTTTTGCATGTTATTATGAGTGCGAAGAGGAGCAAGAAGAGGCATGTGTGTCAGTGTGTGGGTGCCTATCCGCCACCACCACCATATCCACCTCTTTTATGAACCATCTGTTCTATTTTTAGACTAATAGTAGCATATATTGTTTCTTTTTAGTGGGTTCTAATTTCGTACATTTGGTATCATATGCAATGAGAAATTTTACAATGTCTGGGAAAAAATATATAGACCATCTATTGGAAGGAATCAAAGGCTGCTAGGAGATACCAATGTGAATACTAAAAATACAGAGACAGTACCGAAATTGTTGGGAGGATATCAAAATGGGTGAGACCAGGTCAGGATTTTTATTATATATACCCAAAATATTGTTAAGGCTGAAATAGTGATTTCATTGTTTTCTCTCAAGGGTAAAACTGGAATTCCCATCCCATCCATCGTCTCACCGGTCCTTCACTTCTTCCCGTCTCTCCGTCTTCTATTCTTCAAGCACCATGACACCTACATCTAGATGCAGCAGGAGGGACTGATAACCAACCAGGTATGACCATGCTAGACCTCTTTCTACCATCCTGACGCTAAGAATTGCTTGTCAACTGCAGACCCAGCCAACATCTCTCGGAAGCAACATGAGAGATCTGCAGGATTTCCTTTTGATTTCACCAGCGGCACCTGTGATGGCTTCATCGATGCTTGAAGCTTCTGTTTGCTGGTAAGCATGGTTTGCATGGAACACATTGGGTCAGCTAAGCATACCGACTAGTCGTCATATTAAACACCTAAGCAACCTCGCCTCGCTCAGTTTGATGAGGCAAGCTCCCGTGCAAAAACCAAACAAGCCTAAAGATTACGGTTGCATCCCACTCTCTATATAGTGTTGGACATGTTGACCCGGCCACCGTCAATGTTTTCTTGTAGCTCTCCTTTTCTCCCGACTTACAAGCAATAGCATGAGAAGTTATTGTTATTTATAAGGAAAGATGTATATGTGATTACATGGTTGTGGAGACTTTTAGTTCTTCACCTACCAATCCAGCACTACACCAAACTGGAATTGCCTTGACGGCCAAAAACTGTCAAAGAAAGGGGTAAAACCGTCAAGGAAATCATCCTTGACTATAAACCGTCAAGCAAACACACTCAAGGATAGAAGGCAAGGGAAATTAGTTTCCTTGGCGGTTTTGGCACTCAAGGAAATTATCCTTGGAGGCTGGCCGCCAAGGAAACTACGATCAGATTTGACTTGCTAATGTGCCAAGGAAATATTATGACCGTCAAGGTAACTAGTTTGCTTGAGGGTCAGCAACCGTCAAGGAAACTAGTTTGCTTGAGTGTATTCAACCGCCAAGGAAAGTATTTCTCTTGAGGGCCACCAACAGTCAAGGTAATGCATATTTTCTTGACGGTTGAAAATCTTCAAGGAAAACCTTTTCCTTGGAGGTTTTCTTGACGGTTGAAAATCTTCAAGGAAAACCTTTTCCTTGGAGGCTACCAGCTGACAAGTTAATTCTTATCCTTGAGGGTATAGCTGTGTATCCTTGATTGCAAGAACCGCCAAGAAATCCATGTTTCCTTGACTGTGGTAAACCCTCAAGGTAATCATTGTTTTCCTTGGCTATAAGGCCGCCAAGTTAATCATTTCAGCATATACATATATAACCAGCATAGTAATTACAATTATGACATACATTTGTCCATAGAAACCATATACAACAAATATAACCAGGAAGTTATCCATATAAATATTGCAGCCAATTTCCATACTGGCTCATTACAAGAAGTTCATGCCTACAGGCAATACTCAAACAAACAAGTTCATGCCTAGATGGCAATACTCAAGCTAACAAGTTCATGCATAGATGGCAATACTCTAACAATCTGCAAATATTACTAGGTCTAGGTGGCAATATAGTATCATTCCTACATGTCAACACCACATGCATATGGAAAGAATTGCCAGCAACTAAACGTTAGCAAAAGGTTAGCTGCACATCAGCCTAGTTTGTTCCATCTACCAAAAGAATGTCCATGCCTACCACTTGGAGCTATTGGCATTAGTTAGTTGCCCTTGTGCCACTTCCATCTGTAGGCATGTCAATCTCCCATCTGCCTGTACGACCACCTGAAACATGGTCACCTGAAGCATGGTCACTGTAGTGGTCTTCATCACTGATGTCATCCACATACTCTTCAAGGTCATCATCACTGTCTGCTTCAAATATGCCATCAACATCAGAGTCATGGTCATCATCGCTCTCGCTTCCACACCAGGTGTGGTCATCATCATCATCATCTTCTAAATTAGCATTGTTGTCTTCGCCGTCATATCCATGTGATGATCCAGTAGCCTGCAACATACACAATACAGATGCATTTTATTTTTGGACTCTTATGGCAAGCAAAACTGATGTAACAAGATGAAGCATCATTAAATATAAAGTGCTATGATCTTTCAATTCACATTATTTGGAGCAGACAATGTATCACCTTATCTACCAGTTATTAGATAAGACTCAAAGCCATTTCTAATCAACAGGAAGCCACTTGTTCACTGCTGCAACTCAAGTTGGCAGTCTGCCACCAAACAATAATTACTATATAGATAAACATCCTCCAAGCACATTAGATAAATTGTCAAAACAATAATTCATTATATATAACCTGATGACGACGGGCATCAATATTTGCTAGACGTTGTAGCAGATCAGGAGGTGGCTCCGTTCCCATTTTTTCAAACATAGCCTGCAATTGAAAAGCATTCATACACATAAAGATGCATAGAGACATAAATCAAACTGATACATACAAGCAATAGAAAAGTTATCACCATCAGCAGGTCACGATGAACACTATTTTCCTCAAGTAGTAACTCATTATTTTCTTTTAGTTGAACGTTTTCTTTCTTCACTTGTTCATATTTATCGGGGCTGATTGGTATAACTCTCCTTGACTTGGCATGCCTTAGAACAGCTGCCTTTTCCACAGCACCATCACCTATTGGAACACGTCCATGGGCCATGCCACGTCCTATTGTGTACAAAGCCTTTCCATCAAGTTGATGTGATGTTTCATCTGGAACTAAGGCCTTGTAGTCATCCTTAAAAAAAGCAAACAAATGTGGCAAATTATTTTAAGTATCATCAATTTTTTTAAAAACATTCAGCAAAAGACAGGAGGTACACATTCATTTTGCAAATAACAAGCATAAGCATTTTTCTATAGATCTCATGGATTATGTCCACTACTTGTACCTAATGAAAATCAGCATAAACATGTAATACTTAAATTGGTTGTAGACACTAGACACTACAGGGAAAATTTCTAGGAAGAAATGATGTATTACCAAGCGTTTTTGTGCTTTTGCACTAGGTATTGGACCACTCCTTCCAGTGCTATCCACCCTTTTCATTCCAGATTTCATTACAGCAAATGTATTTATGGTGCCGCTCTGCTCGGGACCAAAAGTATATTCCTGTAAAACCAAAAAAAATGCATGAAAAAACTTAGTAGAAGGTCAATTATGTCAGTATGCACGAATCAAGGATTTTGCATACAAGGAATTGCCGTGTCTCTGTAAAATTCCTTGAACCTCCTCTATTTGGAGCAGGATCATCAGACCTCATGCGACCATTGTGGAGTGTGAATGATTTTGTATCACCCAAGCATACTGGGCATGCAAGCTTACCATGAGTGCTCCATCCAGAGAAGTCTCCATAAGCTAGAAAATCATGTATTGACCATAGATAGGCTACCTGCATCTCAAAATCTTTCTTCCTATAAGCATCATAAGTTTTCACCCCCTCCCACAAACTTAGCAGTTCATCAACTAAAGGTTGCATTAGTATGTTTAGCTTCTTTCCAGGATGTTCAGGTCCAGGGACTACAAGGGCAAGGAATATGAACTCTGTCTTCATGATAAATCCCGGAGGAAGATTCAGTGGAGTAACAAAAACAGGCCAACATGAATATGGAGCTGCATTTGTACTGAATGGTGTAAAACCATCAGTTGCCAAAGCAAGGCGCACATTTCTTGGTTCTCTAGCAAAATCCTTGAAGTCTTCATCAAATTGTTGCCATGCTTCCCCATCACAAGGGTGTCGCATCTTACCAGACTTGGACCGTTTATGAGACTGCATCAGCTTAGCTGTATTTTCATGATGATATAATCTTTCAAGTCTATCTTTTATAGGAAGGTACCGCAACACTTTGCGTGGGACTTTATTGTGGCCTTCCTCATAGCGTGAGAGACCACAGACATCACACTTATCTTTATTTATGTTGTCTTTATAGTAAAGCATGCAATTGTTATAACACACATCAATTTTCTGATATGGCATGCCTAGGCCTTCTAATAATTTCTTTGATTGGTAGAAATCCTTGGGAATCTTAGATTCTGGAGGCAGAAGTTCATGGATTAACTTCAGGTTTGCTTCAAAGTGTGCAATGGACATATTGTACTGTGATTTCAAAGCTAGAAGACGTGCGACAGTAGATAGAGATGAGTGTGTTGTATTGTCATGGATTGGTTGATCAGCGTTAGCAACCATCCTATAAAAAGCCTTTGCTGACCCTGTGGGCTCCTCTTCAAAGGTTGGTGCATGGCCACCACCTAGGTCAACTAACATATCATCCATTCGATCAGCTTCATCAAAACTCTCATCGCTTCCAACTTCTACAGGACTCTCTCCATGTGATGTCCATATCATGTAGTCATCTTTAAACCCATTTTTACACAAGTGCATCTCCACATCAAACTTTATATGCCTAACATAATTTCGGCACACGGCACATGGGCACTTAATGGTGCCATTTTCAACAAGATCAACCCTAGAGAACGCCTGCTTTACAAACATGTTTGTGTTTTGAATCCACTCATCAGTGGAAGCGTGCCCACGAGACCAACCACTATACATCCACTCACGGTCTGTCATTACTCTTTGTTCTGTTTAAAAATATATAGCAAGGAGATATATTTTAGTTTCATCACAAGTTCACATAACTATCACCAAAATCTGGCTAGGCAGAAACACAACTTTCTAGTAAATATTGGTAGATATTCAACAGACAAACAATACAGTGTGCAACTACTAAACAGAAATATTCAAATCAGTGCATTAACACACAAATGAAAATTGCAGAGTTGTTAAGATAGATATGAATACTTACTACAACTTCAGAGTTCTGTTCTTCCTCGAATCCAATCAATGCCGCTGCTGGTGCGTGACAAGCAGAGTATTGGCCCCAGAGCCCCGTAGGTAACCTTCTCAAATTCAATCAATGTTTGTGCTGGTACATGGAACTCCCTCCATATGTCCTTAGATTGCCCCTAAAAAATCAAAGTGCTTCAGCTTGCTGTACTTATGAAAATATGCTCTCATAGATGTAACTATAAAATATACAACGTGAGCACAAGATGATAACCTTTCCATAGAGAATTGTATAGGAGCAGTCCTCAACAATGACTAGACACCTTCTGCTCAAAGACCAAACCTAAAAAATAGGACAGTCTATTTTAGTCATCATGCTTAATTGGTTAGGTTTATAAATCATACTTAATTTGTCTAGAAATTTACAGATCATGCAAATAGCCATCAGATCTAAGCACACACACGCCAGCAAGCTTATTACTTGTGGACCTACAGACTTAAGGCAAAGGAAGCACCAATTTTACCTCTTCCTGGTGACCTGATTGCAACAACAAACAAGGTGTTTCTGAGTACGAGTAGCAGGTTGGGGGTGCGGCAAAAGGGGGCGTGCGGCGCGCGGCAGATTGGGGCGGAAGAGGAGCCGTGGCAGATGAGGGCGGTGGAGTGGAGAATGGCCGGGGAGGGGGCGGCGTCGGCGGGGATGGGGACAGCCGGCGAGCCCAAGACGGCGGGGGCAGGCCGGTTGAATCGAAGCGGGGGAGACCAGGAGTGACGGGATTTTCTTTTCCTGTTGGCTGAGCGGCGGCGTGGGGCTGGACTGGGTCATAAAGTTAGGGTTTCTCAGTCACGAGATGCGGCCGGGAGCACGGGAGTTCGCCAATTCTGGGCGCGCGTGCGGCCGGGCGCGCGGGAACTCGCCAATTCTGGGCGCGGGCGCTGAGAGTTTGCCTATTCTTGCCTGTCTGTTTTGCTGCAGCTTTTCATAAACTTTAAAAATTCAT
>CM041635.1:27228886-27402723 GCA_023333625.1 Bothriochloa decipiens
ATAAAAATAATTAGCTATGTTTCATGCCTTTATTTAATGTTTAAAGAAAAGGAAATTCATATCTCATGCTAAGTTTCTTTCTTTCTTTCTTTCTTTCATATAAAAATAATAAAGTTGGTTGGTAATTTTTAAACAAGACAACGTTTCTTTTTTTCAAGCTTTTTCGTAAAATTTCTTATCTCCAGCAAGCCTTACCTTGTCCCTCTAGCCTGCATTTCCTGAGTCTTCACCCCTCTTTTTCGTCGGGTCAGTCTTGTTGAGTACTTTTGTACTCAGGGTTTGTTGAACCCCTGTTGCAGGTGCTAATTGGTGTTTAAATCAAGTTCATGTCCGTGGGCTCGACGTGATCTGGTTGTCCCCTCCTGACTTAGGCGTTCTACCTAAGTTGACTTCTGAAGTTCTTCTCTGCTTTCGCCGCTTCCGCAATTAAAGTCAAGTTTGTAAAAGTTAACTTTTTTATATATTTTGTAAACTTAATGTTATTACTCTTCCGCACTCTGATATATGTTTTATCATAAATGTTGTAATGTTGTAGCTACTCCTTTGTTGATCCTGGTATGAGTTGACAAATGTGGTTTAATCGGGGGTCCTTTGAGGGCACCCGACAGGGCTTTCTAAGTTGTATGGGACACATGCATGGCTATTAGAGGTCTTTGAGATAATGATAGGTGCGTGTGGGCCATATAATTTAGGAGGTTCTGCCACAGTAGTTTCTTTGGTGGTTAATAATAACAGTGAAGAAAATAGTAGTTTCCTTGACTGTTTATGATTACACTCAAGGAAGTATGTCATTTCCTTGGAGGTTATTAGAAACCGTCAAGGAAACACCCAAATTCCTTGGCGGTGTATGTAGACCGCCAAGGTATATAAGTTTTCTTGAGTGTTGAATAGCACAGTCAAGGAAAATGTAATTTCCTTGGAGGTTTTATTTTGGCCTCCAAGGAAATTCTTGGCCGTCAAGGCTATTCCAGTTTGGTGTAGTGCAGACAACACTAATGGTTGATCTTAAGTGACACTAGAGTGAACCTTGCCTTTAAATAGCTAGGTAAAGTTCAGTGGCTAAAAGTTCAGCTGCCAAGACGGGAATGAGAGGCGATGGGTAACAATGAGTTGTGTGGCATCTAAATATGTCTTGTTTCTTGGAGTGAGACGCAACAAGAACATGTGCGCATTAATAAACTACAAAATCTTACACATCAGGTGCTCCCAGCGCTAGCTCATTCTGTTGCTGTGGGAGTTCATCAAGTCTCGGAGCAGAGGGCTCACCAGTAATCTCTTGATGTGTAGCAAAACACTAATTAGGAGTACCACGATCAGTGTTAGGTCATCCTAATAGCTCTACGGTGTGAAAGCAAGCACTCATGGTGCTACTATATGCTGGCTTGCTAAAAGGGAGTCGTGTAGCTGATCCGGTGGTGATCATCCCATCGGCTATTGGAGTATTGTGCAATGAAATCCAGAAGTGCCCGAACAGCATGGAACAGACGCAACATATCAAATAGGCTGAGCAACGCTCTCTGCTTTGATCGGCGCTAAGCTAGCCGAGAGTTTAGATTGCAACTAAAAGTATGGAAACAGCAGCTAGTATTTGGGCAAAACAATTGCTCGCAGTGAAAATAAGACTAGCTACTACACTCGTGCAGCTTTTGATGAAGCCCTGAAGCAACCACGCTCGTCAATTAAACATGTGTTCCTGCTGATTTCCTCTCTTAGTTTGGTGAGACAATCTCGGTTGCAAAAACTCAACAACAAGCTCAAAGATTGCCGTTGCATCCCACTCCTTATATTCCTTACATACGGTTGGACATCCGACCCACACCGTCGATATGTTCTTGTGTGTCTCTCCTCTTCTCCCAGCCCACTCTCATTAGTTAGTTTACCAGCAATAGCATTAGAATTTATAGTTATTTATAAGAAAATATGCGTACATATGGTCACATGCTCGGGTGGAGACTTTCAGTTCTTCACCTACCAGTCCAAGTGATACTAATAGTGGATCCTAAATGATGATGGAGTAATCCTTTCCAATAAATAGCTTGGTAAGGTTATTGCTATTCCACGACCAATATCTAATATTTCAAGTGCCAAGACGATTGAAAATGAGAGATTGAAGCGAAGTTGGAGTGAGACACAACAGGAACTTGGTTCAAAGAGGGTGCTTCTTAGGTAGCTCTAGTCTGTGAAATGCGACATGCCTTAAGGTACAAAATCTGACACATTAGGTGCTCGCAGCGCAAAGGATGTGGCACTCGCTCTATTGCTGTGTGAGCTAAAGAAGTTGGAGGAGAGCCTTCAGCAGTAGTCTCTGGAGGTGTAGGGAAGCACTATTCAGAGCCATCGCGAGAACAGTTGAATCATCCTAAAACCTGCTTTTGCATGAGAGTATCATTGTCAAAAGGAGCACGAAGAGGTTCAGTACCCTAAATACCACCTGGCCGGCACCACCATCAACCTCTTTAATTTTCTTTATTACGTACTACAAACCATTTTTAATTTATGTACTAATTAATACTCACTCCATCTAGTGTTAAATTAATTCCTAAAATCTCTCTATTTTATATATGATTGGATGACTTTGAGTTCTTCACCTAACAATCCAACCTACACCAATAAAATTAATCTTTTAGATATAAGTGACAATAGAGACATCTTTTGTACATAAATAGTTAGATTATCACTGTGTTATTACCAACTTATAAAAATTGCAAAAGCTGCGTGTGCATCTTTTTGGCTGCCATGACAACAACGGACCAGAGATTGAGATGATGGAGATGGTCAAGAGCGTAGAGTGGTGTTCTGTCTGTGGATCATTTTTCTGAAAGTGAGATGCAACATAAGCTCGGGTCAAAGGTTGTCGCGCTCACATAGCTCCACCGGATAAAATTATCAAACATGGATGAAGCAAAAGACAGAGACATGTGGCCTCATAGCTGGCACCACCTAAAAATTAAACCATTGATACTTTTGTACTTAATTAACTTAACACATTGTTTTAGTGGGTCTTAATTCCAAACATTTTACTCCTTAGGATTTTTAGACTAATTGTTGAGAGCTAGGCAACTACTTCTTGACATAAACATTATAATCATTTAGCATTCTATATTATCAAATTTTTAAATAAATGTTAAATATAGCTCAAGTTGACATTCCATTGATGAGAACTGAATTTCCGGTTGCCAAGATGAGAACTGAGAGGTTGAAGTGGAGACTGACGGACAACATGTGTTGTGTTGCGTCTATACATGGTCCATGTTTCTTGGAGTCAGGCGCAACAGGAATCTGCACTTCCTGGATATATATCATTATTTTGTCATACTATTATTTTTTATTTCTTTATAGGATCACTTTTTCATATAAATTAATTTTTTATCTTGGATCCGCTACTGTGAGTACTTTTTTATGGGCAAAGATGTACATACGTAGTTACATGCTAAGGCAACATTCAGTTCTTCTCTGAAAAGGCCGTATGGCACCAATAATTGATCTTCTTTTTTTCAAAACTCACCAATATTTTACCTTAAGTGACTGGTAGAGTACATCGTCTTTGTCTATAAATATCTACAGCCGACTATGTTATGACCAACCAATAAATGTTACAGAAGTTGTCTGCGTATCCTTTCTGTTGTGAAGATGAGAACGAGAGATTGTGCGCATGTCACTATATCGCCAAGATGAGAATGAGAGATTGAAGTGTGTAGACAATTCAAGAACATATCAATGGGTCATTGGATCATGTTTATGGGAGTGAGATGCAACAGGAGCTCACGGATCTTTCTCCAACAAGCATAATCTGGGACTCATGCAGTTGACGACGGTGTTATAGCCCTAGAGTCCTCTTGCCAAGTCCGGATGGCCCCCCAGGTGTTGAAACATAGCACGTTCGCCTCATTTACCGCGACTCCAAGAAGAACACCAAGTCCATGAATCTGTGAGGCATCTTCCATCTTACTGTGGTATGAGGAGGCCTCACAGCTTCTCTAATTCTTGTTCCTCGTGTAGATCTCACAACTTGGTTGTTATGAGTGGGTCCGTCTTGAGATAGAGGAAAATGAAAGTTGAGTGTTATTTAATTTGTGTCAAGAAATGATTCTACTGGTGGTTTAAATTAATTAAATAATGCTTACATATTTATCACATGCCTGATTACACTTAACTCATGTCCAATGGCATCATTAAGCTAGTGTGAAACGGAATCACACAGGGCAGGGTGACGCTTGGAGCTGCCGCCGATGGAAGTATCAGGTGTGGTCTCGTGATAGCAGCGTGTCTCACCATCATGGCACGGAACGTATACGGGACGGATCCTCGGGATTATGGAGCAACGACAGCAAAGCAAAAGGAAGACGCCTCGGCTGGGTCAACTCTCAGGTGGTCTCAATCCGAACGTAGCCTAGCTTAGCCTTTCAGGTGCAAGTGTGAAGTATGTTGGTAACGCATAGTGTGGCGCCTGCCTCAGGTGACGGCAGAGACGACGAGGAGTCAGAGAACGCAGCAAGAATGGCCATTTTTTTGTTTTTCATCCGGCAACTATCAAAATTTGTGCAAATTATCAAAAAAGCAATTCAAAACTGATGACAATATGTTGAATTATCACTAAGCTGCATAGTCATGTACCGGCGATCATCACTAAGAATAAGAAAACATGCTCACCACTAAGCCTAAATCATTTTATTTAATAGAGGACTAGCCCCGACAGATCTATTCAATTCTTTACTGCATACACTAGTGTGACTTAGGCAAGCTGCAGCTTCCCTGCTACTTGAAGATCACTGGGATTCAGGTCATTAGCTATCTAGCGCCGGTGCAGCTTAAGACTCTGACATCTGTCACCGTGCTGCAGCTTCCCTGCTACTTGAAGTTCACTAGGGCGATGAGCACAAACTGCAAGTTTGGTTTGTCGACTGATTTGGCCACGTCTCCCTAGTGCAAGGAAGCATAATATTGGCTTGCTGACCCAGATGAGCCAGGATTACTCTCCTAAAGAAGCAAGCCAATAGGTCGTCCGATGGACACTAAAAAAGCAACACTACCCACCATTCAAACACGAGTTCCCATTGGCTTCATTGCTTAGCAAGGCGAGGCTAGCCAAACATGGCCAAAGATTCCCACTGCATCTCACTCACTGTGATTGGGCACATGCCGATTGACCCAGGGCATTCTTGTGCTTCTCATGTTCTCCTGGTCTATTCTAGTTGGTTACATCAAGCCATTGTGTAAAACTGAAGATGTATATGTAGTTGTAATTGTATGCTTGAGTGACTTTTAATTGTTCACCTACAAATTCCAGGTGACGTAATAGTTGATCTCAAACCAGTAGTGAGGAACTGCACCATTTGAGTGCATCAAGTCTATAAATGGTTAGGTTCTTATTGTGGCATGAACAACGCAAGAAAAGTATAAATATGTGCATATCATCTATATAATAAGTTAAGAATACGAGAATGAAGAGAAGACGATGAATAAAATATTGAGTAGCGACAAAATGTCATGTGTTCTAAGAATGAGATGCAATAGGAATGAATTCGATGCAAAGGGCATCACTAATGCATTGCTCCCCTTTTTGAAAAAAAAGCATGTATACATCTGAGAGGCAAGGTGAGCATTAGCTAATGAAAGATGTGCTCTTGTGCAGTCATCGCTAGCTAGAGCGATGAAAAAAAACATGTCAACATGTGCTCTTGTGCAGTCACCGCTAGCTAGAGCCAAACAACTCGGAGGTGAGTATTAAGCAATGAAAGATTTAAAATGTTTTTTTAATGTCAACATCTGAATCATGAGAAGCGTTAAGCAATGAAGATGCAAAATGGCATGCCGATCCAGTTACATAATTTGTTTTTCTTGAGAAACATCTTCTACCAATTGTAGACTAATAATAGCCTATAACTGTATCATCATTTGGGTTTTAATTCTGGACAATTGGTTTGTTGAACTTTTTAGACTATATTTTTCTTCACATTGGCTTGTTCGACAAGAATTATTCAACTTGAAGGTATGTTCAAAATGACCAAAAGGTTTGTAGATACAACAAAATAATGCAAACCTGCTTGGAGAACAAATGTTCATACATTGTGGCTTGTTTAACAGAAAATGAGACTAAAATAAAGATTGTTCAGGATAAACTCCGAAGCAAAAGGTTTATATACCAGAAAATGAGACCAAAAGGTTTATGATGGGGGGCATCTATATGTATGAAGTCATCACAACAACATTTGGCTCGTTTTGTAGTTTCGCATCTTTCCATTTTTCACTTTTGAACAGAACCACTTAATAAGAACTGAAGAGGACGACGCTATTGCATCATTGTTTCCTATAAATAGGTAGCCTCTCACACTGTACCGTCACCAGTTCAACACCAACACAGCTAAAATTGTGGAAGTTTTGTGGGTGCCATGCATGCCATTTGGCTTCCAAGACAAGAATGAGAGATCAGATGGAGGCATACGTCTTTGGTCATGTTCTTTGGAGTAGGATGCAACAGGAATTTGGGTTGAAAGGTATCGAAGGGAGTCGTGCTCGTATAGCTCCACCTGGTGAAAGTCAGGACGCAAGGCGCTACTATGGACTCCAATAAAGTTGTCTATGACTGGTTAGAGATCGCTGGTGGCGACGCTCGTGTGGCCACCACCGTCTTGTTTCTGCTTCTTGTAGCTGAGTATTGTGCCACCATTCTTTTTAGGACAGAGAGAGTAACTCATTCTTAGTTATTCTCAATAGCACAGTTGATTAATTACAAGATAATACACTTGTGGGTTATGTGACACCCAAAAATTGCATCCTTTCAAAAAAGTTTAAATTGATTTAATTATGCAAATGTGTGAGCATTCAAATATAGGGAAATAATCTGCTCCAAAAAAATATTCAGAAATAATAGTTTTGTTGAATTAAAATTCATCGTAAGGCTAAACATACTTCTGCATTCAAGCTGCTGGTGCATTATGTATATTGAGCTGTCAGATTTTTATCTGGACCGTATGTACAAGGGATAGCTGATGCGGCCGCTACATCGGCGGCCGGATGGCTGAGCTTCCCTCTGGAGGTGCTATGTTCTTTGTTATAAACCATATGTACCATTTTTAGACTAATAATAACATATACTGTTTTATCAGTGTGTTTCAATTCTAGACATTTGGTTTGTTGGACTTCTTTGTTGACTATTTTATTGCACTGGCTTGTTTTGATAATAACAAATCAACTTAGATAAGTTTGTTAAAAAATGTTTATACCAAACATGTTTGACAGAAAATATTTGACTAAACCAAAAGTTTGTTCAGTTGACATATTGAGGATGCAAAAGGTCTATACACATGTAACAAATCATACAGCTTTTTGATTGGTTGAACTTCACAACAACGTTTTGACTCATTTTATAGTCTATTAGCCTCTTCGTCTTTTCACTTCTGAGCAGGGAACTAGTACTGATTAAAAATAGATGAGGACATTACCCTACCATACGACGCGATTGCATCTCCAACCTATAAATATAACTGCCTGTTGTGGGTGTGCATGCCATTTGGCTGCCAGTGCAAGACAAGAATGAGGTAGCCTGTGGGTCATGTTGTTTAGAGTAGGATGCAACAGGAATTTGGGTCAGAAGGGGTTGAGAGCAGTCGTGCTAGTATAGCTCTACATGGTAACAGCAGGAATGTTTTATGCTACATGTAGCCTGCACTTGAGTTCTGTATGTCTGGGCAGTTGTGATCACATGCATCTAGGACTGTGGCTGATTCGTACCGAACCTAGCAGATGAGAGATCAGTCTGAAATTCAGAACTCGAAGAAGAAAATCAGGATCATGTATGGTTTTCTTTTTGACAGAACAGGATGATGTATGTTGATCGCTAAAAAATAAGAAACTGCTAGTATTGAACTATTTGAGGGAAACGATACTACCTAGTTACAACTGCTACTAGATAGTAAAAAGAAAGAATACAATCACTCGTAATGAAGATAACACTACATTACACTTTTCGCGGTGTGACCGGTTAGAGCAGTGAGCTCCAGGACTCCCTATTCCGAAACCTGACACCTCTTTATTTTTAAAATTACAGGGGAGTCTTCTCCTTTAATTTTGTTTTTTTTTTCACACTTGTGCAGCGTTTGGTCAATGTGAAATTAAAATCAAGTACCCACAGGTGCACAAATCAATTCCGATCCACTCCATTAATAAACACCAGTACACCACATCGCTCATGCACCCATAGATTCTAGCTTTTCTAAGGGAAAAAAAAACAAACAGAGTTCATGCACTGATTGATGTGGGCGAAAGTAACTATTGTGGATAGTCTCAACCCTATTAAACGAACTCATCTCATCATCTCAATTGTCTCAAAAAAAAATTAGAGAAAAAATTTATCATCCACGTGCTTTGGTTGGGGGATACAAAGAGAGTACACAAGCAAGTGCACAACATACTCTAGACAATGGACGCTGTCAAAATTGTTCAGGTTAAATGTCCTGCCTTGTTTGATCTCTTGCCATGGTGTATTCTCACGCTCAACCAGTTCCTAATCTTATTGCTGATGGGCAATCTTATTGCTTATGGGCCAGCTCTATTTCTGTACCATCTTTAATTGCCACCGTCCATCCTCTCTTGACCGTCCTGCTCCCGTCCTTCCAGCAATAATTTTCTTAAAAACAAATTACACTCCATAATTTTCACAGACTCAATCCAAAGTTAGTCGTCGAAGGAGGAAATTGGTTTCTTCACCCACAAGTGTCACTAGCTTAATTTGCCGAGACCCCGACAGTCGACGTGCTCAGCGCCACTTGTGGATGAAGACGTGTCAGTCACTGCATCTTTTTTTTCTAAAACATGCATTGTACGTACATCATTAAGCAAAGTTAGAAAAGTTTTTACATTCCAACTATCCTAGAGGCAAGGTGCCAAGAGGACTAGGTGGACCGAACACAAATAAAAGGCGCCGGCTTGAACGGCGGTGCTTCGGAGGTCGTACTAACTACTAAACCGATTAAGCGAAAGTGAGGCCGAAGACTGCGAACAACCTATTCCGACGTCGGCGCGTAACGCACCTCAACGCGCTGAGGAAACATAATCCGCATGGCTTGCTTCCTGGCGGACAGTCTTGCTGCGGTGAAGGCTCGGGCGAACTCAGCGTTGATGGCGGGGTTCGGCACATTGGTGTAGGGCTGGCCAGTCCACTTGCTGAGCATTATCCGCTTTGCCTGCATCTCCGGGTTTGGGCCACGGTATGCCAATTTTGCCGTAAGGCGGGTACTCCGCTGCGGCGTCCAGTCAGCATCTCGCGCTCCTGGGCACATGTGCGCGCGGCGTGGTGGGTATGAGAGGTTCCTGCAGCAGTAGAACCAGGGAGTCAAGGAAGGTGTTCGCTGCAGCTCGGGCCTTGTCGCTAGACCCCTGCACGTCACCCGCGGGCTGCTGCCTCACGATGTCATCTGCCGAAGCAAGTGCAAGGACATCGTGATCGGCCACCACCGTGGCCTCGACAACATCCACCCTTGCCACCTCCGCATCCGCAAAGCTAAGTGCAGGGACCACAACCGTGTTCTCGTCAACCTCCTCCAGTGCCTCGTCGGCTGCGAAGCTGAGCCGGATCGAGTGTGGAGGTGACAGAGGGTCCGACAGTGTTGCTCGGGACTGCAGAGAGGTAGTTGTCGGAGAAGATGGGCACGCGAAGAGAGAGGCATCGAGCTCATCAAGCATCGGGTTGACCCAAATGTGAGGCCTCTCGCCCTCAGACGACTCAACTGCCAGCGGGTCGGAGGCACTGGCAGTGGCGGCGTTGTCAGCGTCACAACACTGACCCCCCTTGGCCGCTTGCTCCTGCGTCGCCTGCCTCGATGACGGACACCAATGGCGGCCCACAGTCCCTGTGTAGCTCCATCCGAGACACTGCGAGGCGCATCTGGATGCGCGCAGTCGCCTGGCAACCACCACTGTTATGACATGGTCCCCCACCCGCACTACCAACCACGAAGGACAGTGGGCCAGGCAAGGGATCTGGCCAACGAGGATGGACGCCTATGGTGCTGGCATGCGAGCAACGCCCTGGTGGTCGTTGTCTTTGCCGGAAAGCGGTAGCGATCCCGGATGACCGCGCCTTAGGGGCCCTCTTAACCCGTCCGAGGAGAGGTGCCGGGGTGGACGACGGCCGTGCTTGCAATCCCTT
This sequence comes from Bothriochloa decipiens, assembly GCA_023333625.1. NCBI lineage: Eukaryota > Viridiplantae > Streptophyta > Magnoliopsida > Poales > Poaceae > Bothriochloa > Bothriochloa decipiens. Next base: position 27,239,034 of record CM041635.1, read on the forward strand.
GCCCGATGCCTTGTGCTAAGGCAGAAGAGGCAGTGGGACAGAAAGGTGCACCTAGTGGAGATATGGTCATCTGCCAAATAGTTAAAGCAGAGACCGACAAGTGAGGGCGGCACAAGCCACTGGCAACGAGGGTGAGACGAGTTGTGGGTGCGCCCCCATCGATGACCTTCCACAAGCGTGAAGCCATCCATATCGACAAGCGCAGCTACATGGGGGACATGGTGTCGAGGAGGCGCAGCTGGGGGTAAGGCGTGCGTCAGAGTTGAAGAGCGCTTGTCGTCCAATGTGGACATGCGGCGTGGCTGGGAATGCCTGCCAAGCGTCATCTTGTTGCACCAGCGGCTGAGACCCCGATGCACGGGCATGTGGTCGACCGGCTGCAGGCGGAGCCGCAGTTGTGCAGGCACACTAGCAGCTGGTAGACGGGGTCCTGCCAGAGGACCGTCAGCGGCAGGGATCCTGGCACGGTGGCGACGGCGCCGCCTCTTCTTGACGACCAGATGTGGGGCCAAGCTGCCCCCGTCTTGCAGCACTACAAGCACGGGTGAGACTGTCACCTCGACCACCTGACTAGCGGTGCCTAGGTACGGGGCGGTGCTGCGCATGGCCTAGAGGAAGAGCTCCTCCTCCTCCACATCAGAGGTCTCGGTCCAGCTAAGTGCTTGGTCATGCCGGTGGAGGAAGGGGAGAAGGCCACGCTAGGATCCTTGCCGTCGTCGTCGTCGGATGCGCCCTTGACAAGGACAAGCTCCTCCATTGGCGAGAAGTTGGGGGCAGATGGGCGCATGAGGACAACGTCGGGCCCAGGTGTCGAGGTCGCAGTGGTGGTCGTGGGTCTGGCGGTCAGGAGCCCGTCTGCGGAGGGGGCGGTCTTCACCAGCGAGAGCGACTCAGCCGCAGCATCGGGTGCTTTCGGCTGGGCGCCCATCGCGGCCGTGGGCGTCCACGCGCTGGACTCCACGGCGTCTACGGCTGCTCCGGCGTGGCCGTGCGTGGCAAGGTCTGCAGGCGGCCGTGGCGGCGCAGACGGTTGCTCCATGGTGGCCTCCACAATGGCAGCCGCCGGTGCTGCTGGAGGCGCGACTGGCCAGGGGCCCTACGGAGGCGAGGGGCACCGGAGCCCGCGGATCCTGCATGGACATGGTCGATGCCACTCACCACCGTAGCAGAGGAGTCCCATGATGCCAGCTGCGCTGATAGGGAGGTGGCGGTGGCTTGAGCTGGGGGCCGGACGGTGACGGAAGTGGCGCCGGAGTGTCCGTGGCCTCCAGGGACATCACTGCACAGAGAGGCCGCGGCCCCTCCAAGGGGTGACGAGGAGCCCCCAACTGTCCCATGAATCAATAGATCAGGCTGCTGGGTGCACGGATCCGGTGCTGGAAGGGGTGGATTGGAATCTGGACGGTGAGCAGGGGAGGTAGGAGCTGCGGTGGCGGCGGCATCGCCGAGCGGAAGGAAAGGTATGGGGGTCAGGGGGTTTCATTTTTTCCTCCCCTCCAAAGATTTACAAGATTACTGGGCTAAAAAGATTATATTTGCTCAAGAAATAATTAGGCTTAGGTAGGAAGCATCCGACTGGATTCCCCTTCATTAGTACCACCAGAACTGGAATTGAATTTGCTTCCCCCTGGTGTGTTCATGCGAGACTGGCGCTTCGTCACAACGACGGGGTTCTTCTCTGTCAGTCATTGCACCAGCTGCCACTTGTTGTCTTGATGACATGCGTATGGTGTCACTGTCGACGGAGTGTTAGAGGAAGAATCTCGTAAAATAATTGCACTGCACTGCAGCTCAAACGCACCTGAGACAATACAAGGGTGGTAGGTTACCATGTTTACAACAAGTTACACCAGCTCGCACGCGCCCTGAGACAAGACTGACAGTGGCACCTTCCTAGCTACTTACTCCATGTTATTGGTCAATTGACACAAGTGCTCTGCGTTTGTATTAGTAGTGGTGATGTTGGATTGTACTATTGCAGAGGGACGTTGTCCGGCCTATGCTCATTTTGAAGACCTCCCTAACACTTTTCAGTCCCACCAGCTTGATCAAGTTAATGATGTCTAGACTACGTGTGGGGTTCATCTTCCTATGCTTCCAAGCAGGCTTACAAGCATTTAACTGGCCACCATCAAATGGATCGGTTGAGCGGCTATGGACATCTGCTTGTCAAAATAAAAGCCGTCGGCAAAGGCTTTACTGAGTGCGGCTCTCGGTAAAGCCTACTCGGCAAAGAATTGTCTTTGCTGAGTGTCACCTGGCAGGCACTCGGCAAAGGCTTTGCCGAGTGCCACGCCAGCACTCGGCAAAGGTAACGGGCGACGCCAACCTGATGGCACCCTTTGCCGAGTGTGATGTGGCAGGTACTCGGCAAAGATATTTTATTTTATTTATTTTTTAAAAAATTATTTGCCAAGTGCCACGCCTGGCACCTGGCAAAGATTTTTTTTTGAAAAATTATTTGCCGAGTGCTGGCTCTCGGCAAAGGTATGGTCTCTTTGCCGAGTGTCACGCCAGCACTCAGCAAAGCTAGGCTCTGCTAGGAAAATACCCAGTTTTGCCGAGTGCTGGCACTCAGCAAAGCTGGAAATTTTTTTTTGTTTTTTTCTATTTTCTTGCATTCCAGACATGCAATTTCACATATATTCACGACAATAGACTAGAATAACACATAAAAATCATATTTTATCATCAAATGACATCTCAACATGAATTCATACATAAAGGTCTTCAAATTCATCCGTTACATCGATACAAATTCATAACATGTCCAAAAGAGCGACAAATTCATCGATACAAGTCCACAAGCGGGCAGTAGAGGTACCTAGCTCGACCCGGCATCCCCAGGGACCCAGAGCCCCCACCTTGCTCCCACGGAGACCACCCTAACTGCGGCGCCGACTGAAACATCCAATAGGGCAGCGGAAGCAGAGGGTCGCTTGCAGGCCCGGAGTGCCCCTGCTGCGTTGGTGGAGGAGGAGCGGTACCTGGCCAAGTGAACCCCTGAGTCAGGAAGGTCGGGCCTAGTGGAGGGCTAGCATCTGCAGGAGTCGGGTTTGAAACTGCCGACTGTTCCTGCACAAAGGACAAGTGATCTCATTAATACCTGCAAGATGGCCGTACAAGCTAAAGCAACGGGCAATATACTCACCAGAGTCCCTATAGGAGTACGCACAGGAATAGGTGGTGGAGCGAAGATTGAGGCAGGGAGCTCGGCCTGCTGCACTCCCGAGATCTAACGCTGGTAGTGCTGCGTGATAGCTGCCAGCTGCCGCTGATGGGCCACCGCCTAGGCGTCCTGGTTCGGCTACAACTGTGCGATCTAGGCCTGCAATATTACACCCGCAAGGTTGATGGTATGTGAAGGCAAGGTACATGTGTGAAACGAGTGAACGATGAATAAAACTGCACTTACCTAAAATATTGAGAACATCTGTGTGTTGCTCGGCTGCCGAGACGCTATGGGGATGTTGGAGGAGCTCCTGGTCCCATCTCGTCGAATCTGGCTCAGCGTGGGAATAGAGGACGACTCGATGGCACTATTGGCCATCCAGTACCGGCCGTGCTACTTCCCTCCTCCCAACCTCATCAAAAGGTCTATGTCCAGGGGGTCAGTGGCGGGGTCGAACGTCTCCCCATGGCACTGGCGAGCCGCAGAGGTGTACTCAGTGAGCTTAGGGTAGACACTCGCGTTAGTGTACGCATCGGGCCCGTCTGCTGGGTTGTAGACGTTGTCCGCTGCCGTCTCTTTGCCCTTGTGAGCAAGGGCGTACCCCGTGAACTCGTTAACGACCTACCCACCATGCGACTGGGTTTGCGAGGAAAACACAAACATGGTTACAAGTAATGACAATTGAGCGCTAGAATAAATAGATCAACAGAAGCGTACCCATCTTTCTATGAACAATGGGAGGGACTGGTTCCCTTGGTGGTGTGGTGCCCCTCGCATCTATAGGTTGTGCTCCTGATATTCTCTGCGCCTCTGGTACGCTATGTCCGTGGTCCACTCACGCACAATGGCCGCCCAGCAATCCTGGTACTTGTCACACCACTCCGGACACATCTGTATGACATCAAGTATTTGACATGCCAGAAGATGAATTGAATGTTTCATGGAAGAAGTCAGAATGAATGTTTCCTACTTAATTACCTACATGTATTGTGCCTCGGTGAGGTCAGTCTCCCTCTAAAGTTGCATCCCCTGACTTGCAGCTTCTTCACCACCTGGCCAAGCACGTCGGCGTAGTAGGTGATGATGCACCAGAGATGCAGCTCGTGGTACAGGTCCTTGAGACGATCTTTGCAGACAGCCTCCTGCACTTGCGCCGCATGCTACTCTCTCCCCTCCTCGCACGTGAAGAAGTCCTACACACAGAACTCACATAGAACTCATCATTGTTTCAAGAACGTCCAACGAATGCATAGTATTGAGAAATGCGGTACGATGAAAAGACTCACCCAGAACTCCCTCTTGATCTTCGCCGCCAAGGTTTCACCATTGGAGAAGTGCTCCCACCTCATGGGCGCCTATACCTCACCCTTGTGGGTGACCAAGCCAGGGTAGTACTCCCTAATCAGTAGGCCCTGGATGCCATTGATATGGCGTGAATCGCTCCCTCCGCTCACAAACGTCCAGCTACTGCATGAGTCATTAACAACAATTGTTAGTCTGTAGTTCGATTTCCAACATGTCATATGAACAAGCAGTGAAATCAACAATGGATACTTACGTCTCACCCACGGGTCGAATCACCGGGCGGCGGGAACAGAGCGGCCGTGGGTTAGGGAGCGACGAGGGCCCGCACTGGTAGGGCCTGCTCGAACCTAAGGAAGTCGTCTCGCCTGGTGTCACCATCTCGCCTGGTGTTGCCATCTCGCCTGGTGTCGACTCACCCCCGACATCATCGTTGTCGTCATCGTCGCTGCCGCCGCTGTCACCGGTCATCATCGTCGTCATCGTCCCCCTTGTGGGGCCTCCTGGAACTGCAGCCTCCTCGTCGACATACGACGTCCACTAGGGGCATCCCCCTACTATTCGATGGCTCCACTAACACCTCCTCCTCCTAATTATCGCCGGTGATCGCCTGCTCCTCATTGCGGATCTGGTACTATGAGCGGACCTTTCGTTACGGCCGCTGTCGCCTTCCACCCGGCATTTTGTCGAGTGCCTGCAATGACAAAGATTAAAATAGTTAGCATAAATAAATGACAAGTACTTGTAAAGAAACATAATTGCAAGGTAATAATAATAACAATATAGTATTACATGAATTAGAAATTATCTCCGTGAACGGCAATATGGCTGGTGTGTAGTCGTCATCACTATTGTCATCATCACTGTCAATATTGTTGAGCTCTCTTAAGTGTCGGGCATCATCTCCATCGTCATCATCTCCATCGTCATCATCATCTACATCATCCTCAACAACTCCATCACGCACCATCTGCCATCGCTCAAGGATTCATAAGTCCTCAGCATCCTGCACCTCATCACCCTCGTCCTCATCAATGTCGTTGTCTACTTCCATGCCCATCAGCGAAAGAATGCCTATCTCCAAACTCCCTTCTAGCACTCCGGTTGATAGAACTCATCTGTCTTTGGGTCAAAGTTGTAATCATCATCGTTTGGGACAGCTTTACCACGCAGCGATACCAAGTGCACAAGGCTCCAACCCGCAAGCTTCTCATCTTTTTGGCATGCCCATGGGAGGTAATAAACTTGCGTGGCGTCTCGGTTAGCCACAATATAGACATCATCTCCTTTATAGTTGGAATCCTGTCAAATTTCAACTTGCCCAATCTTAAGGTCTTTTTTCATGACATCAGGATCGAACCAATGGCATTTGAATACCACTAGCTTAAAAGCTTTGGCACCCAAAAATTTGAGCTCGTATATCTCTTCAACTATGACGTAATAGTCCTTCTCATCCGTGCCGGGCGTACAAACTCCACAGCACGTGGTTTTTAGGTTGGCCCGACTCTCCTCGTAGCTTCTTGTGCTAAAGCGATAGCCATTCACATCATAAATGGTGAATGAATTGACCCTATGGGAGAAGCCACCGCCTACCTATTTCAATTTATCACTCATTTCTGCATTCGACTGGGCCTGCAAGGTCAGGACAGGTAGATCGTTACATTAGTCGCTCCTAGGAGCAAAGTGGAATCTCAAAGTCAGAATGAGGTTATTTTGATGGTACCTTTGTATAGAACCAGGAAATGAAATCAGGCACACCATGTCTAAGAAGATGGTCTTCTTCTTGCTCGGTTGGAGCCCTATTGCCTCTCCAGTGTTCATTAATATATTCCCTAAAAAAACAAGAGACAAGAGGGTCGGATCGATAGATGGAGGATAGTGACGGCGTATGTAACAAGCTCATTGAGAACTTACTTCTGATAAGGAATGCATTCATCAAGGTTCAACAACAAGTAGCTTATGATAATGTGTCACTCATCATGGGTCAATTTCTTGTTGGTACCTGCACTTCCTCATCCGAGATCCCCTTGGAAAAGGCTGAGGTTCATGAGTTCTCATCGGTATTATAACGAGGGGTTGGATTGTGCACGCTGGGAAGTTTCTCAGTATAGTACGCCTGTGTGAAGCTCGACACCTCCTCCAGAATGAATGCCTCTACCATGGAAGCCTCAATTTTGGCTTTATTTCTACACTTTTTCCAAAGAAGCTCTAGACACCTCTCGATTGGATAGCACCAACGGGCCTGCACGGGCCCCCTAACCGTGCCTCGCGCGGTAGGTGCAAAATCAGATGCTGCATCGACAGGAAGAAGCTAGGTGGAAATATCATCTCGAACTTGCAGAGCAACAGAGGTGTAGCCTTCTCTAGGTCAAGACAAACGTCCTCAGATAACTCCTTGCCACAAAGCTGGTGGAAGAAAAAGCTCAACTCTGCCAGGATGTGCCACACTGGCTCAGGGAGGTATCCCCGGGTCATCGCAGGAAGGATCCGCTCAATCCATATGTGGAAGTCATGACTCTTCATCCCTAAGACTTTCATAGTCTCCAAGTTCATCCCCTACTTAGATTCACCGCATACCCATCAGGGAACTGTAGCATCTTGATCCACTGCAGTACTTCCTTCCTATCAGGCCTTTTCAGGATGTAATCGGCCGGGCCCTTTTTCCATTTCTTGCCTGGCACAGGGGTCTTCATCACTAGCTTTGATCTATCATAAATCCTTTCCATGTCTAGTCTAGCCTTAACATTGTCCTTTGACTTCTTACCAATGTCCATGAGTGTTGCCCAGAGTGCCTCGGCGACATTCTTTTCTGTGTGCATTACATCGATGTTGTGTGGAAGAAGAAGGTCCTTGAAGTATGGTAGCCTAGTCAAGCATGATATATGAGTCCACATGTGGTCGTTACCATATCCAATAAAACCACCATTCTTTTTATCAATTTGGAGGGCCTCTATCTCAGCAAGGACGTCAGCAGGGCTCTTAACCTGAGGAATGGGGTCGATGACTCGAACACCTTTCGTGAAGTGCTTTTCATCTCGTCACAATTCATGGTTCTGAGGCAGGAATTGCCGATGTTTGTCAAAAGAAGAATACTTGCCACCCTTGGCCAGCCAGGTGAACATCACATCTGCCTTGCATGTTGGGCAAGGGAACTTCCCGTGAACAGACCACACGCTGAATAAGCCATACGCCAGGAAGTCATGCATTAAATACTGGTACCACACATGCATTATGAAGTTCCTCTTTGTAGCTCAGTCATACGTCAGTACCCCCTCTTCCCAAGCATGTTGCAGTTCATCCCACACTGGCTGCATGAATACACCCATATTGTTGCCCGGGTGTCCAGGTATTATCAGTGTCAAGAACATGTTCCTGGGTTCAAACATGACGCCGAGGGGAAGATTGAGGGGGATCACGAACATGGGCCAACAAGTGTACGGGATCCAAATGGGTTGAACCCATCTGTTGCCAGTGCTACATGTACATTCTGAGCCTCCATAGCCTTGCCAGGATTCATGTCATCGAAATGATTCTATGCATCACCATCCGCTGGGTGTACCGTCTTGTCACTATATCTTTTCCCATTCTTGTGCCACGTCATCTGTTTCGCGGACTCCTCTGTCATGTACAGCCGTTGGAGCCTCTGTAGGAAAGGAAGGTGCCGTATGACCATCTTGGGGATCTTAGATTGTTTCTTCTTGACATCACTATCTTCTACCTCCACAAACCTAGAGGTTTTACACTTTGGACAGTGTGTTGCTGTCTCGTGGTCTCCCCTGAACAGGACACACCCCTTCGGACAAGCTTGGATCCTCTCATACGGCATCTGAAGTGCACAAAGGAGCCTCTATGACTCATACGTGTTCTTCGGTAGGGTGTGAGGATCCAGAAGCAGTTTGCCAACAACTGTCAACACGAGATCGAAGCCGTCTCGACTAATGCCCAGTTGCAACTTCAATGATATTAGGCGTGAAATGGCATCCAGTTGCGAAACCATTGTCTTCTCGTGAAGGGGCTTCTGTGCCACCTTCATCATGGTGTAGAACGCCTTTGTGGTTTCCTCTAGATCTTCATCCACCTCCATTCCTTCAACGAACCGTGCATCTTGAAAGTCTGCCATCATGTCTGCCATCCCGGCATCTGCATCATGCTCCTCGAGGAGGGTTCACCATGGTGGATCCAGCGGGTATAGTTTGGAACAAATCCGTTATTGTGAATATCTACTCCCACCTGACGCTTTCATTTCTTTTTTTGTTCTTACACTTGCTGCAGGGACATGGCATCCGACTCGACCCTTTAGCAATTGGGCCAAATACATGCTCTAGGAAAGCATCGGTCCCCCTAACCCATTCCGAGCTCTTACTTGCGAAGCTCGTGTACATCCACTCATGGTCAGCCATCATCTGTCATGCGCCAATGTAAGTGAGTAATAAAACTAGCATTTGCATCTACAATGCATTCCTACCATCTAATAGGTGAAGGATAGGTCCTAATCCCACCCGAGGATGCGTAGATGAGGTTAGCTTCCATGCTCCGCTCCCGTCCAAGATGGAATTTCGACAGCACCTCCCCGCTGTTCTCCCGATACACGTCCCGGCGGGGAGAGTGTGTATCTAGAGAACAATGGGGAGTGCTACCAAAACTCTGACTCGAACGGGAGAGGAACATCGAAGCTAACCCATCTACGCATCCACGAGCTGTCAAAAAAACATGGACAATCCAAAAGAGATACCGTCGCAGATATGCACTAATCAGCATAGCAACGACCGCGTATCCCTTTTGGACGGGAGATGCCTAACTCGGTTACACGATCTACGTACGACAACAGTAAGGAAGAGAGGTCATTTATACCTAGGGTGGCTGCACAGAGGTGAGTCGGTGCACGAACACGATTAGGGTCGCCGAGGTGCTCCGGGTCCCCTCCGACATGTCCTGCTCTGCAAAACAAGAAACACATCACTATTAGCTGAAAAATTTGACAGAATCTCCCCTGTACGGGGAGGTTTCCAAAACCTGCAAGAAAAGTCGACATGAAGGCCAACGTCCATATTTGGGGCACGATGGCCCACACATCCAAAAACCCGGCATGAAGGCCGTCAACGACACATACGACACGAAGGCCATCAATGACATACATGGCATGAAGGCCGACAACCGAGGGGAAGGGTTATACCTTGGGTGGCGGTGGAGTTGAGCGACGTGGTGCTGGGGTCACCTTCTTCTCCGGCAACGCGCGGGGATGCGTACGGGGGCGAACGTCAAGGGCGGTGACACTAGCTCACGTGGACCAATGACGAGGGCGTAACAATGGCGACCGAAGTGGCCAGCGGCCGAGCCTCCTCCTTCTCCTCCCTTCTCCTTCTTCCTTATCCCTCCTCCCTTCTCCTTCTTCCTTCTCCTTTCTCCCTTCTTCTTCCTTCTTCCTCCTCCTTATCCTTCTACCTTCTCCCTTCTCCCTTCTTCCTTCTGCCTCCCCCTTCTCCTCCCTTTTCCTCCTTTCTTCTCCCTAGGTTCCTCCTCCTCTCTACAGCAACTACAGGCGGCGCGGGGGCTTGGCCCCTTCTTCCTCGACGCCAGGGTTGTGGCCAAGCCGCCGGCAATGGTGGGGCAAGGCCAGCCGAGGGTGGCCGGGGGCTGTGCTGCGGGCCGGTGAGGAGGTAGGGGGTGGACGGGGGCGGCGCTGTGGGCCGAGGCGGGGGACGCCGAGAGCGCAGGACGCCGGGGTGGGGGACGCCAGGCGGCCGGGGCATGGGACGCCGGGCGGCGGCGAGGAGGACAGCGGCGCCAGGGCGGGGGACGTCGGGGTGGGGGCGTGGGCGCAGGGTCTGCAAGGCGGGGGTGGAGGTAGGAGGACGAGCGGCGGAGGTTGGGCCACGCGATGGCGGCAACGGTTAGCCACGCGGACGGTGGCGGCGGGCCGCGCGGATGGCGGCGGAGCGTGCGTGCGAGTGTGGCGGGCACGAAATAGCTCGGGCGGACCCGGAGCGGCGGCGGCGCGGAGGAGGTCGGGCGGCCGGAGCAGCGGCGGCGCGGTGGAGCTCGGGCGGCGGCGGCGGTGACGCAGGGAGCGGTGGGTGCGGCGGGCGGGTGTGAGGAGATAGGGTTTCCGTTTGGGCCGGTGGGCCTTTTTTCAATAAGGGCCTTTACCGAGTGCCCCTGACCAGGCACTCGGCAAAGGTATTTTTTATTTTTTAATAAAAACCTTTGCCGAGTGCCACGTAGGCCAGCACTCGGCAATTATATTTTTTATTTTTTTAATAAAATCCTTTGCCGAGTGCCACGTCGGCCAGCACTCGGCAAAAGCCTCTTTGCTGAGTGCCGGCGCTGGCACTCGGCAAAGCATAATATTTTTTTTGTTTTTTCTTCCTAGTTTTCTTCCTAGTTTTACTGTCCTAACTTTTAAAGTTGAGATGTATTTACTGTATCAAAGCCCCATAAAAAAACTGGGAAGAAAAAACAAAAAAATATTATGCTTTGCCGAGTGCCAGCTCCGGCACTCGGCAAAGAGGCCTTTGTCGAGTGCTGGCCGACGTGGCACTCGGCAAAGGCTGTCTCCCTGGCTGACCCTAAGCCCGTCATGTTGCAAGCCGTTTACCGAGTGCCTGTCACTCAGCAAAGGTGGCTCCTTTGCCGAGTGCCTAATGGCAGGGCACTCGGCAAACGTGACGGCCACAGATGCCGTTTGTGCAGGCCCTACTTTGCCGAGTGCCACGCTTTGCCTAGTGTCTGGCTCGCGGCAAAGATCCCATTTGCCGAGTGCTTCGCTTTGCCGAGTGCGAGACACTCAACAAAGAAGTGCGGAGTCTGGCACTCGGCAAAGAGCCTCTTTTCCGAGTGCCTTTATTTTGACACTCGGCAAAGTTTGCGGCACTCGGCACAGCCCCCGTTTCCCGTAGTGTAAGTGACATTTTAGCACCAGACCTTTGCTCATAAGAAGAGGTATGCATCTTTGAGGACTTCAATTGTGTTTTCTGCACTCATGTCATTGAGGACGACCTACTACACACTTGCTCTTTCACTGTTCATTTGCGGTGGCCTGCTGGTACAGCTTGCAAATTCTCATACCCAATTCAGAGGAGGGAACGATCATTCTTGAAGGAATCAGAGATCAGTTAAGGGTTCCGTTCTACATGGAAATCATCATCACCGTGTGCTGGGCGATTTGGATGATGAGAAATGACATTATCTTCAGGAATAGAGCACATTGTCAGTAAAGCAATACAGAAACACGTTATTCACCCATTTATAGATCAATGGCAAGACAACTTTGTGTAATACTAGTTATTTTGTTCCTGACCTTTTTATTATAATTTTGTAAACAGTTTCACCACTCAGAGCAAGGAGGCAACACACTAGCTCCTGCGTGGCACCGGATCATGGACAGTGGCTACGGCTGGTGATCAGCCTTATGAAGTGTGGCAAATGGCAATACGAACACTACTGCTTCTATTATTTGATGATGGTTTGTATTTGTGTGCATGGCTGGGCGATTGATCTGAGTATTAGTGCTTTTTTCCTCTTCTTTGGTCATGGGTATGCTGATGAGCCAGTGTTGTTTGAATTAAACAACACAAAGTTATTGGAGGCCGGACGGGTGGGTGGAGAATTTAAGTAAGTATTTATGTGCAACCACTCCTTATTAGCATATAAATAGCTGGCTGGCACCTCCTATCGTCACAGAGCCTTATGTCCATCAAAAATGGTAGAAGAGCGAGTGAGGAGCCGAGAGGAGGGAGACAGCATAGGGTTACGAGGGTGCTACGCTAGCCATAAAATAAAACTTTTTAACCTCATAAACCTAGATCTACTGCTAGTTACAGGTTATGGGATTACCACTTGATGCGTAGGTGCAGCGGAAGATAACTCGATGTAGTTGTACGCGTCGCAGCAGGCAGTGCAGTTGCGTGGTCGTCCGTCAAGTTAACCCCCTCGTGCGGTTCGTCCCAGTGCTCCAGATGCAGCACCTCCGAGGAATCCCACACGTGCAGGGAATAAGCGATTCGCCTCTGGACTGCTAGGTCTGCGAGGAGCAGAAGGCGCGAACATGGGGAGGGCGACGGCGGCTGTTACAGGCGTGTAACCTCTCTAGCCGCGCCCCTTCCCCTTCCTTATATAGGCATCCCAAATGAGCTTACGAGTTGGAGGCCCATTAGTAACCCTAAGCCTTGTCTAATTGGGGTCGAACCTGAATTAGGCTTCCAGCCCCTTAAGCGTGCGACCCTATGGGTGCACGCACACATTGACATGGGCCGAATACTCCTACTCGCCCAATAGTTGATAGCGGCCTCTTGCAAGGCATGACAACTCCTATGTGCACACAAAGATCATATCAGACGAACCACTACGACCACATACAAGTTATTCCCATTGCCACTCGATATATGGTTCAACTCGTAGGTTAACACTTAACCCAAGCACGGCCATGCATTTGTTGATCCAATCACTTGAGTGATCCAGTGATATCTCTCTCGTGTAGAGAGAGGCAAATTCCATCTTGATTGTCTATGTCTCATAGCATTCTTCCCGACCACCCGAAGACCACCTTTATAACTACCTAGTTACGGAGTAGCGTTTGATAGTTCCTAAGTAGGCCGTTTCAAATCTTGAGTACATACCACAATCTTAGGTCTAGGGACATAATATACATGATGTGAATAGAGACTTTCTCATGTCGGGTCAGTCCAGCCTACATATCTCACATATGCCCACATTATTAGTTTGACATCTCCATGTCCATGACTTGTGAAACATAGCCATCAACTAATACATGTGCTAGTCTAATATTTAAGTGTGTTCTCACAAGAACACCGACCAGGGACTACTTTAGAATAACCATTCAAATAATTGAGTTCCACAGACAATTCATATAATCGCCAATCAGTACAAGTTGTCTATAATGGATATTCAGTGAACACTTTATTAATCATGGATACTATCAGAATATCATCATCTACATGATTAGCTCTAGAGCATATTCCTAACAGTCTTCCACTTGCACTATAGTTAATCTCTTAGATGTCTAATCCCCATAGACCTCATGTGCGCCTCATGCTTAGGTTGTGGAAGAGCCTTTGTCAAAGGATCTGCTACATTTAAATCCGTATGTATTTTGCACAATTTGATCTTTTCTCGTTTCATAAACTCTCGAATGAGATGAAACTTCCGGAGTACATGTTTGTTCTTCTGGTGATCACTAGGCTGCTTAGCCTGTGCAATCGCCCTATTGTTGTCATAATGTAAATTCAATGGCCTGACACATTCGGAAACACACCAAGCTCAATGAGGAATCTCCTCAACCAAACACCTTTCTTTGCAGCGCTAGAAGCTGCAATGTACTCAGCTTCTACTGTAGAATCAGACACCATCTCCTGCTTGGAACTTTTCCAGCTAACTGCACCACCATTTATTGTGAACACAAAACCTGATTGAGATAGTGAATCATCCCCGTCGGTTTGGAAACTAGCATCGGTGTAACTGTTACAACGAGCTCCTCCTCACCTCCATAGATTAGGAACACATCCTTAGTCCTTCGCAAGTACTTTAGGATGTTCTTAACAAGCATCTAGTGAGGTTCACCCAGATTAGCTTGGTACCTGCTTGCAACACTTAGAGCATATGAGACATCTGAGCGAGTACATATCATGGCATATATGATGGAACCAATGGCCGAAGCATATAGAACCTTACTCATATGGTTGTGCTCTTCATCTGATGAAGGACACTGCTTGTCACTAAAGCGCATACCATATGACATAGGCAAGAACCCTTTCTTGGACTGTTCCATGTTGAACCATTTTAACACCTTGTCAATGTACATGTCTTGGCTTAATCCTATTAGCCTTCTCGACCTATCTCTATAGATCTTAATTCCCAAGATGTATGCTGCTTCTCCTAAATCCTTCATAGAAAAACTATTATTAAATGAAGTCTTTACAGATTGCAAAATAGGAATATCATTCCCAATCAATAGTATGTCATCCACATACAAGATCAGAAACACAATAGGGTTCCCACTTTCCTTCTTGTAAACACAAGGTTCTTCTTCATTCTGACGGAAGCCAAACCCTTTGACGACCTCATCAAAATGAAGATTCCAACTCCGAGATGCTTGCTTTAATCCATAAATGGATTTCTTAAGCTTGCATATTTTTCCAGCATTTTTAGGATCAACAAAACCTTTAGGTTGTATCATATACACGTCCTCTTCCAAATATCCATTTAGAAAGGCTGTTTTAACATCCATCTGCCATATCTCATAATCGAAATATACAGCAATTGCTAGAATGATCCGTATAGATTTAAGCATCGCTACCGGCTAGAACATCTCGTCGTACTCAACCCCTTGAATTTGCCAAAAACCCTTTGCGACAAGCTGAGCTTTATAGACGTGAACATTTTTATCCATATCCTTCTTCTTCTTAAAGATCCATTTGCTCTCTATGGGTCTAACCCCATTAGGCGGGTCAACCAAGTTCCAAACTTGATTGTCTCCCATGGAATCTATCTCGGATCTCATGGCACTTTGCCATTTCTTCAAATCTGGATCCATCATAGCTTCCGCATAATCCGCAGGTTCGTCATCATCTAACAGTAACAAATCCCCACGCAATGCGTGAAGTCTTGCTGATCTTCGTGGTTGTGGTGGTGTCTCCACTGCTATGGGTGTCTCAACTTGATCTGCTACATTAGCATCACTCGTAGAGTCAGTCCCTACTGGCTCATCTTGAACTTCTTCAAGATACACCTTTTGTCCAATCTTTTCTCTTTTGAGAAACTCTTTCTCTAAGAAAACACCGTTTCGAGTAACAAACACTTTGCCCTCTGACCGGTTATAGACATAATACCCTAAAGTTTCCTTTGGATATCCCACGAAAAAGCACTTGTCCGATTTGGGTGTTAGTTTATCTGATATAAGTCGTTTGACATAAACTTCATAACCCCAAATTTTTAGAAAAGATAAACTGGGACTCTTACTAGTCCACATCTCATATGGTGTCTTAACTACGGACTTAGATGGTACTCTATTCAATGTGAAAACGGCTATTTCTAGAGCGTATCCCCAAAACGATAAAGGTAGGTCCGACTGGCTCATCATCAACCGAACCATGTCCAACAAGGTCCGATTACGTCACTCAGACATGCCGTTTCTCTGAGGCGTTCCAGGTGGCGTAAGCTGTGGAACAATTCCACAACTCTTAAGATGATTGCTAAACTCATGACTTAGATATTCACCTCCATGATCAGATCGCAAGGCCTTGATCTTCTTGCCACGTTGATTCTCTACTTCATTCTGAAATTATTTGAACTTTTTAAATGTTTCAGACTTATGCTTCAGTAGGTAGACATATCCATATCTACTAAAGTCATCAGTAAAAGTTATGAAGTATTGAAATCCGCCTCTAGCTGTCATGCTCATTGGTCCACATACATCAGTATGTATAAGTTCCAACAAGTCAGACGCCCTCTCAGGAAATCCTTTGAATGGCGCCTTGGTCATCTTGCCTAGCATGCAAGCCTCGCATGTCTCGTATGATTCAAAATCAAACGAAGTTAGAAGACCATCATCATGGAGCCTCTTCATGCGATTCTCACTTATATGACCCAAACGACAATGCCACATATAGGTAGGACTTAACTCATTAAGCCGAGGCCATTTAGCACTAACATTACAGACAGGTGCAACATCAAGATTTAAAATAAATAACCCATTCACAATGGATGCAAAAGCCACAAACATGTCATTCTTGGAGATCACACAACCATTGTCTTTACTCACAAAATAATAACCATCCTTCATCAAACATGAAGGTGATAAATGTTTCAACTTAAGCTAGGAACAAAATAACAATTATTCAATTCCATAATAAATCCTGATGGCAGGTGAAGTTGCATTGTCCCGACGTTCAACGCAACAACTCTTGCATTATTGCCCACGCGGAAGTCAACCTCTCCATTTTCAACACTTCTACTTCTTATCATTCCCTGCATCGTATTGCAAATATGACCAACCGATCCGGTATCAACTACCTAGGAATATATATATGAGTTAGCGAAAAAAATGTCTGTAACATGAACAACAAGGGTACAAGTAGCAGTATACCGCCGCCATCCTTCTCTAAGGACGCCAAGTACTCCTTGCAATTCCTTTTCTAGTGACCTTTCCCCTTACAATAAAAGCAATCAGAATTTATAGATGGTCCAGCCTTAGCAGCAGATGGGTTCGGCTTAGAGATCTCATCTTTAGCCTTGCCCTTCTTCTTGCCCTTCCTCTTGAACCAAGGTCTGTTCTGGATTGCCAACACTTGGCTACTGCCGGCACCTTTCTTGATGTTGGCTTTTGCTGTTTTCAGCATACCACACAGTTCACTCAAGCCTCTCTCTACCCCATGCATATGGTAGTTCGAGATGAAGTTTCCATAGCTAGGTGGAAGAAACCAGAGGATAAAATCAGTAGCTAACTCTTGGCCGATTGGGAAGCCTAGCTTCTCTAACCTTTGAGTGTAACCAACCATCTTGATTACGTGTGGTCCTACTGCTACAACCTCTGCAAGCTTGGTTTCCACAATCGCCTTAGAGATATTGAACCTCTCAGTCCTTGCCTGCATGCGGAACATCTCCTCAAGTGCCACGATCATATCATTCGCTGAGTGATTGTTATCAAACTGCATCTGCAGATTAGATTCCATGGAAGCAAGCATAAGGCAACTCACTTCAAGATCAGCACCGCATGCTTTCCTGTAACCAGTTCTTTCAGCAGCAGGTGCATTTTCTTCAGGCTCATCTGGTAATGGGGTGTCTAGAATATCTTCCTTTTTCTCAGCCCTGAGAACAATTCTCAGGTTGCGGATCCAATCTGCGTAATTTGTTCCATTCAACTTATCTTTCTCAAGAATTGTAAGCAAAGAAAATGGGGGTTGATTGCGAGCGGCCATCTACAACAAAAGTAATGCAAAATACTAAGACAATGTATCCATGAAGGAGTAAATTATATGAAATAGAATATACTCCCACTAAAATCAATATCCCTCAATTGATACTTAGTGATTCAAGACCCACAACTAACATCCCGACCAGTGAGCTTTAGCATCACCGCTGGTCGGTATGGTAAATTGGTAAGCAACACCTTGCTAATCATCTCTGATATGACTCTTGTTGTTGGACTAGCATCCCTATGCCGAACACTCAACCTTACCAAGCTTCAAGATCCCTAACCGTTAGGATGACCTTGTTCAAGTAACCAAACCTTCTTGCAGTAACTATCCGATACAAACCTGCCTAGTCGAGGAAAACCAGTGGCACCCTAATTTCATATTCCCACCACCGATTGTACAAGACTTATGACAGTGTAAGGTTTGGGGAAGCATTCAACTTAAACATTACTGAGGGATCGTTCTACTTCACTACTGCACTCATATAGACAAAAATATAATAGCATGTGAAAGTAGAACATAGTAATGAGAATCACATTCACACATAGTGACATGGTATGGCCCTTAATCAAATGGTGATCTCCATCTCCATCATCTTGTCCATCATGGTGATCTCCATATCCATGGTCTATGTGTGCTATCCTTCTTGTGATGAGTCCTCCAAGAACTATTTTACCGCAAGCTATACTAATTACATAGTCGTGTAATCACAAGATGGCGCGCAGGCCAATACATCAAATGGCAACACATATGGCTCCAGCCGTGTTGCTTACATGACTCGCAAGCCATGAAAAATTACATACATACACATGGGCCATACCAATTACAACATACCCTAAAAAACAAGTTAGGCGTAGAACGATTCTATGCGCATACGACAGGTAGCAACGGTGGTCCCGCTGGCCGGTCAGCGGGCGGGGGGTCGAGGGGGAGGACGAACCTGTGAATTACACAGATCGCATCTATGGAATTGCTATGAAAATCTCATCAGATTGATGTCATCAACCTGAATCCGAACCATTCAGAGTCCCACTATTTTCACTAGATCAATCCCATTGATCTATGCCCAACATGTATGATCTTACGTGTATCACTTAAGTCAGATGGCGGATTAAACCGACCAGTATGAGTAGATCGTTACACGGCCACGCATCAAGAGCACGAAAACAAATTGAGTTTCCATCTACCACCCCATTTCACAAATTGATCTAATCAAACCGTGCAACCAAGACTAGCAGATCGCATCTACTAACTTTGCATATCATCTATATGCCATAATCCGAGCCTATAACGAACAGCTTCGGCTCCGATACCACTGTAGGGTCATAAGGGTGATACGCTAGTTATAGGTTACGGGACTACCACTAGACATGCAGGTCCAGCGAAAGACGACTCGATGTAGTCGTACGCGTTGCAGCAGGCAGTGCAGTTGCGTGGTCGTCCATCACGTCAACCCCCTCACGCAGTTCGTCCCAGTGCTCCATATGCAGCACCTCCAAGAAATCCCACACGTGCAGGGAAGAAGCAATGCGCCTCCGGACTGCTAGGTCCGCGAGGAACAGAAGGCGCGAATGTGAGGAGGGCGACGGCGGCTGTTAAAGGCGTGTAACCTCTCTGGCTGCGCCCCTTCCCCTTGCTTATATAGGCGTAGAGGCCCATTAGTGATGAGGACATCACTCCATTGGATGCACAAGATTATCCTCCGCTGGACATTTAAGGTCCAATCACAAGAGCTTATGCACGATAATTAAATTTACAGGTGAGCTCGTTCTTAAGGAAGTCTTTTTATGATTTTGACAATAGATTGCTACCTAATGATTACATTATACTTAGGAATCATGGAGAGGACCAAGGGATGCATAAGGGATGGCTTGGAGGCGTGGAGGACCAGCAAGGGCGCCCAAGTCAAGGTGGAGACCCAAACCGAGTCGACTTCGAGCCTGTTTCGGAGTCCAAGACTAGTGTGGAGTAAAACGGACGCCCAGGATGCATCCGGACTCCGTTTTTGATGATCCACCTATGGATGGAAAGATAATTTCATAAGGAAGCCAATAGCATTGGTTTCAGGTCAAAATTACTTCGGAGTCATCAGGAAACATTGAAACAATTTAGCATCCAGAATCTATTCCGATGCTGCATCACCGTTTTTGATCCGTTGGGCCGTGTATCATTGTTGAGCCCATTAGGGGGCACATCCAGGGGTGGCGACGACCCTTAGACCTCTATAACCAGCCGCCGCCTCTCTCGTTAGGTTTTGGGTTTTGATTAGATTATTCTGTTCACAACAGTTTCGCTGCGCCGTCGGTTTGGGAGACCCCAACTCGTGAGATTAATCTTTCATCTGCAATTGGTTGCATTCTTTCGTGTTCTTGCTTGTGTTCTTCAATTAGCAGGCAAAGGACTCAGCCTTCTTGGCGAGGTCAACTGTGCTTCAACGGTCGATAACCAGAGGAGACGTGGTGCTATGATTGCGGGGTTCAGAGCCGAGTAGTTCGGAAGCCGGATCGAATTATGTCGTGATTCCACCAAATCGAGAGTTATTAGAACCTTTCGGAAGATCGGGAACCCTAGTTCACATCAATTAGTAACCCTAATCCTTGTCTAATTCAGGTCCAACCTAAATTAGGCTTCCAGCCCCTTAAGCGTGTGACCCTATGGGTTCACGCACACATTGACATGGGCCGAGTACTCCTACTCGCCCAATAGTTGACAGCGGCCTCTAACAAGGCGTGAAAACTCCTATGTGCACGCAAAGATCATATCAGACGAACCACTACGACCACATACAAGTTATTCTCTTTGCCACTCGATATATGGTTCAACTCGTGGGTTAACACTTAACCCAAGCACGGCCATGCATTTGTTGATCCAATCACTTGAGTGATCCAGTGACATCTCTCACGCGTAGAGAGGGGCAAATTTCATCTTGATTGTCTATGTCTCATAGCATGCTTCCCGACCACCCAAAGACCACCTTTATAACTACCCAGTTACGGAGTAGCGTTTGATAGTCCCTAAGTAGGCCGTTCACATCTTGAGTACATACCACAATCTTAGGTCTAGGGACATAACGTACATAACGTGAATAGAGACTTTCTCATATCGGGTCAGTCCAGCCTACATGTCTCACACGTGCCCACATTATTAGTTTGACATCTCCATGTCCATAACTTGTGAAACATAGCCATCAACTAATACATGTGCTGGTCTAATATTCAAGTGTGTTCTTACAAGAACGCCGACCAGGGACTACTTTAGAATAACCATTCAAGTAATTGAGTTATATAGATAATTCACATAATCGCCAATCAATATAAGTTGTCTATAATGGATATTCAATGAATATTTTATTAATCATGGATACTATCAGAATATTATCATCTATATGATTAGCTCTACGGCATATTCACAGGTACTGTCATTAGCGTTTCTACGGAGTGGGATGCACCTGGACTTTAGCGAACAAAGTACCAGCACACCCGTGTGGTGCAGTGTCACGGTGATGCCCGATGGACCGCTGGAGGGCTGTGGCATACGGGCTCAGGCAAGGGAGGATTGTTGCAAGTGTCTGCGTGGGTAATTGTTTTTACAGAGAGGGAAACTAATGGCCTCAAAATATGCTCTTAGTATGCCGCGGAGTATGTACTTCCATGAGCCTTCTACATGCTAAATTGTTCTGACTGCGATTGCATTGAGTTGCATGTTTGCACATGATGAGTGTTGAGCTTGCAATGGCAGCTGCACTAAGCTTCATCCTCTCATGCCATTCAAATAGATAAGATCATGAGATGCACGCCTTCGACTACATTGTTGTACTCATGACTGATGCATAAAACCATTTTAGTTACCAAAACTATATTTGTATTTCTTAAGAAAAAAAGACGAGGACAATATGGTACACGACCGTATGTATTATGACATTGCATCCTTCCTTCCTATAAGTAGAGCTGGCCTCTCACATTGTGACCGTCACCACCAACAGCTAAAACTGCAAATGTTTGACACCATTCAGCTGCCAAGACAAGAATGAGGGACCTAATAATAAGTGGAGGAATGCAGGAAAACACGCTGTGGGTCACGTTCTTTGGAATAGGATATGATGCAACAGGAATTTAGGTCCAAGGAGTCGTGCGCATGTTTGGCGCTACTATATGCTGCAACCGAGCTGTGTAGGTTAGGATGGTGATCCCATCTGGCGCTGGTGCAGTTTCCCATGCTTGTTTGTCCGCTTCTTTGGAGCTAAGCGCTGTACAATTGATGTCTCGCAGCAGACGACTCTGTCTGTGGAGCGGATGGCTAACCTAGCCAAGAAGAGGCTAACCTAGCCAAACGCCCTGTACAACGGACCGACCGGGCGGTGATCGGTCTTACGGCGGGCGCCGTGCACACGCACCGGCCCGCTAGCCAACCCGGTGGACCGGCGACTTTCGTGCCTGTACTCCTGTGTAGGCCCTGCTTAGCTATGATATTCACATACATGCCTAATGGTGCTGGTTGGGATGGGCGTTGGAATGGGGTTGTGGGGGGGTGGGGGGACATAAAGAATAGGTTTGGTTCCTCAGCTGATTTTGGCTTGTCCCGCTCATGCAAGCAAAGCATTGACTCAGTAGTTGGTCGAGGCTAGTCAGCGGTGCCACTCTAGACTACCCATTATGCATCTAATGTTGAAATTAAGGTCCGTTTGGCACAACCTTCACTAGTCGAACAACTTGTTTTTGGACAATCTGCCCACGAGAGAAGCTTATGTGCTAGCCATTTTTGTGTACTGATTGGCAAGACAGTTTTTCATCATAGGGAAAATATCACATTAACACACTTGCCTTTATTTTCTCTTTACTTAAAAAACAGACGAGGACAATGGTACACGACCCTTAGGCCCGTACCATGCAATTGCAATAGCTAGTCTCTCACATTGTGCCCATTTCCACCAACAGCTAAAACTGCAAATGTTTTACTCCTTTTTGGCTGCCAAGATGAGAATGAGAGACCTAATAAGTGGGGGCGGGCATGAAACACGTTGGTGGCTCACGTTCTTTCGAGAAGGATGCAATAGGAATTTAGGTCTGAGGAATCACTGCTGGTGTTGTGCAATGAGCTCCACAAGTTCCGCGAACGACAAACTAAGAGCTTGGCAATCCATCTCGCTCAACATCATCACACTGATGGCAGGCTAAGCTTAGTAGATGCCTCACAAGTCACGTGCCCGTCATGTGCGCCCGGGCAACGGGTTGGGCCATGCTGGCCAGTCCACGTCCACAAAAATCATGCTGACCTATATGACACACACAAATAAGGTATATGAATGCAATTTGATAGTCCATGGACCTATATGACACACACAAATAAGTCTATGCGTCTACGGTGCATTTCGCTCTTTATACATCTGTCGATATTTTATATGAAAGAGAAAGCACAGATGTGAGCATCGATGCCAATTCCATGTGGATATACTAGTTCGTCAGTATGGGTTCCGTCCACATGTGGAGACTTTGTTCTATAAAAAAGTATCTTACTGACACAGCATCAGTGTTACATGATCTTCGATACATGCTTTTGATTTCAGCAAGGGCACCTGCAATGGATTGCATCGAACTTCTCTTTCTTTGCTTGAGCACTGGTTGCTGCAAAACTATGGATAGTCTTAAGGAACAAGCCGAGCAGTCGTCACATTAAGCCAAGCAACCATGAAGGCCTGTCAATCAAACACTGTTTCTATCAATTTCCTCGCTGAGCTTGACGACACGAGCTCTAGTGCAAGAACCAAACAATCCCAAAAGATTTTCGTTGCATCCCACTCTCTCTCCCTGTACACGACTGGACATATATGTAAACTTACTGTCGATATTTTCTTATGGTTCTATTCTTCTCGCGACCCACACTCGTTAATTTGTGACTACACACGGTAGCTTGTGAAGTTGTTGTTATTTATGAGGAATCATGTACATGTGGTGACATATTTGGGTGGTGACTTTGAGTTCTTCACCTACCACTCTCAATGACATTAACAACTGATCTTAAGTGACAGCAGAGTAAACCTTTGCCAATAAATAGCTAGCTAAGGATGTTATCGATATTGCCATCACCAAAGTCTAAAAATGCAGTTGTGTAGACTAGAATGCGAGAGAAATGGAGATGGACAACAACATATATGGCCTCGTATCTTCGAGTGAGATGCAACAGGAACTCGATTCAAAGAGCTTGTTGGTCACCTAGCTCCACCTTTTACATTCCATCGTACATTAAACTACAAAATCGTACACATTATGTCCTCGTAGCGTAAAAGCATGCCGCGCTTGCTATGTTGCTGTGGGAGCTTGTCAAGTCGGAACAGAGCACTAAGCAGTAATCTCTGAAGGAGTTGCAAGGCCACTACTCAGAAGCTCCGCCATTAATCTTCACTGCTTAGTCATCCAAAAAACTGCTCTTGCATGTCATTATATGTTAAGAGGAGCACGAAGAGGCGTGTGTGTCATTGTGTGGCTGCCTGTCTGCCACCACCATCGTATCCACCTCTTTTATAAACCGTCAGTACTATTTTTAGACTAATAGTAGCATATATTGTTTCATTTTAGTGGTTTTTAAATTCGTACATTTGGTCTATTATGAGCCATGAGAAATTGTATGATGTCTAGGAAAAAAATATATGAACCATATATTGGAAGAAATCGAAGGCTGCTAGGAGATACCAATATGGATACTAAAAATACGAAGATAATACCGAAATTGATGAGAGGATATCAAAATGAGTGAGACCTGATCAGGATTTTTATTATATGTAATTAAATTTTGATAAGGATGAAATAGTAATGTCATTGTCATCCATCAAGGGTAAAATTGGAATTTCTATCCCATCTATACACTACCGAAAACAGGTTCTTTGCCGATTGTCAGGCTCATTGCCATGTGTTGAATTCCAGGCCAGAGGGTCAGCACTGGTTTTTTTTGAGTTTTTTTGATTCGTAATTAGCCGAGTGCCCGATAAATGACACTCAGCGAAGACGGCCTTTGCCGACAAGGGCTCTGCCGAGACCCTTTTGTTGAGTGTAACACTCGGCAAAGGCTTTGCGGAGTGCAAAAAAGTCTTTACCGAGTGCTTTAGGCACTTGGCAACGATCTGGCTCTCGTAGTGATCGTCTCACCGGTCCCTCATTTCTCCCCGTCTCTCTCCCTCTTCTATTCTACAAGCACCACGACATGTACATCTGGATGCTGCAAGGGGGACTCAAAACCTAGCCTGGGATGATCTTGCTAGATCTCTTTCTACAATCTTAAAGCCTAGAATTGCTTGTCAAGTGCACACCCAGCCAACATCTCTAGGAGCAACAGGAGAGATCAGCAGGATTTGCTTGTGATGGCTTCATCGATGCTTGAAGCTTCTCTTTCCTGGTCAGCATGGTTTGCATGGAACACTATGGGTGGTCTAAACATGGCAACTAGTCGTCAGATTAAACACCGAAGCAACCTTGCTCAGTTTGACGAGGCAAGCTCCGGTGCAAAAACCAAACAAGCCCAAAGATTCATGTTGCATCCCACTCTACATATACGATTGGACATGTTCACCCAGCCACCGTCAATATTTTCTTGTAGCTCTCGTTTTCTCTGAACTCACTCTCAATAGTTTGTTTATCACTGCAAGCAATTGCATGAGTAGTTATAGTTATTTATAACGAAAAATGTATATGTGGTTACATGGCTGTGGAGACTTTTAGTTCTTCACCTACCAGTCCAAACAACACTAATGGTTGATCTTAAGTGACATTAGAGTGAACCTTGCTTTTAAATAGCTAGGTAAGGTCAGTGGCTAAAATTTCAGCTGCCAAGATGAGAATGAGAGATTGAAGCAGATATGGACAATAATGAGTTGTGTGGCATCTAGATATGTCTTGTTTCTTGGAGTGTGACGCAGCAGGAATTTGGCTCAAAGAGAGTGCTGCTCGCAACAGGAACTCGGAACCAGGAGCTTGTCAATTATTCCCTATGTCGCTACATATGAAATAGGCTGAGCAGCAGATGCTGTCTGTGTGGATGAGCGCTAAGCTAGCCGAGAGTTTTAAAAAAATGCTCGGAAAGAAAATAAGACAGTCTAATACACTTGTGTAGCTTTTGATCAGCATCAAGTTTAAATCGTGTACACACGGACAGGTCCATGAATCGATTCGGATCCACACCATTAAACAAACACTCATAGAGCCATACTTTAGTTTTTTATTCTTATAAGCGCAAAACAGGTTAGGTGGTGATTGATGTCGGCTAAAGTAATAATCGTGATTGATCTCAACCCCAGCAATCGTTCCTGCTAGGGCGGGCACTGGGCGTGCAAGAGCCGGCCTGTCCGGAATCCGCTCTAGACTACCCACAATGTCTTCTGCGCTGAAAATTAATACATCCATATGCACTGTGTCGATGTGGTATATGAGTATATGACAAGAGCACACATGTGAGCATCGATGCCAATTCCACATAGATAGTAGTTCATCGGTATTGGTTCCTTATTATACATATGGAGACTTTGTGCCAGAAGAAAAAAAATATCTTATTTACTCGGCACTGAGGCGCAGAGATGATCTGCAGGATTTGCTTATGATTTCAGCAGGCCAGCAGTGGCACCAGCTATGGCTTCCATCTATGCTTCAACATTCTTTTTCCTGGTTTGAGAATTGGTTGCATTGCATTGCATCACTAAGGTTAATCTAAGCACGCCAAACGGTCATCAGATTAAGCCCGGAAGCAACCACGTTCGTCAATTAAACTTGTGTTCGGACTGGTTTCCTTGCTTAGTTTAGCGAGACAAACTCCGGTGAAAAACCCAAACAACAAGCTCAAAAATTCCCATTGCATCCCACTCCGTATAATCCTTATATACGATTGCACATCCAAACCATGCCATCAATATTTTCTTCTGTGTCTCTCCTCTTCTCCCAGCCCACTCTCATTAGTTAGTTTATCAGCAATAATAGCGTGAGAAATTATAGTTATTTATAAGGAAAGACGTATACATGTGGTCACATGTTTGGGTGGAGACTTTTAGTTCTTCACCTACCAATCCAAACGACACTAATAGTGGATCGTAAGTGACGATGGAGTAAACCTTGCCTATAAAAAGCTAGGTAAGGTTATATCTATGCCATGACTAATAGCTAAAATTTCAGGTGCCAATACGATTGAGAACGAGAGATTGAAGCGAAATACGGGCAATAATATGTGTAGTGTGCCGTCCATATATGGTGTTGTCTCTCGAGTCAGGCGCAACAGGAACTTGGTTCAAAGAGAGTGCTTCTTACGTAGCTCTAATCTGTGAAATGAGACATGCATTAAGCTACAAAATCATACACATTAGGTGCTTACAGCACAAAGGATGCGGCGCTCGCTCTGTGCTGTTCGCATATATAGCTCCACTTAGTGAAATGAAACATGCATGGATTAAGCTACAAAATCGCACGAATTGGGTGGTCAGACGCCGCACTTGCTCCGTTGTTTGGAGCAGATCACTAAGCACCAATTGGATATATATCATTATTTTGTCGTGCTATTGTTTTTTAATGGATCATTTTTTCATATAAATTGTGGTAAAATCTATTATCGTAATTTTTTATCTTGGATCTGCCACTATGAGTACTTATTTATGGGCAAAGATGTGCATACGTAGTTACATGCTAATGCAACATTCAGTCCGTATGTCACCAATAATTGATCTTTTTTTTAAACTCGCCAATACTTAAGTGACTGATAGAGTACATCACCTTTGTCTATACATATCTACAGCCGACTATGTCATGACCAACGACTATATGTTACAGAAGTTGTCTGCGAATCATTTCTATTGATGAGATGAGAATGAGATATTGTGCGCATGTCATTGTATTGCCAAGACGAGAATGAGAGATTGAAGTGTGTAGACAATTCAAGAACAAATGAATGGATCATTGGACCATGTTTATGGGACTGAGATGCAACAGGAGCTCGTGGATCTTACTACAACAAGCATAATCTGGGACGCATGCAGTTGAAGACGGTGTTTTAGACCTAGAGCCTTCTTGCCAAGTCCGGATGGCCTCCCTGGTGTTGAAACATGGCACATCCGCCTCCTTTACCGCCACTCCGCGAAGAGCACCAAGTGTGGTATGAGGAGGCTTCGCAGCTTCTCCGATTCTTCTTCGTCATGTAGATGTCACAACTTAGTGGTTATGAGTGTGGTCCGTCTCGAGGTCAAGGAAAGTGAAAATTGAGAGTTATTTAATTGTGTACAGAAATGATTCTACTGATGGTATAAATTAATTAAATAATGCTTACATACTTTACACATCAGGTGTGGTCTCGTGATACCCATGTGTCTCACCATCATGGCACAGAACATATACGAGACAGATCGTCGGGATGATGGAGGAACAGCAAAGAAAAAAGAAGACGCCTCAGCTGGCTAGTTGTCCGCTACTGCCAACTGGAAATTGGATGGGTCGATTTGCGAATTGCAATGATAGACGGACGGATGGGTCAACTCTCAGGTGCTCTGAACCCGAATGTACGGCGTGCCGCTGATTCGATGGAGATTGATGCAAGTGTGAAGCATGTTGGTAACTTTTTTTTTAAGAAAAGAGAATATATTAATATCTCAGCTTCTGCATCAACTGATGCATATGGCTGTTTATTATTATAAACATTCAAAAACACAATTCTAGAAAATTTGAAAAACAAAACTCTGAGCCAATAAGATAAAAAAAGTTTTCGAAAGGAAACAACTAAAGGGAAATTTTATTACTAAAACACCAGCCATGTCTTGCGAACACATCCATCGCGACTATCATGATCGTACAGCCCGCCTTCATGAACAGGCGATCCTCCTCCTTCTGAAGCAAGGACCAGAACCTGGTCCAGTACACCCCTTTGAAGATAATCTACAAATAGGATGGCATTGTGGTCTTGTTAAACACAACATCATTCCTTGTTATTCATAGTACCTAACATATAGCACTTGCACCCATAAGAATTTGAGATCTTCTTGTTCTATTTAAACCTTACAACCACCCTATAAACAAATTGTGTACTCCAGTTGGTGGTTTTAGGTAAAATGAAATATGAATGATTCTCCAGATAAATTTAGCATAATGACAGTCAAAAAATAAATATTGTATGGTTTCATATGATGAATAAAAACAATATTTTCCTATCTCCTTGTCACTGTCTCCTAACTAAATTATCCTTTGTTAAAATTACTCCTTTATACAAGTACTACATAAAAACCTTCACCTTAAGGGGTATTTTAAGTTTCCAAATTAGAGTATTATATGGTAAACCCTGTTGATTTAACAATGCTCTGTATATGGAATTAACTGAAAACAACCTATTCTGATGTAGCCTCCACACAAAAAGATCTTTTTGGTCATTTAAATGTACATCGACAATCATGGCTGCAATGCCATGCCAAGCCTATAAATTTGCCCCAATCAAAGATCTCCTGAAAGCTATATTTAATGGGATTATAGACAATATTGTCTTAACAGAAGCACTTTTCTTTCTCACGATATTATATAATGTCAGAAAGATCGTTTTGAGAGGGCATTGCATAATCCACGAATCCTCCCAAAAACGGACCTGAGATCGGTCACCAAGAACAAACCTACCCATAGATAAAACTCATCCTTGACCTTCAAAAGGCTAGTCTAAAACTAAGAGTCCTCGAGCATGTGTTGAACCTGAGTCAAAGTTTTTTCTCTTAGATAATTATTGTTAAGTAATTTCTGCCGCACCCCATCCCTATTTATTAATTTGAAAAGCCACTTACTTAAAAGATACCTATTATGCACGTCTAAGTTTAGGACACCCAATCCCCTTGGTCCTTTTGTGTGCAAATAACCTCCCATTTTGCCAATCTATATTTCTTCTTATGTTCATCACTTTGCCAAAAAAAACCAAGATCTAAAAAAATCTAACTTTTTTAGAACACCTCTAGGTATCTCGAAGAAAGACATCATGAACATAGGAAGACTACTTATCACTGAATTAATGAGAACAAGTCTTCCTCCCACTGAGAGCAATTTACTTTTCCACCCATTCAGTCTCTTTTGGAACCTTTCTTCTACATGTTTCCAATCCTTATTCATTAGTTTTCGGTCATGCATAGGAATTCCTAAATATCTAAAAGGGAATGATCCTACGTTACACCCAAAAATTTGGATGTACTCCAACTGATAAGCATTAGCCTCTCCATATAAGAACAATTCACTTTTATGAAAATTGATTTTGTGTCCTGACAATTGCTCAAAAACACAAAGCAAAAGCTTCATGTTTTTGGCCTTCTCTAAATCATTGTCCATAAATAGAACAGTGTCATCCGCATAGTGAAGGACTGAGAGTCCATCATCAATCAAATGCGGCACAACTCCATCAAATTGTCTATTTTCTTTGGCTCGTGAAATAAGAATTGCCAGTATATCAATCACTATATTAAAAAAGATTGGAGATAGTGGATCCCCTTGCCGCACTCCTTTTCTTGTTTGAAAATAATGGCCTAAATTGTCATTGACCTTGATAGCAACACTTCCTCTAGACATGACTTTTGAAATCCATTCACACCAAACATGCAAGAAACCTTTCATTCTAAGGACTTGTTGTATAAAAGTCCACTTAAGATTATCATATGCTTTCCCAAAATCAAGCTTTAGGATGACCCCATCATTTTTCTTCCTATGCAACTCGTGCACTGTTTCATGTAAAACTACTACACCTTCCATTATGTATCTCCCTAGAAGAAATGCCGTATGGGATGGACCTATCACTTTATATGCTACTTTCAACAGCCTATTATTTAATACCTTTGTAAAAATCTTAAAAGACACATTAAAGAGACAAATTGGTCTGTATTGTTGTATTCTAGTTGCCTCTGAGATCTTGGGTAGAAGCGTAATTACTCTAAAATTCAAACTATGAATAGGCAATCTCCCCATATAGTAATCATAAAAAAGACTCATTAGATCCTGCTTGACCATATCCTAGAAGAATTGGTAGAACTCTGCAGGAAAACCATCCGGACCTTGTGCTTTATTATGTTCCATATCAAAGATTTCCAGTTTGACCTCCTCGCTGAAAGGAGCCACTAAAAACTCATTCTCCTCCTCGGACACTTGAGGTATATCATGCCTCAAAGTCTCGTCTAATGAGAAAGAATTTTGTAAATGTGGTCAAAACAGTCGTTTGTAGTAATTAGATATATAATCTTTCAGATTTGTATCCCCAACAATAATTCCTTCTTCCTGTTCAAGTTGAGTAATTTTAGTTTTCCTATGTCTCCCATTCGCCAACAAGTGGAAGTACTTAGTATTATCATCTCCTTGCAATAACTTTGTTGCTTTTGATCGTTGGAGCCAATAAATCTCCTCTTCTCTTAACAACTTAGTTAATTTCCCTTTAAGATGACGATTAAGTTCTACCTCCTGAGATGACAATAAATTTGTCTCAGCTTTTCTATCTAGAGCATCTAATTTGCCTAACAACTCTAGTTTAGATTTCTTACTCTGAGAAACTAAATTTCTTGATCAACCCCGGAGGAAATGATGTAATTTTCTTATTTTGGATTGCCACCATTCCAAAGGTGTCGTACGTCTATTCTCTGATTCCCACACCTCCTTAACTAGATCAAAAAAACCATCCTTCATTAGCCATCCTAGTTCAAATTTAAAATTCCTAGCATTGCCTCTGTGTGATGGTTCCCCTCCATCAAGTAAAAGGGGTGTGTGATCAGATATCTCTCACGTCAAAGCTTGAACGGTAGCCAACGAAAACTTTTGTCCCCACTTAGTAGTCACTAAAACCCGGTCTAGGTTTTCATAGGTTGGAATTTCAACAGAATTAGCCCAAGTAAACTGCCTACATGTCATCTGAATTTCTCTCAAATTTAAGCTTTCAATAATAGCATTAAAGAGAAGTGGCCATTTGTCATTATACCTTGAATTATTCTTTTCTGATGGACTCCTAATTATATTAAAATCCCCACCTACTATGAAAAGCAAGTCACCGCAGCTATTGCACGCACGCACTAACTTTGACAAAAAGCTCTCCTTTTGCTCCTCTTGAGCTGCACCATAGACCGACAAAAGAGCCCATCGAAAACCATCTACCTTATTTCTTAAGACAAATTTTATATAAAAAACCCCATCCACAATATTTACAACCTCAAATCATTCTTGATTTATTCCCATTAGCATCCCCCCAGACATACCCCGAGGGCATCGCCAATGCCAAACAAAATCAGCTCCCGCACAAAAATTTTCTAGACACTGAGTCGAGAAACTATTTCTGTTGGTTTCTGATAAAGCTATAAAATCAAGTCTCCTGTCCTGAGCCAAATCATGTAAGAAAGTATGCTTAGCAAGGTCACGTAGACCCTTACAATTCCAAAATATCCCCTTCATTGGAACAATTTTTTGTTTGTGGTCACCCTTTTTTTAACTATTTTCTTTGGCTTTCTGACCTTTGCCACTCTGATGGGTATATCAACAAGTAGTCCATCAAGGTCCGCATTGTTATCATCCATGACCACCTCCGTCAAGTCGCCACAGAGTCGACTGATGGTGGCAGAATCAGGGTCGATCACATCCTCATCTATATCTGGTTCCTTGTCTAAAGTATTAGCAAAATGAGAGACATTCAATCTTCCATTTTCTACATCCTTTAAAAGAGCTGTAGACCCATCAATTAAAATTTCTTTATCACCCAAACTGATTCCTATGCCTTGCAAATTTTTCTTAATACGATCACTAGGGAAAGAAGATACTGAATTAAAAACAGCATTTTCATTACCTTGGGAAACCTCAAGGTTCTTGATGGCGACTCTTTTCTCTGCCTTCACCATAGAGTGTACATCAGCTGCGTCTGCGCTCCTCTTGCTGCCGCGCACTAGAGTAAGCTCTCCATTAGACAAAACACCCATCGCTATCTCACTTCCCAGAAAGTTACTTGGTTCACCGTCTGCTGACACACCAGCATTGACCATAGCCTCAAAAGCGACCCCAAGGTGTTGGTCGCCCATCACCAACATGCCATCTGCTATCCCATCAACCTGTGCCGCCCCCACTATAGAAGACTGTTGGCTGTGACCTTCAAAAAAACCATCTCCCACACTTGCCATTGGCTGAATCTCTGTTATAGATAGCTTTTGCTGGCTCTTCTCTTTACCTCGCAAAACATCACTTGAAAGTGGAGCCGACACAAGAGACCCAGGATCTGCAACACGCACCTCCACTTGATGTCCCTTTTTAAGTCCCACAAAATCACGTGCCATGGTCAGCTCCTTGGTCGCCAACCCCTTCTCTGTGATCTGCACCGTCTGATCCGTGGAGCTATCCACTGCCAAATTCTCATCCGCCGTAGTCTTCAGCTGTGCCATCATGGCTGCGCCCGTATGGTTGCTACCCGATCGGACAAGCTGCAGAGGCCGCTGCAGCAAGCGTGCTGGAGCCGACAATGTCCAAGGTGCCAGTGATGCTGCATCCCTCACTTTCACTGAATCTTCCTTTTTAATTCCCACAGATTCACGTGTTTCCTTGCTGAGCTCATTCTCCTCGCCTAGCAAGTCATCCACTGGAAAATCTATGTCCATTTGTGCCTCTGGAACCTTAGTTTCTTTTCCATATATGTTATTGCTCTCTGCATTCCCAGCACCTGCATTTGATAAATTATTGTCTTCCTTGATTTGTTCCTCCCTCATCTCAGTGTCCTTTGCTGCACCGTTGTCCTTATCTTCGCTCCCATCATTTCTTAGGATACCTTTGTTCCGCAAACCAATATTAGGCAAATAGGGTTCAACCTCGAAATTCAGCTGAAAGTATCTATTACCAATGATGACATCTAGTTTGGTCGGAATTGCCTCGGGTTCTATCACTGCCACTGCAAACCGCCCAAAATTGTTGGCTCTAGTAGTCACCATATCCACATCCTGGGTAACACCAAAAAGATTTCCTAGTGCCCACAGAATGACATACTCTCTCAGAATTGTTGGCAAGTTGATGACCCGCATCCAAATCACTGGTAAAACATGTCCGAAATATTCTTCATCTTCTTTAAATTCTTGGAGTTTGAGAGTAACGCCCTCTTTCATGTCTGCATTAAACTTTGTCATCTTCGTCAGGTCCCCTTTTGATGGGAAAAGGACCTTAAACTCGGCGCCGTTGTGTCTCTTTAACTCCCAAGCATAAGTATCAGACACTAACGCCCGCAAAAAAGCTGTAACTTCCTCCTCTGTCACACTCTTGCCTGAAGTAGAAACTAGAGCCATTCTAGAGTCTTTCTTTGTCGGCTGAAAAGTTCCATAAGGAATATAAAAGCTAGCAAGTGCATCAGTAGCCTGGCCAACTACCTGGACTACTGGCATCGGTTGTTTGAGGACCGGACACTTTCCGATCTCCAAATGCTCGATTTGTAAATCGCTTGCTCCAGCTGCCGATGAAGAACCATGTAGAACCTGAGAGGCTGGCTGCTTGACGGTCTTGCCTATTCCATGTACAGACAAGGACGCGCCTGCCCCTATTGCCGTTTGCTGCTCAATAGCCGTCGTAGCATGCTGTTCCAGCCTCTGCCCTGCTTGCTTTGGCTCTGTCTGTGCCACCGTACCAGACAAAACCGGAGGAGGTTGCGGCGCTTGTTGCTGCTGACTCGCCTGTTGTTGATTCGTCACCTGCGGTACCTGCTACTGCGGAGGAACATGCCACCGCACCCACTGCTTCCGTTGTGGCACCTGACGATGAAAATTGCGACCTTGGAAGTAGGAGCCGTTCCATCCGCTGCCACCATCGTCGCCCTCGCCCGTATCCCAACCCGGGCCGTAGCGAAACCCGAGGTCAGAATTGACGCGAGGTCCATTGAAACGTGCATCATTGTTGTTGTAGTTGAAGCCGAACCCGGTACCGTAGACCTGTCTGACGCCAGCGTCGTGCGTACCACCACGAGCACCACCATCGCCTCCTGTGTGCCCTCCACCACGACCGGCTGAGAAGCCTCTTTCTCCCGCACCACCACCATCGCTGCTGACACCGCCGGCTCCCACGCCACCCGCGCCTGATGCCGCCATGCCTGCACGGACCACTTGGGCGTACGAAGGAAAAACTGCATAGGGAGTGGCAGCTAAGGTTTTGCGGTTGATTGCTTCCATATCGAGGTTAGCCCGTAGAAACCGATCAGCCAGTTTCCCAACGCGGCAGCCTCTGAGTCCTAGGCCGTTAGTCTTACAAGGCCCACGTTGAGCTTCGTTAAGATGCCCACCCAATCTTGCCAGAATTGCGGATCGGGACTGCAGCTGTTTCTCGGCCACGAAAAGCGGATTGGTTGAATTTTGAAATTGAAACAACGAACTACGACGATCTCCGATCATGGTCGACTCCATCCTCACAGGTGACGGTGAAGATGTCCTCCTCAGGGCCTAGGCCAGATTACCCCCTACCATTGATCGTCGACCACGCAAGTCCATTGCCGAGCAGTCGCCTAGGGTCATCGCCGGCGAAGTTCTTGGTCGCGGAAATTTCCCCGACGACGGCGCTATTGACGTCCGCCGTCCTTCCGTCCATGCTTTCATGATACTTCGCACAAGCACTACCTTCGTATCTGATGAGGCCGGAGACGCAGAAGCTTCTACCCGCCGTTGAACGGACGAGTCTTGCAAAGCCATCTCCGCCTCGTACAGGAGTTCCTTCGTAAAACCGTGACCATCTGCTTGACGTACCAAATCCGGCGTGAATGGCGACTGAGACAAGATCTCTGAATCATCCTCGTCCGCCAGTGCCCAGAATTTGGATTGCGTTCCTATGGGACGGAGGTCTGCTGCCGGATCGGGTGTAAGCCGTCTCCCACAGTCACCGACGAAATGCCATTCGCCGTCCTTATCCTCCGTCCCATCTTCTTTCTCTGACCCAGAAGAGTCACGTACCTTTGTCTTCCTCATCTGGTCCGCCGTCCGCCGGCGAGGGTCTAATGCCGCTGGAGGATGTCGTCGCCACGGGCTCGTCTCCACCACCGCACATGCACTCCCCCCGCCACCCTCTGGAGGTGTCCCAGTGTGAAACCTCATCGCTCCGCAGTGACTGCAGTCAGGAACTCGTCTCAATTTATGTTTCTTCGGCAGATTCTGGTATATGAAGTTATATGGATCAGCATCCGACACATTAGTTCCAGCTGGACCCTCTGGCACCACACGATATGACTCATATTCACAGCCTGTTTAGACATGGCAATGATCGTTTTAATTAAACTATGTAAAAATAAAATTAACATCTACATAATAAATAAACATGTTACATAAAATGAAGCTTTACCATGCGGGGTCGTTGAATGACTCCATCATCATCGTTATCATTCTGATCAGTATGCAATCCATGGCCAGCGTCCATGGCAACTTCCTCACCGTGCCAACAATCATGTGTCGGTTCGAAGAGTTCACGATCAAATTCATCTTCATTGTCTTCGACATGTACACGGTTTCCGTGCAGTTCAGATAAATTTGTTTCTGCATAGTTTATTTCCAATAGTAAACATATGCAAATTTATGAAGATTTTTTCTGGGAATTAAAATAGACAAAAAGGATTCGGTGGATCTGCTAACCTGGCTCATTGGGAGTGTGTAAAATTTATGAAGATTTTTTCTGTCAATTAAAATAGACAAAAAGGATTCGGTGGATGTGCTTACCTGGCTCATTGGGAGTGTGTAACGTTCCCCAAAGAAACGTACGTGGGCCTCTACGAACTGGAACATAATTATCATTTTTGTGTAACCAATCCGCCTCATCCCTAAACTCATCATTTTCCATTATTGTCGACAATCCAGTCCCCAAGTTCGCACCTTCACATATATCATGATGTTAGCAGAATACATGAAGCGATGAGCGAAATGCATTATCTTCTACTATAATGGATGATAACATTTTTACCTGTGGGTGAGGACGGTTTAACAATTACACCAGCACTGTCTTGGTTGGCAATAGACGTGGTGCTATTATTTTGCAATTCAGCCCTTTTTTGTGCTCGATATTGACATTGGTACTCAGCACTCTTCCTTCTCTTTTCTTCTAACTGTTCGTTGGTCAACTCAGCTCTTCTCTTTCGATGTTGCGTGTTTCTTGTGTCCGTCATTGTGTTAGCAATACCTGCGTAGTGCGCCATTTGTGAGGTCAGTCATCATTGTGCAGAGATTACACATGAAGTTATGTATTTGATAGTTACCGCTGTCCAAAGGTAGTCTACTTTCTATCGTGGTTCCTGTGAGCAGGCCACCGTAGCTATGATTCCCATCTGTAGTTGGTTCGGTATTAGCCTCGTGCGTAACAATTGGTGAATTTTGGTCCATTCCAAAATGCTGAGTACCTGCATTATATTTGTTGCAGTAAAGATTAAAATAAAGGTACAATTTCATATAAATAAAATTCATGTTATGTAACCGATATTTACCAATGGCCGCAGATAGTCTACTTCCGGACGTGGTTGCTGTGACGATGCCACCATGGCTACGATCCCCATATGCAGTTGATTGGATATTTTCCTTGTCCAAACAAAGTGCAAAGTTTTGTATGATCGTAACGTTATTAGTACCTGCAGCATGGTGATTAAAACCAGTAACAATGGGTTGACTATATAAATGACGAAGAAAGCAGCAAATTGTACCGGGTGCGGTCAAAGATCTGGTAGCGCTAATGTTCTGGGATTCGGCCTTCTTCCTTTCTCGATATTGACGCGAGTACTCACATTGTTTCCTTCTCATCTCCTCCCTTTGTTCGTTGGAAATCTCGGCTCGATGAACCCGTTGCCTCAAGTTCCGTTCTTCCCTCGTCCGTTGGGCATCATCTATACCCCGTTTGAATTGGCCGTATCTATACTTGCGATGTTAGTGATGTCACTTAGTGAATTGGCCATATCTCGCGGCGTAGACATTGAGTAGATGAGGAGGCAGCAACTTTGATTTTTCCAAAGGATCACGGCTGTCCAGTTCAGAACAATCATAATCCACAAATTTAGAGAGAGAAACAGATAATAATGCAGGCATAAATTCAGAGGGATAAACAGAGAATAATGCAGGTAGAGAGTCGATGTTTCCGAAAACAGTAAATTTCATTCAATTTCCATCTGCACACAAGCAGTAGCGGCTGGCCATGTATATATATTTATTATGCAGTAGTAGAAGCACAGTGGCATGCACATCTGGTCCATGCAGGCAACGTCCATGAAAGCAAAAAAACAAATAGTATAGTAGCAGTGTAGTAGTAGCAGAAGCACTGCACAATGCACTACCGATCCATGCATGCGCAGCGATGAGGAAAGCACGATACGAATCCAGAACAGACCTGGATCTGAACGCGACGTTCAGGAAATCTCCACGATCAGGCAGGACATCTCCACGATCGGGCAGGAAATCTCCACGACCTGGATCTGAACGTGGCCTCAAGCAGGGTTCTGGCGAAGGAGTTGTTGGGGGCAGGGAGGCGAGTAGCCACCCCGTCCCCTATTAGGCCACACGAATCTAGTCCGGAAGAGTCGACCGCCGTCTAGATTTGGGGTCTCGGCCCGGATTCAGTATACGAGGAAGTGCAACCGAATCTGGACTTGGTCGTTTGACTAAGTCTAGATTCGGGATTTTGCTCGACCACCGAAGCTGACCCTCTTGTGATTGAATTGATTCGAGGGCGGATGCCCTACGTTGTGGCTTCGCGAATGGCACGATATGCATGTTGAATGCAGGTCTGACAGCCAAGGAGGAGGAATGACTCATCGGTGCACCACGTGTCCAGGGATCGCGAAATCGTCCGTATGAGGAGACAACGGAGGTTGACGTGTTTGTCCCCGGTAGGCATAAAGTATCCAGCGAGAGGTCGCTTCGTAAGAGCAAAACTGTTATATAAATGCCTACAGGCTACTATAAATAACGCTTCCTGAGGAGCTTGTCAGGGAGGACGGTCCCTGAGCATTTTATGCAGGAACCGGATTATAAGAAAGCATTTTACCTATTATATTCGTGTCTTTGTCTTCGAAGGTCATATTCGGGCCCCGAGGGCATTGCCTCTGGGCCAGAATCAACAGTGGGGCGCCGTCCGTGGTTGTTGATGGAGCATCGAATGCGACCGTGTAGGAGAAAGGCAACTTACAAGAACACAACAGATCTGGTGATAGAGGACACCGTTCGAACATGCCCCCGGCGAATGATCCAACATCAGCATCAGGTATGCACCTAGGCACAGTGCAAGCAGGTGACCCAAGCATGGCCACGGAATCTCAATTCGGTATGCCTTCAGCCAGCAGCGCGGGCACAGCAACGGTTTTGGCGCCGACCTTGCCATCGCAGCAGGTGCAGGATCACGAGGCTGATTGTCAGGAGCGGCTAGCGGGTGACAGGCTAGCGGAATAGTTAGCGGGAGTGAATCAAGATCATGAAACACCAAATCTGCTAGACACCAAAAACACCAGGTTGCTTAGGGCACTGAATGAGCATATGCAAAGTCTCGAAGAGTTGAGGCAACAACGCGACCAGCTGGCCAACCAAGTTACAGTGAGGAACCGCGAAGCGGCCACCCAGCAGGCAATTATTCAAGCGGCAAATGAAGCAGCGAGGATACAGCAAGAGTTGTAGGCGACGCAAGCAAACACCATGAACATGCCCAAAGGGGGTGGAGCGCAGGTCCATGAAGAAGCGCAACCGCGTGAAGCATGCATTGACTTGGACGCGTCCTCTCCTCTCTCCATTGAGTTGCAGCGATACCCATGGCCCCCCGGGTTCAAAATGAAGATACCGGCATTCAATGGCCGCTCTAACCCGAGAAAGTTCATCTCCAGTTCTGAAGCCTCAATACATTTGGCAGGGGGCAACAATAAAATACTAGCAAAGTCGCTCGTCATGGTGGTTCAGGACGTGGCTCATGATTGGTACATGTCTCTAAGGCCTTTCTTTATCACTTCATGGAGCCAAGTCAAGAGCGAGCTCCTAATCACCTTC
Organism: Bothriochloa decipiens; assembly: GCA_023333625.1. Taxonomy (NCBI): domain Eukaryota; kingdom Viridiplantae; phylum Streptophyta; class Magnoliopsida; order Poales; family Poaceae; genus Bothriochloa; species Bothriochloa decipiens. Next base: position 27,278,395 of record CM041635.1, read on the forward strand.
CAGGGGTTTCAGTCTGAACAGAAAACAATGATGGACCTGCTTACGTTGTTCCAGCTGGATGACGAACCTGTGTCTACATATCTCAAAAGGATCATAAGATGAAAGCACAGATGCCGAATGTAACCGATGATGTCATTATAGTCACTACAATCAAAGGACTAAAAGACGGACCTTGTGCCGGGGTCCTATCTAGGGAGATCCCAAAGACAGTCAACCAGTTGTTTGATGAGATGAGAAAATTTGCTAGGTCCAAAGTCGAACAATAAATAAGAAAAGCATCTAGGAACAGCCTCAAGCAGACAACCCCAAAGCAAGCTTCATAGGCAGTCCAGAAGACAGTAAATGCCGTGCAAGAAAAGCAGCCTCGGGAAGCTCAAGATCACCCACAGAAGAATGAAGGTCAGGGACAAGGAAATGGTCATAACAGTAGGGGTGGCCGAGGCGGCTGTTGAAACATCCTCAAATTTTCCACGAAGGGAAAATTCATAGAACGGATAATAATGTGAAAATATAAACTATCACATTATTACAAAACAGTTGATAAACAAATCCATACAACGAAACTAGATAAAGGAGTACAATAATAGGGCTTACATTATTTATTATCTCGTCACATGGCGGATCATCAGAGTACAAGCATCTAGAATAGCTGCGGAAGAAAAGAACAGTCGCGAAGGGATCTTCATCAATCATCTTGAGCGTAGGCACGAGACCTCCTAATCCTTCTATTTCCATCATCACTGTAAAGCAGGTAAATCTACACACCGCCAGAGGTGTGCAGGCCATGGTCAGCACCGATGAGCTTTAGTGGAAAAGAAATAAATGGATCTGGCGATCCTATAGTTTGGTTATGGTTTTCCTATGCGTGCAAGCAGTAATCAAGTTTATAACAAAAAGTCAAGTTTTAAAACATTCCTAACCCTCACACACATCCATCCATATCCCAAATCCATCACCACGTCTCCACCGCCGTCTCCATCATGACTCACTCTCAGGTCGACCAGGCCAACTCCCTCTCGGCCGGTCTCAGCGGCCCGCAGCCCACAACTTGGCTCACGGCCGGAAAACAACTCTCAGGGGAAGGTAGAACACTCCACTCACTAGTCCAGTGCAAGTAGAACACAAGAAAGGTCCATAGCCAACAAGTCAGCATATGTATCGATCGATTAACCATAACACTCTACAGAGGTTTCACTAATCCACCAGATAGCCATCCTCGATGGTGCGCCCCATCTAGGCAGATTCTGGATGCCTACTACCATAGAATGATGCCACTCTAACATCCAGCTCTGGATCTCTGGAACTATGAAGAGAGCATGTATCCGCTCCCGTAGAGGATGCCATGCTATGTACCCACTCCCGAAGGGGGTGCCATGATCATCTCGGTAGGGTGTTAGCTCCATCCCATGCATATACCTTCCTATCACTACTCTCCTAACAGTAGTGGCATCGATCTATCCAGCGGTTCGGCTGTCTTCCCCCCACGGAGAGCGAGTGAAAAGCAAAGGATTCCTATGATCCGGTTACCAGTGCAACAGTTCCTAAATGTGACCAAGCCGGGATATCTTCATTAGGGTTTATCTTTAACGTGCTACCACGGCATCTTCATCCCAGGCTCCACTTCTTAGAGGATCACACCCAAGGACCACCATCTCATCTCAGTTAGCCCGCCACAGGCTCCTCTCATGGGAATGTCCAGATCCATTCCCCGGCAAGACTTGCTCCAAAAGCTCATTGTAAATCCTGGCTCGATCGACTCAACCCTCACCCTACTCCCTACCGTAAGCTTTCCCTCAAACCCAGATATAGCGTCATCAGCTCACTTGCCCATCTGATCCAGCAACTCACACATCAAGCCTGGCACCCCTCTAGGCCTTCCCAGGGTTCATCACATCACATCAAAATTTAAGCGAGTAAAGTATATATATAAATAATATAGCACAAGCATCTGGCTAACGTAACAACGGGTAAGCAGGTGAAAGGTTACGACAAGGTAGGGGCTATCAAGTAAAATTCTATCATGCAGACCTATCTCAGGTGTAAGCATTGCATAAAAGTAAAGCACTAGCAATTCTAGATATTAGCCATGTCTATTAGGATTTCTAAAAGAAGGTGCTGCCATGACACCTGCGCTGTCGAGGTACTAGTGGTACAAGTCGTCATCCATCAATGTAGTCATTCAGCGGTACCTCCTCCTTGGTGTTCGTAGACGTAATGGTCATGTAAGCGACTCCTAAAGAATAGCACAAAGAACCAAATGAAATTCAAAAGATCCAAATGCACTCAAACATAAGCTCATAACGTAAAGCTCAATTTATAGAAAATTTAGGTGCTTGTTTCATATTTTTCTGAGTTCGTATAAATTAGTTATGAATTTCTGAAGATTTAAATATATTCTAAAAAAGATAAAAGGCCAAATTAACCAGGTGCTGACACATGGCAGCGCGTAATCGGTCCATGTGTAATAGTTGGGTCAGCTGATGTGGACAGTGCTACCGACATGGCAGATGAGGTCAGCATGACGTCATGCTGATGTCATCATTGATTAAGTCAACGGTCAAAGTCTACGTGGGGCCGAGTGACGTCATGCTGACATCATGATGACATCAGCATTGACTGGGTCAACTCAAGTGGGTCCAAAACGGGCCGAGTAGGGCCTGGTCAGGGCCTAACGGGCTGGACACGAGCCGGATCGGGCCTGCCACGTGTCAAGCTTTGGGGCTGCCACATCACGGTATGGGCTCCCAACGGGCTCTGGTCTACGGATCCATCCATGGTGGACTAGCAGCGGTCCATGTCCTTCTCTCAGTCTCTGGTTCTGTACACTTGGCTCAAGATCCAGGATGGCTAGGCTCTCTGGTCCACTGATCTGGCACACAGTGGACAGCGTCTGCGGGTCCCGTTGTCAGTGACTTGGTTCTCATGGTTCATGTCTATCTAAATTGCTGCCGCAACAACTCATCCCCATCTTCTTTCTCTGCTCACGGCAGCGCTCCTTGCCGGTGCCGTGGTCCTTCAATCTGGCTCCACAACAGTTCTTAGGCTTCATCAAGTAGCATATCAGCATCAGGGGAGCACGACGATTCCATCCCGGTCAGCGGCGTCTCCGCCGGTTCCCCCTTGATGGCTGCCCGTGGCAGCAGCGGCGTTGTCCGTGGCGCCGGTCATGAGGAAGCGGTCTAGGGACCAAATTGGTCCCTATCCTTATCCCCAATCATTTATTGGCGACTCCAGGGACTCGATGGTCCACTCGGTGGCGGCCCAACTACTCGACGAGGCTCCATCCGCGGCAGAGGCGCCTGGCGGAGCTCCGATGATCGGCGGCGCACGGCCAGAGTAGCGCACGGGGCTTCTAGAGCTTCATATTCTTCACAGCTCGGTGCAGCTCTTCACATCGGAGGTCGTCGTCATCTTCTTGTGCTCTGAGGCGGCCGATGGCGATAGGAACGGGTGTGGCACGGCGGCGCTCCAGAGCGGCACCCGCGCTGGCAAGGTTGCGCACACACGCACCTCTGGGAAGACACCTAGACGGTTGCCGTGCACGCAGTGTGCACCACACTGAGGCGAGCTCAGATCTGAAGTTGATGCGGCTCGGGGCTCACAACGGCTAGTAATGGGGCTTCGCCATGGCAGTGCACGGGCACGGCGACAGGCATGGTGGCTCGACCGTTCCAGTGCCCTCCTGATGCCGTGGGAAACAAGGGGCTCGGTTGGTCGTGCCCTTGCGCGTGGGTGTGTCCAAGGGGGCCGGTGATGGCCTCGGCCTATGCGCTCCCGAGGTGGAGAGCCTTGACCATGAGAGCACGGACAAGGTTGGGAAGAGGTACGACGGTGGCTCACCGTGGGGTGTAGTCGTTGCAGGTCTTGGTGTGGCAAGGAGGCGTGATGGTGAGGTTGCACAGGCATCGAAGTCGCGGTATGCGTCGAGGAGGCAGCTCGGCAGTCGCAGCAACTCCAGCCAGTGCTGCTCCACTCCGACGGCTTCGTCACGAAGGCATTTGATGAAATGAAGCAAGACAAAAAGTCGCTTGATCCACCACGAAGCGCTCTATTCGGCTTTGGGGCAATGCGAATTGACCCAATAGGCAAGAAGACCATGATCGTGGCATTCAATGAAGGAGAGAAGGTCAGGGCTGAAGAAATCACGTTTGACATCGTGGACATACCGTACCTGTATACAACAATATTCAGTAGAGGCATCATCAATAAATTCGATATGATCATTAAGCAGAGTTATCTATGCATCGAGATGCCTTCCCCTTCGGTGTCATCAAAATTCATGGTGATCAAATCGAGGTGAGAAAAATTGATGGCAAGCCAAAACTGGGGTACAGTATGGTCCACGAAGTGAAGCAGAAAAAGCAGTCCAAGGAGGATGATCTGGATTTAGAGAAGAAAAAAGAACCGAAGGCCGAGCCGGGAGAAGACACGCATCATGTACCATTGAACCCGAATAGGCCAGACAGATGCATGCACATCGGGACCGGGCTCAGCCCCTAAGAAGCAGCTGAACCGTTAAAGTTTCTAGAGGAAAACAATGATGTATTCATGTGGTCAACCAGAGAACTTCTCGGGGTAGACCGCAAACTTGTGCAACATGGTCGAAATGTTGACAAATCTGCGAAGCCGAGAAAGCAGAAGCTCAGAAACATGTGAGCAGAGAGAGCTGAAGTAGCAAATGCCGAAGTTCAAAGATTGCTTGATGCTGGGATGGTCCAAAAAGTACAGTATCACGAGTGGCTAGCCAATGTTGTAATGGTAAAGAAGAAAAGCAAAAAATGGCGCATGTGCGTAGATTTCACCAACCTCAACAAGCACTGCCCGAAGGATACGTACCCTCTGCCCAAAATAGATAAGCTTGTTGACATCACCACAGGCTGTGAACAAATGAGTCTGTTAGATTGTTTCTCAGGGTACCATCAGATTTGGCTAAACCCGGCAGACGAAGAGAAAACAAGCTTCATCACCCCTGGGGGAACCTACTGCTCTAGGCGAATGCCAGAGGGTCTGAGAAATACTAGCCCCACGTTCTCCCGGATGTCTGACAAAGTGTTCTACGAGCAGAAAAAGAAGCACAATCTAGTATCATACGTTGATGACATAGTTGTCAAGAGTGACAAGAAGCAGACACTCATTGAAGATCTAAAAGAAACGTTCGTCAATTTATGGTCCAGCGGACTAAAATTAAACCCAAAGAAGTGTATATTCGGCATAAGCAAGGGAAAATTGCTGGGTTGTTTGGTGTCGGCCAGGGGCTTAGAAGCGAATCCTGATGAGATTGCAGCCATAATGATCATGAAGCCCCGGAATCCAAAAAACATGTCCATAAACTGACTGGCCAAATCGCGTCCCTGGGCAGATTCATTTCGAGGTCAGCCGAAAGAGGATTACCCTTCTTCAGGGCATTAAGGGAGGCCAAGAATTCGAATGGGGACTAGAACAACAACAGGTGTTTGATGATCTAAAAGCTTATGTGACGAAGCTCACCACCCTATCCAAGCCCACGCCAGACGCGGTGCTGCTATTCTATCCGGCAACTTCGCCGCTAGGAGTAAGCTCGATGCTAGTAGAGGAGAAAGAACATGAGGGAAAAATGAAGCAGTTCCTGATCTACTTCATGTTTGAGGCCCTATCCAGCACGAAGCTGAACTGATCTGAGCTGGAGAAAATCGCGTACACTCTGGTCATGGCTTCCCGAAAGCTGAAGCATTATTTCCAGGCATGTCATATCCGGGTACTGTCAGCCCAGCCTTTGGACTCCCTGTTCCACAATACCGAAGCCATAGGCCGAGTGGGCAAATGGGCCGCTGAGCGAAATGAGTTCATGGTAGATTTCGAGCACAGGTCTGCAATCAAATCCCATGTGATCGCGGACTTCATAGCGGATTGGACACCTGGAGCAGATGACACGACATTGCAGTTCAAAGAGCCGGTGTGGACCATGCACTGTAACTGGGCCTGGTGCCATCGCATGGCCCGAAGATTCGGTAGGCTGCGAGGCTGCAATTTTCGACAACCAATAATACCGCTGAATACAAAGCAGTTTTGCTGGGCCTCAGAAAGTGAGTGTTGGGTGTTCGCATATGTATCAAGTCCGATTCGCAAGTGGTTGTGGGTCACGTGCAAAAAGATTAGACCACCAGAGAAAATGATTTAATCAAATATCTAGTAGCTGTCAGGCAGATGGAAAAGCATTTCCTCGGCTTCACCTTAAAGTACATCTCGTGAGCCGAGAACGTCAAAGCTGACGAGCTGGCAAAAGCAGTGGCTTAGAATGCGCCTTTACGACCAGACGTCTTTTTCTAGACCCTGACAATTAAAGCCATCAAAGAAGAAGAGGATCAGCCAGCAGCAATACTTGCAATCGCAAGCGATGACTAGAGGGCACCCACTTAGGTGTTCTTAATCGGCACTTATGAACCCTTGTCAAAGAAAGAAGAACACCAAATGTTATCCCACACAAATCAGTATTCAATCATAGGAGAAACCTTATACAAAGAAGGATTGGTGGTGCCGAAGCTGAAGTGCATCAGCAGAGACGAAGACATTTAGCTGCTAAACGAGATACATTCGGGCATGTGCAACGCTCACAAAGGGCCACATGAAATAGTGCACAGAGTAATGAGGCAAGGATTCTATTGGCCGACCGCAGCCGAAGACATGAAGCAGATAGTCAAGACATGCCGATCTTGCTAGATGTTCGCAAAGAAGCAGAATTTGCCAGCAAGCCCAACTTCACCCATATACCCAACTTGGCCGTGGCAACGGTGGGGGGTCGACATCGTAGGTGTTTTACTCGCAGCACTAGAAAACTTGAAATACGCTGCTGTCGCGCTCGAGTACTTCACGAAGTGGATAGAGGCTAAAGCACTGGCAAAAATAATATCCGCCACCCTAATCAACTTTGTCTGGCAGAGAATTGTCTATAGATTTGGGGTACCGGCATATATCATGGTGGACAACGAGAAGCAGTTTGATTTGTCGCAATTTAGAACCTTCTGCTAGGAACTTGGCATCAAATTGTCCTTCGCGTCGGTCCTCGTCCCGAATTAAATTGTGCAGTCGAGAGAGCAAACGGGGAAATTTTCACCTCGATCTCAAAGATCATCAATGATAACAAAGAAAAAGGCAAATGGGCTCAAGTGTTGATCACCGTTGTATGGGCTCACAATGTCTCCAAGTCAAGAGCAATCGAATTCACACCATTCAAACTCTTATTCCATGAAGAGGCTATCACCCCGGAAGAAATGGAACTGGGTTCATTCCGGACTGAAATAGCCGCCACCACGCCAATTCAAAGATACGTGGAACTCAAGACCTCTGAGCTTCGGAAACTCAAAGTAGCAGAGAACCTCGACAAGTATCACAATGAGACAAAGAGCTGGAGAGACAAAAAGGTTCTTAGAAAAAATATATACCCTAGAGATTTGGTTCTCATTTGGCACCTAGATAAGCAAGGGAAGCTACAATCTCAACGGTACGGGCCATTCATCATGGCGAAGATGATCAAGCCAGGCGTGTACACCTTGATGAATGAAGAAGACATCGAATACGCTTACACCTGGAACACCGATAAACTTCGGTGTTTCTACGCTTGAAGCACATTCGCCCGAACTGGGTTGTAATTTTCCTTTCTACTTTTAGCAGTACAAATAAAAACATTTGGGGGTCTGCGCTCTTTTTCCTCATAGAGGAAGCCTTTTCGAAGGTGAGAGGTTTTTAATGAGGCAGCCTTTTGTACCCCTTTTATTAAGTTGCATTCGGTTCCCCAAACGGATTTTACACTTAGAGCCGAGCAACACCGAAAAAGAGTGACGCAAGTCATCTCCTCTAATATTTGATAGCACAAAATCAGGTTGCTAGCAGCCAAACGGGCACCGAAAATAGTCAGCACAAAATGCTAGCCGAAAAAGGCAAACAAAATACTTCAGCAAAAACGCCAAAGTAGCATGCTAAAGCGCACGAAAACAGGCACCGAAAATGGCCACCGAAGAACGCTAGCCGAATATAGCCAGCGAACAAACTCTGCAAATAAGCTGAGTAGTTGCGAAGGAGCGCAAAGAAAGGGACACCAAAAACGGTTCCCAAACATCGCTGGGCGCAACAGCCATCGGGGCGTACTGTATGCAGCAATTAAAGCAGCTCGCCCATCTACAAACGTCATCTGCTAAAAAGCAATGGCTGTAATAACATCACCTGATGCGAAAAAGCTACGAGGGTACCGGTCAAATAAGTGCGACGGGAAGACAATTAAACCCACGACTTAATCAAAAGGTACGTGACAATAAAAGCACAGAAATTAAGGCTGCTTTAACATACCCGGCCTCTACACGGGAATGCCATATAAAAGAAGATCACTAGGCGTTCAATTAGACCAAATAGGCAATGCAAAAACTTTCCTGTCCACTCAAGAATGTCCTAACTCAATGCAAATGATTCGGTCAGAGGTTAGTAGGATTGGGAGGATTCGGGATTAGCCACACGGTGCTCTTTGCACTTGGGGCCGCCTTTGTACCTTCATCTAGAGAGCTATGCCTAGGAAGTATAGCAAAACGGTTGACAACTGCAATATCAGGTTTAGGTACACTAGCAAGATATTTCTCAAGGCCAGCAAAAGCCGAATGAAGCCCCTGTGTCCCAGGAATGGCTTGCGAAGCAGCAGGAAGAAGCCTTGCTACAACTGTACCAACCGCTTGTTGAAGCAAGCCACGTCGCTAGGCTCGACGAGGTCCTCACGGATCACCCGAAGAGCCGGCAACCATATCATCTTCGGGGATCTAGCACCAAGAGGCTCATCGCGCCAAGGGAGCTCGGGGCACCCGAAGCACCAGGCTACCATGTGAAACCAGCTGAACTCAGAAATGTTCCAACCAACAATATCACGACATAAATTGTAAATAGCATATGCGAATGTAAAGTGTGCACTGATACAAACAGGTGAATGGTGCTCAATAAAAAATGCAAATTTAAAAGCAGGCCGAAGGGCTGAGTATTCTCAATAAAGAACCCTTCAGCTAAAAAAATTTGGGGATGGCCTTCTCTAACACAATCAGACACGTTCGGTGTGCTCAACAAAGCTGAAGGGTTTCTAGCTCGCGTTCAGCCCCTTCAACTAAAAAAGTTGAGAGGACGGCGTTTCCTAATCTGGTCAGATAAATTTGGTACTTGGGGAAAAGCCGAAGGACTAGCAGTTCGTGTCTGGCTGCTTGAGCTAAAAAAAGTTAGGGGATGGCATTTTACGATACAATTAAGCAGACTCGATTTGTCAAATGCATCCGAATGGCTATTAGCTTGCTTTAAACCGAATATCGTTCAAACAACAAAAACCGGCCAAAGGGTTCGTAATGTGTGACGGGTTTGATTCGGGAAGGATTGATTCCGCTAAAAAGAAGGGAGACAGCCTCCATCAAACCACAATAGCAAATCCACACGAAACTAGAAGCAAGGCGCAAAACAAAAAATACTTAGCCCACCTTATTAAATTCACACGCGCATGCACGCACCATGAGTTAGATAAACAACCAAAAGTGTAGTGGCTAGTTGGCCCGAAGTTTAAATCTGCCAATTACATCATAGACATTGTTTCCAGCACCCACACCCGGGAGATATCATGAAGCAAAGTTTACTTGTTCTCAGCACGAGCGATGTACGAAAAACATTAAGTCATCGGATCCACCGGGGCAATCTCTTCATGGACGGCATTTGAAGCAGAGGGGTCTTGTCCCGCAGCAGAGGCAGTTGCAGCAGCTTCGGCAGGGCTAGCTTCGGCGTTGTCGGGAGCTTCGAGCTGTGGCGTGCGGGCTTCAGTGTCTTCTCGAGAAGGGGTCCCAGCATCGGAGCCAGCCTCACGCTCGTCACGGTCGTGAATGTAGGCCATGACCTTAGCCTTAATGGCGGAACTCTCATTAGGATCCTGCATTAGAGAAATAACAGTATGAAAAATTTCAAATGATAGATAACCCGAATAAAGAAGGCAAAAATGGCGAAGCTTACAGAGGAACCGTTCATAGCGGCGCGAATCAGGCCAATGTTGCTGCCACCCGACTCCCAGTAGCCTTTGAAAAAACCAATGGAGGCAGCGCTCACGTCGGGGCCTGGCTGCCAATATGCATTCGCATCTTCAGCCAACTAAAGCCCTTTGAAGTGGGTGCATCCCACATCCTTCAACGAAGTGCACAGCACGCAGCAAGCCTCCAGAGTAGCATATTTTTGGCCTAGATCCATAGCGCCCTCGAGGTGAGCCATCCCAGAAGCGAGAAAAGGCAAGTAATCAAATGCCGAAATCTTCTCTCCTGGATGAGCTTTGGGGAGCTCAGCTTCGTCCCCCACACTGGCAAGCAATCAAAGGTTTTCTCCAAAATATCCTAAAGGCTTCTGCAAACCTGCTGCCGCTGCGATTTTGCGTGTATTCATGCTAACCTTCAGCTGGTTGGCGAGTTCCTTAGAACGCCGACGAGCGATATTTTCATCTTTAAGCTTAGACTGACCCTCGTTCAGCTCCCCCTCTAGCGCTTTGATTGGAGCCTGGGATTTTTCAAGCTCTGATTCGGCCAATGCCAGAGCGGCCTTGTCTTGTTTCTGCAGGGCCGCGTTGATCATCGAAGCCTGCGGCAAACAATAAAGCGAATAAGAAACTAAAACAACAGCATAGATATACATTCGGAACTCGAACACTCACTGAAATGGCATGAAATTCCAATGCCGAATGAAGCAACTCACGATCTAATAGCGTCAAGTCCCTTTCTGTATGAGTCGCGAAAAAGGACGTGGCACATTCATGCGCAAAGGCAGCTCCGGTGGCCAGCAGAAGAATCCTCGAGGTTTGGCATTCCACCCTCATCACCAGCCGGGCTTCAGAGGCAGCCCCTAAAGCATGAGCAATTTGATAAGCCGAAGTGTTTCGCATTTACGCCGCTCCGCGAGAATAGTACTTTGGGCCGGTGGAGCGGTTTCACAGGTCCCTGACCACACCGATCGCGTTCGCGCCCGCCGCGTGACCCGCGACCGTGCCCCGGATCTAGATTCGATGAGGTGCCAGCATCAACTTCAGGAGATTTTTTCTTCTTCTTGGACTTAGCAACAGGAACCGACCGATCACCTCAAATGACTCCCATGGCATCAAAAGCATGATTCACACGGCCAGTATGACCCATCCTGACTCGGGCTTCATATTCATCCCGATTATACGAGTAGCACTGCCAATTTGCCAGCTGTTCGACATGGGCAACAATAGCTTCATCAGTCGGATAACCCTTGGGCCAAGCAAGGCTCCTAACAGGCCCCTTGTACCCCTCCCACTCTTCGAACGCGTCGAGCGAGCCTCACTATTTAGCGGCCATGTGTCCGAAGCGATCATTTCTTCAACTAGATCTCGGCTGGCTTGATGATTAGTAGTGCAACATCACCAGGACTGCTTTTACTCGTAAGCTTCGGGCGCTGCAACATCACCAGGAATCAAAGCATGAGTAGGGACACGGCTTATGCCCATCATGGGTGACATTACCGAAGCTAAAGGATGAACCTTTAGCAATCCATCTCGAGCAACATTCTCTACAACTTTGTCCGAACACACACGAACATAAAACTAAAACTCTTTCCAGTTGTCCCACTTATTTTTGAACGCGAGAACAATGCAAGAGTCCTTATTTCAGGACGGAATGAATTTATATGATCCATATTCGGCCCGAACATCATCAACTCCACCAAAACTTCCAACCTTGGAGTGATGATGAGCATCATGAAAGTGGCTAAAGAAGTTAACGCTCAGTTCACTACTCATCATTTTCATGGCCATAGCAAAGACGCTAAGGTGAGTAAACGCATTCGGCATGAGGTGGTGAATCTGCAGCTGGTATCGCTCAAGCACTTGGCCAAGAAAGGGTTCAACAGGAAACCAAAGCCCAGCTCTAAAAAATCCCTAAACATAAGACCCTCGTAAGGGCTCGGCGTCGGTATAATCTCATCTTCATCAGGTGCACGGCACAGTGATCTTTCAAACGCGGTAATCAGCCCCGTAGATGCCAAATTGTCAAGGGCAGCTTCATCAATCCTGGAAGGGTTAAGGCGGCAGTTCCAAGCAGCATGGTTTGGCATTTTTCTCGGTGGGCTAGATTCAGCATCACCGGTCAAATCTTGAACCTCGTCAGCCTGGCTACCGACACCTTCGGTGTAGTCTTCAACATCGACATAAGCCTCGGTGCCGTCCCCAACCGAACCTTGTAAGCTGTGAGCAACTGGGTCAGATTCGGTGCCACCCCCGCCCGCCGAATCAGCAGCCAAACTCATATTCTCTCTAGCTGCCTTAGGACGGATAGCTGCTGTACTGGGCATAGCTGAGCTGCTTCGACTATTGTTAGAACTCAAATCTGGCCCTGAATTCGAGATTGATCTGTCACTAGAACCAGATTCGGTGCTCGCCTCATTTTCACCAGAGTTAGAGTGGCCCATAACACCCGAATCAAATGTAAAATGCAAATTCATCGAACTAAATATGAATAAGAAAAGAAATAAGGAAACAAAACAAATAAAACAGTTGAAGCAGCAAAATTAGTGTAAAGTGTCCGGGATTTGGCATATAGAAAAGCTTACCGAATCAGGAAAATTACACCGAAGCAAGGATGCCAAATCAAATCGCAGGGACGATGACGGCTAGGGCTTGTGCGGGGGGAAATGAGACCTAGCCCGCCCCCGGGCACCTTTTACATAAGAGCGGGATAGGCGTCCGTTGGAAAACCAAAGGACGCGATGGCTCACGAACCAAGAAAAATCTAGCCGTCCGATCGCATAAAAAAATTAGCATCATCATTTGGGACGGCGTTTGTTGGGGAGCTCTTTGCAAAGTAAGCCATACCTCGTAAGCCCAGATTTGGGACCACGAAGTTGAGTGCCGAATGCAGAGTTCATCGGCCAAGGCAAGATTTGGTGACCAAAGAAAAAAAGTCGCACCCCAGATCGCGATGCCAGGACGCATCGAAGGCCTGCTGTTGGGGGCAGGGAGGAGAGTAGCAACCCTGTCCCCTACTAGGCCACACGAATCTAGTCCAAAAGAGTTGACCGCCGCCTAGATTCAGGGTCTCAGCCCGAATTTAGGATATGAGGAGGTGCAACTGAATCTGGACCTGGTCATTTCACTAAGTCCAGATTCGGGATTTTGCTCGACCACTGAAGCTGACCCTCTTGTCATTGGATTTATTCGGCATCCAGGTGATAGCGGACCAGTAGGTCAACCATCAGATTTGAGGGTGGATGTCCTAAGTTGTGGCTTCGCTAATGGCACGATGCGCATGTTGAATGCAGGTCTGACCAGCCAAGGAGGAGGAATGACTCATTTCCAGGGGTCACGAAATCGTCTGTACGAGGAGACAATGGAGGTTGACATGTTTGCCCCCGGTCGGCATAAAGTATCCAGTGAGAGGTCGCTTCGTAAAGGCAAAACTATCATGTAAATGCCTACAGGCTACTATAAATAACGCTCCCTGAGGAGCTTGTGAGGGAGGACGGTCCCTGAGCGTTTTAGCCGGGAACCAGATTATAAGAAAGCATTCAACCTATCATATTCGTGTCTTTATCTTCGAAGGTCAGATTCGGGCCCTGAGGGCATCGCCTCTGGGCCAGAATCAACAGAGGTTGACGCTGAGGAAGAAGCCAAGAAAGCACGGAGACATCATCAGAGGAGCCCTCGACGGCCGCCGACGTTGCATTGCTCCGACGTGATGTGCTCAATGCCGTGGATTGATGGCCATGGAGACGTCGTCAGAGGATCCCTCGGTGGCCGCCGACGTTGAACTGTGATGACGTGATGTGCTCGATGCCTTGGATTGACGGCCATGGAGGCATCGTCAGAGGATCCCTCGATGGCCGCCGATGTTGAACTGATCCGACGTTATGTGCTCGATGGCGTGGATTGCTTTGGTCCTCGAGTAGACGTCGATGCGGAATAGCTAGAAACCCTGAGCATGGCGGCTTGTCGGTGCTAGACACGATCGTGCTCCTCACATCACGATCTAGGCCAACAGCCACAGCCACCCCTTCATTGATCGCCGACGTCGCGCTGGTCGCTGCGGCACCAGTCCGTCGACGGTCTCCTCAACTGCGGCCCTCCAATCCAGCGTGGCACAATCAAGGCCAGCGCCATGGCCGAGGTCGACGCGCTCGTAGTGGAAGGTATGCGGAGATTGTGGCAGCAAGCGGGGTGGATTCAAATTTGATTTGAATCATGCTTGATGCCTTGACCTAGATGGACTGATAAGGAGATTTTTTTTTGGTGGAGGCTTTGGTGATTATTTTTGGTGGAGGTGGGGAGTCGAACCCGCGGCGTGGAGGCTCGGGCGTGAGGTTGAGGGTCGCGAGTGAGGGGTATAAGGTCCTGAATCATACTTTCAATTTGGGCCGTTGCGTCTGTAGGAGGTGTGTTGTAAGTCGTTGATTTTGAAGGTAGGATTTGTCTGGAGAAGTTTTCAATTATAGTAGAGAAGACTAGTGTCACTTACGAGTGCTGTAGCTTCCCTGCTACTTGAAGATCACTGGGATTGAGGTTATCAGCTATCTAGCACCGGTGGGCTTAAGACTCTGACATCTGTCTCCGTGCGGTATTCACGGGCCGTACTGAGCTCAAGTGCAAGCAAGCTCATTAGATAAACACAAGCTGCATGTTTGGTTTGTCGACTAATTTTTCCACGTCTCCCTAGTGCAAGGAAGCATTGGCTTGCTGACTCAGATGAGCCAGGATCGCTCTCCTAAAGAAGCAAGACAATAGGTCGTCTGATGGACACCAAAGAAGCAACCCAACCCATCATTCAAACACGGGTTCCCATTGGCTTCGTTGCTTAGCAAAGCGAGGCAAGCTGCGTCGCAAGAACCAAACACGGCCAGAAGATTCCCAATGCATCCCACTCCGTATGATTGGACACATGCCGATGATCCACCCATGACATTCTTGTGCCTCTCATATTCTCCTGGTCTATTCTAGTTGGTAACTTCATGCCATTGTGTAATTTGTTATTTATGTGTCGAACTGAAGATGTACATTAGCTGTAATTGTATGCTTGAGTGACATTTAATTCTTCACCTACAAATTCTAGGTGACACTAATAATTGATCTCAACAACAGTAGTGAGGAACTGTACCATTTGAGTGCATCCAGTCTATAAATAGGAATGAGTTCGGTGCAAAGGCCGTCACTATTGCATTGCTCCCCTTGAAAAAAAAAACATGTATAAATCTGAAACGTTGGTGTATGGAGCAGCACAATTGCACAATGATCACACTAGGTGCTCGCTTCAGTCGGGGCTCTCTGCAGTCATCGCTATCTAGAGCCAAACAACTTGGAGGTGAGTATTAAGCAATGAAAGATGTAAAATGTTTTTTAATGTCAACGTCTGAATCATGAGAAGCGTTAAGCAATGTTTTTAATGAAAGATGCTGATCCAGTTCCTTAATTCGTTCTTGTTTAGAAACATCTTATACCAATTGTAGACTAATAAATAGCTTTGTCTGATCATTGGGTTTTAATTCAGGACAATTGGTTTGTTGAACTTTTTAGACTATATTTTTCTTTGCATTGGCTTGTTTGACAAGAATTATTCAACTTGAAAGGTACCTTCGAAATGAACAAAAGTTTGGTGCACATACAACAAAATCATACAAACCCGCTTGGCGAACAAATGTTCATAAATTGTGGCCTGTGTAACAGAATCTATACCCTAATAATAAAACACAGAAATTTCTGTTGCCACCAAATCTGTCCGCCCGACGCCGGCCAATTTGTGTACGGTTGTGTGGAGGACAAGAGAAAAAATAAATAGAAGAAGAGGAAGGTTCTAGATGTAAAAGGGCAAGAGACAGACAAAAGGTGGAAAGGTCTAAATTAAATTCGAGAAAGTTGAGGATTCCTGATGTAAAAATTTAGCAGGCCGCCTCCTCCTAGGCACGAATTCATTTCGTGGGCCTTTTTTCATTTCTTTTTTAAGTAAAACAACAAACTTGTAAACTATGTAAACATTTAATAGAATTAAAAAATTAAAAAATAGCAGAAGTATTTTTTTAAAGCTCCTCTTGACTAGGCCTATACGTGGAAACTATAGAAATAGAAAAAATAGCAAAATGATTTTTTAGAACTCCTTTTGACTAGATTTGTACACTATAATAAAATATTTTATGTAATTATAGATCTATGTTTTCTTTCAAACAGTAGAGAACGTTTTCTTGTCTTTTGCAGTGCAGTTTTTACTGTCATCATCAATTGATGTGTATAATTTATGGTGAAAATTTCATGTACAATGAATTGGACACATATTGACTGATTTAAAGTCTAAAACAAAAATTTTATTCAATTAAACAAAATAAAATACAACATAGGAGTACAAAGCACTCGAGGCCACACCACCACACATCACAAGTCTTATCTCCCTGCAAATAGTGATGTGAGCGAACTTAATACTCCTACAGGCTGCTCGACAATGCCTCATTAGCCTCTTACAAAACTTGTGTATTTACATGGCTCAGCTCTACATTTGATCTTGCCGCCACTACGCACAGGAACTTTATTGCATTTGTATCAGGAATTAACAGCCATGGCTCGAAAACCACGAGGACCACGATGGCGAGACAACTGTATGGTGTGCACTGATGCCACGGAGCAGCACTGCAGAGCTAAGTTAGGCACTAGGGCTTTAATCTTTGCAAGCCCAGTGGCCTTGCTATATGAAGCATCCTATAGGGGCCGAGGCTCAATTGAGGCTCTATTTGGGCATTACTTTTCATCATCGACTAGATGTGGTACTGGCATTCAGATCACACTATATCTTGTCTTGCATCACGCATTACGCTTGAATCTACAACGTAGTGATGTGACGGAGTCTAAACACAAGGATGTGCTTTTTCATGAGCAAGCTAGAGGTGATAAGAGTGGTATTTGAGGAGAGATAGATGAGATGGAGTAGACCAACCACAACTACCACAAATAAAATAAAATTTAGTATATATTTTTTAACCCGTTGCAATGCATGGACACTTTTGCTAGTATGAGACTAAAACAAAGATTGTTGAGGATAAACTCGGAAGCAAAAGGTTTATACACGTGAACCAAATAATATATATTTATGATGGGGGGTCTATATGTATGAAGTCATCCCAACAACATTTTGGTTCGTTTTTCAATTTCGCCTCTTTCCATTTCCACTTTTGAACAGAACCACTTAATAAAAACTGAAGAGGACGACACCATTGCATCATTGCGTCCTATAACTAGCTAGCCTCTCACACTGTACCGTCAACAGTTCAACACCAACAGAGCTAAAATTGTGGAAATTTTGTGGGTGCCACGCATACCATTTGGCTTCCAAGACAAGAATGAGAGATCGAGGTGGAGACATACGTTGGTCATGTTCTTTGGAGTAGGATGCAACAGGAATTTGGGCCGAAAGGTGTCGAAGGGAGTCGTGCTCGTATAGCTCCACCTGGTGAAAGTCAGCACGCAAAGCACTACTATGTACTCCAATAAAGTTGTGTAGGTCTGGGTAGAGATCGCAGTTTTGGCGACGCTCGCACAGCCACCATCACCTTGTTTCTGTTTTCTTGTAGCTGAGTATTGTCCCACCATTTTTTTTGGATGGAGGGAGTAACTCATTCTCAGTTATTCTAAATAGCACAATTGATTGATTACAAATTACGATAATACACATGTGGGTCACGTAACATCTAAAAATTGCATCCTTTTAAAATAGTTTAAATTGATTTTTATTTATGCAAATATGTGAGCATTCAAATATAGGGAAATAATAATTTTTTGAGTTAAAATCCATCGTACGCCTAAACATACTTGACGCACGAGGACAAGGGGCTATATATCTGCATCGACTTGACGCACGAGTATATGGCTCTATCCCACTCCGCCCTACCATTGATTTCTACATTCTGACCCACCCATGCATGGCGATGGCATGACGACTGATATTTTGCTTGTGCCTTTCTCGTGTCCCAACCGACTCTCTTCGGTCACTGAACGCTCAACAGCTCGACAAGTTTTAGTTATTTATGAGAAAAAGATGTAGACATAGTTGCATGCTTTGGTGACATTCAGTTCTTGACCAACCAATTCAGATGACAATACAATAATTTGTCTTAAGCGATTAGTGATGATATAACACATCTTGTCTATAAATAGCTATAGATGATAGATATGACTCATGACCAGCGAAATATATTGCCAAGAGGAGAATGATATATGAGAATGATATATCCAAGAATAGACGGTCAAGCACATTTCAAGTGCTGTTTGTGGTTCATGTATCTGGGAGTCACATACAACAGGAACTCGAATCTTTTTTTTTAAAGGAGTTTGCTCTGCTTTTATAAAGCAACACGGAACAATACAGAATATGCTGAAAACCAGCGGCATAGCACAAAACACAAACAGCTGGGGATACCAGCTACATAAACCGTTTTAGTAGCCTAACAAACACTCCAAAGGAACTCTACAGTCATGGGCTGGTTCCTAGGATGGAAATCCTTCATCCACTCCCCAACCGTCTTCAGCACCTGATAGTCGGCCTGGGTATTCGGTTTTAACCGACAATTTGGTCGGTTTATTCGGTTCATCAAAACTTTGGTTTTCAGAAACTAAGAGTCGATCGGTTTCTTAGAAAATAAAAAACCGACAATTTCGGTTTCGGTTTTTAATATGGTTTTTCGGTTTCTAACCGAGCAAACCGATGAAAGAAAAAGGAATCAGAAAGTACACAACAATACACGATTTGAAGTCCATGGCCGGGGAGCTTGACGAGGGTGCTTGCACTGCCATACCCGTCTGAAGCCCACAGATCTCTGTTGTTGCACTCACGCCGCTCTAGCACCTCCGTCTCGCATCCGGCGTCCGCGGCTGCGCTCGCGCCGCCGTCCTGCTGCCCTTGTCCGCTCGTTCCGCATCCGGGGTCCGTGCCGCTCGCCGCTCGCGGCTTCACCTGCCGCAGATGCCTGCTGCCACCCGCCACAGATGCCTAGTGCCGCGCGCTGCTACTGCCTGCTGGTTGCCGCCACGGCGTTGCTGCTGCTCCAGTGTCATATCTAGATAGGGTTAGGAGAGGAACGAGTGTATGAATGATTGAATGTTGTGTTGCTATCATTTGCGTGCGACTAGTGGGTGCTGGGCTATACTGCACTTCGTGGGCCTTTGGGTGGGCTGGGCTGCCGGCTGATGGCTTGTTGCTACGTATGTATGAGTAACTGTGTTTGATGTCCTTGCTTCTGCTGCCTATATCGGTTGTTCGGTGTTTCAGTTACACTGCGCCTGAAAACTGAAACCAAGGCCGAACACCGAAGTTCACAGATTTTAAAACCAAAGCCGAAACCAAAAACTGGAAAAACCAAAATTTCGGCTCGATTCGATGCGGTTCGGTTCGGTTATCGGTTTTCGGTCTAAATATGCCCAGGCTGGCCTGATCGATCCTTGTTTGGTCATCATCCTTCAGCAGGGCACTCCACTTCTGCAGCATAGAATGGAATGGTACATGATATCAGAAGGCGCTTTTGGGAACTCCATTTCAATGGACATTTTGTTCCTTGTTGTCCACAACACCCAACCAACACCTGCAAAGAGAAACATCAGTAGGTTGCTAGGCAAAGGCCCCCTACCCCACATCTATCCCCAGTTTAAATCCTCTAGTGAAGAGGGGCAGTTGTCAAGGTTAAAAGTGACTTTCATAGTACCCCAAACCAATTTAGCTAGACAACAATAAAAAAGAATATGGTCTATTGTTTCAATATCCCCACATAGATAGCAATGTACATCCCCTTTCCATCCCCACTTCACTAGTCTGCTAGCCACCGGCAACTTATCATTATAACATTGCCATAAGAAAAATTTCACTTTTAGAGGAATTCTACACATCCAAATATGACCAGCAATCCTGTTGGGCAACCCCATGTTGGTTAAAAATCTGTACAGGGATCTAGTGGAGAAGAACCCTTTCTTCTCTAGAGCCCATGATACTGTGTTCTCCTCATCCTCTATAAATTGAACACTGTTTAGATCATGTTGTAAATTAGACCATGAATCAAATTCTCTCTGGTTTAGTGATCTTTGAAATCAATAACCCATTCCCCCTCCTCCCAACATTCACTGACCAAGCAGTCATGGTGTCTCACCATCTTAAAGATATCCTCATATTGAATTTTTAAAGGAACTTGACCCAACCAACAGTCCAAGTAAAATCTTGTATTTTCTCCATTTTTAACTCTGAAGATGGCCCCCCAGTTATGTTTGATCTTGTGGAGTCCCTTCCAGAATTTGGAGCCACCCTTAGATGTAGAAATGGGAGCCTCATGTATTTTGCCTTGATGATTTTGAACCATATCTCATCAGGTTTCTAAAATATCTTCCAAATCCATTTAGCTAGTAAACAGTCATTCATCAACCTTTTATTTATAATTCCTAAGTCCCCTTGATCCTTAGGTCTGGAAACCATATCAAATTTGGCCATACGATATTTGAACTTCTCCTCTGTCCCCTGCCATAAAAACTTAGCCTTGATGTTGTCCATCTTTTTATGCACCCCATCCTGAAGCCAGTAGAAGCCCATACAATAGGTAGGTATGCTTGAGAAACATGCATTAGTTATAATTTGTCTACACCCAGTGGTTAGGAATTTCCCTCTCCAAGGATCTAGTCTCTTAAGCATCTTCTGTACAATTGGGTTAAAAGCCCCCATACCTAGATGTTTGTCACTGATTGGTATCCCCAAATATTTCATAGGTAAAGACCCCAGCGCATAGTTTAGCATATTGGCTTTGCTTTCTTTCTCCTCTTGGGGTACCCCAAACACCAGCACTTCGCTTTTATGGTAATTGATCTTAAGTCTAGAGAGCCACTCAAAGCAGTATAGTATGAGTTTGAGGTTTGTGATTGTGTTCTCCTACCCATCCAACATAATGACAGTGTCGTCCGCATATTGAATGTGTGATATACCCCCTGGAATGAGCTCACTCAAGACCCCAGTTTTATGACCTTTGTTAACCGCTTTGTCAATCATCACCCCCAAACCATCAGCCACAAAATTGAAGAGTAGGGAAGAGAGTGGATCTCCTTGTCTCGACCCCCTATTTGTCTTGACGTATGCACTCCTCTCCCTATTGACATTAATATAGACTTTGCCATCTCTAATTGTGCTCATCACCCAGTTTATCCATTGAATGGGAAATCCTCTACCCACCATCACTTGTTCTAGAAATGACCATCTTACTCTATCATATGCCTTCTCGAAGTCAATAATCAAGATTACAGGAACTCGAGTCGTAGGTGGTTAAGATAGTATAGCTGCACCTGATCAAATTAAACATGCATTGAGCTACAAAATCGTTATGTAGGTAGCAGACACGACGCTCACTCTATTACTATGGGATCTCATCAAATGGGTGCAAGTGCTAGTTTGAAGCACAACCATCACTCAGCCTAGATGATGGTTTTGTATGTTAGCCTAGAAGAGGCGAGTTAGTATCATTAGGAAGAGGCATGTCAGAATCTTTTCCACACATGTAGAGAAGAATGTATGATCGACGTGATTGTAATCATCACAACATAGATGGGTTTCAGTTCGATCTGATCCACCTCCTTAAATCATTCTTTGATGTAAACTATCTGTACCATTTTTAGACTAATAATAGCATATACTATTTTATTAGTGTGTTTCAATTCTAGACATTTGGTTTGTTGGACCTATTTGTTGACTATTTCATTGCATTGGTTTGTTTTAAAAATAACTATTCAACTTAGAAAAGTTTGTTCAAAAGGACCAAAAGGTTTCTGGCTTTTTGCGCATACAACAAAACAATGCAAACTCACACGCAGAACAAATGTTTATACCCAATGAACTTGTTTGACAGAAAATATTTGACTAAACCAAATGTTTGTTCAGTTGACATCAACTGGGACGCAAAAGAGTTATACTCATGTAACAAATCATACAACTTTTTGATTGGGAGAAAACTTCACAACAGCATTTTGACTAATTTTTATATTTCATTAGCCTCTTCGCCTTTTCACTTTTGAGCAGGGACGAATACTTATTAAAAACAGATGAGGACAACAGTACGCTACCGTACGATTGTTGGTGTAAGCCTGCTGCGAGATGAAGAGAAGTGGGCAAGGCTGAGGCATATTTGAATTGTGCAGAGGCGAGAATGGTTGGAACCAGGGACAGGTCGTGACCGCGCCCACGGAGGTGGTTCAGAAGCAGTAGTGTGTTTTGGGTGAGTTGTATCGGGTTTTAAAAGTTTGTAAGGGTGTTTCTGTAAACTTTAGCTATAGGTATATATAGCTGGTTGTAAGAGGAGTGGGTTAGCACCTTAATTGTGTTGTAATCACCTTTGTATTCAAACTTGAGTGAAGTGAAAAGGGGCACAGTCAACCCTGTCAACAGTTGCTAGTTCAGAGTCTGTTCGAGTGTGTTTTTGTTTGTTCTTGCGCGTGATCTTGATTTAGGCTTGACCACTGCATATATTTGTGTGTGACCATTGATCCTTGGCCAACATCAGGTATCAAAACCATCGATCCATGCAAAGCGTTGAGTTTGATCTACCATGGGTGATCGCGGGAGCGGCGGCGGTGGAGATGGTGGTGGTGGTCGGATCCAGTACCCGTCTCTAACCTCTGTCAACTACACGAGTTGGAGCATCAGAGTTTAGGCAATTATAGAAGATCAAAGCATCTGGGAGGTGGTTGAGCCGGTGGGGGAAACGTCGGATGAAGGCGCGGCGGAAATTGCAGCAAGAAAGGTGAAGGGCATGAAGGCGCAGGCACATTTGCTTCAGTGCTTGCTCGGCGATCTGCTAATGCAGGTTGCCACGAAGAAGACCGAGAAGGAGGTCTAGGAATTGCTCAAGGCGAGGTTCATGGGAGAGGAGTGAGTGAAGGAAGCAAGGTTGCAGACTCTAAAGTGTGAATTTGACACTGAGGATGAAGGAGGATAAGTTGATCGATAGTTATCCAGGCAAACTGACGGGTATGTCAGTACGCAATGCCAATCTGGGCGCTTCACATGATGATTCAGCGTTGGTGAAGAAGATCTTTGACACAGTGCCGGATAGGTTCATCAATGTGATAGCAGGTATCGAGCAATTCTTTGATCTCAAGAAGATTGCCTTTGATGAGGTGGTTGGGAGATTGAAGGCCTTCGAGGAGTGCATCAGAAGGGCTCCATCAGTGCAAGGATAACCAATGATGGTGAAGCACTATTGACATAGGCCGAGTGGGAAGCCCGGCAGAAGAAGGTGTTAGGAGAGAGCTCTGGTGGTGGTAGAGGACACGGCGGTAGAAGTGGGAGAGGTCGTAGCTGTGGCGGTGGAAGCAGTGGCCATAGCAGTCAGTCAGATAGTAGCAAAGATGGCGAGGAAGCGTGATAAGAGCCACATCAAGTGCTTCAAGTGCAAGGATTATGGACATTATGCCAACAAGTGTCCAGGTGAAGGCATGCAGCAAGAAGAAGCTCATTATGTCAAGAAAGTAGACTTTGAACCTGCGTTGTTGTTAGCCGAAACTAAGGAACAGGGATAGAAACATCACCTGTTGTCGGAAAAGGTTCAGAAAAAGGAGATGGTGTACCTCAATGAAGTGAAGCTAGATTCAGAATTGCACTTTACTGGAGATGGGGAGTCAAGTGGTGATTTGTGGTACCTAGATAATGGTGCAAGTAAGCACATGATAGGAGATCGACAGAAGTTCAGGGACATCGACACCACCATTGGTGGAAAGGTATGGTTTGGTGATGGTTCTACTGTTGAAATTCATGGTAGAGGCTCTATTTTGTTTCAAGGTCTGTCAGGAGAGCAGTGGGTCTTGTATGATGTTTATTTCATTCCTAGACTGAAAAGTAATCTTGTTAGCTTGGGTCAGTTGACTGAGATAGGCTATAAGATAGAAATGGATGATGAACTGTTAGAGGTGACAGAAAACAAAATAGGTAGAGCAATCATGAGGGTTTAGAGAAGTATGAAAAGACTTTATAAAATTCAGTTGAATTCAGTTGAACCAATTAGTTTCCTTGCTAGTGTTGGTGATCAGTCTTGGCTTTGGCATGAGAGATTGGGTCATGTAAATTTCAAATCTATTAAAATGTTGGTGGAGAAGGAGATGGCAGGGGGTGTACCTTTGATCAGTCATCTAGATCAGGTATGCCATGCTTGTCTGGCAGGGAAGCAGACAAGAATGTCATTTCCAAAGTGTGCACACTGGAGAGCAGATGAGCCTCTACAGTTGGTGCGTGTTGATTTGTGTGGGCCTATTACACCTAAAACAGCTGGTGATAGCAAATACTTCAGGGTTACTAGTTGATGACTGTAGCAGATGGATGTCAGTTCATTTCCTAAAAACAAAAGATCAGGCTATTGTTGCATTTACTAAGTTCAAGGCAGAAGCAGAGAACAAGGTTGGATATAAGATCAAGACAGTTAGGTCAGATAGAGGGGAGAGTTTCTTGTAGTTGCATTCAAGGATTATGTGAGCAGGCTGGAATAAGTAGGCAGTTCACTGCACCTTTCTCTCCTCAGCAGAATTGAGTTGTTAAAAGGAGAAATAGAACTGTCATGGAAATGGCAAGGTCAATGATGAAGGGCATGAAAGTTCCTAGGTGTTTGTGGGGAGAAGCAGTGAAGCACTCAATGTATTTGCTGAACAGCTTACCAACAAAAGTCATGGGTTATAGAACTCCTTTTGAGGGGTGGAATGGTAGAAAACCACAACTGGGACATGTAAGAGTGTTTGGGTGTAGAGCCAATGTTAGACCTGTAGTACCTCATTTGAAAAAATTGGATGACAGGAGTGTTTCCATGGTGTATTTTGGTGTGGAAGAAGGAAGTAAAGCACACAGGCTATACAATCCTCAGACTAGAAGGATAGTGGTCAGCAGAGATGTCATCTTTAAGGAGGCAGTGAATTGGGAATGGAGTTCAGAGTTTGACGAAAATTCTGATTTTGTGGTTGATGACAGTGATATACCAATGTATCAACCATGAACAGGTGGTCAAGTTGATGGAGATATTCACAATGATCATCATTTAGGGGGAGCAGACAATGCTAACGCAGATGAAGCTCCCATTAGAAATTTTGATAATGCAGTTGCAGATTCAGGTGGTTTTGGAGCGAGCTCACAGAGTGGTACTGTTCATGGTTAGGCAACTAGAGCAGCAACTCTTGAAATTGAAGGTGCAGGAGATGTACCAGCTGAAATGAATGAGTATGACACAGTGGACATGAATGAAGGTCCAGTGAGATTCAGAAACCTGAATGAAGTGTATCAGGATTTAGTAGAGGTGGAATTAATCTATGATAGTGAAGTTGAAGCATTGCTAGCAGTAATGAAAGAGCCATCTTGTTACTAAGAAGCAGCTGGTGAAAGTGACTGGATAGCAGCCATGGAGAGTGAGCTCCAGTCCATCAACAAGAATAAAACATGGGAGTTGGTGAAATTACCAACTGGTCACAAACCTATAGGGTTGAAATGGGTTTTCAAGTTGAAGAAGAATGCAGATGGAGAAGCGGTGAAGCATAAGGCAGAAATTGTTGCTAGAGGATATGTTCAAAAGCAAGGAATTGATTTTGAAGAAGTTTTTGCTTTAGTAGCAAGGATTGAAATAGTGAGACTTATTCTGGCATTAGCAGCAAATAGAGGCTGGGAGGTGCATAATCTAGATGTCAAAACTGCATTTATGAATGGAGACCTAATTGAAGATGTGTATGTGTCTCAACCTGAAGGTTTTGTGAAGAAGGGACAAGAAAAGATGGTGCTCAAACTGAGTAAGGCTTTGTATGGGCTCAAGCAAGCTCCAAGAGCCTAGAATGTCAAGAAGTGTGTGACTGAACCTGTAGTATACACTAGAGGTGTTGGGTTGTCAGCCATAATTCTTGATGTGTATGTGGATGACTTGTTAGTCACTGGTGGTGATGCAAAGGAGATTGAAGCCTTTAAAAAGCAGATGACCTCAGAATTTGATATGAGTGATTTGGGAAAACTATCATTCTATCCTGGTATAGAGGTTGAGTAGAAGACAGATTACATTACCATCAGGCAAAAAGGGTATGCCAAGAAAATACTTGAACAGCTTGGGATGTCTCATTGCAATGCCACTAAGTTTCCTATCGTGCAAAGTTGGATGCTGATAAACAGGGTGATAAACATTACCATCGTGCAAAGTTGGATGCTGATAAACAGGGTGAGAGGATAGATGCAACCAAGTACAGGAGAATCATTGGTTGTCTGAGGTACTTGTTGCACACAAGGCCAGATATTACTCTGTTCGGGTGGCAAGTAGGTTCATGGAGAAGCCTACAGTAAAGCATCTGAATGCAGTAAAGCAGATAATGAGATATCTAAAAGGAACTCTGAATTTTGGTGTGGTGTATACTTAGCAGAGGAAGCCAGAGGTGTTGGTGGGATACACTGACAGTGACAATGGAGGTGATGTTGTCGGGAGAAGAAGTACAGGTGGTATGGCATTCTGTTTGAATGAGGGTTCGATCACTTGGAACTCACACAAGGAGAAAACAGTTGTACTGTCATCTTGTGAGGTTGAATTCATGGTAGCTACTGCAGCAGCTAAGCAAGCACTATGGCTCAGAAATCTGTTGAGTGAGATTACAGCCACTGAACCAAAGGGAGTGACCTTGTTTGTGGACAATAACTCTGCCATTGCACTGATGAAGAATCCTGTGTTTCATGGGAGAAGCAAACACATAGATGTGAAGTATCATTTCATCAGGGAGTGTGTGGAACGTGGTCAGATTATTGTCAAGAAGGTGCATACACTAGAACAGAAGGCTGATGCACTAACAAAACCAATGCCTGCAGTCAAGCTCGGGGTGATGAGACATTTGCTCGGTGTCAGAGAGCTTGAAGAGCATCTGGCTTAAGGGGGAGAATGTTGGTGTAAGCCTGCTGCGAGATGAAGAGAAGTGGGCAAGGCCGAGACATATTTGAATTGTGCAAAGGCGAGAACGGTTGGAACTAGGGACAGGTGGTGACCGCGCCCACGGAAACGGTTCAGAAGCAGCACTGTGTTTTGGGTGAGTTTGTATCGGGTTTTAAAAGTTTGTAAGGGTGTTTCTATGAACTTTAGCTATAGGTATATATAGCTGGTTGTAAGAGGAGCGGGTGAGCGCCTCAGTTGTGTTGTAATCACCTTGTATTCGAACTTGGGTGAAGTGAAAAAGGGCACTGTCAACCCTGTCGACAGTTGCCAGTTTAGAGTCAGTTCGAGTGTGTTCTTGTTTGTTCTTGCGCGTGATCTTGATTTAGGCTTAGCCACTGCGTATATTTGTGTGTGATCATTGATCCTTGGCCAACAACGATGCGATTGTATCTCCAACCTATAAATAACTGCCTCTTGTACTGTGCAAACAGCTAAAACTACAAATGTTTTGTGGGTGTGCCAGTGCATGACAAGAATGAGGGAGTGAGGTCAAGGCAAGCACAGGAAAATACAATTGTGGGTCATGTTGTTTGGAGTTGGATGCAACAGGAATTTGGGTCAAAAGGGGTTGAGAGTAGTCGTGCTCGTATAGCTCTACCTGGTAATAGCAGGAATGTTTGAAGCTACGTGTAGCCTGCGAGTTCTGTATGTCTGGGCAGTTGTGATCACATAAATTCTGAACTATAGAAGATGAAAATCAAGATCATATATGTGTTTTTTGTTTGACAGGACCGGATCATGTATGTTGATCGCTAAAAATATGGAAACACTGCTAGTATTTGACTATTTGAGGGAAACGACACTACCTAGTTACAACAGCTACTATTAAGTAAAAAGAAAGAAAATAATCACTCAGAATGAAGATAATACTACACTACACTTGTGCAGCGTTTGGTCGATATGAAACTACGATCAGGTATCCACAGGTGCACAGATCAATTCCGATCCATGCCATTAATAAACACCCGTGCATCCACAGATTCTAGCTTTTCTAATTAAGAAAAAAAAGCGTTCACCCAGTGATTGATGTGGGAGAAAGTAACTATTGTGGTTGTTCTCAACCCTATTAAACGTACTCAGCTCATCATCTCAATTGTTTCGAGAAAAAAAAAATAGAGAAAATTTATCATCCACGCACTTTGGTTCGGGGAAATAAAGAGAGTACACAAGCAAGTGCACAACATACTTGAGACATTGGTGGCGGTCAAAATTGTTTAGGTTAAATGTCCTGCCTTGTTTGATATGTTGCCATGGTGTATTCTTGCGCTCAACCAATTCCCAGTTTTATTGCTTGTACGATGGGCAATCTTATTGCTTATGGGCGAGCTCGATTTCTGTCCGTCTTTAGCTGCCACCGTGCATGCTCTCTTGACCATCCTGCTCGCATCCTTCCTGCAATAATTTTCTTATAAACAAATTGCACTCCATAATTGTCACAGACTCAATCCAAAGATAGATGTCGAAGGAGGAAATTGGTTTCTTCATCCTTAAGTGTGACCAGCTTAATTTTCCAAGACCGCAACAATATTCAACGTGCTCAGCGCCCCTCAGTCATGCATCAGCTGCCACTTGATGCCTTGATGACAGTGCCAATGGTGTCACTGTCGACGGAGAATGAAAGGAAGTATCTCGTAAAATAATTGCACTGCAGCTGGTCACAGTCTCACAGACAAGATAAGGTTACCATGTTTACAACAAGTTGCACCAGCTCGCACTTTCCTAGCTACCCACTCCATGTTACTGTGTGAGTGGTTACTACTTAGTACCGGTGATGTGGGATTGTACTATTGTAGAGGGAGGTCGTCCGGCCTCCTATGCCCACTTTCAAGACCTCTCTAACACTTTTCAATCCCTCCAGCTTGTAGTAGGAGTTAATGATGTCTGGACTATGTGTGGGGTTCATCATCCTATTCTTCTAAGCTGGCTTACAAGCATTAACTGGCCACCATCAAATCCATCGGTTGGCTACGGACATCTGCTTGTCAAAATAAAAGGAAAATTTTCTTTTGGTTACATTTAAGCGACAGGTGGAGCACCGGAGCTTTGCTCACAAGAAGATGTATGCTTCTTTGAGGAAGAGGTATGCTTCTTTGATCAATTGTGTTTTCTGCACTCACAACATTGAGGAGGACCTACTACACTTGCTCTTTCACTGTTCGTTTGCGGTAGCCTGATGGTACAGCTTGCAAATTCTCATACCCAATTCAGAAGAGGTAATGATCATTCTACAAGGAATCAAATTCTCATACACAAATTCATTGTTCATGTGCTAGGCGATTTGGATGATGAGAAATGACATTATCTTCAGGAATATAGCATATCCTCAGTAAAGAATTACAGGATTGTCTTCAGGCTAGAATTTCCTCTAGTTATTCTACGAGCAGAAACACGTTATTCACCCGTTTATAGATTAATGGCCGGAGAACTTTGTGCAATATTAGCTATTTTCTTCCTGTCCTTTTATGTTGATTTTGTACCTATAAGACTATTTGTACCTTTTTTGGGTTTAATAAAATTCTAGTATGGGCGCAACCCCACCTGTTTCATTAAAAAATCGTAATAACCGTGTGAGCTTCCCTCAACCTGCACATCTTTATGCCAAAAGCCTATTCAGTTTGGACCTTTGGGACAACCAAAATAAATATCACAGATACAAAGGGATGACAGAATGAATCCTCCTGCCTATAAGCTTCTACAGGTTCTTCTCTTGGTATGCCTTGACAACGGCTGAAAGTCGTTAAACTCATGTACATATGGTCTGTGTTGGTCGTTATGTTCTTGGAGTGAGATGCAACAGGAATTTGGGTCGAGGGCATTCATGTTCGCAGACCTCTTTTTTTGTGCAACTAAGCATGTCTGCAATCACAAAATAGTTGCATAGATCAGTCACACGGCAGAACATTGACATGGGGTGCTTGCGTTGGAAGCTGTGCTCGCTAAGTCGATGCGGCAGCTCCCCAAGGAGTACATGTGCTATGCAGCGGTTTCAAGGATTGTAGCCTGATGTCGTCCCCAAGGCTACACTGTGTCGTGTAGCCTCGAGTGACATGTCTGCACTTGTTGTCCATCTCGCAACCGATGATAGCCTTGTAGTCCAGTATCTTGCAGAAGTCCTTACAGATTCGTCTAACAAAATGCTAAAGCGACTTGTAGTGCAAGCTTATGGCTAGCTATGGTCCAGGCTGAGGAGAGGAAAGCAGCAAAGCAAGAGTAATGTGTACAATTTGCATTCATGTGGAGTCGGAAATAAAATAGCTTGCACATGAAACTATTTGCCTCGACTTCTCCTCACCTAAATGGACTACTGCTTTTAGGTGAGGCTAACAAATAGGTTGGCTTGCGTTGGTGGTGCCCCAAAAGCTAACATGATGGCTTTGAATGCCAGTGTCAGAATCATGAGGAGTGCAAGAGGCCTGTGGCCGAACGACTGTTCTTTATTTATGAACCATTCTTGTTAGAGCTGATGGAAATAAGAGCAATTTAGAGATGTATAAATTAATTCCGACAATAAGAAAAAGACCAACAGCATGTACCACAGGTATGTGATTTGATACTAGCAACAAAGAGAATGCGAGAATGAATAACGGAGAGAGAATCGACATTCTTACAGTGGGATTACCGACGAAGGAAGACGTAGCAGACCGTCGACTGAGATTCTGATCAGCGGCGTAGAGAGAAGACGTCCAGCGAGCAGTCACAACGGCGCTTCCCAAAAACCTGATACGCCCCCTACCCCGTGCAGGGACGCGAGGAGACGTAGGCTTCGGAGCCTGCTCTCCCGACAACGATGGCACATCGGCGACGGGATAGGGAAGACGGCGGCAGCGCAGCACTGTGGCGAGGAAGAGATGAATCTCTCGGTACTGAGGACGACGTCACTCCTCTATTATGGTAAGTAAATAGGAAAGTACCGAGGACGGCTAATCCCCAATAGCTCCAACAAGATAGAGATAGCTCAACTATTTAAGTTGACCTCACTCCTCTTGAAGTAGTAAGGTGGGACTAAAGTCCCCCACCTTTCCATATATACATGCATGTGTGAGTGAGCCTTTAGAATTTATTTGGAATTGTTTGGCCTATGGCCCAAAACATCTAACAAGAGCTTGGTATTGGTCCCATTTTTGTGGACTGGCTGTACATGTTTGGTACTTTTTAGTATAATTTATAGGTACTTTATATTGAGAACTACTCCAATAGTCCATTTAATACAATTAGCGTAATCTTAAACCAGCCAAGCTAAATACTTTTTTCCTAAATTATTTTTCTCCAAGGTCTCGCTTCAGTCTAGCTCAACCAAGCCTGACCTATGGCTAGGCTGACCCATAACTGAAGTCATACCTTCCCTATCCCCTTCACTGAAACTATGCGAGGTCTAAGTGCAACGGATGGAGATGGATGTCTGCTAGCCATGTCGCCACAGCACATCCCCTGATGAGAGGGACACACCGTACAACATGTTCACCGATAGAGTCTAGGTGTTCCTCATGGCATGCTTCAAGCCGACATCGTTGGGGCTGCCACACCCTATGATGACCCGTCCTCACCATTGAGTGGTCGTGTCTCATGTGAAGGATCCTTGCGTGGTTGGCACCGCTCGCGAACAACATGGCAGTGGCAGGTGCCAGGCGGAGAGGAATTTCAACCTGCAGAACGCCGTACCCAGCTATGGCGCCACCATCCTCTACTGCAGACGCTTCATTTCACATATCAAAGAAGAAGAGGCGGCCCAAGTCTAGTGCGGCAAAGAATACCACGTTGGCTGTCGACATACACAAAATCAGGTAGCAAAACCAGCCCAAGAGTAAAATGACTAGTATGGAAAAGTTTAATATGTTGAATGCATGGATTTATCAGTCAGGGGGTGATGTAGACAACACTCGTGTCGTTGGGGGTGTTATTTCGACCTTTTTCTGATTGTAGTTATATGCTATATCGACTATTAGCATCACCTGCCAATCCAAGTGACAACAATTTATCACAAAGACAATAGTCCACTGTTGTACCATGCGACTGCATCCTATCTATAAATAATGGCTAGGTTCTTCTTGTGTGACATGAACATCATCTGAAAATTTCAAAAAATCTGTGCATACCATATCATACATTCATCTAGTAAGATAAAAATGTGAGATCAAAGCGAAGCAAAGAAAATGAAGAAAATACTGAGTCGCGTCAATCGATGAGTCGTGTTCCTTTTTAGATAAAGGGATGTTACGTGTTCCTAGCTAGGAGTGAGATGAATTAGGAACCCAGGCCAAGGTCATTGCATATCTAGTTGCCTCTCTTGTTGAAAGTGAGAAGGTAAGCATGCACCAAGCTGGAAAATTGTTGTATAAGCTAGCGAATGGATCACATTTGTGGCGTGGATAAGTGGAGGCCTTGGTGTAGTGTCTTCTGATGCAGCGGCACAAGGAGCTAAGCAATGAAAAGACATATATATAACTAGTTCTTTTTGGTGTTTTGGATTTATGTCAGTGTCTGAACCATGTGGAGTGCTGTGCAGGAGGCCGAGGCCTACTGCTAGGCACCAGCATGCATCCACTTCCTTCTCGGCTCTTTTCTATAGACCCATCTAGCTGTACCATTTGTTTCAGCATTAGCTGTACCATTTTTAGACTACTACTAATAACATATGTTGTTCCAGTGGGTTTTAATCCCTGACATTGAGTTTGTTGGACTTTTTAGGATATTTCTTCCTTTGTCTTATTGTTGCACAATAAATATAATATTCATCTTGAATCAAACTTTGTTAAAATGAAACATATGGTACAAATTCGTACAAAGCAGACGCGCACAGCAAATATTTATATATCATGTGACTCGATTATATAAAAATATTTTACTAATATAAAAGTTTAGAGAAAAATTGACGAAGTAAAAGGTTTATATATACACATGGAACAATCATGCAATTTTATGATGATTGGAAGTCTAGATGTACAAATACTTTACAACAGATTTCTGACTCGTTTGTCTATGAAGGTCATATAGCTTAGCCTCTCACACTGTCCTGTCACCACTTCACCATTATGTTTTTTTAATGAATGGGAACTACCCCCATCCTTTTAAACTTTAAGTCATTCAAGAATCCTGAAGAGTCAAAACATATTAAGTTTGAACAAGAGTATAAGCATAATTATAAAGATTCGTAACATCAAATAGGTTTATTATAAAAATATAGTTAATAAAGAATTTAATGGTACTTAATTGACATCCTAAATGTTATTATCTTATTGTATAAATTTTATAAAAGTTGAAATAGTATGACTTTTCAAAATTTTTAGAATGACTTACAATTTGAGACGAAGAAAATACTTTAAATAAGGAAGGTACTAAACCGTACCTCGACTGCATCCTGATCTAGAAATAGGTAGCCTTTCACACTGTGGCGTCACCAGTTCACCACTAACAGAAAGAGAATTCGGCTAAGACAAGACAAGGATGAGAGATTGAATGTGCAGGCTGGCAGCCAGGAAAAACAAAATACCTCAGCGGGTCATGTTATTAATTTGGAGTAGGATGCAACAGGAATAACGGTCCCAGCGATGATTCATGCTCGTATAGATCTGTTTGGTGAAATTAAGCAAGCAAAGCGCTACTAAAACTCCAACCGAGTCGTCGCTGGCGGCGCTCGTGCAGCCACTACGGTCGCTCTGGTTGTGCTTGTAGCTAGCTGAGCGTTGTCCAATGAGGCGAACAGATGCCGTGCCTTAACAAGTGGAGCCCGGCGATTGTTGCCCATCAGGCCATCACTCCACGCCGATGGCAGGTTGAGACGCGGATAATTTCAATCGCACTCGGCAAAGACCAGTCGACAAAGAAGTCTTTGCCGAGTGTCCGGTGCCGAACACTCGGCAAAAACTTTGCCGAGTTAACGGCAATCGTCATCTGATGCCATCTTTGTCGAGTGCCGACGTGGTTGGCACTCGGCAAAGATTTTTTTTTATTTTTTTAAAAAAAGCGTCTTTACCAAGTGCCGGCCAGGACAGCACTCAGCAAAGAGTTTTTATTTTTTTAACAAAAAACTCTTTGTCGAGTGCTGACTTGACCAGCACTTGACAAAGATTTTTTCATTTTTTTTAAAAATCTTTGCCGACTGCCAGGTCAGCACTCGGCAAAGCTGGTCATGTTTGGCAAACTGGATCCCAGCTTTACCAAGTGCCTGCATAACAAAACTGGAATTTTTTTATTTTCTTTTGTTTTTTCATATATATCACAATAGGTAAATCCATATATATATAACACAAATTCACATATATATCCATCCACATATATAACATAAATCCATATATATATCACATGGCATACATAACAAATCCATCCAACAAGTCCAACATGCATGACAAGTCCGACATCCATTACTAGTCACAAATCCATTATGTCCAACACAACAATCACAAGGTCACAAAGTCCATCACTGCTCGTGCTGTGACCCGGCGTCCCTATGCCCCCAGAGTGTGAAGAGCTCCCCACCTTGCCATGAAGCCCACTAGGAGTTCCCATGCTGTGGCGCCATACTGTACGTCCATCCGTGCAGCGGGGGAGGTCCGCTTGCCTACCCGTAGTTCCCCTGCTGCGTAGGCGGAGGAGGAACGCCATCTGGCCACGTGTAGTGTGCACCCATGCCAACCGAGCCAATCGGCCACCCCATGGTGTGGAGAAGTCCCTATAGGGCTAGGAGGAGGGGGTGGAGCAAGCAGCGAGGGAGGCAATGGAGGCAGGACAACACCAGGGATCTGAAGGCCCTGAAAGTAGCCAGTTACATCCTGCATCTGATGCCCCGCGTGCTACCGGACAGCCTCCAACTAACGCGCCGATTGCTACTGGACAGCCTCCAGCTGCCGCCGATGGGCCTCCGCCTATGCCATCTGACGGGCCCACAACTCCGCCAGCTTGGCCTGCAATATTACACCCGTAAGATTTAATCAATACAGAAGGAAAGGTACATGTGTAAAACCAATGAACGACGAATAAAACTATACTTACCTGATATTTAGCCATTATCTGCGTGGAGCTCGGCTGCCGAAGTTATATGGGGACGTCGGAGGAGCTCGTGCTCCCTGATTGGACCTGACGGAGCGTGGGAATGGTGGCCGGCTCGATTGCGCTGTGGGCAATATAGTATCGGTCATGCTGCTACCCCCTCCCATCCTCATCAGGACGTCTGTATCCAGAAGCTCGGTGGCCAGATCGAATGCCTCCCCATGGCGTGTATGTGCCACCGCGGCATACTCGGCCATTTTCTGGTAGGAGTTCGGGTTGGTGTACGTGTTGGCCCCATCCGTCGGGTTGTAGATGTTGTCCAACGCTGTTGCTTGGCTGTTGTGAGCCATGGTGTACCCCATGAACTCGTTGATCTCCTAGCCACCATGCGACTGGGACTGTGAGGAAAACACAAAGACGATTATATGTAATGAGAATTGAATGCTAGACTAAATAAATAAATAAATCAACAGAAGCGTACCCATCTTTTCATAAACATTGGCAGGGGGCGGTTCCCTTGGTGGCGTGTCGGCCCTGGCATCGCCATGCGTTGCCCCCGTTTGGCTCTGCGCTGCACGTACGAGTCCTCCTTTGTCCACTTTCTGCACCTAGCAGTCCATGAACTTGCTGCACCATTTAGATGGCACCTGCATGACAACGTGCATTTGACATATCAGAAGATGAATGAGAATTATTGTTTCCTACTTATTTTTCATGGAAGGAATCGAAATTAATGTTTTCTACTTGCCTAGATGTACTGCTCCTTGCTGAGGTCGGTCTCGGGGTAGAGGATCATCAACCTAGCTTGTGCCTTCGTCACCTTCCGGCCAAGCACGTCGGCATGGTAGGTGATGATACACTGGAGGTGCAACTCGTAGTACATGTCCTTGAGTCTCTCTTTGCAGACCTTGTCCTGCACTCGCGCTGCCTTGACCTCTTTCCCCAGCTCGCACGTGAACCACTCCTACATACAGACATCATGTATCATTTCATTATTTTAAGAACGTCCAATGAATACATAGTATTGAGCAACGTGGTGCGATGAAGACTCACCTAGAACTCGTTCTTGATCTTGGTCACAATAGGGACGTCGTTTTGGTCCTTGGTGCTGGAAAAATACTCCCACTTCCAAGGCGGCCCTATCACCCCATTGTGGGTGACCCTGCCAGGTTAGTGCTTCTTAATGAGGAGGCCCTGCATGCTATTGATATGGTGTGAACTAGCCCCACTCACAAGCATCCAATTACTGCACGAGTTATTAAGAAAAATTGTTAATCTGAAGTTCGATTATTTTTTGATCGGAGTCAGTAGGGGAAAGCCCCCACCAATTTTTTTGTATTTTTCATAAGTTTTTAATTCGCTCCCATGGGGAGTTGAACCCAGGTCTACGAGATGCTACTCAGGTGCTCTAACCACTAGGCTAGAGGCCCTTTGGCCTGAAGCTCTATTATCAACATGTCATATATATAAGTCATGGAAACATGAATGGTTACTTACTTCTCACAGGTGGGTCGAATCACCGGACACTGGGAAGGCGCGAGCGGCGCGGAATGGAGGTGCGTGACCCCACGTGAATAGACCTTGCTCGAACCTGAGGAAGGCGTCACCCCTGGTGTCGCCTCGCCCGTGTCCTCCTCGTCGTTGTCGTGACCCCCTGCTGCTTGGGGTCCCACCTGT
The DNA here is from genome assembly GCA_023333625.1 of Bothriochloa decipiens. Classification (NCBI taxonomy): domain Eukaryota; kingdom Viridiplantae; phylum Streptophyta; class Magnoliopsida; order Poales; family Poaceae; genus Bothriochloa; species Bothriochloa decipiens. Next base: position 27,315,010 of record CM041635.1, read on the forward strand.
TGGTCGTCATCGTCTTGCTGAGGCGTCGGGCTAGGAGATAGCTCTAGCCTCCTCGTTGAAGGGCGACGTCCGTGGGCCCTCCTCTCCCTGCTCATCGATTGCTCCACCAACAGCGGCTCCTCCTCCTCATCGTGGTCGATGGTGGTCCTCTGGTAGCACGAGGTGACCCCCTGTCGTTGCAGCCGTCTAACTACGCCTGACATTTTGTCCTATGCCTACAATGACAAAGATTAAACCAATTAGCATAAATAACTGAGGACTACTTGTAAAGAGTTGCAAAATGAACGAAACATATTTGCAAAGTAATAATAAGGACAATATAGTATTACATGAATTAGAAATTATCTCCACTAATGGCAGTGGTTGGCTCCTCGTAATCACTATCACTATTGTCATCATCACTATCAATATTGTCGAGCTCTCTTAAGTCCTAATCATCTCCATTATCCTCACCATCTCCATTGTCCTCAACAACTCTATCGCGCTCAGCCCTCCATCGCTCAAGCATTATTAAGTCCTTAGCATACTCCATGTCTTCACCCTCGTCCTCACCGATGTTGTTGTCTACTTCCATGCCCATCAGTGAAAGAATGTCTACCTTGAAACGCCCTTATAGCCCCTCCGGTTGATAGAACTCTCCGCTATCTATCTTTGGGTCAAAGTTGTAATCATCATTGTTTGGGACAGGCTATCATTGTTGCCCTTCTATCCCCTCAGGTTGATAGAACTCTCCACTATCATTGTTGCCCGGGTGTCCGAGAATTATCAGTGGCAAGAACATGTTCTTGGGTTCAAACATGACGCCGGAGGGGGGAGATTTAGGGGGATCACGAACATGGGCCAACAAGTGTACTGGGCTACCATCATTCCTTATAGGTTGAACCCATCCGTTGCCATCGCTACACGTACATTCTGAGCCTCCATAGCTTTGTCAGGATGCTGGTGATCAAAGTACTTCCATGCCTCACCATCCGATGGGTGTACCATCTTGTCACTGTATCTTTTGCCATTCTTGTGCCATATCATCTATTTTGCGGACTCCTCTGTCATGTACATCCGTTGGAGCCTCGGTGAGATAGGAAGCTACTGTAGGACCTTCTTAGGGATCTTAGACTGTTTCTCTTGCCATCACTACTGTCTACCTCCAAAAACCTAGAGACTTTGGACAGTGCATTGCTTCCTCGTTGTGTCCCCTAAATAGGACGCACCCATTCCGACAAGCATGGAACGACTCATACATCATCTTAAGTGCCAAGAAGGAGATTCTGTAACTTGTACGTGTTCTTTGAAAAGATGTGACCCTCTAAAAGCAGTGTGCCAAAAACTGTCAATAAGAAATCAAAGCCGTCTCGACTCAGGCTCAACCGCGACTTCAACGCTATTAGGCGTCCAATGGCATCCAGTTCTGAAATTGTTGTCTTCTCGTGAAGGGGCTTCTGTGGCAAAGACATCATTTCGTAGAACGCCTTTCCCGTTTCCTCTGGATCCTCCTCCTCCAATCCTTCATTGCCACATGCCTCTCGGCATCTCCATCATATTGTGATCACATGTGGAGATGTCTGGGTTGTAGGCATCCGACGTCGCAACTTGCTTCAAACGTTCTAGAATTTTATCATAGCCTCTACATGCGATAACATGAAGTTTCGTGATTTTTGGATTTTAGTAGGATTTTATATAATTAAAAAACACTTTCCCGGACGTGGGATGGTCATGTTTCGTGGACAAGGCGTTCAAACTTTTGGGTGAGTTTATGGATACGGCCTCAAAATACACTCTCCAACTCCAACATGAATATCATTTTTTGAATAGCTACATTTCATTATTTCATGCACATGTAGTTCAAATCTGTCCTAAAAAATTCAAGTAAAGGAAATAAATAAATAAAATATAGCAAAATATTATAAAAAGATCCCAAATTCGAATATGTGCTTGTAAACAATATACTAGGGTTACAAAAAAGTTTAAATTCATAGTTCAGAACAAAAAAACTCTTTGTCGAGTGCCATGCCTGGCACTCGGCAAATAGGCTCTTTGCTGAGTGCCAACGACGCGGCACTCGGCAAAGAGGGGCCGGCATGGGCCCAGAAGCTGGCCACGTGGCGATTTACCGAGTGTGTGGGCTGGCACTCGGCAAAGACGTACTCTTTTCTGAGTTCCCGACGCCCGGCACTAGGCAAAGGCTACAACGACAGACGCCGTTTGGCCCTAGGCACTTTTTGCCGAGTGCCCCTCTCTGCCGAGAGTTGAGCACTCGGCAAAGATGATCTTTGCCGAGTGCTTGGCTTTCGCCGAGAACCAGGCACTCGGCAAAGCCTTCTTTGCCGAGTGGGGCAAAGAGGGTCTTTGCCAAGTGCCCGTGCTTTGCCATTTGGCAAAGCCGCTGGCACTCGGCAATGTCCGGGTTTGCCATAGTAAATATTTAGGACGGGGCATGCGAAAATGATAGTTTTGGGAGTCATCTGCACATAGGCCAAACTTGAAGTGGTTAATTTGGACTTTAAAACTTTAAATTATTTTTCTTTTGGTGGTCTAAACTCGACATTCAATAGTAGTATATACAAGTAGCTAGTAGCAACGAGTCTCATATCTCCCCAAGGGAATTGGCACTCTCAGACCCCAAGGGATCGGAGCGGCTTTTAAGCTGAATCAGCTTGGTGCACAACGCCATTATTTCTCCCCATCATACTGAAGTAATAGAATAGTTAATTGCGTAGATATGTAGTACTTATTCTTGTATTGCTTTTCATTAACTTTGATGAATTGATGTAGGTGCGCTGCTTGGAATAACATAGTAAGTACTGCACGCTAGGTTGGTCGGAAAATAAGTAAAGTCACGTAGTCACTCTTAGCATGCCCCTAAATAGCTACCTTCTTCTCATGATTCCATTTGTGTGGCCAACGAGATGAGCGAGATGAGAGACGCCATCCGTGGGTCATGCAATGTGTTCGTAGGACTGGATGCAAAGGGAATTTGGGGGAGGACGGGCAACATCAATTTGGATCGTAGTTCCGTCTGACACTGGCCACATCGTCCACTACATGTATCAGGATGTCCTGTGCTGGAACAGGTATCGTGTCTGCGGGAAGCTCTGTTTGCAGCCATTGCGCCTTTTAGATAGCTGTAACTACTGGGGATTACGGGAATCGAGCAGACTGGTGTCACTGTGCAGGGACCAAAGTGTGGCTTAGCCCCGCCTTAGGCACTTCATTTGCCCTTTGGACCACATGTTACTATTATATCTCCTTAATATCTGTGTAATCTTGTGCCACGTTGGTATATCAAGCAAGCACAAGACTGTTGCCAGTTACACGCACCTGTCCCTACTAACGTGTACTCGACAGAGGAACTCTTTCCTGGAGCAACTGGTTAGAAACAAGTTAAAACCAGCCAGTGCGTAAACTTCTAATTTTCAGTTTTTATTTGTTTCATAAGTTGTGTAAACTATTTTATCATAGTTAGGTGGACTGCACTCATGAAGTGTTAGAAATGTGTCGAATATTTATTTGTACTAATAGGGTTACAGCGAACGTGTGTTGTAATTAGCAATATAGGGTTAGGTGAGTTAGGTGTTGGCTCTTGTAACCCAGCCCATCTATATAAGGAGGAGGGGCTGCAGCTGTAACCTACACTCTTGAGAGAGAGGCAACACATAGTGGCAGGCTCGCGGGGGGTGCTGGCGATTTGGCCGGCGCCCCGGGCGGCCGGTGTCGTGGTTTCGGGGAGGAGCGCCCGTAAGCATGCCCCGGGGACGTAGGCTTTGCGAACCTCGTTACCACACATCGAGTCTCCTGTGATGTATTGTGTGATCTCTCTTGAGCATCCCGCCTAGGTAGACCAAGCAATCGCTTCAGCATTAGGCGCCGATATCTCAACATGAAAAATAGGAAAGGTTAAACTGAAGTTTGTGTTATGTTAGAAACTCAGATATTGTCTTGGTTGTTGCATGCAGCTTGGCAAAATAATCTATGGTGTGCACCGTCTTTGTTGCAATTTCCATTCTTCTAAGATATGGATGAGGACCTCGTCTCCTTAGAATCACTTTGTTAATGTGCAGCTTGGCATTCCTAGACTGAGCATGATACGGGAGAGTTGGAGCTGCTTGTTCTTACGGTACGATGAGGCTTCGTAATGTTTCATATGGGTATGTGCTTACTGCTCACATTGACTCCAATTTGGTTAGTTTCTCTGGCTTCTGATTTCGTCTCTGCCTTCAGCAGGGCAGTAGCGGCTTGGTTGACGCTGGCTATATTGACGGACATTGGCAGGGGGTGTGGTTGGGACAAGGCCTACAGCAGCGACAGCGGCATGCTGCGCTTCCTCATATATGCGAACTCTGTAACAGCAACCACATTGGCTAAGGCGGCTCTGGCTTCAATGTCCTGCCTGCTCGACATCCTTAGGCAGGCTACTTAATTCATAGAGACGGAGATTAAGTTATTGTACCCCATCAACAAAATAAAGTATATAACAATCTCCAGAACACAGGCTAGGCATCAGCAATGACCATTGGAACAAATGCACAGTACTTGCATCTCCAATCTGAGTCTGTCACTCAATCATCTCCACCACGTAGTCACACTCTTAATTAGCATGCCCATAAATATCTACCTTCTAGTCATGATGCCAGTTGTTAAAGTCTAAAGATGAGGGAGATGAGACACGCCATCCATATATGGGCCATGCACTGTGTTCCTAAGACTGGGATGCAAAGGGAATACGGAAACAACGATGGGCAACATCAACTTGGATCACAGTTCCTTCCGACACTGGCCACATGAGGCACTACATGTAGCAGGATGTGGGAACAAACGTCATGTTCGTATGATAGATACGGTACATTTCTGGTCGTTCAAACCACTGGGGCCACGGCTCGAGTACCAGTATTTCTTCCTATCACATGCTACTACTTCCTTAACATTTGTGTAACCTTGTGCCCACGCAACACAGTACTGCATAGGTTCATCGTCTAGTAATCAAATAGCTAGATTATCAGCTGCTGATGACACACATGGTTTGGATTGGTGCGAAGGATTCACATGAAATTTGTGTTGACACCGTTTTTTGACACGTGTCAATATAGACCGAAAACTGTGCCGATCGGCAAGGGAGTGGTTCTTCTCCAGCATTGCTTCTGAGTTGCCGATGGATGATTGCCGATAAAGGACATGTTGATCTCGTACATTGCCGATGAAGCCAGAGGGCTGTTGCCGATGAAGCCAGAGGGCTGTTGCCGATGGAGAGAGAGGCATGGTTGCCGATGAAAAGCAGAGTTGAAGGACGTGGAAAGCAGGTCTGAGTCATTATCAATGGGTTGCCGATGGAATCTATAGCAAAGAGGAGCGTGCCGATAGAGGTTTCATCGTAAAGCAATGGATAAGGAAACTGGTAATATTTATGCCATTATTTTAATAGTTTATTTTTGAGTCCGACCTTGGTACGAGTCGTTATTTTTTATTCTTTAGAAATAAGACTGGTTTAGGTAATACTTCGTCGTGTCTGTTTAGGACTCATAGTATCAGGGTATAAATATGTACCGAGAGATAATGTAAAAAAGGAGATAATCAATACAACAAATCTATTACTTTTATCTACTTTTCAAGCAATTTACTTTTCGACGACTTCGTCACCAGTATCTTTTCCTTCGCAACGAGTTCTTTCAAAAATCGGCGGGCTGCATCAACTTGATCTCCGGCGACCTTGCAGGTTCCGCGTCTACCGAGCACGATTCAGGCTTTGACGTCCGGGCGTATCACTGTCGTCTCGTCTGATCTGTTCAACAGTTATCGAATATCGTCTGAGCTTTGACGTCCGGGCGTATCGCTGTCGTCTCGTTCGGATTTTATTCAAATTTATCATCCTTGTCGATTAACAGGTCAAATCGACTGGCACGCCTTGATATCGAACTAGGGTATTAGCCCGGTGTGTTTGCAGATCTAACGCCTTTTTGCATCAACACATCTTTTGGCACGCCCGGTGGGACCAAATCAACAGATTTATCATGAAGAATCCTACTGATATCACTCCAGAAAACATCATCGAGATATCAGAATCAGATCTCAAGGAGGATCAGAGGCAAGCCATGGAAAAAGCTATGGAGGATTACAGGAAGCTCTGCTTGAAGTCTTTCAGCATGAATAGGGGAGGAGAAGTTATCCAGAAGCAAGATCTGTCGCTGCCTCGGCAGGTAACCTTTGACTCCAACCCTGGTAAATTAGAGGAGATGGTTAATTTTGCATTAAATCAAGCTTTGATCAACCACTCCACCGTGCTGTCCAATACTATTTACAATGCTATTGTGCAAACATTAAGAGAAGGACAAGCACCAGGGTATGTTGGGCCGGCATATCATGAGCCGGGATCGGCATCTACCAGCACTCCATAGGCAATTCCAGCCGTTGAAAGTATAGAAGCGCCTACTCCAGCTATATCAGGACCATCCATCATTGAAGCCACACCGATAGGATCAGATCTAACGTCTCAGGAGAGGCCTAGTACTCAGTTGAGCACAGATCTATCGGCATCGGCGATGTCAGGTCCTTCAGGTCAACATAGTCAAACTGTTGCTAATTGGTGGGGATACGGTATGCCTCCAGGTCTATCTACTGCCAACTCTGGATTGCCTCAAGTGCATGATCTAGCAGGAAAGGGTCCGATGACATCGGCTACTCCAATTCGGCCGGTGGCTCAAGTGCCGTATTATTCTACTATACCTCCTGCTATACAGCCATTGTCAATGGGATTCTACGCACCTCCACAACAGATATCTTATGCGAATCCATTGACTAATCCTCCACCAGTTCAACAGAGAGCTTCCACTGCAGAACAGCCTGTAGTACCATTCATATCTCAGTCTGGGTTACCTGCGATTCAGGTCAATTATGCTGGCTATCATCCGTCTATACAAGAGCATCAATTGTCTACAAGCTATCAGCCATCGGCAAGCCAGGTGCCGATGAGTTACAGTCTCAATTGGTCAGGGCAAGCGCCAATTCAACAACCTGCTATTCAACCAAGCCACCAAGCAATAGGGACTCAACAGTATAGTCCACAGACAACTTTCCAGGAACAAGCATCGGCAAAACAGCCGATGAACTTTACTCCACAGGTTGGTGCCGTGAATATGCTGATTTATCCAAGCCAAGTGCCATAGGGGTATGTAGAAGCATATCAGCCAACGCCTCCAGTAGAGATCCAGCCAGTGCATCGGCAAGATCAGGATGCACTCTTGACCGATAAGATTGCAGAAGTGATGAAAGAACAATTTGGGATTCAGCCCAAGATCGATACTTACTCTTATCGGACTCCATATCCTTCATCTTACGACTCAATTCCTTTCCCAAATCAGTACAAGGTGCCAGATTTCACTAAGTTTTCTGGGCAAGATGATACGTCAACAATGGAGCACATCAACCGATTCATTATCCAGTGCGGGGAAGCAGCGAACAGGGATGAGCTGAGGATCCGTTTATTCTCGTCCTCTTTGTCTGGATCGGCATTCGCGTGGTTCATCTCATTACCACCAAATTCTATTCTTACTTGGACCAATCTGGAAAGACAATTTCATAAATACTTCTTTGCTGGTGTCCATGAAAAGAAGCTTACCGATTTAATAAAATTAAGACAGCGAAGCGACGAATCGGTAGAGAATTTTGTGCAAAGGGTACGAGACATGTAGAATAAGTGCTACAGCCTAGTGCTTGATGACCGTCAGTTAGCTGGTTTGGCTTTCCAGGGCTTGTTGCCACATCTCAGGGACAAATACGATGCTCAGGAGTTTGAAAGTTTAAGTCATATTATGTAGAGGGTCTCTGATCAAAGAGCTCAAGCTCCAGAGCATAGAAAGAGCTGGAACAAGAAGGTGTCCTTTGTAGATGCGGAGGAATCAGATTCAGATGAAGAACCAACTATCGGCCTGGCTGAGTGGGTAAAGGGTAAGAAACCTTTATCGTGTCCTTTTGGTCAGAAAGAGCTAGAGAAATTCATGTTTGACGTCACAAAGGCCGATAGGATATTTGATCTGCTACTTCAAGAGGGCCAAATCAAGCTATCACCCAATCATGTGATTCCATCGACAGATGAACTGAAGAAAATTAGGTACTGCAAATGGCATAATGCAACTTCGCACAGTACCAATGACTGCAAGGTTTTCAGGCAGCAGTTGCAATCGGCAATTGAATCTGGGAGGATCAAGTTTGACAATTCTAAAGCTCAGAGGCCGATGAAGATTGATCAGCATCCTTTCCCAGCAAACATAGTGGAGGCCGTAAACAAGACCAAAGTGCTGACATCGGTAAGCAAGAAAGCATCGGCGGGTCCTAGAAATCAAGCAACTACCGATGACTTGAAGGGAAAAGGGATAGTTGAAGAAAGCAATAGTTCAAGAAGGCCTCCTAAACTAGCTCCGTACAGAATTCCATGTAACCGCTATCGGCATCGGCAAGAAGAGTTGCGTTGGGAAGCATGGCATCGGCACAAAGACCATTGGAGATGCCCCTTCTTCATCTATTGTTGGGAAGAAGGCATTAAATTGCCTACTGTTGATAGTTGCCCCGAGTGCAATGGTTATCATCGAACCGATCGGGCAGAAAGAAGGCTGCGCTATGGTGATCAGAGCAGATACATCGGTAAGCCGATCAGAGAAGGGGTATCGGTACATGATCGGCTGGGGGGCAGGACCAGTGTGCATGAAAGGCTGGGCAGGCGTGCCGACTGCTTGCTGATGAATCAAAAGGAGCTCGAGGAGATGACCACTGTAGGAGTTCATGATGAAACAGTACCCTGCAGGGATCCCAATACAAATTGCCCAGGTTCAAGTGCAAAAATTTATCAACCCGTCTGGAAGACGAAGCTTCCTCAATGGTGCCCTAAAGGTCTATCAAGGACTCAAAAGAGGAAAGTGCAACGTGAGCACAAAGAGGAAAGTTCCCGTGGAGCAGAAACTCAAGAATGACAGCTGAAGCGCAAAAGTGAAGGTCCATCGGCAGATATCAACATGGTTTTTCTATTGCCGATGAGATTCTTAGCACTTGCTAATAAAATACATATATATAGATAAAGTGCTTGTTCAAAAAGAATGTATCAGTACTACATTAATGTGAAGTTTTACAGATTACCGATTCATTACATTGCCGATGAAAAGGGAAGTTTACAAGTTCAACAGTGAATGGATAGTTGATATCGCACGCAGGCGAACTTGGTCAGCTTCCTCCAGTATCTGTTCATCTTCGTCGGCACTGCCTTCAACTGGTCTAATCTTCTTCTTGAGCGCCAACGTCTTGAGGACTTGGTTGTTCCTTTCTTGCTGAAGAGTCTTGACAGCTTCGGGCATTTGGGCCTTCTCATGATTTGCTGCGTCCAAGGCTCCTTCAACCTGTCTCAGCTCCGTTAGCAGGGCTTCTCTTCTTGCCGATAGCTGAGCAATCTTGTCCTCCAGATCTGCACAAGAGGCTTCTAGCTTACCGATGTCTTTGTGCTTCTCATCGGCAAGTTGCTTATGCTTCATCATATCCTCTTGGAGTTGTGCCTGAGTGGCTCTATCGGCAATCCGCTGGGCAGCCCTTTGATACTGCAACTGCCGGCTCTCCAGATGAGCAGCTTGAAAAAGTGCTTCCTCAACATCGGCAGGAATATGACCTCGAATTCCTTTAAAAGTTGCTCTTGCAGAGTCAGAATCTTGGATCAGTAGAGAGGTCTCCTGTTGCAGCAATGATAACAGCGTCTCCTGCTTTGACCTGGTCTCAGGTGATAGAACTCCAAGGGCTGGAGCAGAGCTTTCTTCAAAATCTTCATCATCAGGAACAATCCCACTGATAGAGAAGGAGAATAGACTATCTGGGGAATCTTGCTCCTAAAAAGGAAAGATAATGTCAGCAGAAGAGCCTAAAGTGTTAAAGGTTATCCAAGGGAGTTAACGCACCTGTTTCAAGGCAATCTCTCGCCTTTGGCTCGAAGAAGCAACCTCAAGTACAATTGCCGATGACATTTCTTGTGTTGGTACCTCAGTTGGTGGCTGCTGCAACGCCGGTGCCGATGAAGGTCTTTGTACGGGTACAGTGGCCGATGGAGGAACAGTCGCTGATGGAGAAGTTTGCACAGATACGTCAGGCGATGCTGGGCAAGGCGAGGATGCCGACGGAGGTGGTGAAAGTCTTGCCTGCTTGGGTTGTGATTCTTCGCTTGGTGAAGCCTTACGCTTGTGCTGTAAGATATCGGCGTCGGACGGCTGAGGGACATCGGCAACGGATGGCTAGGGAATCGGTACATTTGGGACGATTGCCGATGCAATCACTTGGTGCTGCAGGAGAGACCGATGAGTAAAAGTGCCAAACCCATAATTAAGGTTTGAATAAAGAATACCTCTGGAGAATCGTCAAGGACAACAAGGTGGGGAGATGAAGGCGTTGCAGGAGGAGATGAAGGGCGAATTGCCGATGAAGATTCTAAAGGTGTAGAACTCGCGCCCTGAAATACGAAATCGGTAAGTCACAGCAATCGGCATCTGCGAAAGAAAGTGAGGTGGTTACCTAAGATGACTGTGCCGAAAATGTGACCGATTTGGTACTCCTCTTGGTACGACCGCGGCCCACTGGAGCATCTAGCGAGGGAGCCTTGTGACCGATGATGGATACCGGGGAAATCGGCTGCAGCCGTATGACCTTGCCACTCTTACTCAATGTTGAAACTGGGTCATCAACCTGTTGAAAAAAGGGTTAGTTGCCGATGGAATAAAGGGGAGTTGAAAGTACAGAGGGTTAGACTTACTGCATCGGCGGGGATGGCGTGATCGGGATCAATAAGGTTCTAGTAAAAATGAGGAGAGGCAAAAAATAGCTGCTCCTTCCATTCTTGCCACCATAATTTGAAGGATTCGGTGACAAAAGAAGCCGGTACCCAGTCAGTTAGATCGGCATTTGAGATATCGGCATCGGGAAGGAGAGTAACAATTTTGTGCCAATCCACACGGCTCGCGATAGTCTCTCTTGGTTTAATCACATCGGCAAAACATAAGTTGATGGGCAATTGTCCAAAAGCTAGTTGTCTTGCTGCTGCCGATGCATAATAGAACTCGTATGTGGGATTAATATTCTTCTCGCTTCCAAAAATGTTGACCGGGATAGCACGAGGAGTGATTATTGCCCTAAGAATGTCGGCGTCATGGTTCAGGGCCTCATCGGTAAGATTAAAGGAAAGAGGGAATCTTGCTGCTTCATCAACATACGGGACCCAGGCCCGAAGCTCAGAGGGGATGCCGATGTAGAGGCTGTGGAAGAGATTGCTGATCTGGATTCTGTTGGCCTCTGCCCCTGGTAGTACCGCCAGTGCCTCTCCAAAGTTGATAGGGGGGCGCGTTGCCGATTCTTCTTCCCCAAGTTGATAATCTTCAGGAAGACTTCGAGGGAATTGCTGGGCGAACAGGTCGATATGGAAATACTTGTGCATGTGGGCATTCAACCACATGTTGATGAATCACCAGGGACCCCCCAGGTTGCCGATAGATTTACCTTGCAGCAGCCTTTGTGATACTTGGTGGAGGAGATGGTAGACTGAGCCAAGAAGGTATCGGCCCAGTGGGAGTTTGACGCCACTAGCCAACAGTTCTGCTGCAGGAAGGTGCATGTTGGTCGGTCCAAATGTTCTGCCGCAGAAAATAAACTTTTCAAGCCACATATTCAAAAAGGCTGAATGTTCCCTGTGACTGACTGAACCAGATTTCTTATACTCATTGATATAGCCAGTCCAGCCGCCAATGTTCCTGGTGGTCAGCCGATGCTCAGGTTTCCGCTGGAACAGTGAGTTGTCATCGGCAGAAGAGATGTCCAAGCCAGTGAGCATGTACACATTGGCAAGTGTAGGAGAAGCTGGCCCATGTCTAAAGATGAAGGCATTCAGAGTATCCGACCAGAAATAGGAAGCGGCAATTAACAAGGACTCGTTCCTCTCCATATCGGCAATAGATATTCTGATACATTGTTCTAATTTGCGTTCCGCCCAATATAGCTCCATTGGTCTAGCGACCCTCAAATACCAATCTTTCCATCCCTTGGTGGTTTTTGGCCAGGAACGAAAGGTATCAGTCCAGAATCCCATGTCAAAATTCTGAGTTCTGAAGGGGATTCGATTGGTTTCTGCGTTTATGATGTCGGTTGGGTCTGGATTTCCCATTGGGCCTAGGCAGATAAAGTGATTCTGATGCGTTGGGATAAGAAGATTATTGCAAAGTTCCTGAGATTAAAGATTGGGAACAAGGAAGAATCATGAACTGCGCAGAGAAGGAGAAACGACGTGTCAGAGAACAGGCAAAAGAAAAAGACTAACCTTGGGGACGTCAAAACGGACAGCCATGGCCGCGATGGAGATGGAGAAGGCAAAGAATGCTAATGGAGGCTAAGGGTCACCGTCAAGAGTGCCGATGACCGAGTTCGTCGAAGGATCGCCTGTTGATGTCGCCGCTGGAGAGAGAAAAGCTAGGGTTTGAATCGCAGATGAAAAATGGGCCGCGGCGGAGAAGGCATTATATGGGCCTGGTGGTACAGGATCTCCACTACTACGCGTGCAACTCTCGAGGAGAAGTTCAAGCGGTTTGGGCAATTATGATCTGGAGGAAATTTCGGCGCATAAAGTATTCTATACTCCGAAATTGGGGGGCATGTGTTGACACCGTTTTTTGACACGTGTCAATATAGACCGAAAACTGTGCCGATCGGCAAGGGAGTGGTTCTTCTCCAGCATTGCTTCTGAGTTGCCGATGGATGATTGCCGATAAAGGACATGTTGATCTCGTACATTGCCGATGAAGCCAAAGGGCTGTTGCCGATGAAGCCAGAGGGCTGTTGCCGATGGAGAGAGAGGCATGGTTGCCGATGAAAAGCAGAGTTGAAGGACGTGGAAAGCAGGTCTGAGTCATTATCAATGGGTTGCCGATGGAATCTATAGCAAAGAGGAGCGTGCCGATAGAGGTTTCATCGTAAAGCAATGGATAAGAAAACTGGCAATATTTATGCCATTATTTTAATAGTTTATTTTTGAGTCCGACCTTGGTACGAGTCGTTATTTTTTATTCTTTAGAAATAAGACTGGTTTAGGTAATACTTCGTCGTGTCTGTTTAGGACTCATAGTACCAGGGTATAAATATGTACCGAGAGATAATGTAAAAAAAGGAGACAATCAATACAACAAATCTATTACTTTTAACTAATTTTCAAGCAATTTACTTTTCGACAACTTCGTCACCAGTATCTTTTCCTTTGCAACGAGTTCTTTCAAGAATCGGCGGGCTGCATCAACTTGATCTCCGGTGACCTTGCAGGTTCCGCGTCTACCGAGCACGATTCAGGCTTTGACGTCCGGGCGTATCGCTGTCGTCTCGTCTGATCTGTTCAACAGTTATCGAATATCGTCTGAGCTTTGACGTCCGGGCGTATCGCTGTCGTCTCGTTCGGATCTTATTCAAATTTATCATCCTTGTCGATTAACAGGTCAAATCGACTGGCACGCCTTGATATCGAACTAGGGTATTAGCCGGGTGTGTTTACAGATCTAACGCCTTTTTGCATCAACAATTTGATTCTGATGTCACGTTTTATCGTGTTTTAATTCGGATTCGAATATGAATATGGATCCTCCTGAATACCAATCCAAAACAGATGTCTTGGATTCAGATTTGGTTACACTATGTTTATTTGTTTGCGTTACATATCTTTTCTGTAAATCACTATTGGTGATAAACCAATATTTCAAAGTCTATGGCTAAATCTTGGTAATTAGCCAAATGGCAAATGGATAAGTACTCATTCGTCGTTGAATCATCCAACATGCATGTTGTGCTAATTGTCCACACTCCTCAGACATGCTGAGTGTTTCCATGCATTTATCCACCTTATTAGTCTGGAAGAGCGAGATGAGTGGTAGTGTAGCACATGTGCCAACTGCCCGAAGAAAGCGAGCGGCCTTTAAGCTAAATCTGAGTCCTGGTCTAGTATATCCCTTGTCGTCACTACCAGTTGTTATATCTCCAATCTTGCACAATTTGATTTAAGTGTTGCTGGAAACAAGATCAGTTACTTGTACTTGTAGGTGGGTGAAGACCTAAAGTCTCTCGTACACTCTCAATTTATCACTCAAAGCATCTCCACCTAACTTCCCTACAAATAGTTACCTTTTTCTCATGGTGTGTCTTACGACCAATGAGAATTCGTGTTTAATTTGTGCTTGGTAGAAGAACAACAAGAATTGCCATCGGTGGGTGTGTAGTGCATCCCACTATGCACTGGGATGCAGCGGGAATTCTGGGAAGGCTGTCCTAAAGGACACACACGAACTCCTGTCTCCAATGCGTCCCCAATCTGGCAATGGCTACACTCGCTCGTTGTCGCCCCTAGTAGCAAGAGGCCAAATCACCGGTCTTGCATTGTGTATGGCCAAATGCCTGTTTCCAGGCCGGTGGTGAAAAGCTTGGCATCCAGGCAAACCAGCAACCTAGGCACAACATTACGTTGCCGCCATCCGGCGGGCACCCCTGCTAGCCGCTCAAAGTCTGCCGCCGAGAGCCATTACTTCACTAGATCAAAAGAATAATGTTGAGGTTAGCTGTCCTGTCTCCCTGCGGGTGCCATTGTATTAGTTGTCTCATAACTGGCTTCAACCTTTGGCCTGGCAACATCATGCCTCTTGGATCGATAGACAAGCGGTGCTGTGCAATTAGAAGCGTAACCGCCAAATGTAATAGCTTAGCTTGTGCATCGTCTCTCCACTTGTGCCTTTTTATGGACCAATCCTCTATGCGAAACCTGCAAATCTTGATACAGGTCGACTAGCTAGTTTCCCTAAAAAAGGTTGAAGCCTATTGTGGCCATCAAACTTCAACGTAAATTTGTTTTCAGTCATGTCAATCTCAAAATCAGAAACTTAATTTTGAATATCGAATTACTGATAACTAGAGGCTAAGCCAGGTGACCTTTGTAGTAAAAATAATTATGGCATATTTGGTTCTCGGGGCTAGGGACTAGGGACTACACAAGGACCACTAGTCCCAATTATCATCTCTTGAGAGACTAGTGGACTAGGGACTAATAATCTCTCATTTTTTAATCCCTATGTTTAGTAATTTAGAAACTAATCGGGTCTAAAATTTAGTCTCTAGTCCCTAGTCCTTGACCAACCAAATAGGGCCTTAATAACAGCGCGAAACTTACATTTTATTTGTCCTTTTGGAGGTCCAAGCTTGACATTTAGTACACAGTATGTATAATATACTAGAAACTAACAAGTCAATGGCAGACTCGGTCCATTTTTGCGGATCGTATGGGAAAAATAATACTTGCCTTTTGCTATATGCAAAATATCACAACTTACAAACACTACATCATTTGCTTTCTCTTCGTATCATGCATTGATTTTCCCGATCCTTCTATCGATGGCTTAGCATGTCGAACTAGACTTTAGAATGTTCACAAGCGACTTTGAACTGGTCTTGTTAGAATTAATTAATTGTGAATTATACCATTTGTGCAATAACCGCTGGGTTTCTGTTCCACTACTTGTGGTCACAGATCTGCTCCCTGTAGGGGGCACTCCAACGGCGATGGCTCAGGCATCTCCTTCTCCGCATGCATGCGCCACTCAAATAGATTTTGGTGTTTTCCGTGCAGACTAACTTGCACCATGTTGAGGGAAACCATCAACACTCCCTTGGATTGCAATTCCTAATGCATCTCAGTCCCACGATCGAGCACGCATTGTCCCACCGACACCAGTCAATGTTTTCTTGAACATATATCCTGCTTGTCTCATTCTCACCTAGGCTTCCATCTGTTGAATGGTGATAGCTCAGCGAGAAGCTAGACGTCTATGTATAGAGAGTAGCTAGCATGCAGTCATAATAAGTTTATTTGCAACTGCAATTTATGTCATTCCATTTGTTGGCACTACCCGTAGATATACAGTAGTCTTGCTTTTCGCCAGTCTTAGACAATTTGATTTAGGTGCTGCTCGAAACAAGATGAGTTACTTATTGTACTTGTAGGTGGGTGAAGAACTAAAGTCACTTGGACTTTCTCAGTCTCTCGATCACTCAATGCATCCCCAGCTAGCTTTTCTACAAATAGTTACCTTCCTCTCATGGTGCCTTACGACCAATGAGAATGCGCGTTTTGTGCATGGTAGAGGTTGCCGTCTGTTGCCGAGAGACACATTACATGACAATATCAAAGGAATGGAGTTGAGGTTTAGCTGTGTCCTGCGGGCGCCATTGTGTATTATTTCGTCACATATATGTTTGAGGACTTCACCCAGTGGCAACATCGTGCCTCTTGGAAAACCGCGCAATTAATAGGATAACCGCGCACCAAAATGTAATAGCTTAGCATGTGCTTCGTCTCTCCAGTGCTTTTTTTTTGTTTTGGGCAAATCTTGTATGCGAAACTTGCAAATCTTGATACAACGTTCAGGTCGACTAGTTTCCCGCAAAAAAAGGTGAAGCCAATTTTGGCTGTATATATGCAGCTTTTACCAAAATTTGTTTTCAGCCATGTCACTGTAAAAATCAGGAACTTTATTTCGACCAACGAATTGTCGATACTAGCGGCTAAACTGTAGGTGAACCTTGCTAGTAAAAAGAATTAGGGAGTTTATTAGAGCAATACGAACTTACATTTTTCTTTTTCTTTTGGTGGCAGTCCATACACAACATGTACAGCACAAGAAACTATCACGTCCGTGACTGGGGCAGACTTGGCCCAATTTTGCAGATCGTATGAGAAAAATAATAGGTGATTTCTGCTGTATGAAAAACATCATCACAAAAGTAAAACTTGAAATTCTTAGTCCTAATTCCCAATCAATCTAACAATTCTACACACACCATTGGTTTTACCTAAAGTATCACGACATTGACTCTGCGTCTCGACTGATCCTTCCATCAATGGTTTAGCAGATCGAATTAGGCTTAGCATGTTTGAAAGCAACATTGAAATGGTCTTGATAGAATTACGGCATTAAGCCACTCGTGCAACAACCGCCTGGCCTGTGTGGCTGTGGCACTAACTAACTGTGGTCACAGCTCAGCAGCTCCTCGTAGAAGGACTCCCATGGCGACCGCTCAGGCATCTCTGCCGACGCATTGACATAGCTGTGGGTGTTTTCTGTGCATACTTACTTGCACCAAGCCGAGCTATACCACCAACATTCCATTGGATTGCAATTTCTACTGCATCTCAGTCCCACGGGCACGATTGACCCACCGACACTGGTCAATGTTTTCTTGACCATCCTGCACGTCTCACTCTCACTCTCACCTAGCTAGGCTTGCAGCTGTTGCATGGTGATGGTTCAGCGGGAAGACGGCATGTATAGAGAGTAGGATGAAGTTATCTCAAGGTGCAACTGTGTACTGTGCCTTTATATCTCTTAATAACAATCCAAAACGTTTAATAACAATGCATAAACTTGACATTACTATTTTGTTTTCGTAGTCCAAGCCTGACATTCAATAATATATACATGTAGCAACAACATTTGTTCCATGTGACATATTACATGGCGTATGAGAAGGCTACTTGTGTGTCCTCTCTCCTCGTTGTCCTGCCGACATTCGTGGCACACCTCCCCCACTCGCCTGCCAACCGAGAAAAGGAAGGAGTAGGAGGGTGAAGGGAGAAGGAGAAGGAGAAGGGAGGAACATGCCGTTGCCGGAATAGAGGAGCCAGAGTCGACGAACACCGCCGCCATTCGCGCTAGCCAGAGGACCTCCCGGCGACCCCATCGGCTACACCGACGTTCTGGCTCTCCCACCACCACATCGAGCCCTCGTTGGAGTACCTCACCATTGCGCAAATAGCCTCTCTTCTTCGACACCGAAGGTGAGCTCGCCACCGCTCCAACGGGTAAACAACGCCGTCGTCATGATCTCCCCCTTCGGAGGCTCAAGGCCACGCCTTGGCCACCATGGGCACGACGTGCACCAGTACCGCACTAGCCCACCCCAAGAATCTGGCAACCTCGAGCCCTGGTGGCTCAAGAATGCCGTTACATGCACGCCGGACCACCATGGCCGTTGGCCAAGACCTCCTCCCCGTTCCGGCCGCATCACTTGACGTCTAGCCGTCACACTGCCACCATCACGTTAGGCTAGTCCTAGAAGGCACCGTGCGCTCGTCTATGGAGCCCAGCTGGCCAACAATGGGGCGGGCACCCTTGCCCCGCCCTGGCCGCCGTGGTCTCATGCTTGCCGGAATGCCACCGCGGCCAAAACATTAATGTGAGCTGCTTTGTGCAGGCACGTGTAGATGTAAAAAGAATCACCGATAAAGCTGTTTTTTATCCAAAGCAATAAGTATTGTTTCAACGGTGAACGTAATCTACACCAAACAGGCCCTACATCCCCACTAATTCTGGTCCACGCTTTACACCAAGGAGATAAAGTTCCTGGTGCCTTCAATTTTCATATGGTTTACATATTGGTTAGTATCTAGTTCCATGTCTTGCCCTCGGTCCTCCGGCTTCATTAGTGTGCATCTAAATCCAAATAAAGCAGAAGGAACGGAGTGACTCAACACTTGAAGCTGTTGGGACCGAGTCCCAGCAGGTTTAGGATGAGGATAGAACAAGTGGTCCAGACAGTACTTCTCCCTTTATATTAAATAAAAAATTACAACATGGGCCCGATAGCAGGAGATCCTGTAGCTATCAATGAACCATCATCCTCCATTACACAGGGGGCAGGGCCATTTATAGTGACTCCCCAGCTCCGAATTGAAAGTACAAGCGTGCCCCCAACGGGAGTTTCAAAACCCTAGACAATGAATCTATTACACGTGGGCCTTCCAAGGGCAAGATTGTCTATCACTTTGTCACCACAGCATATGGGCCACGGCCCATCATCGCCCTCGGGAGGCCCAACATGTTCGCTTGTTGAGAATCAGCTTTAGCTCGGCCCATCTCATCACCCTGCCGACGTCATCTTGAGATGTTTCCACCTCCGCGCCGGACCTCCGCGGGAGTCGACGGCTAGGATGACGACCTCCGCAAGCATGGGAAGCGACATCACCGAGCCTTCACGCTGGACCTCCATGGGAGTCGATGGCTAGGATGATGGACCTACACTGCCAACCGCCTTTACGGTGCCTCCTCGGCGGAGGTCCTATCTCCGAGGGTGTCGTCTTTGGATTCTGTGGACACAGATATGAAAGGAATACTATATTCATAGGTTAATCTCCACAACGGAGGTAACAAGCCTCCCCGGCCTTGGGGGGCATCCCCAACATTCCCCCCTTGAGGGCTAGGTCTAGCGGAGGCAGGTCTAGCCATCAAGATGCTCCTAGCCGCGGAGGCTGTGTTTACCTCCGACCCCCCTAGCCCGTTGAACGTTGGACCAGAGGTTTTGCATTTTTACCGTTGCATTGTTTTTAATCTTAGGCGTTGATTTTGAGTTGGTTCATTTTTCTGCCATTCGATTCATGGGTCACGTGACCGTTAGGCTGAGAAGTCGAGGCGCCACTTCACCGCCTATATAAAGGGGTGGGCGGTGAAAACGACCCGTACTCCTCTTGCCACCGCGTAGTTTTTTCGCTACTTGCTGTCTCCGCTCTAGTTTTGCCTTGGCCTTATTTCGCCGTGGCACCTAAATGCCCCAGCTGCGCGTGTTGTCATCCGTTCTTTGGCCCCTATTCCCAGTTCCAAGGTGTCAGAGTCGGAGGTTTCCTTGATCTTTACGAACAGTGCATGCTGGCTGCCGCGGAGGCCAAGGATCTTGAAGAGTCCCTTTCAGACGTCGAAGCTTCTCCAAGTGAATTGATGGCTCCGAAGGTTGCCATGGCTGTTGTGGAGGTGTCCTATGAGTTTGGTCACAGCCGAATGATGCAGAGTATGATTTCAGATCTAGAGGCAAAGGGCTTTTTTCCTGCTGGTTCAGGGCGACCTCTGCGTGGAGAGACCGTGCCAAGACCTGAGAAGAATGAGGCTGTTGTCTTTTGGGATTTCTTTTCCTATGGCATCAGCTTCCCTTCAACCAATTTCCTGTGGTACGTTCTTGAATGGTTCGAGGTTTAGCTGCATCACCTTTGTCCCCATGCTTTCTTGAACATGAGCAAATTTCTCTGGTCCGTCAAATCTTACGGAGGTGGGCTTAGCATGTACACCTTCGTGGAGTACTATGAGCTACAAAAGCAACCACGCCATGTAGGCACTAAGGTAGCCTAGTTTTCCTCGTGTAGTTTCATGGCTAAGAGAAAATCGAGCAAGGGCAAGGAAAAAATTGCAATCTCTTGGTGTTAGAGGGGAAGTATGAGCCTACTGATTGGCTCGATTTCTAGTTTTACGTCTAGACCCCTAGTGTTACTCGCCCAGACGAAGATGGTAGGAGTGTCACTCAATTTCCTTTTGCCTCTGTGATGAATCTGATGAATCCTTTGACTAGTGTGAAGCCTGTTCTATTAATTCTGATAAGCGGAGGTCTTGCACGGAAGCATTCAGTGCAGCCTGCCGCTATTCTGGTGGAAGGGATCTGGTTGAGGAGATGATAGCCTTCGATTACTGGCCCCTGCTTGGTGGTTCTGGGCAAAAGATATTTATTATAGAGAAGCTGGATCTGCCTGTGTTTCGAGCTGCTGAGGGCATCCCCTGCCCACATTTTGGGCTTTGTCCTCCGGAGGGTCAGAGCAAGGAGGAGTTCGTCCGACTGACCGAAGAGAGAGTTGTTGAGATTCTTGGATAAGATTCTGAGAGGGAGTATCTTTCCTGGAGGTCAAAGGCTGGTATTGTGCCCCGCCTTAACAGGGTTTTTGAAGAGCTCGGCGTGCATTACTATGAACGTGAAATTCCTGATAAGATAAAGAGGAAAGTTGACAAGAAACAGTCACTTGGTGCTGCTGCCGTCGCTACTACTGCTGCTGCCACTAAGGTTGCTGAGGGGAGGAAAAGCCAGGGTAGTGCTTTGACCCGAGGAGCACTGAAGAAGCAGAAGGAAGCCTCCGCAGAGATTGCGGAGGTCGAACATGTTTTTGAAACCTTGTACGATGAAGATGAAAACCCTGGTGTGGATCTGGAAATGGCGAAGGCTGACGTCCTGACGTCGTATGATAAGGAGGGTCCTCCTCGGCAGTCTTCGCCAGCCTCTCCCGTATTTGCTGGCGCTGCCTCCGGCTCTTCTCCACCCTAGTCTGTCTTGCTGGTTACCGATGCGAGGCCTTTTGCCAGCGCTTATGTTGATGATTGCTCTGACGATGAGTCGGAGGGTTTAGCAGCTAAACTCGTCATTGTGGAGAAGCTTGCTAAGGACGCAGTGGTGATTGTTGATGGCAAGGAGGAACTCATGGAAGTTGAAGAGCATGGAATGGAGGACGTGATCGCGGAACAAGATTCCCATGCTTCGAGTGAAGGTGAGGTTCTTACATGGAGTATGGTTTACCTAGACTTTCTTACTTTGAAGGCATCCTGTGGTAGGGCTTCGGAGGGGGAGTTACCCTTACTTGGTGAGCTCGTATATAGTATTTATGAATCTTAGGACTATTTGATTGGTCACTTGACTTGCCTTGTTTTGCTTGTTTTGCCTAGCTCGTAATGCGGCGAAGGTAGCACAAGTGGTACCTCCGGCGCAGTTGATACCGGCTGGTCCTAAGGCCGGCGCTGCCCCACCCCCGCCTCTGCCCAGCTCTAGTGTTCCTGGGGCGGCTTCGACTGACGCCGGTGCTGATGAAGATAAACATTTTTTTCTTGGCTGGGCCAATGGTATTGGTCAAATGACGGAGGTGATGGGTGCGAATTTAACTCGGCATCTTGTGCAGCTACCTCATGATGTTCTGATGCGAGCGCAAGTTGATCATCATGTTATAGTGAGTTTCTTCGTGATATTATTCTTTTTGGCCTATTGTTTGCCTGGCTTATTTTGTTGGTAGTAATGTTTACTGTCCTTTCAGGGTCATGCTGTGTCATTGGCTGTTCAGTCTAGCAGCCACTTTGAGCTTGAAAGAAAAGATAAGGCCATCCAAACACTGAAGGTGGAGGTCGAGTCTTAGGCTAGTGAGAAAGATTTGTTGTCGCAGCAGGTGACTGAGCTGAGAAAGCAATTGACTAGCCTTGAGACAAAGTCCGCTGAATTGAAACACTCTTTCGATCTTGCAACTGAGTGAGCGGCTCAGGCCAGTGAGACATCCGAGAACCTTCGTAAGGAGCTGGATGGTGAGCGTCTATCGGTGGAGGCTTTAAAGGCAAAGGTTAGGAGTCTTGAGACAGAGACAAATGCTCTGAGGTTGATCCGTTTGGAGGTTGTGGAGTCTTATGTCTCTGTCCTTCATGCCTTCGGTGGTGTTGCCACTCCGTTTAATCCTGAGGCTTCTACCTCCGGAATCTTTTCTAGGATTAAGGGTAACCTCAGCAAGCTGAATGAGTTCATGACCGGAGTCTCTGACTTTAGTGCAAATACCTCCGCCACTTGTCTATGTAAGCTATTTGTATTGAAGGATATTGTTCAAATTGGTAATTTTGAGTGCCCTAAGCTAGAAAATCGTGCCGAGCTTGGCAAAATAGATCGGTTTATTAAGACCACTGTATGTAGCTTCATGGAGAAGTTCTGGTCCAAATTTGGCCGATCGAAGACCGTTGCCATGGCCAATATCACACGTGAAACGATATGTACGGTTAGCCTTTTTGTGTCTTACTTGTTTTAGGAGTTCTGGTGTTTTTCTTCTCTTATTTTCTGCCCTTTTCCAAGAACTGAAGTATGGCAAGCGTGGCGGTCCCGGCCCTTCATCCTCCGGTGGCACTTCTGCACATACTCGGGGATCCACTGATGGTGGCGCCTCCGCTACTCTCTTTCCTCCTGCAGACGCTTCGACCGATGCCGTGGTGGAGCTAGTGGTGGCCTCTTCGGGAGCTCGAATGGAGCCTCAGGACTTGACCGGAGCGGAGGTGTAGAATTTTTTCTTGATTTGCGGCTGTGTATTGTCTTCTGCTGATGTAGTGCTGGCGCACACATGCAAAGAATAATTTATGTTACTCTATAAAATATTAATGGCTGGATCATCCTGCGTAGGTCTGCAATTTGGGGCCTATGCAGGAGGTCGAGCCTATCACCTTTATGCGCAACGATGTTTACGTTAGTGGCGAGCTGTGGACTTATTGGAAGTCGGTGTTTCCTAAGCTCTTGGTGGACGACATTTTTGATTTTGTTCTTAGCAACTTAGATGGCGCGCGTCCTAGTTTTATTCGCTCTCTTGCATGGCGTGGTCCATCTAGACCTTTGTAATTGTCTTTGTTTGCGCGGTGGTTGAGTGTTGCGATTGAACTGTGGTTTGTGAACTTGTTTATTTTGACCTCCGCTCTGCTGCGGAGGTCTGTTTGAATTAGTCGGAGGCCTTCATGCCAGGCTACAGGTGTGACCTCCAGAAGTGATTTCTGCTCTCCTCCCCGGAGGTTGTAGCCAATTTAAAACACATTTGTGTATTAATAACTTTATTGTTAGCATACAGCGGATATTACAACTGTTGTTTCTCTTCGACCAGTACTAGTGTCATTTTTGCTGTGTTCGACTTTGCGGTCCTTAGCTATGTCTCTGCGCGTCCCGATGCTTATTATGCTGAGGTAAGCTGCGGTTGATTTTAGCAGATACGGGGGATGTTACGAGTTCTTACGCGGTATCCCCCCTTGTCTCCGCTCAGGTGATGATCCTGACTGGCTTGCTCTGTTGGCTAACTGCTCGGGTGTTCCCCCGGAGACCCCTGCTGCCTCTGGGAGGTTACTGTTACCAGCTTTCTTATGAATTCTTGCATGGTATCTTGTTATTTTTGGTCGTCTGTATGTGAACGTCTGCCTCCATTTCCCTTAAGCGGGTTTTGGTTACATGGAGCTAGTTGTGGTTGGCCCTTTCCTGCTGCTCATGCATACAGGCGTTGAGCTCTACTTCTTTTATAGTACCCCTTGTATACTTTGTGTATCCTTGGTATTTATTTGTTTAATGTCCTCGCTTGCAGAGGCTAGTTAACACAGGTACTGGTTTGGTACTTGTTTCCTTTAATGATAGGTAGCTATAGCTGGTTTAATGGTGCTTTGGAGGTCCTTATAAAAGGATCTATTCCCCCCTTGGTCATTTGGGCTGCTTTGTTGTGTACATTATACTTATGGTGCTTACTATGAGCTTTTTTTGTGTTGGTACTGTGTAAGGACTCGTAATGGAATAGCCTCGGAGATTGCGGTCAGCTGCTTTCTTATTTAGCATTGTTGATTTAAGGATTTTGGATGCGGTGGTTGCTTGCAAATGGAAGGTGCAAAGTGGTGTGCTGACAGCTGATTTTGGAATTTGCCATGTACAAGCTGGAGTTGGAGGTTCACCTCCTTCTCTCCGTACCTAGTGTCTATTGGACTTGATTGAACTGGCCTGGTTTCTAGAGGCACAGGGTGGTATGTAGCCGAGAGGTGATAGAAGATATCCTGTAGCTTCTCAGGGTTTGCCTCCGTCATTGCTAGTGCCGGAGGTTTAAGCGCTGGCAACCTCTGGTCCACTTTCATGTCTTGTGGTAGCAGGTTAGCTGGGTGGAGTGGCTGGATATTTTGACCCAGAGGTTATGTATTTTGGTCTAGCAGCTAGATACGTGCATTTTGCAAATTGTTTTTGTTATGAGCAAGGCGCAATATGCCCTGACTATTGTAAGCATAAAATTGAATGAATAGACTTGTTTTGCGTATTGCCTCTGGATCGGATTGCGGAATATCTGTTTCTTGTGATTGTATTGCTTTTGGAAAGTGCATGACGCGAAGGTTGCTTGGTTCCGTGAACTTGTACCTGCCTGAGTGTTACCTCCGCTTGTTTTAATATTGCATTCTGGATGTTGCTTTTGGTGATTGTAATGTTACCCTTTTTTGAGCACCGGTGCCTGAACTGGTTGACAGGTCTTTTTTTGGTTCGCTTCGCAACTTATGGTTGCGATTGCCAGCCTCGATGCTTGATAAGACAGGACTTTTTCAAGGTCTTTTGGTATTTAGCGGAGGCTGGTTCATGCCTTTTTTGTTCATCCGTGATCTGTGGTTGCTGTTGCCTGCCTCGATGCCTGATTAGGATAGGGCTTTTTTGAGGGCTTTTGGCATTGAGTGGAGGCTATTTCATGCCTTCTTTGTTCGCAACCTATGGTTGTTGTTGCCTGCCTTGATGCCTGATAGGACAGGGCTTTTTCGAGGGCTTTTGGCATTCAGCGGAGGCTATTTCATGCCTTCTTCGTTCGCAACCTATGGTTGCTATTGCCTGCCTCGATACCTGATAGGACAGGTCTTTTTTCGAGGGCTTTTGGCATTTTAGCAGAGGCTATTTCGGAGGTTGCTGCATGCTTCATCATTTTTCTTAATGGTGGCATGAAGTAACCTTGTGAGATCGTGAATAGTTGTCGAATATTGCGGCCGCGTTGCTGGCTGCTTTCGACTATTTTTTGTGTATCGCTTTTCGGGGTCCTCTTTATACATTCAGAGGTTAATTACATACGGTCTTGCCTCATTAAAAACCTCACCTCCGATTTGGAGCCCCTTTTGTGAGAAAAAGAGTGCAAGCCATTTTTGCAGGAAAAATAAATTGCAGGAATTTAAATCTAGGGACTTCCGTTTATAATTCTACAGAGTCCTTATATTCTATGTGTAGTATTTTCGGAGGCTATCAATGTTCTAGGAGTGGGCTGATGTTCTTCCTTCTGTGTCTTGCAAATAGAATGATCCTTCCCTCCCTCCTTGCCTGGCTATGAATGGTCCTTCCCATTTTGGTTGTAGCTTTCCAATGTTCTAAGCTTTTGGCCTCCACCTTATTACCCAGTCGCCATCCTTAACTTTTTGGTGACCACTTTTCCATCCCTCCATTTCCTGGTTTGTTCTTGGTATTTCTCGATATTATCGATTGCCTCTAGCCTATATGCTTCGGTCATTTCCTTGGTGTACTCTTCATCCTTTGTAATATTTTATTTTATTGTGCGGAGGCTCTGGTATTTGATCTCCTCTGACATCATTGCTTCCTCTCCGTACAGTAGCTCGAATAGAGTGAACCCTGCGGCTCTCGATACATTTGTGTTGTGAGACCACACAACCTTCGGCAACTCTTCTACCCATTTGCCCTTTTTGTGATCTAGCAACATCTTAGAGATTGCTGAGAATATGATCCTATTTGACCTTTCCACTGCTCCATTACTCTCTGGGTGGTAGACTGAGGCGAAGGCTACTTGTGTGCTGATACTATTGCAGAATTCTTTGAACTTTTCTAAATCAGATTGCTTTCCATTGTCGACTGTGAGCGTCCTTGGAACCCCGAATCTGTAAATTATATTTTGCCAGAAGAATTTCTTGACTGTTTCAGAGGTGATTGTTGCGAGCGGTTTGGCTTCTATCCATCTTGTGAAGTATTCTACTGCTACCACTGCATATTTGCTTCCGCCCTAAGCCGGAGTAATGGGCCTACGAGGTCCATCCCCTATCGCTGAAGCGGCCAGACCGGAGGTATTAGCTGTGTTTGTGCTCTCGGTGATGCCTGGTGTGGTGCAAAACTCTGGCATGCTTTGCAAGTTCTTACTATATGCAATGCATCCTTGATATGCGTTAGCCAGTAGAACCCTTGCCTAATTGCCTTCGCTGAAAGTGCTCTGGGGCCAATGTGTGATCCACATGTTCTTGAGTGGATATCTTGCAAGAGGTCTCTGCCTTATGATTCTGTGATGCACTTGAGTAGTGGTTGGACTATTCCTTTCTTGTATAGAACTCCGTCTATTATTGTGTAATTCCTTGCCCGTATGGTGAGTCTCGATACAACTGTTTCATCTGATGTCACATAGGCTCCATTGATAAAATCAGTTATAGGTTTCCTCCAGTCCTTTGTGTCTACTAGGAGTACCTCCGCAAATGCTTTTGTTGTTTTTGCGGTAGCTGGTAATGTCAATTCTTGGTAGAAGGTTCCTTCAGGTACCTCCGTCTGATTTGCCGCTGCTTTGGCTAACTCAACTGCCTCCGAGTTATCCCCCCTTGGGATGTGCTTTAGGGTAAAGCCTTGGAATCTCTTTTCTATACCCCTGATTACTTCAAGGTATGCGGCCAATTCTAGGTTCCTTGCGACATAATCTTTCTCGACTTGTCCTGTTACTATCTTGGAATCAGTTCTGACCATGATGTATTTTGCACCAAGTGCCTTGGCCTTGCCGAGCCCCAGGATCACTGCTTCGTACTCGGCTATGTTGTTGATTGCTTTGAAGCATAGTCTTGCTGCGTATTTTGTTTTGATGCCCGATGGTGATATTAATACCGCGGAGGCTCCTGCACCTTGGATGCCCCACGCGCCATCTGTGTACAGTGTCCATATCGAAGCCTCCGCTTTGTCTTCTGTGTGCTGCGGAGATGTCCATTCTGCTAAAAAATCTGCTAGCACTTGCAACTTGACTGATGTTCTTGAGATAAACTTGATGCCAAACTGGGATATTTTTGTTGCCCATTTACCGATTCTGCCTGATGCTTCCTTGTTGCCTAGGATATCGGCTAGCGGTTGTGCTATTGGTACCAGGATTTCATACTTTTAAAAACAGTGTTTGAGCTTCCTTGATGCTGTTACTACTGCATATGCTATTTTTTCGACCTCCGAATAACTCAGTTTTGCTCCTTGCAGTACTTCCGATACATAGTACACTGGGTGATGTACGCTTCTGTTGTCAATTTCCTTTTCTTGAACTAGCACTGCCCCAATCGCTCCTACGAAGGCTGCAACATATAGTAGCAAGGTTGCCTCCGCGTCTGGTGCTATAACCATGAGGTCTGTTGTGATGTAGTTTTTGAGTTACCAGAATGCTTCCGACTGCTCTGTGCCCCATTCAAATTTGTCCGAGGCCTTGAGTGCTTTGAAGAATGGTAGACTTCGTTCTGCTGACTTTGAGATGAATCTGCTGAGCGCTGCTATTCTGCTTGTCAGTCACTGTGCTTCTTTCTTGTTTTTTGGTTCTCTCATCATTAATACTGCTTTTGTTTTGTATGGGTTTGCTCTTAGCCCTTCTGGACCAACAATGTACCCGAGCATCATTCCCCTGCTTACTCTAAAGATGCACTTTTCTGGGTTCAGTTTTAATCCTGCTTCTCTAAGACTAGCGAAAGTTTCCCTGAGGTCATCCAAATGATCTCCGGTCTACTTGCTGACTACTGCTAAATCATCAACATAGGCTATAATGTTTCTCCAGAGTTGAGCTTGCAATATAGTTTGAATCATTCTTGAGAACATTGATCCTGCATTTTTTAGACCCTCCAGCATTCTAACAAAACAGTAGGTGCCAAAGGGGGTTGTGAAGCTTGTTTTCTCTTCGTCTTCCTTTCTTAGCCATATCTGGTGGTATCCTGAGAAATAATCTAACAGAGAGAATCGCTTGCATCCTGCTGCCTTGTCAACTGATGCATCTATCCTGGGTAATGGGAAAAGATCTTTTTTGCAGGCCTTATTGAGGTTTGTGAAGTCTATGCACATTCTCATTTTGCTGTTCTTTTTTAGCACCAAGACAACATTTGCTAGCCAGTCTGAGTACTTGACTTCTCTAATGACCTTGGCATCTAATAGTCTTTGCACCTCCGCTTTCGCTGTAGTTATGCGCTTGTCAGACATCTTCCTCTGTTTTTGCTTCTTGGGTTTGACATTTGGGTTGAGGTCGAGGGTGTGTTCAATCACATCCTAACTGATTCCTTGCAGATCAGATGCTGACCATGCAAACACGTCCTTGTTTTTTGCTAGCAATTTTAACAAGTCTTGTCTTTCTACCTCCAATAGATTGGCACCTATGGCAACTTTCTTATTCGGGACTGCTGCTTCCAATGGTAGTGTTATTGTGTTCTCTTGGTCTACCATGTTGGTTTTTCCCGCAGGCATGTCCGGAGGTTCCTCCGCTTCTACGATGTTGATGTTTCTATGTGCTTTGTAGATTACTTTCTCTATGTTCCTTACTTCTTTATGGCTTCCCTGCACTATGATGATTCCATGTAGTGCTGGCATCTTCATGCAGAGGTAGCCCATGTGTATTGCCACATTGAACTTGTTTGCGAATCTTTTTCCCAGTATCACATTGTACTGGTAGTAGATGTCGACCACATCAAAGGTGATGTATTCTGTCCTGGCACAGTCGCCATCTTTGAATGATACTGGTAGTGATATCTTGCCTAGGGCGTTGATCTTCTTTCCACTGAATCCGATCAGTGGGGTGTCCGGTGGCTGCAGCTGGCTTCTGCTTAGCTTCATTTGGTCAAACACATTGGCAAAGATGATATCTGCTGAACTCCCAGAGTCAACAAGTATTCTGTTTACCTCCCATGCAACTATATTTTCCTTATAACCATGGCATCTGCATGCGGATAGCTTCAACTTGGAGGTCCTGTTCTGTAAATTCTATTGGCATCTTGGATCATTCTGTTGATCTGTAGGCACCCTGAACTGCCACATTGTTTACCAACCGGAGGTGGTCCTTCTTTTGTTTTTTGGTTTCAAACTCTAATGCTGAGCCTCCAGCTATAGGTAGTATCATGCCAATGGTTGGTAGCGCTGAATGCGGGTTTAGCTGGTTTTCTGTCGGAGGCTCCGCCTTCGCAGTTGTTGTTGTGGTTAAAGCATACTGCGAAGGTGCTGGTAATGCCTCATACTGTCTCGGCCGTGCTGCCGGAGGCATCTGCATATGTGTTGGTTCAATGAGTGCCATGTGTGGAGGTCTTTGGTTGATGTCTGCGATGTCTGCGGATAGACTAGTCTTCAGGCCAGTAGTGTCACCGGATAGTACTGTTGAGCCAAGTTGTGCTGCGGTAGTGGCTCTGGAGCGTATCCTAGGAAACTTGGGTTGTATTGCTGATAGACCTACGCACTGTGAGCTTGATTAACCTCCCTGCTACCTTGCTGTTGGGGCTGTAGCTGTGACTGTTTGGTTTTCATCCTGTCAAGTGTCACTTGGGCCTCTGGGCAGTCTCGTGTGATGTGCCCTTTGTCCTCTGCGTGGAAAAGGCAGTATTGCTTCCTTGGTTTCTGATTTTTGCTCCAGTTCCTGGACTTGTTACTTTTACTGTAGCCTTCTCCCCCTTGATTTCTCTGGTCATAACTTTCTTTTTTGTCCCAAGAATCCTGAGGCTGGCTAGGCTGCAAATTCAAACTTGTTTCTGCTGGTTCTGGTATTGTTGTCTTTGCTGATTCCTGTTTTCCCTTCTGTTGCTATTGCTTGAAGACTGTTTACTTTGACCATCTGCTTCCTCCAATCTTTTGCGGAGGTCATTGTCAGACCTGCAGTATTTTTTGAATTCCTCGTGCAGTTGAGCCATTGTGGCTGGCTTTTGTCTTGCTAAGTTACTGGCGAATGCGCTGATTCTGAGTCCTTTGATTGCTGCTTCTATGGCCACCCCGTCAGGGACATCTGGTGCTTTAGCTCGGAGGTGTAGGAATCTCTGATAGTAGTCTCTGAGGGGTTCGCCCTTGAGGTGCTTGTTGCTAAACAGGTCTGACGATGTTAGCGACTTGCTTGTGTAAGCTTTAAAGTTTGCCAATATCTGGTCTTGTAGGTTCTCCCATGAATATACCGTGCTTGGTTTCAAAATTGAGTACCATGCTAGTGCATCTCCTTCTGCTGCAATCACGAATGACTGGGCCATTACGTGATCGTTGCCTCCGGCAGAGGCTACCGCAGCTTCAAAACTCATTATAAACTGTCTCGGATCTGAATTGCCATTGAATCTTGGCAGAGATATAGGTTTATAGCTCGGAGCCCATGGTGAGCTTTGTAGGCTTTCGGACAGTGGTGATTTTGGGTCAAAGACTCTTGACGATGTAGGTAGGCTTGGAACTATGGTGTGCGTAGGATGCGCGTTCACAGTTGGGGGTCGACCTGCCATAACTGGTTGAGCGACCTCCGCTGGACCTGCTGCCGGGGGTTGCATGCTCTGTATTTTCGCTTGCGGAATGGCCATTTGCTGTCTTATCTCATCTGCTTGACGCGATGATTGTATCGTTCTTTGTGTGGCAGCTTGCTGCGCCCTTAATCTATCTCTTTCGGCTTCCATGCGGTGCATCTCATCTCTCAGCCTAGTCAACTCGTAGTCTTGGTTCTGGGCTGTCGGATGCTGCTCAGACGGGTCCCCCCTTTGTGCAGCGTTATTGTTCTCTTCATCACCTCCGTCCTCCGGTGCGGAGGCATAAGTGCTCTGAATATTTCTCCTTGGCCTCCCACGAGGAGAGGGCTGCGGTACCTCCACCTCAGCGGCGGTACGTCTCCTCGCGGTGGTTTTTTTCCTGGGTGGCATTTGTGGGTGTTATCTCCAGCCAAACCCAAGCGGTGGGTGCAACTATTGGGACTGAGTCCCAGCAGGTTTAGGATGAGGATAGAACAAGTGGTCCAAACAGTCCTTCTCCCTTTGTATTAAATAAAGAAATTACAACATGGGCCCGATAGCAGGAGATCCTGTAGCTATTAATGAACCATCATCCTCCATTACACAGGGGGCAAGGCCATTTATAGTGACTCCCCAGCTCAGAATTGAAAGTACAAGCGTGCACCAAACGGGAGTTTTGAAACCCTAGACACTGAATCTATTACACGTGGGCCTTTCAAGGGCAAGCTTGTCTGTCACTTTGTCGCCATAGCACATGGGCCACGGCCCATCATCGCCCTCGGGAGGCCCAACATGTCCGCTTGTTGACAGTCAGCTTCAGCTCGGCCCATCTCATCACCCTGCCGACGTCATCTTCAGACGTTTTCACCTCCGCGCCGGACCTCCGCGGGAGTCGACGGCTAGGATGATGACCTCCTCAAGCATGGGAAGCGACGTCACCGAGCCTCCATGCCGGACCGCCGCGGGAGTCGGTGGCTAGGACGATGGACCTCCGCTGCCGACCGCCTTTACGGTGCCTCCTCGGCGGAGGTCCTATCTCCGGGGGTGTCGCCTTTGGATCCTGCGGACACAGATATGAAAGGAATACTAAATTCGTAGGTTAATCTCCACAACGGAGGTAATAAGCCTCCCCGGTCTCGGGGGGCATCCCCAACAGAAGCATGTGGATGACAATAGATACATCAAATGGGAGAGCTACATATATTTTTTTATAGGACTCATCTCTATCAAGAACAGTGCTGACTACTGTGCTCTGCATTTCCTCCCCATTATTTTTTTGCTATGTTCTATTTCTTGTTCCGGTTTTATTTTCTTCCTTATTAGTTCCACTTTCAAGGATGAGGCACGTCTCTTGATAAATGTCAGGACAAACTGTAAGCTGAGTCGAGCATGCCACCACCTCCGGCTTCTGCAGTGGGTTATTCATTTCAGCAAAGCAAATTGTGATCAATGCCCAGAATTATCCAGGTGAGAAAACCCGCACGTACAAGCCGAATCATACGAAGAGCGGGTGATGGCGCTAGAATAAGGAGTCGGAAGTTTAATGGGAGTTGGCCTCCTTAGTTTTTTTTTTTTTTTTTACCGAAGTCAGCGTGATAACCTCTTGCCTATTTTTTAATTGTTTTAATAATACAGCCCTCTTTAAATTCGTTCCCATAGAAAGTTAAATTCAGATCTGCTAGGTGCTACTTAGATGCTCTAACCAGTAGGCTAGAGGCCCTTTCGCTGGCCTCCTTAGTTTTACTTGAATGAGAAAAAAAATGATACCCCGCTATTACAGAATTCGATTTCAGTGCCGGCTCCACCTGTGTCAGATTAGGCACAACTGGCAGTTATGACTCTGCACTGCCGGTTCCAAACTTAGAAAATGACTGAGGCTGCCTAAGTGCCGGCACTGAAGAGGCGCACCAACCGGCGGTGATAATACATCCACCTCGGTTGGTCAACTTCGATGGTCCAATTGTAGTGGCTTCACCAAAATTTAGTGTGTCCAAACGAAACATGTTATTAAGACTCACCATGTATCTTCCGTATGACTTTTCTTAAAAAACTGTCGTGGACGAGACGGCGGCGGCTACCAGGCCCGCGGTGCGCGTGGGCACCCTCCTTCTCTTCCTGACGCGTGCGGTGCCCTAATCACGGCCTATTGCGTCGTCGGCCTCCTTTTGGGCTTGAGTTGGCCCGAATTCTTTGCCGAATAGTTTGGGTCTCTTTGCACTTGTTACAAGCATGGCAGAGCTTCTGGTACCTAGGTTTTGGATGGTTCTCACTTCTGAACTGAAAGCATGGGGATGACACATAGTTTTGACAAGATCGTAAAGTCATTAAGGTCCTGGTATTATTTCTGAAGAGTTTCTATAAGCTTTTAAAGCATCCATTGCTTGGCATCTCCTGGATGAATCATTTGTTTTTAGCACCTCGACAGCTCTTAATGAATCTACAAAGAATTCTGTGGGCCCACAACGTGATAGCAAAAGGCATACTCAATTGTGTAAGCAGAAGCCTAATCTTGATCCCCAATTTTTATCACTCTGCTCTATCCCTAATATTGAAGTACGGAAGATATTTCTTGGTTCCTCGCTTTATAAACAATCCTTTTTTTGAGTAAGCTTTATAAACAATCCTGAATAGGTACCCCATACCACCACTATTCACATCTGAGTCTGTGCATGGTTTCTAATATTGTTCGACATTACTATTCTCAAATTCTTTTGACGTGTATGAACAATCACACCAAGCATGTGGACATGCATGCCACTGCTAAATTGTGTAGGAAGAAAAATAAGGTATGTGCTATGAACAGCATTCATGTGGAAACCGTGAAACCTTATTGGTGGCTACGGCCACCAAATGTGTCTGCACTGCTGTGTAATGGTCAATGGATGTGCTAGCTCAAAACTTGGTTAGTCAACCTATACCTAAGGTCTTACTGCTTCACAGGCTGCTGAACCATGATGAACGTGATGCCACATCCGCTGTATCAGCATCAACCTTTTGCCCGAAAAGTCCATGCACTGTGATACTCAGAGAAGCATACATGGTTCCTGCGTACCTTCTATTCCTATAACTACTGCCACACATCGAACGCCCAACAGATTGTCATGGTTTTCATGCTGCTACTTTTGTGACTAATTCCTTTGGTCGACTGTGTGTTTATGTGACTCTCTTCCTACATGCTGTCTCAAATCTATACTATAAAAAAACGAAAGAATTGGAGGCCACACGCTACATATCTTCTCCATTAGATTTGTCTAGATTTTCAATCTAATGGTTATCAAGGAGGGACGGCCTTACATGACAAGCGTGTTTCCGTTCCTTTTATCCGCTGCGAGCCGTCAACCCAACCGTCCACGTCGCGAGGCCTCGCCAAGGCACCCCGTCCGCTCGGCCAGTTTCGCCTGCCTCCCGTCCGCTCGCATCCATTCACGCGTCCCCTCACATCGCGAAATTCAACTGCAGCGCGTAGGGCGTAGCCTTCCCTCGCGACACCATCTCCGCGACTGGCGCGGTCAGCCGGCTCCGCAAGGACGAGGGTCGCCTCCTTCTTCTGGATCCCCAAGATGCTGGCGCTTTGATCCCTGTGAACCACGACAAGGGCTTGGGACATGGTCGGCGACGCCGCAGGAAACATTCGCCGTCGTCTTCCCCGTTGATGGCGCCCGGAGACGCATCCCAGCAACCCGCGGCTCCTTGCCTCTGACCGACACACAGATCCACTCCGGTGTCCTGTCCACGGCTCATCTCCATCTCCCATGCTGGTGTCTGGCTCATCATCGTCTGGTCGTGCAATAGTCCCACGACACCAAGGTGAGCCCATGGCTTCTTGCGTTCTTTACTGCATTGGGACCTCAGCGATTTGCACTCCTGTGTATGTGTATAGAATAGTAATAGGAGACCATATCGCTGAGAATTTAACGTGCAGTGACTTATCTCACGGTTTCTATGCACAGCATCTGCAACACTGATATAGTTTTTTTAGTAACATGATGCAATGGATTCTGCCACCATTTGATAATGATGATGAACTAAGTATTTGTCTATAAAGTAGCTGTTTGACTATAATAAAGTATAGTATCAATGCAGTGCATACCTGAAGATTGCTGCATGTTATGAGTTATGTATTTCTGGGTTTTGCAGTTATGCTTTCACCTATTATGTTACCTGAAACAGTTGTTCTACTGAAATTCCATGCTTGAAGCGCTGGATCAACTCAGGCACACTCTAAAATTCTATATCATGGTTTTTTATTGAATTTGTATCCAAATTTAGAATAATAATGTGAAATATAAATTTTGCTTCGATCAATTTTGGTTCTAAATTTGTACATCTTGCTCTCACCCACCGAAGCAAAATTAATTTATATGACCTTACAGGCTTACATTCACATATAAAATCAAGAGTAATGATATGATTTACTAAATAATTATCCAATTTAAGTTGTTGGGTTACCTTGGAAAGGTGTTCAGTGGTTTCGTGGTTAGGTCATCAGCATTCGATTTTTCCAGATGTCTTTGCAAGAAGTACTCTCTAAGGCTGGTCCCAGGTTATCATTTAAAATTTACAACTTTATTGCTCCTTTCTGAATGTAACCATTCATTAGGAACTTTTTAGATGATGTTGAGTTCATTTTAGTAAGAATATGTGCATTTGATGTACTGCATAGTCAAAAAAAAAAACCCTTACTAATTAGCTTAAATTGTTATGACCACCATTCAGGTCGAATTTCCCATACAAATATAACTAGCCAGATCTGAGTCTGCATATCCAGAAGAACATGTTCCTGCATCTTCTACTGGTTATTAGTTTATCCCTAAATTAGTAATAAAATCCTGATAAATGAAACTTTATCATCTTATTTGCTCTTTCTAGGTTTATTTTTTTATAAATGGATTCCCTACTTTGTAGGAAATTCTGACTTGTTGTCGTTGTATGGCAAATTAGAAGAATGGTAACGCAGATAATTATAATATAATGATCCGATTTAGAGCCAAGAATGGGAAGACACAAAAACTATAATATAGTATCACTTAAGCCATTCCTATGGTCTGATTTTCAGAATTCATCTACAACATGCAAAAGTCCTTTCATAAAAAAATTTCTTCACCTACCAATTTCAATACCATCCATGTAAAATCATGGTATGATAAAAAGGTACATACAATTTTATTGAACCCATTACATATCACTGTTTTAAATGCTGCCAACATATGTTCTGGTTTTGATGATTCATTGGGCGTTAAAAAGACTATACTCCTTGGATTATTCTGCTTATGTCTGTATTCAGACATTTACAATGTCAGCTTGATCAGTCTGTGTATGAGTGAATAGGCATAGAAAGTAAACATCTTGGTGCAGCAACAAAGACTAATTAATGAGAGATAATTCATCATTTTGGTGATACGACAAAATGCTACTGCCTCAACAGTGGCGGGCGTAGAATTTGAGGGCTGCGTATTAATAAAAAAAGATGACAACCAAATGGCCTAAAGATATTTGACGACCAAATTGGCTGGCTGGGCCATCAGTGGGCGACTGGGAGGAGGTAAAACTCCTTGCGAGCGAGGCAGTTTTTTTTTTTTTTTTTGCTTTTCTCATATATATACACATGTATAAATACTATACGTATAAATATTTTTGCCAAAAATTTTGGGTATTCAACTGAATACACATGGATACATGTGGGCCCACCGCTGTGCCTCACATCAGCCATAGTCTTACTTCGAAGTGCACTATTTGTGATTCTGTGTTGTTTTCCCCTTTGGCTGCAGAAATTTTCTATTGCGGAAAAAACATCTGTTTTTTTTCTTGTTAAATGGCATTTTATTTGGGAGATTTGCATCCAAAACCTGCTCCTCTTGTTTTCTGCTGCAACATCATGGCTCCATATTCCATTTTTCTCTGAAAATTTTGGTTTTGGAAATTCATATTTTATTAGGTTCAATCACTTTCCTGTTTAGAAAATAGAAAACCTTGATCTCATCGCTGCTTTCCAATTCTGCTGGTTAACTTAACTTTGGGGTAGTTTGATAGAATTTTGGTACCCTTGTAATGCTTACTGTGCGTGCACAAATTTTCCCCCTTACAATTGTTATTTCAGTGTCAATCTTTTTTTTGGCTTCAGTTTCGTTCAGTGAGGACTACCTATCTATCTTCATACCAGTTCTAGGTTTGTACTAACTATGGGCATGGTGCATTTGAGCTTTGTTTCTAATAACTTACTTCACTGAACTTATTCAACTAACTTAAGTCAAATTCTGCAGGTGCTAATTCGGTTGATCCCTCATGGTCAAATCAAAAAGTGAAGTCAACAGAACCACTCATGGTTTAAATGATAAGATATTGCATTTCAGCCATACTCTAGATGTCTCCTTTTCTACTTATAATGTTTAATTTGTTATGGTTCACATACCCGTAAAATGATTTCACTGCCAGCTATGAGTTTGACAATGCTTCTATGCCTTAGAAAAATCTTTCTTTATGGTTATGGACTTATGGTCTACGAATATGAATTTTTTTTTTATAAAACTTGGCACTGTGCGTATCGCACGTGCATTTCCTCTACTAGACAAAAAAAAAAGGATTCGATGGAAGATATTATATAAGAAGACAGAAGGACGACTACATACAACATCCAGATGACATATATGAGAACACCGGATGTAAGACCATGCATCTAATATCATGTTCTGATGTGTCTACAGCCGCACATGTATCACATAAATATTACCTTTGTTTTCACAATAAAATACCTAATTAATCTCCAACTTTTTTTTTGCAAATGAATATCTGTTAACTACTAGCTCAATGCGCTACCTATCAGCTATTACTGTCCAGTACAAAGCAGAAATTTTGATATTTAACAATCCATTCGCACGTCTCTCTACATTTAATATTTAATCCGCAGGCCTCCAATAATTTGATCCTGAACCGGTGAATTATTGATGAGGGATTTATCAGATTTTCTATCATTCTTATTTTGAGGTCTCTCTTCTCACTCCTCAGCACACGTGAACGATCAAAATGCCCCATTGCCCCTCACCTAATTGAAGGAGACTGCATCTTCATCCGCTCCTATAATTCGTGCTTGAGGACCCCCGCAACCGTGACACCAGGCACCGCCGCCACCTGCAAATTGAGTCCACCACCTGTCATCTTCCTAAGCTGAATGCTGAACCTTTCTTTCTGCCCCTTCCCCAGCCACAGGTCGCCAGTTGCTGCCGCCCCTCGGCTTGCCTCAAGGAGCATCCTGACAACGAGGCCTTTCGTCTGTTGAGGGCACATCATGGCAGAAGCCAGGCACCTTGGCTGACCTTGGCGGTGGTGGCGGCAGGATAGTGAATCGCGCCGCCCTCCACTCGGACGGCACAGACCACTGACTGACTTCGTTGGCGGTACGACACTACGACGTGTCGACCCGTCAGTCTCGCGTACGGGTTTCGTGTCTTGTCCCCGTGCTTATCTCTATCTGCTGTCCGATCGTGGAACATGCTTATTGGCCAGGCGAATCATAACCGGAGAGGCGCGAGTACGTCAAGATCACTTCATGCGTGCTGGTCTGTGCCGTCCGAGTGGAGGGCGACGCAATTCATTATCCTGCAGCCACCGCCGCCCTTGGCTCTGATCTCCGTCAGTCCACAGGGAACGGTGGTATTTCTCCTAGCTAGTTCGTCCAAGGAACAACACAAGGGAAGAGATAGAAAGCTGGTAGAGATGGATTCCTATAGCCTTTAGGGCCCTAAGGATGGCGTTACGATACTTCTACTTGCTCACTTCGTGCACCGGAGCGTACCTGGTCTGCCAGGCGAACCGGCGTACGGCTCTACGCCGAACACGGACGTGGGGGATTACAAAGGACGGATGGGACAAGGTCATTCTCCACCGCCTACCAACTCAACCGTACGTGAACGATGCAAACAAAGGTAGCGTCGAGCCCAAACACCACGTCCAAGCTGTCAACTACTACTGTAGAGTGAATTCAAGGCTTACACGTCCCCAGGATCCTTCTACTAGAGCAATCGCCATAAGAACGATCGACGATCCCGCAAGTATAGGCAAAGCTCAGCTATACAAAGGAATTTTATCAGACTATAAGAAACATGAACACTTACTTAGCCAAGATCTAATGAAGGAGCCAAGTACTTGTTCGTGGAGGTAAACCTCAGGGAGACACTGACTAGCCCGGCACTTCCCCGCTCTCTTTCCTCACATCTTCTCTCTAACTCTAGATAGCTACTAGGGCATAGTCCCTTTGGAGCGATGCTTAAGTGTGTAGTGGTCTTCTCCCTTATTGTGTTGATGTAGAGTGTGCCTCCTCCCCTCCTCTTATAGATTGTGGAAGGCGGTTCGGGGGTAGAACGGGAAAACCCACAGCGCACCGCCCTCCCTTGGCATTGAATGTACCGCCTCGATGTGGCTGGGCCCGAACCGCCTCAGGAGTGCGCTGACCGAACCAGGTGCGCCGGCCGGCCCACCACTGGGTCGGTTCACGACCGACTTCGCGTGGTGGACTAGTGTAAGGGCCTGGCCTGCAACCATGGTGTGGATTTGCTCGGTTGAGGTGAGTGGGCTGGGTTTCTTTCTCTACTTCCTTGTTTTGCTTTCGGCCAAAATGGGATATGAATATTTCCTTTATATTTTATTCTTCTTTTGGCCTAACTTGGTATGTTTTTATACTTAGCCCTGCAAAACAAGTAAAACACCAAAACTTGTGAAATATGTTAGTGTAAATCCCTATTTATTAAGTTTGGTGTTGATTTTATATTCTTATTGGTGGTATAAAATATGAGTTAAGGACCGCCAGCACATACTATATACTATATGTGTTTATTTGTCGGGCCGACCGGCCCCTATATATAATTCTTAGCTCCGCCACTGTACATCATATACAACTCTGTCTCAACATTGTCATCTCTTTCAGATCCTCCACGTCTATCAAAACAGTTAGATAGGGCTGCCCTACTAGGACAATGCAGACCGTCACATCCGGGTGGCTGGAGACAGTTCGTAGCTGGCACCATATATAAGTCTGCCACAACCTGTAAGTCAGCCTACGAAGAGGGGTCTGAAGAGAAGGGAAGATTGCATTGCCGTTGGTTCATTTCTAAGTTTTCTTGTGTGTGTTTATGTATAACTAAGAGAAAGGAAAAAGCTCATGTAGAATACATGAAGAGATGTATCTTTTTTATAGCAAAAGGAATTTGCAGTCCGGCCACTGCAAGGAAGAGACGTGTCCGTCATAAGCGAGAAATTCTTTTAACAAGAAGAGGTTGGTCATTACGCAGCAGTAAACGGGTTTATGTTAACTACTGACAGCTGGTGCACACAGCGCGTATTACACGTAACGCACGTGAGCATTAGGATTTGCAACTAGAAGCTTTGTTGCACATAAATCGTGGGACCTGAATTTGAGATTGAGCATGTGTAATCATTATTCAACAGTACTAAGTGGGGCCTTGTGCAGATGCTTGTCATTTCAGAGCGCAAAGCCAAAATCTCTTGGAATGCTGGCTCATACTGATAGTGTTTGGTTGCTTCACTTCAGTAATTTCCTGCAGACATGCATGTGTATCACTCACAATTTTTATGTTAAATTCCAATTGAGGTAGACCACGTATGTTGTGCTTCAACATATGCATGACTACTCTATATTAGAAATACGTGCTTCCAAATCTTGATCAAACTCCACCAGAATCGCAGACCCACATTGTAATGACACATGCTGCTTTCATCGATCCCCAGCCCATTCTGGTGCAATTGCACACTAACACCATTCCACCATAATGAGAAATCACTAATTGCTGTCCAAAACACCAACATCAAATGTAGCGGCACTTGAGACGATGGTAGATTCCGTGACCACTAGTTCTGCTACACATATGCTTTATTTGTTAGTATCCATTTCCAAATTCCCACTCAGTCTCTCCACTTCATTTGTGTGCATCAAAGTAATGCCAAGGGTGATGAGGTTGCTCAACAGTTCAAGCATGTGGATGAGAACAGATACATCAAGTTGGAAGGCTATGTGTGTCTTTTATAGGTATCATCTCTAACATGGACAGTACAGACTAGCCTCACTACGCCACACCCCACCAAAATATGAACAGTTCATCTTTTATATAGGCCTGCTCTGCATTTCCTCCAAATTAACATCTTAAATTGGTTTATGTGCATTACTGATGGGCGCACACAGCACACCACCGCCGGGCACGTACTAATTTGAGAGGGAGGGACGGGACGGGACCACATGGGTGTGAACCTAATTTTTTTAGTGAAGTAGCACCTAATTTTTTTTCAAAAAATGTGTTTGGTTGCATGTAGATTATGCAAAATGCTACAAAATTTCTCCAAAGAAAACATAGCCCTTATGGTCAAGGAAAAACACGAGACAAGTCAAGGAAAAACACGAGACAAATCAATGTCATACTTGTGTGTGTAATAGTGCGCCTACGGTGTTGCCACCCACAAATGTTGTTTGATCATTTGCCCCAAAAATGTCAATGCCGCAAAACATGTATCCTGGCAATGTAAAATGCTTGTTGAGCATGCTCAGTGTTGAGTTGCAGATTTGCTTCATTGCGCTCATCTTTCTTTCAAAAATCAAAATTAGCTGATTTCCATTGAAATTCAGTTTGGCCACTGTCGTTTGATCGACATACAAAATTATAACAAAGAAGTAAATGTCCGTTTTAAGCTACAACATCAAAAGCATGTCAAAGTACAAATTACGAGCCTACATGTAACTGCAACAGCAAAACAAGCACAAGAAGTAATCAGCATTTCACCACATCCTCAATTGTTCTTCTCTGCACTGCAGCGCGACTTCGTCGGGTTCGGCAAAATCCTATAGGCTAAGATATACTACTAAATCCTGCCCCTCGTAGTCTCGTGCGTCTAGGTAGTATGTTACGTTTAACAAATTAGAAGATATAGTTCCTATTGCTTCTCATTTCTAATATAAGCCACGATATCCTCTTTACTTCACAGTATCTGGGATTGGTTCGCTTCCAACTTCCAGTCACGATATTATTAGTAGGGGAGAAGTGTTCGGTGTCCAGTGTCCAGACGAGGAACATATATTTATATCAAGACAGAAGGTGCTCTGTCCTTACAGGGGGTTGCATAGATATGTGTGTACCTCTGCACACCTACTTCTCCATCAATAGCGCAACTTACTGCATATTCTTACTGCATATTATTGATGTACCAATATACGTTTGCTAAATTTTGCTATGAGATACCGCTGAAACGTGGAATCTGCCCTTGGACACTTTTGTGGAAGTAATTGCTAGAAACCCACCTCTTGAAATGTCCACATTTTCTTAAGTACGCCTCATAACTAACTTCATTTGGAAATAGTATTTTTAGAGCGAGGCTAATTGTTATGCTGCCAATCTTCAATACACACGTCTTCCAAGATACATTCAGGGCATTTTTGCAAGGGTCGCCCATGGGCTCTGCTGCGCCCTGGGGGCTCAGTTTTCGTTTGAGGCCATTTTTGCCTCCCCCGGCCCGGCTCGCTCACTGCTCAGAGCAGCTCGCAGCTTGGCTCAACTGGTACGCAAAAAACTGGTATAGCATTTGGGCCTAGCTAACTGAAGCACTCGTGGGCTCTCCTCGGCGAGATGGTATCACCACCCGATTGTTGTCCCTTACCTACCGGAGACGCTCTTTCTTCTTATTCATGAGATGTGTCTCCTCATCTCGCCATGCCACGGCTGCCGCTGCATTGAACTCACAAGGGGGTGCTGCTACTGCCGCCACACTGAGCCATCTGCACGTGACCATGGTGCTGCCCCCTGCACCACCACCGCGCCGACCCGACCGCGCAAGAAGGAAGTGAGGAGGAGGATCAGGGTGGTCATGGAGAGCATCTCAGCCACCGCTAACCACTCCCCTTCACGCGCCCGGTGCGCCTCGCCGGCCGCCGTGTCATCTAGGGCCCCAAACACCGTTGTGGCAAGCAAGGATACTGGGTGGATGTGTCGATGGTCTCGGAGGAGCCAACAAACAAGGTCGAACGCCCGCTCGCGCCACGGTTAGAGCTCACCCTGCGCCATTGGTCATGAGTGCGTCACCATGGCTTGGCGCCCTAGCTTGCCCGTGCTGCCATGGCTGAGCATCGGAGCTTCCCCGCATTGTTGTTCCCACGAAGGTGCCCAAGGGCA
Source organism: Bothriochloa decipiens (assembly GCA_023333625.1). Classification (NCBI taxonomy): domain Eukaryota; kingdom Viridiplantae; phylum Streptophyta; class Magnoliopsida; order Poales; family Poaceae; genus Bothriochloa; species Bothriochloa decipiens. The sequence goes on from CM041635.1 coordinate 27,358,013, forward strand.
TGAGGTGTGTGAGTAGTGTGCCGTTCAGTAACCCGGCCTCCAAGTCAGATTGTAGGATGGAGGGGCAGGAGCCATTGCTTACCTTGAGGACAGTGAACACAACGCAACTCTGCTTGCAGCCTTCGATGACCTAGCCGCCGGCTACCACATGATCGCCCATGCCGGCGTTCCCCACAACAAGGGATTGTACTGATGTGGGTGCCAGGGCGGCCAGACGTGCCATCATTGGAGGAGCAGGAGATACGCGGATAGCGCAGGCAGAACATTCTCCGGCACACAGAGCTCCCAATTGTGTTGGAGCTTCTCGGTGTGGCCCTACCATCGCAGCCGTTCGTGGCCTTTATGGGCAAAGGTCTCCAATTTGGTTTGCTATCATTCTTAGCCCTGCCTCTTTTGGAGAAGCTCCCAGGCGCGGCCTGCTCCAGCCAAGACTACTCAACCGTTCCACCATGGCTCCTAGGTTGCCACTCCATGTCACGCCGGATGCACGCCCTTGTGTTGCTCGATAAAATGTCAACTAGGTTAGAAAGATGAAAGTGCGTGATGGTAAGGCGAGTTATGCTGGGCAGAGCCACCCTTACAAACATGCCCCCAAACTTGAACGCCCTATTGTTTTCCCTTGCTCAGAATAGATTGAAGTGGCCTCTTGGTTAAATCAAGGGCCAGACGGTTCTTTATTTTAAATATAAACCTAGTCCCCCTGCGACGTCTCTGTACAAGGCAACTTGTGGGCGACTTGCCCCTCCGCCAACGAAGCCCCTCCACCCACCGCTTCCCGGCCACAGTCGCTGCCCTCTCGATAGCTACAGCTACGGCCCACGGTTGCGCCCAACAAGGGTCAATCTCGTGCAGCAGCTTCCTCGCATGCCCTTCGTCTCCACCCCTCCTCGTCCCCTATAGCTGGAGCTTCATGATGGAAGTTGGACAACGATTAGGGACGAGCCAGATTTGCGCCCTTAGGGGCCAGATATGGTGAAGCCCGCCCCGGATCTCGGGTGCCCGGGACGGTGCACTGCCACGCAGGTCGCTCTTTGGTGTGCGCTCGGGAGATGGGGAGTGAGGTCCTATTCGCTAGGCAGATGCGGTCATCGTCCGCTCCTGGCCATGGCCACACACGACGGGGAGGCTTAACGGCCGTCCAAGCCACCTCCTTGTCATCCCACTGGTGAGTGTCGACTCCCCTCCCTAGGGCCCGGACTAGGTCTGGCGATTGCACAACTCCCGCATGTCCGCGCACGTGCGGGTGGCTGCTGGTAGTGACTTCCACCTGGGCACAATCATGAGTCCATGGGCGGATCTAGTCGTGGCGGCACTCTAGGGGAGAAACACCATGTGCTCCTTCTCCGTCGGCCTGTCATGATGTAGAGGCCTGGGCTAGGGGTATCGTGGGCCCCATGGTGACCTACCCCTGCTCTTCGACCCATGCAGTCGGCGGCAGCCCTACGGCTGCATTTATTGCAGCCCTATCATTGTAGTAGTGCCCAGGACGAGCAGCAGCCTCGCGCTGTTGCCTAGCCTGTAGGCACGTGAAGTCGGGGTGAAAACCCTGCCCTACGTATTGCCTCAACCGTGAGGCGAGCAGCTATAGCGCAACTGTGCATCATTTCCTCCTGGGGCATTGCTGAAGTCTACGATCCTACTGCAGCCATCGACTATGTCGTAGTAGGCAACCGGGCAGGCACAGGCAGCATCTCCTAGGACGAAAGTACTCCTAAGTCATCTTACAACGATGATGCGTTTGCGGATGCTGTCAAAGTTGTCGTGCGCTACCCTGCCCTATAGCCTTGGCTTGGTGCTCTTCCCGTCCTTGGCTCGTTTTATGCAGGCTTGGGTGAAAGCCCTTCATATCTGGTGCTACAAACATCGATGATGGCATCCTTGGATGTCATTTCCTTGCTTAAGGCATAAACACAAAAGCATACCTGCACTCTGTCGTGGCCACCGTTGAGCCATCTTGCTCCTTGTACCTCCCTCTTTGTGCCCTCTTGCTCCTATTCCCCTCTTGATTGAGACTGGTCCGGCTAGTATACGTTGTTGTTGCTTCGATGAGTGTCCTCCTCTGGTGCCTTTGCTTCGTCGGCACTCTCCCTCATGGTGCCATAAATCTTATGTTGGTTGGAGATTCCGCCGCTACCACCATTCCCCTTCACAGAGCTTCCTCTCGGTAGACAGCATTGAATGGCGGCACGTGGGCCCAGAATGGCTGGAGTTGTCACCATCACTTTCAGAGGAGGTCTAAGGCCATTGAAAATCTGCGTATTCCACTAGCATAAAGATGGTGTGTAAATGCTAAAACTACTTAATACTATATGAACAGATATTTAGAGGGTGTACTGCTGAATATTGACATGACCCCTCAACTGTTGAATTGAAAGCCAGAAAATGCCCATCCAGCACACTCAGCTCCACATTCAAAGTTCTAAGAAATTTTGTAAGTTCCTACGATGGGAAGTCCTATGCACATCAGAAGTGCTGACCAATAATGTCAAAAGCAATAATGAAATCCGCATCTGCATTCCCCTTTGCCGATCTGATTGAAAAACATATATAAATTGTCTCTTTAAGAGTTCACATGAAAAAATATACATTTGGTGGTGTTGATGCATGCTTTGCTAGATTTGCAGCTGGCCAGGGTAGTTCTTTTGGGCTGGTTTGGGTCGATGCTTGATTATTGTCCCCAACTCTCACTTTAGGGAAAAAATCTAATCTACTACATCTTTCACTCTTTTTCCATCTACATCATCTCCTCGTTCTTCATTGCTATTGCATAGTTGGTGGATCAATGGCTAAGCTCTGCGGCGTATCACCAGGTTTCTGACGACGACATCCACCTTGGAGTGACCTTGTTACTTGTTGGTGTTGTGACCTAATTAAGCATCAACAAGTTACTAGGACACAGTTCGTGATGCCTCCTATTCTCATATATATGTCCATCGCCTCACCCGTTTTACTTATTAGGCTTGGGATCTTTCCTTGAATGGCTGGTCTACCCAAGTGATTCTTCTAGGACGTATTGCTCTGGGCTCCTATCTTTTTCTACAAATGTAACCGTTTTCTTGTAAGAACAATGTTGGGGTGTTGCACTACGGTAAGATGGAGCGACCTTTATATGAACAGAAGTGTTGGTAATGATTTCATTATTCACTTTGCTACTTAAATGATCACATGGCGCTTCAATTCTGTAGTATAACATTCACATGCGCCAACCAGCTCTGACGACATTTTCGACAAGGAGCTAGTCATAGAAGAGCTTTATCTTAGCATATTGTGAGAGGAACAAATGCACACAGTTCACTACATATGATTCCCATGCGACTCTGTATTTCCACTCTGTGACATTTACTAGCTACCTTTCATGCATCTTGTGTTGAGTGTAGAAATATGGGTTTATTCTATATCCGCTAAGGTACAATCACAAGCATCCAGGACAAACTTAATTATCTTAGTTGAATATCGTGCGTCTTGCTTCTGTGGCACTTCAGAGTTAGGGACATGTAATTCCTGCTGCTGTATATTCCAAATGTACTGCAACAGGGAATCCAATGTATAAAAATATGTTGCTACTTAAATGCAGCATACCATCGTTCTTTCTTTCCCCTGACTACACCATCTAGATAAATGGAGAGAACAGCTGGTAGAAAGCCCGGATCCGGAATATATCGTCCTTCTCAAGGATTGCTGATCCCTTTCCGGAGCTGTTCCATAATTGGACAATTCAAATAGTTTTAGGCTTCTAGCATGTCATATAATGAAGGCTCAGTCAAATCGCCACAAATGTCTACTAGTATAGGGCAACATTCCTTTTATATTACCCTTTCACTTTAATTGGAGGTCGTGGTTACTGTGCAAAATTTTGGCTAGGAATAATGAGTGATTGTCATATAGCAAAAATCAGTGGTTCAGACTGAGTCGAACTATTACCTCCAATTAAATAATGGAACTACCGTAGCACTGCGCTTTAGCAAAACATGCGGTCAAAAAACTATTGGCGAAAACAATTTCCACAGTAGTGAACCACTTTTTAAATCAAATCCACCATTTACAACATAACAGATATTAGTATGATCCTATAAAACTAGTCTACATTCTTGCAAAAGAAAAATATTCCCTGACAAAATTTTGATAATGAGTTGTGCTTGGATTGCATTGCCATCGGTCGTCTGTTTACATGACCCAAATTTCAAAAACAATAGAATTTAATATTGAATTATCAATTTTAGAAAGACAAGAATTAAATAATGGATTATATATCACATTGACGTGCTACACACATGTACAATCTTTTCATGTCACTGTGAACCATCGTGGGAAGCAAACATCGTAGTTGGAACTTTGCTATGGGTTCCACTTTGACACACACGGAAATGTCGCCTATCAAAAATACTACAAGCACCTCTGCCAAAATAGCGTTAGGAAACATGGATGCAATGCCGCGCAGACTGGATGGCATATGGATCACGTAGATGAAGATGGCTTAGCATGAGGGGATGCATGGAGCTACATCTAACCTACAGTTAGCTGGAATAGTGGGTGTACATGTTGGGAAAACAAACCAGATGACCGAAACATGGAGTAGTGTCGCACATCGCTACTCACTCCTAGTAGAGCTGTTCAAAAAGATGGGAGCATTACACCCTCTCTGATTCTACTCCAAACAGACCACCTCAGTAGATTGGGTTCCAGATGCCTTCCATTTCCTGTTGCAATCTATGTGAGTACGCCAACTTCCTGTTGTGTGTCTAAGTATAACTAAGGCATTGGAAATCTGGGAGTGGGAATAGATGAAAATTGAGAAAAATATGAGGAATACACCTAGTGGGAAGATGGTATGCACCTTTTATAATAGGCAGAGTCATTCTTAAACAAAAAGAGGCTGGCACAAGCTCACCTGCATTTCCTTCCCTAATTAAGCATGGTGAGTCATAAAAGGATGTATGCTTCTTTTTTTTTTCCGAATCTAAAGGATGTATGCTTCTTACTGCCAGGATGACACAAAACCTTTACAGTACCGGACAGCTGTAACTGATTCTGGTGAATGTATATATGTAGTGTTACGTGCAGATGTTGCAATCTAAAAATCGGAATGGCATCTCCAAGAGTTTTGGCATTTTTCGTTCCCGAAATCATAGTATTTGCCAACTCTCAAAATAGTGCAGGGAATAAAAAAAAAAGGTCATATCCAACAGTTTGGCAATTTTGGAGTTTCCAAATATCTGATTGATGAACCCACACACTATCTTGTGCAGATTTTCTTTCCAAGTATCTGATGACGATGAGAATGTCTGGTGCAAACCATCATACAAGGCAGCAGGAAGGGCACACACGCAGCGCCCATGCAGACATTGTGTTCATCCATCATCCTGCAATATATGCAGCAGCAGCACAAGCATATCTGATTAGCGAGCGTGGATTGATCTGGAGTGACGGCCGACGCAGGGCAAGATCACGGTGTTTCCAAATATCCACGGTAGGTGGTGTCCCAGTCGATGCCGATCACGGTGCCGCCGCCGGCTCTGCCTTCAGCAGCCGCATAGGTCAACAACTACCCACGCCAAGCAGGTTGCCGATGCCAGCGCCAGGATCTTGGTCACCGTCTCCGGCCTCCTGCAAGATCGCCGGCCTCCACCTCCCCACCGTCCTCCTCGACGGAGACGGCGACGGCCCACGTACGTGCCTTCGGACTGTCCCAGCAGTAACATCAGCGTCACTCTCAACTCGGACGTCGTCGCCGGGGCGCAGGAGACGGAGTACCGGCGCCCGCCGGTGGTCGGGCAGGATGACACGGCGGTGCTGTTCTACTCGTCGGGCACGACCCGGGAGAGCAAGGGCATCGTGATCACCAGGTCTTGCGTTGAGGGAAGGACTCGCATCAAGTGGGAAGAGGGCGGCGGTGCAGGAAGAAGTCTCGATGCGTGCTGCACGCGACGTGTATATTTGTGCGTGGAGGGAGGATTATTGCAAGTTGGAGAGGTGTTTTTTCATACTTCGCCAAAAAATTGATGATGGAGAAGGAGGATGGAAAACTATTAGAGATGCTCTATGTCATTTGCTTTGAAAAGCATTCATTTGCAGAAAAAAGATGGCACTCGAATAAGCAATTGGATGCACATCATCAAGAGTCAAAAGTCTGCAGCGTTTTTGGCAAAAAAAAAAAAAAGAAAAACTCTACTGCTTTCATGCATTTCGCTCCAAAAATTCATCTCTCCAAACAGTAGAGATCTTCTGTTAGTATATATAGGTGAAAAAAAATCGACTGCTAAAGAGGGAAATGATGGACAGAAACGTTAACTAAATAGAGAGGTGGATGGGAGCTAATTAAAATTCTTCAAAAGAACTTAGTCTATATCCCAAACCAACCAAAATATCCAGACGGTTGAAATCATCCAATCGTTTCATCCATGATCTAACGGACCAGTGCGTTCTTAACTTCGCCTCACCTCGATGCAAGCATATGGTCTTGAGGTCCAAACCATGAAACTATTTATGCCTGCCTAGTTTTGAGGGCTAAACTGCCAAACATTGCCTTCCTTCTTGACTTGACTGATGCCCTCAGCTTCATCACCGCCTCTTGTTGCTAGACCATAGTGACGGGGAGCCGGCAAGCACACCTAGCACCGGCACCCAACACCCATGACCGGGCGTGCGCACATGCTTGCTGGCTCGTCTAGTGTAACAACCCGAAAATTCGAACTATAAAATTTTTTCGACAAAATCCTGAATGATGTGGTGCGATATGTCATCATCTACCCCTTACATATGCATCAACCCTAGTATGTCATGCATGGCATTCATATATTGCAAATTAATTAACATCTCATAACCATGCTCTATGTTCACATGTTATATTTTAATGTTTCAATTGTTCAATCATCATGTTGCATTAAAAAGAGTGATTTGGATTCTTATTTGGTTTATGTGTTGATCATTAAAAAATAACAACATAATATTTATTTTGATAAATAAATATTAAGGAAATAATACCCTAGCATTATTTGGGCCATGTATGCTCAATATTTTGTTGCACAAATTTAGCACACCATATATATATAAGTATATATAAAAATATATTTAAAAATGAAAAAGAAAAGGAAAAGGAAAAGAAAAGGAGGAGATCGGCCCGAGCAGCCAGCCGGCCCGCACGCGCGCTCGCCTGCGCTCGCCGCTCGACCCCGCGCTGCGCGGCCCCGCGCTGCGCGGCCCAACCAGGCCGACGGCCCAGCAAGAGCCGCGCGCGTCCGCGTGCCGCACCGAGCCTCCGTTGCCGATGAGTCGCTGACGATGGGGCTTCGAAGTGGGACCCACGTGTCATCGCGCCCGCTGAGGTCACCCGACCGGCCGCGCGTGCTCGCGTCAGCACTGTTCCCCGGCGTCGCTCCTAAGCAACCTGCCTCGACCGCTCGATCCAGTGTCGCCCCGCATCGACACGCGCCCGCAAGCCACCTGGACCGACCAGCCCGCGTAAAGTTCCCACGGCCGCAGGCAAGATTCTCCGCGCGCGCGCACTTGCGCGGTCGCCGCAGTGGAACGCTGCCGTCGTACAGAACTTCGACACCCAGCGCTACCTAGCCCCCTCTCGCTGTTCTCTAGACCCAGATCGAGCCTCAGCTGCTGACATGGACATCCCTTGGCCGCTCGATCAAGTAGAAGCCGTGATCGACCGTCCGTCGGCTACCTACCACCGCGTCCGCCCTATAAAGCAAGCACCCCGGCACCCTAGGGTTCCCAGGCCACCGCCACCGCTCTGGTGGAGCCCAATTCCACCTTGCCAGCCTCGATTGGAGAAGAGCTGAAGGAAGGGGGAAGAAAGGAGTCGGGGAAGAAGAAGAAGCCACCGCCGGAGTTGGGGAGGAAGACCGTCGACTCGGAGCCGCCGCTGCTGCATCGGGAGTAGGAAGGAGGAGCAGTACCGCGAGCCGGAGCCACTTGGACTTGTACCGCACCTCCATCCTCTTCGACCCGTCGGTGAGCACCGCCATCACCGCTCTCTCGAACCCTCCGCCGTGCTGCTGGCCATGGCGCTCCGCCGTGAGCGCGTAGGCCCAGGTCGCTACCGACCTCACTGGACACACCCGCACACACACACGAGACTAGCCGAGCCCCTTGGACCACGGCATCGGGAGGATGCCGGAACAGAAGCCGCCCAGTTCATCGCCGCGAGCCAAGCACCGCCGTGGCGAGATCACCCAGCCACCTTTCCGTTGAGCCTCGACCTTCGTTGTTTCCGGATCCGCGCTCGCCTTGATGAGACGGACCCCGTGCACACCCCAGCTCCGCGTTTGCCTCGCCAGAGCACCGACCCGAACCACCTTGTCGTCGACGTGTCAGTACGTTGCCGCTCCAGAATGCCGCCGTTCACCGTCGTTTCCTACCACCATCGACCACCCTCGAGGAGCAGGAAGAAGCCGGGAAGCTCCGCCGTGACGAGCTGCATCGAGTGGGAAAGATGGAGACCGTGGACCCTCTCGGAGTGTCATTGCCGTGCACCGAGGACCTGTCGAAGCTCCGCCGTGGGAGTTGCTGCCCGTGCGGACTCCGCCGTGTGTTTTGGTCACCGCCGGCACCTCGAGCAGGTGCTGCGTGACTCCAATCGCCCATCTACACCACCAATTGGAGCTGGAGTGACTCGGTGTGAAGTGTACATCGAGCGTCGTCGCCATCGAGCCGCCGTCCGCCGTGGAGCTCGTCACCAGAAGCAAAGCTGCCGCCCTGAAGCCCGTCAACGTGACCGTCGTGAAGTCTCGAAACCGATGGGCGGGTTAATGGCGCCAGAGATCCTTTGTGGCACCAGGAATCGAGGGTTTCCCCGCCGCCGATCGCCGAGGAGGAACTCCGCGTTCGAGCTGATCTCGTCCGAGACAGATCACGCGCTCGAACCGACCCTCGAGTTTGACACCTCGATGCGCCGACCCTCGAGTTTGACCCTTCGACAAATCGACCCTCAAGCTTGACCCTTCGACAAACCGACCCTCGAGTTTGACACCTCGAGCACCGTCACCCTCGAGCCGCTGTCCGCCGTAAAGCACGTCGCCGGAACCAAGCCCCCGACTTGATGACCACCTACGTGTCCACCTTGATGACCCGAGGATGATGTACGGGTTAGCGAAGTCCTGGAGCAGCCCCTCGCCGGATGTTTAACCTCACTATCACCGGCCGAGCACCGTTGTGGAAGCAGAGCAGTTTTCCGTCTTCGACCATGCCCTCGAGAGCATACCCTCGAGAGTATACTCCTCGAAACCATACCCCTCGAGACCTAATCCTCGAGAGCATACCCTCGAGAGTATACTCCTCGAGACCGTACCCCTCGAGACCTAATCCTCGAGACCGTAACCCTCGAGACCATGCCCCTCGATACCGTATCCTCGAGACCGTAACCCTCGAGACCATGCCCCTCGATATCGTATCCTCGAGACCGTACCCTCAAGACCTAACCCTCGAGACCGTAACCCTCGAGACCGTAACCCCTCGAGACCGTAACCATCGAGACCTTACCCTCGAGCCCTTTCTCTTTTCAGAAAATGGTTAAATCTTTGAAAATTCATATCTAATTCATACGAGCTCATAAAATTATGATCCACATATCCAAATTTTCTATAAATCAAGCCCTATCTATCTAGGCTATGTTTGAGTGTATTTGGATCTTCTATTTTGCATTCATTCTTTGTGCTAATCTATAGGGGTCGCTTTCACGACCGTTAAATCTCGTTACAGGCTCGAGCGAGGACAAGTCAGACGACAGTGACTACCAGGAGAAGTCCGACAGCTACGTCAGTGAAGGTGCCACACACCATCCAACCTCGTAGATCCCATTACGCATGGCAATTATAGTATGGCTAGTGCTTTACATTCATGTTGCTATAATGCTATGCCTGTGCTAGGACTGCATGATAGAGTATTTATTTGATGAGCCCTACCTTGTTGTAAACTATCACCTGCTTACCCGCTGTTATGATAGCCACCTGCTTATCTGCTATGCTTATATTTCTATACTTCACTCGCTTACATTTTGATGCGACGTGATGAACCCAGGGAAGGCCTGGAGGGTGCCAGGCTGGATGTGTGAGTTGATGTTTTAGATGGGCATGTGAGCTGATGATGTTGTATCCGGGTATGGGGGGGAGCTTACGGCAGGGAGTAGGGTGAGGGTTGAGTCGATCGAGCCGGGATCTACGACGAGCTTTTGGAGCAAGTCTTGCCAGGGAATGGTTCTGGACATTCCCATGAGAGGAGCCTGTGGCGGGCTAACTGAGATGTGATGGTGGTCCTTGGGTGTGATCCTCTGAGAGGTGGAGCCCGGGATGAAGGTGCCGTGGTAGCACGTTAAAGATAAACCCTGATGAAGATATCCCGGTTTGGTCAAATCTAGGAACTGTTGCGCTGGTATCCGGACCTAGGAATCCCTTGCTTTCCACTCGCTCTCCATGAGGGGGAGACGGCCGAACCGCTGGATAGGTCGATGCCACTACTGCTAGGCGAGAAGTGATAGGAAGGTATATGCATGGGATGGAGCTAACACCCTACCGAGACGATCATGGCACCCCCTTCGAGAGTGGGTACATGGCATGGCATCCTCTTCGGGAGCGGATACATGCTCTCTTCACAGTTCCAGTGATCCAGTGCTGGATGGTAGAGTGGCATCGCCTATGGCAGTAGGCGCTCGGAATCTGCCTAGATGCGCGCGTGCATCGATGATGGTTATCTGGTGGATTAGTGAAACCTCTGCAGAGTGTATGGTTGATCGATTGATACATATGCCGAATCCTCGGCTATGAACCTTTCCTATGTTTCGCATGCACCGGACTAGTGAGTGGAGTGTTCTACCTTCCTCTGAGTGTGTTTTCCGGCCGTGAGCCAGTTGGAGGGCTGCGGGCCGCTGAGGCAAGCCAAGAGGGAGTTGGCTTGTCGACCAGAGTCTGAGAGGGTGTTGGAGGAAGATGAGATGATGTTACAGATATGGATGGAGATGAGATGATGCTACAGATATGGATGGAGATAGATGATGGGAATGGGTTTGTGTTTAAAACTTGTTTATTATACTTTTGTTTTATATACTTGAATAATTCATAGGAAACCCCAGCTTTATAGGTTCCTTTTGAGATACCCTTATTTTTGCATCCACTTTCACAAAGCAATGCATAGGGTGGGAGTGTGGCCAGTACAAATCGTACTGAAAATTTGGTTTCAGGTTCAAGGAGTGAGTACTCGTCTGGGGAGTACAGTGATTGAGGGTTTTGTGTCTACGCTCAAGTTGGAGAGAAGAAGATAGCTTCCGCACCTCAAGCTTTTACTGTTTTGCTGCATGAACTCTGATTCCGCCCTATGGCGATGTAATAAGTTATTGTAACTCCCTCTATTTGCTCTTTTTTGTTCGATGTATGGATTATGGATTCAACTGTTATCGGGTAATGTGATTTAAATGGTCATATTACACTCCGACACTGTGGATTTCCCTTCGCAGAAATCAAGGTCGTTTCATCTAGCACTGTTGACCGGCCCAACACACGCATGAACCACGCCCAGCAATTGCCTATGTGCATGCCCGACAGTGGCAGTGCATCCTCATGCACCTAGAGGCGGCAGCATGCAGATCCGAAGAAATAGAATATGATAGATAGAGATGTGTTCGTTTCCGAAAAGAAATGGATGGATGAGGAGAAGGGTACCTTTTTCATTTGGCCTTGCCAAACCAAAAGAAAAAAAGAAATAAATTTTCAATGGAGATAAGGAGGAGAAAACACCTGCATGCTTTCAAGGAATATCTGTCCAGATTGTTAAATTTTCAATGACATGTGAGTTGGATGTCAAATGTTCACAAGCGCCCAGATTGAGTGTCAAATATACAATTTTCTCGATATCTCTTGACTTACTATCTCTCAAAGTCATCTTAGGACCCAACAGAAATAACTCAACTCATGAGCTCAATTTAGGAAGGAATGCTAATAAGAAGCAGCCTTTGCAATGTGGTAATTCCTATATGAGGCTATATTACAAAAAAGCGTTAAACCAAAGAGTAAAGACAAATCTTGTTCCAAAACTGCAGAGCCCAGCATCATTTTGATATTTAATTTAAAATTTGAAAATGATTTCGGTTGTTTTATTTATCTCTGCCATTGTTGTACCTCTTTGTGTGCACGGTCCAAATTTTGGGGGTTGATAACTTTGTTGTTTTAGATTATCTGTTGAGCCAAATGTTTAAGGAGGGTTCATGATCTTTTAATAAGGGGACAGCCTCTATTAATCAATAAATAAGTCGGCAACAGTTCATTTTCTGTCTATTTAAGGAATATTTATTTCAGTTTTCTTTCTCTAGATGTCAGCTCTTTATAGAGTTCCCCGACTCTTAAATGATTTATGTGGAAGTCAATACTAATAGACTGAAAACCCTACAAAATGCAATCTTTCATATTTTTTACCAAATATCGCCTCTTCCCTTTCATAAAAAATAGCCATTACTGGGTAGTTTTTATAGTTTTGGGAAAAAAGTCGAGATGTGTCCACGGCTTAGGTTGCCTTCCTATGCCAGTGAAACACACCATTTTCAAAAGCAATCGGGCAAGCAATACAACTATACAAGTAGGCTTGAAACTCAGGTTGGCCTCAAAGGATGCATGCGTTTAAGTATGCCTGGGAATAGGAAGCAGCAGGATCCACAAAGTCTCTTGAGGTCAGTATCTAGGGGCTACTGTCTTGGACATGATGGACCAGCATCACTCATCAAGACTAAACTTCGATTGAACATGTAGAACGGCAGTGTCATGTAGTGGATGTGGTGAGCCAAGTAGCACATGTAGAACTTCAATGGAAATGTAGAACTCCAGTGCTTCTAGCACATCCTGCACTGATCCTAATACACATATGCGGCCATGTGGATTGCATTTCAGTGATTCTTCATAAGTTTACAGCTTCAAGAACATTTGTAGGGCCCAAAATAAAAAACCGTGTAGACGATTGTCTGGCACGTAAACGCAATTATTTTAGAGAGATGTTTTACAGTTCTTGGAAGGCACCGGAAGTTCCTCTTATGATTTTTCCAGCTGCCTGAAGTAAAACTAACTAATGAAATATAATTAAGGATTTGCTTCAGCACTAGAGACAATTCGCGGGCTTGGCGCCGCCGCTGCCGCTAGCTTGCAAAAGCCGCACTGGTGCTGGAGTCTGTCGTCGTTAACGATCACTATCGCTCAGCTGAAGGGGCTTATTAGCGCCTGGCCTGCGGCTTTGCCGGCTGCATGGGATCCATGCCTCCGGACACCTGCCTGCATTGGTGGCACAGCGGCAGTTTGTCTGTCCGGGCTCCCTGCCTACCGTCTCAACGGGATAGATGTCGCCGGCCTGAAGGGCCTGCCCCCGGCCACTGCTGGGAACACCTACTCTGCAAAGGGTTCATTGGAAGTAAGATCCACATCCTCATCAAAGCACAAGTGCAGTTTTTTTGAAATGGAGCTGAAGATAATTTCAATGTTTTTAAGAAAAGAGAATATATTAATATCTCAGCTTCTGCATCGACTAATGCATGTGACTGTTCCTTGTTACACACAAATACATAAAGATCCAAGAAATCTCAAAAACAAAGTTTGATCCAACAAGGATGAAGAAAAAGTGACTCAATGCAACATTAGGACATAATTTTATTCCTAAAACTCCAACTGCTTCTTGCAAACACCTCCAATGTGATTGTCTCAATATTCCGACGTGGATCAAGCAGTGTGATTTTGCATCCTAGAGATGTTCAGCACAGGTAGTGTAAAAAAATTAGCTAAGTCAATACAACAGTCCTGAATTCAGATGCTCTAAGCACAACAACAAAATATACGATTTCAGAGGTTTATTGTTAGAACAATCTTCCTTTTCCAATGTGACATATAGCATTACATGTTTGTTCAGTTGAATTTTCTGTTATTCGCAAATGCTGATGGTTTATCATTGCTTCAAAAGACTTTTTATGGTTTTTGTGTGCTTCAAAAAAGTTGCCATCATTCCAACATCTGGTCCAATAGTTGGTTCTGCTAGGAGGAGAAGCATCAATGATAAGTTGAAGGATGGGGGCAGTGCACGTCTGCGGTGACCGCAAGATCGTTTAGGCTGGCACCGCCGCCACCACTGAGTAACATGGTTGTGCGCTGGTTTATTCGTGTGATAGCCAATCAAATACCATTATACCCTTTGGATAAATATAGAAATCAGTTCCTAGCCCACTGAAGTTAAGTTCCAGCCTGCAACTTAAGTTCCACTCGTTAGTTTCCTTTACGTTTTGAACAATTATATCTAGATGAACGAAAGGCTCTCATTATTCCTGAGCACAGTAAAAATTCTCTTAATTTGCACTACAAGAGTTCAGCACCAGGTTTATGTAGGAGCAATCAAGAGCATTTCCATGGTTGATCCTACTCCACTGTATCAAGAATTATATATGTTTTCTTTATGTATATACGACTTGTATTTGTTTAAGCACATTAAAAGAGAGCTGTTTTAATTGTAGTTTAGTATGCAATCACCATTGATGTAAACTAAACTTGAACAACCAAGCACTAAACACTAGTTCATTGTGTTAAAACTTCTCAAGGTAGCAGAGAAATACATGTCTAACATCTCTATTTCACAAAAAAAAAAATATCTACATCCGCTTCGTGGGAGAATAAACTACAGCTCACTCTCAAAGAATGCAAGCGAGGTTTCAACGGCCTTGTCATCTACACCAGTGGAACCTTTGAAAATACCACAACTGAAGGATAACCATTCTTGTGTCCACCGGGTCGCAGGGCGGATCAAGGAGAATCTGGATGTGTATAAAAGAGCACATCACTGACAATGGGTTTACCTTCCTGAGGAGATGAGTTCCCCTTCTTTCTTAATCAGTTTATTGTACTAAGCGCTCTGGAGTGCTTTTGATTTTGTCTTTCGATGACGCTGTATATATACTCTTATCTCTCTTAATTAAAATGCGGAGCTCCAGCCATTAGTTTAAAAAACGATCTTCTTACGGAGACATTTCTGACAGCTGAAAAAATGTTAAGTGATAGTTGTAATGAATGGTAGAATTATTTAAGCAGCGCAAATGCAATAGCACGGCAGCAGTGTTGCACAAATAATTTGTCATAAAAGATATACATACCCATTCCACTAGTGATTTCTTACTATATTAAATAAATGCATCGCATATATATGTATAGCCCATAGTACTTTTTTACAAAATTGTTTTCCTAGATATCCATTCCAATTTTGTCTTGGCTACACTTAGGTTAATAATGGATTTAGAAGGACGACAACGGAGTGGCATAATCATACTAGTGTTGGAATGTGATTTTGGCTAATACCTGGATTAATTGCGAAATTAAATAATTATTAAATTATGGTCCACCTGCCATATGTATCCAACAAATCAAATCTGCCACGATCAGCGGCAACCGTAAGACCATCTACGGTTCGACCCCCTGGCCCACAGCGCATTACATAAGAAGAGGCGCCCCTGGCATCTCTATCTTTTCTTCTCCACGTGAGACAAACACACAAACTGATCAACTAGGCACTCGAGAGTTTAGGAAGGTCTGTCACACATGTCCATCACGTGCAGATCATCTCGGTAGCATCCACAAGACCGCCACCACTCTAGCGAGTTACATTCTTCACACTAGAGGGCGTTCAAGTCCTTAAGTGGTGAATCTACGTCAACATCCAGTGACGCAGATGGCATCTACCGACTCTGGTTAGTACCTAAGACCAGATAAGATGGTTATCATGTTAAGATCTTGTTTATGATTATGCATAAGTTTTATTTCAACAACTAGGAGTTCCATGTATATAGTGTGACAGGGATGGAGCAGAATGATTGCCTCTGGAACTTTCCATGAAAGGGTCGATATAGTTCCCATTGCCTCCCATTCCAATTTGACAAACTGTAGCGTGTCCTTTTTTTCGATTTCAACTGCCATATGGTGAGGTAATATTAGGTTATCAGTAGTTCCGTGCAACTTCTATATATGGATCGATCGAAAATCAATGGATGGTCACTTGAAGAACATAGAAGTAAAAACCCTGGATGTTACAACAAAGTGATACTGGCAGGAGACAGAAGAGACGTATCACTAAGCTAAGCAGAACTGTTGTTTTGGGCATCCAGCAATATAGGAGGCAGAAGCGAGTCTGCATAATATATAAGCAGGGGCATGCATGCTTGACTAGATGGCTGGGGTCCATCATGGTTCAATGAATTTGGTTCATCTCACCTAACGCCTCACATGGATATATACATACATGTGTAACAAATAGTATACTTCAGTTCCATACATCAGAGCAGCGAATACGGGTACTAGGAAGTAAAAACTCTCTGGTAGGCAGGAATCCGTAGAAAATTCAGGCATGGGTGCCCGGCCGGTTTCCCAAACTTGAATCACCAGTCCAGGAGATGAGACAATTTAATTTGGAACTCTGAATGATTGAACTACATATATAAGACCGGAAACCAGAAGGTTTGGTTTTAGTAAACTAACATGTTATGCATATTGGATTTGAGTCGGTCTTAGGCTTGTTTCACTAGTACATAAATCTCAACACCATGGGTCCATAACCGATTTTCACCGCCGATTTCATGCTTTGGCAGTAACAGTGGACGCTCGTGGTGATAAGGAACTTCACGACTGATACAAAATTTGAACTTGTACTAATTATATTTATCGGAGAAAACTTGATCAAACGGCCAGATTGGTTTCCTTCCAAATATAGCCTAGCTTGTACCTGGGAACCCTGTTCTCTCAGCACCCCTGCTAAAGTCAAGCAAAAGAGTCTTGTTTTGATGGTAGCACATATTTATGGTAGCTGACCTCAGCTCTTGTTTTTGTTGGTTTGTATGCACATATGCAAAGGAGAGATGAACGCGCAATGAGACCACACGAGTGCCCTCATGGATTGTGTCTGAATGGAAATGGAAACACATTTCACATCATCTGAGATAGCCCAAGGTCTTACCGCAAGTTCAGGCATCTAATCAATCGAAGACTGCATTTGTCTAGCCTTGTTGGGAGAAAACGAGGTATATATGAAATCACGTCATTGGAGTTTGTCATGTCGTACAAAACCAGCAGCAGAAATGGTTGAACTTGACAGACATAGTTTATTCTTAATGGTTCAGATCCTACTTGAGACAGCACATTTGTGACCAGCAGTGAAAATCAAGGACAATTTTTTAAAAAACTACCTGAGCTTCCTGTCCGGTCCGCTGCCTTGCAAATGGCCGACGCACCTACTGCCTCAGACAGGAAGCACTACCGCATTGCATTCTGTGTCTTCGCCGAGTGCCTAAAGTACTTGGCAAAGGCCTAAAAACAGTCGGCAAAGCCTTTGCTGATCTTTTATACGTCGGCAGTCAGCAAAGGGTAGCCGGCAAAGAATTTGACGGCAAAGAAATCTTTGCCGACTGCCACGCCACGGGCACTCCATAAAGACTTTGCCTAGTGCCAGTTAAGCAGTCAGCAAAGTTTAACGGCATCAATCATCTGACGCCTTCTTTGTCGAGTGCTGACACGGCACTCGGCAAAGAATTTTTTATTTTTTAAATAATTTCTTTGCCGAGTGCCGGCCTGTCAGTACTCCGCAAAGATTCTTTTATTCTTTTAAATAATTTCTTTGCCGAGTGCCGGACTCGGCAGCACTCAGCAAAGATTTTTTCTTATTTAAATAACTTTTTTGTCGAGTGGCATGTCAGCACTTGGCAAAGCTGGAGTTCAGGCAAAATTAGTGCCCAGTTTGCCGAGTGCAGGCACTCAGCA
Organism: Bothriochloa decipiens; assembly: GCA_023333625.1. Taxonomy (NCBI): domain Eukaryota; kingdom Viridiplantae; phylum Streptophyta; class Magnoliopsida; order Poales; family Poaceae; genus Bothriochloa; species Bothriochloa decipiens. The sequence goes on from CM041635.1 coordinate 27,375,772, forward strand.
AAGCTGAATTTTTTTTTGTTTTTTTAGATATATCACAGTAGACAAATATATATATATATCACATGTCCACATATATAACACAAATTCACATATATAGTCACGAATTCAACAATAGTCATAAATCCAACAATAGTCCACGTATATAACACAAATACATATATTATGCACGCTGGGAAGGTTCTCAGTATAGTACGTGATGAGACATTGTCTATATATTGTTTTTGCATGGTGAACTTCATAATGATTCCACCTACTGCCTGCAGAGGAACATGTCACTAAGCATTTGCTAAGTTGTCCGAGTTCAGACAGGCAGGGTACAAAATCCTACCATGATTTCATCATACACTTTAGTTAATACTGTGTGCCATTGTACCAAAAAAAATACTGTGTGCCATCCCACATGATCCAGCCATGCTCATGCCGGGCACGTTTCAGACTGCCATAAACTGTGCTACGTTGTGCTACATGTGATCCACCCATTATGCGGAGCACGGACACAGGCATGAAGCCATATTGCCATTTTTTTTGGGAGGTGCGTGTTGTTTGTGCTGATCGAACTCATGGTCTCAAGCATCGTGAATCTTGTATGGTCTATGTCGTCTCCTAAACAAATTTCAATGGAATAAAGTCTGAATTGGAACGTTTTGGACCCAGTCCAGCACTAACATTAGTTTAGGATGTCTCTCCATCCAAAAGTTGTTTGCAAAATTTTTAGAAATAGAATTAGAAAATCCAAGAACTTTCAAAATTTTAACACCTTAAATGATTTAAAATAAAAAATTATTAAACCAAAAATTTACACATCCCTCTTAGCTATACAAATTTAATATATATTTAATCTTCATTCGACTAGATTTGGAAAAGTTATGATTTGTTATTGGTGCAGCTATATATTTTATAGGCGAGCAATATTTCAACCACTTGTGAAATTAGTTTCTTGAGACAGGTGAAAAGCTCAGCCGGAACAACAAATACTTCAGTTCCCAGAGTCTGTTGTAAAGCCTAACCACTTGTAGAAATCACATTTGTAAAAGTGGTTGCATTTTTTCCTAGTTGCCTCTAAAAATACAAGACATTTTTCGTTGTTCCTAGACTATATCTGGGACAACTCTTCGAGACACTGCATCTGGTGAAAAGAAATGATCTTTTTTTTTTCTAAAATCGTTTATGTAGCAGTGGCTACCTTTTCAGACCAAAGGGAGTGCCCAGCTTATATTGAAAGCTGTAAAGGATAGTCTGCTGGGATTACCAGCTTACAAGCATGCGCAACAAAGCAAAGTAGCATGAAAAAGAGAAAACGTTCTTGTTCTACTTCTAACATACTTCCTCCCCTTGCTCACTAGAGAAAACAGGATAAACAGGAGACAAAACAAAGCAAAAGCAACAGGCCCCCAAAACGCCTTGTAGTTGCGCTGATCTTCTCAAGATTTGGTCACCACTTGTTTATCTCCACTTCCAGCTTCAGCATAATCTCCTCCATCTTGGTGTTCTCCCTCTTCTTCAGCTTCCTCCATTGCCTCATGAGCCCCAGAGCACCGAACGCCACCTGTTTGGGATTTTTGATAATGACATTAGAGAAAACCAAGTCATTTGCCTTCCACAAAGACCACCCTACAGCACCCATCAACACCCAGAGGGAGTGACGTTCTTGGTTATTATGGCTATCTAAAAGCAGTTCAAATGAGTAGGTTGATCTAGGTATGTTTGCCCACCCCAAACTATCTCTGACCCAGCACCAGATTACAGTGGCTATTGGGCATTGAAACAGCAAATGATTAACTGATTCCTTGGCCCCACAGAACTTGCATCCCAAGGCCTCATCCCAGTTTCTTTTTCTTAGTTGTTGGACTGTTTGGACCCTGTCATGCCAAGCCATCCAGAGAAAGTTCTGAACTTTGAGAGGGATTTTTGCAGCCCAGATCTCTAACATGAGTTTGTCCACCACACCTGGGTTAGTAATGTATTTGTACATACTTTTAGTAGTAAACTTTCCTGAGTGCTCCAGCTTCCATATTACTTGGTCATTTTCCTCAGTGAGAAGTACTCCACTTATCATTGCCATTAGTTCAGACCATTCATGTAGTTCTACCTCTCCAAAAGTTCTTCAGTAGCTCAATGACCAGTTCAGGTTTTGTGCTTTCTGGACTGTGATATCTTGATCATGGCATATTCTGTATAATCTGGGAAACATATTTTTGACTGGTATTTCCCCTAACCATACATCCTTCCACATTTTTATCTGTGCTCCTCCCCCTACTGTATGTGCCTTTCCTTTCTCATACCAATCCTTGACAGCATGTAACCCCTGCCAAAACTGTGAAGCCCCTCTGCTAGAACTCTGGCAGAACCCTTTTCCTTTCAGGTACTTTTTTCCTCAGGATTTGCATACATAGGCTGTTATCCCCATTTCCTAGTCTAAAGATCCATTTACAAAGCATGGATGTGTTCATTGCCCTTGTGTCTATGAATCCAAGGCCCCCAAATTCTTTTGGTTTATCCAAAGCATCCCACCTTATCATATGGAATTTCACCACTCCTTCCCAAAATTTGCTCCTGATTGTGTCACTGTTGTTGTATCCCCTCATATAACAGTAGAAACCCATTGTGTACATTGCTATACTTGATAGACATGAGTTGATTAGGATGGATTTTCCCCCTGATGATAAGTGTCCACATTTCCATGACTGTAGTCTCTTCCCCATTTTGATGGCTGAGTCTCCAAGTTCACTTTTGTGCAGTCTTTTGTCACTTATTGGCAGACCTAGATATTTCATTGGGAAGGCTCCTAGATTGCAGTTAAAAGCATTAGCTACTTGTTGGCTCTCTCCAGGTTCCAGCCCCACTGCGAAGACCTCACTCTTAAGGTAGTTGATCTTCATACCAGAGAGTTCTTCAAAGCAGAAAAGAAGAAATTTTAAGTTTGCAATGTCCCCCTCCGAGTGTTGTAGAAACAGTACAGTATCATCAGCATACTGCAAGTGTGTCAAACCCCTTCCACTAAGTTCTCACAGACCCCATGAATGAAACCTTTTTCTTTAGCAGTCAACAGCAGCTCAGCTAGGGCATCTGCCACCAGGTTGAAAAGCAGGGAGGACAGTGGATCTCCTGTCTCAGTCCTTTGTAACTCCTAAAATATGGTCCAGGTTCCCCATTCAAGTTAATAGCCACTCACCCTCCTTGGACTGCTGTCATTATCCAATCAATCCACTTATTGTCAAACTTTTTCTTTTTTAGTACATCTTGCAGAAAGATCCAGTTGACCTTGTCATAGGCCTTTTCAAAATCCAATTTCAAGACAATCCCCCTTTATTTCTTTGATCTCAGCTCATGTAGTAACTCATGAATTGCTAAAACCCCATCTAATATGTATCTTCCTGGTATGAATGTTGTCTGGGCTGGGTCAATTACCTTACTGATAACCCTATTTAGTCTAGCAGTTAAGACCTTTGTGATAATTTTGTAGATAACATTAAGGAGACAGATGGGTCTAAATTGCTTAATTTGATTGGCTCCTTTAATCTTAGGAAGTAGGACTGTAATCCCATAGTTGAGTCTTGCTAGATCTAAACTGCCCTGTGCAATTGGTTCAGCATTTCTAGTATATCCCCTTTTGCCTGCTCCCAGAATGCCTTAAAGAAACTTGTAGATAGTCCATCAGGCCCTGGATCTGTATTGGTCTTCATTTCCTTCACTGCTTGTTCTAATTCTAGCATAGTGAACTCTTTTGTGAGTATGACATTGTCTTCCACTTGCACATAACCCCTGTTTAACCAAAAATCAGGACCCAGCTTGATTTTTGGTTCATCTCCACCCCCAAATTGTACTTTATAAAAATCAGTGATAAAATATTTTAACTCCTGTGGATCTTCAATTGTCCTATCCCCCTCAACCAGACTTTTAAGTGTGCATTTTCTCTTTCTGCCATTGGCCACTGTATGAAAATAGCTGGTGTTTGCATCCCCTTTAAGTAGCGAGTCCTCCCCACCATAGCAGTGGCTGCCTTACATATTGGAAGAATGAAAGGAAACGATATGTCTGTGAGAGACGGATTGGGCTAGGCATTAGTCATTTTTTTTTTGGCTTTTATTGCTGAAATCTCGGTGAACTTTCAACACAAGGAGCAACAGCGAAGGTGTAGAACCGAATCCATGTTTTCTTGCTCTATCCGCCTAGTTAAGAACCAACTGTGGATCTCACTGCGCCCTCGGTCTCAACATGTTTTAGCTTATTTTCTGTTCCTGATGTCTTCTATTCCGTGCACAAATGTTATTGGAAGTAGCTAATATATATATCGTCCATGCACTCCCACCTTTTCTTCCCTTATATACTCACTAAATATATGTTCATGATGTTACATAGTGGAAAAATGTGCTAGGAAGAAAGAACCATGCATAAATCAGAATATAAGAAATTGGTCTGCAGTACACTGCCCTCGCTGTCTCTATACCTACCGGTGCATTTGTCAAATGCTTGCGAAAAGGCTCGTCATGAGACAAGCACATGAGCGTTCATATATGGTCATCCGCATATATACGGAGGCAGTTTTGAGGTGGTCTGGGGGCCACTCATCGAACAGAGAAGCATTACTATTGCGGGGACACCTGCATAACAACATCTCTCATTCTAGTAGATCTGCAATGCACCTCCATATGCTGCTCATCTTCATCCTTGAGTCTTTCCGCTTTAGTTTGTGTTCCCGGTGTCCCTGATTCCGAATATCCACCTTATGGCTTGCCTAATTAGCTAAAGCAATGTCCATGTACGTATAGCTACTACATCTTTATCAGCTCTCATGGTCGCAAAACAAAAAAAATCTCTCTCCCACTAAACAGATTGATTGTCTTTCTACAGACGTGAGAAAGAGATGTGAAATGCCATACATATGTGAGAGAGCTATATATAAGGTGGGGGTCTATATATCATTTGACCCTACTACTCTCCTTAATTAGAGAACAACGATTCACCAACTGCATTTAGACACACCGTAGTCCACAAATCAATAAAATGGGGTAGTACTTCAAAGGAGTACGGCTTTCAGTGGTGGGTCCAGGATTTAGGGCAGGGTATTCAAAACCTGAATTACTACTGTTTTTTGGCTACATGAAGTCTACTATATGGTATATTTTTATCACCGAATATATTTTGTTTTGGCTTCTACCTCGTGCTTCATTGCGTTATCCCTGTCGAAACTCGAAACCAATTATATTGATTTGCAGTTGGTCCTTGCAGTCCTGAGCTCCGTCATGTACGTACTTCCAGCACCACAAGTTTATTGATTGATCAAACTATGTCTATGAAATAAGTAGCCAATGTCTTCCACTATGCACTCATCTAAATATCTTCAAATAATTGCCCTTGGCTTCTGAATATTAGATCCAGCAATACAATGAGGTTTGCAAGTTCCTGCTCCACTATGTAGAAACAGCTGAATAGTGATGGCGATAGCGCGCTAAAGATGAAGCTCATCACTTTGTGTCAGCGAAAAGTGACAGGCTTAACGTTGAGTCCTTTGGTAGTTCCTTCAATCGGGTTTGTATAAGACAGCTCTATATCAGACATCATGAGTCATTATTGGTCATTATACATTGATCTATCTTCAGTTGAACCAAATTGTATGTATGCATCATTGGTTGACTATTTTCTCAAAAAAAAGATTAAAATTTTTTACATCATTACGATTGCTATGTTCCAGTTCCTCACATTATATAACATATTTAATAATGTTAAAGAAATTACTAAAATCTTCTCAAAATATAGTTGTACATTGGACAAAAGCTAGTAATATGTTTGAACTAAGTCTGAAAGGTGACAGAAGATACCCTCTTTGTTCATGGACCCGAGTGGCTACTTGGATGTTTGCTGTGACTTCAGCATGTACCCATATTGAGAATACCCAAATGTAAAATAATCTTAATAATTGGATCTGTGGTGCTTCCCCACCTTGGTGCTCTCAAGCCTTATGTTTAAATCCTGTCATGTCCCTCTATATGGGATGCTAATCTCAGGAAGCTTTATTTGGGTTCCCGATGTCTCTGATTTCTATTCTCTTTTTTCTCTCTTCACTGCCAAATATTCTCATTTTTCTCTTGACAACACAAAACAAAATGGAAGTTTGAACCAGGTCATGTGCTACGTTATCTTCAAGTGTATGTGAGGGTGTGATTATATATTGTAGTTCCGTGGCACCCGCGAAATTATTGATTTCACCTACTGCTAGCAGAGAAACATGTGACTATAAGTCCCTTGCTACGGGTCTTACCTTCATCTGATCATACATTCATGCACAATGGTTTGGTGTCACAATCCTTAGAATAGTTTGTACCATGCAGAATCCTTGAAGTAATAACCATTTATTCATTCTCTTCAACTGAATTGAATGGTGTATACATATGCATCGATCACATAATCACGCGACAATTAAAAGAAGTCTTACACTATAAGGAATGTGTTAATACATGACTGAACAAATCAGTCACGGAGTGGCCACAATCCGTCACGGATTAGTACGTGTCAAGATGATGCCTTGATGAACCGATGTTCCAGTAGCATTAGGTTTGAGGTGTCTATATATATCAACAAGAATGAACATGCGTTGGATATTTTCGGCTGTCCGTCTGTATCCGGAAGAGCACTACTAAACGGCCCCAAAAATTGTTTACCGCTGCAGGCAACATAAGGTGCCCGATGCGGTTAATAAGGTGCCTGCTGCGGTTAATATTAACCGCAGTGGACACTTTATGTTGTCCGTTGCGGTAAATCCATCTTCCACAGTGGAAAACGGTGCCCGTTACAGTGAAGGCCATGATTAACCGTGACCTTCCATTCGCAGCGGGCACGTTTGCCCACTGCGAGAAACTGAAACTGCCCGTCACAGTTGTTCATTACGGTAGTAGTGCGAAAAGCGCGGTGACAGCTTCGCTCATAACCCGTTTAAACTGTGGACCAACCCAGCGATTACGTTTAAACCGTTCTGTAACCGCATAAACTGGAACAACCCACTCCGTGTGCTAAAAGAATGGGTTGTGTTGCAAACCCGCTCAAGGCTGCATAAACTAAACCATGTTGACAGTGAATGTCTATCCCAATGCGATGTCTTATATATTACCGTGTTACATCTGTTTGCTACCAACTATCTGTAGTATGTTAAAGTTTGATCTTAGTACAAATAGACACTATAGCACTCCCCTGTATAATCAAAAACCTGTCCTAGCTCAAGATGCTAATGTCTTGTGTCCTTCGGCATCCATTCAACCCCCACGTCTCCAGCGAGAGCATTCCACCAGCTTCCCGCCTCCAGCGAGAAGATGACATGGACAGATTTAACGGTCTTCCCTTATATTCCAGGAAATACCAAATTATGTTTGGTACATTTTTAAGTATATGTGTGTATATACTTATATATATAAATGTACATAATGCTATATTCTGTAGTATTTTAGTACATTTTAGCCCAAAATGGCAAAAATCTGGCCTTTCAATTAGAAATGTAGATTCTAGAAAGCAAATATTGCTTTCGAGTTTGCCAATTTACAGTATTGGCCATATCATCAGTCCGTGGGTCTGATTTTTTTTAAGATGTGAAATTGAGAATACCCAAGTTTAAAAACCTGATTCTGTCACTGGAAGAGGAGGAGTGTGGCTACATCTGCTATCATTTCTGGCTTCCCCTAGACATACACCAGCTGATGAGTCCCCGTCTGTGACTCTTGAGTCAGTATTGCATTGCCTCAAGCCCCATGATGTCTTGATAGTAAGTTCCAGTCGCGCCTATGGCCTAGTGTCCCTTTCAGTTTGTATCCTTCCACCTCTTTAGGCCCTGATACCTCCCATGCCCATCCAGCCAAAGAAGAAGGAAACAAAACAAAGGAGTAAAAGGGTGATTCATGCTCTTGGTGCATGCTGCACGTAGCTAAAATGCTGGTTCATTCAGGAACTACCCTCACCTTGTGGCTCGCTTTAGTTCTCCGTCCATAGCTAAAATGATGGAGCTATTGTGGAATATATAAGAAGAGCAACTTCACCATCATGTCTGAAGGCCACGTTGTGTAGTAAATATAAGAGGTGTTGTACTGATATTTTGGGTTCACTTATAACTTTGCTTGAGACCAACGAGACTCTATCGCACTTGATTCTGTATATTTTGAAACAACTCTAATTCATTTGTAGACGATGACAATGAAACATTGCTTAATCAGATGTGTCCTGCAGCCCAATACTGCAAATTTATTCTGGTAGCATGAGGTTTAAGAATTTAGATTGTTTGGACATCAACTTGACCATATAAGGCAGGAATTTCACCGTTTCCTATTAACATGGCTGAAGAGTTGAGGTCTTAATTACAGAATCAAATTGATGAGACCTGATAAATTTTCTTAACCTTAGCTTTAGGTGGCCTCTGCGACCCACGCCCCTGCAAGACGTATCCCCATCAGTCGAAAAAAATAGACTTATCCTCATCGATCTAGGTAGTTCAGCGAAACTAATTAACTTCTGTCTTGTCTTGTGGACCAGCGAAGGCAATTGGACCAACTTACGTTGGTTTCTGAAGAAATGAAGTGGCCCGAGGGAGAGAACGTTCCTCAGTCAAGAATGGCTCCCAAGGGCTGAGTGATTGCGGATATGTGTATCCCAATATCTCTCATGCCTATCCTAAGCTATCAACAAATAAGAAGGAAATTGTTTTAAAAAAACAAATAAGAAAGAAAACAAAGTAGGCTGAGTGTCATCTCTTATTTTTTAAAAGCTAGCCGCATGCACTTCCTCCGTTGCTAATATATGAAGCTTCACTTTATAAGAGGAGTACAAGAGAAAGACTGATCCGATCCATCATGGCCATTGGCCATTCATTACTGGGTATATATTTCCACAAGAGGAGCTTCATTTACACTTGTACCTGAAGAAGTCTAAGGAGCTGCTGCCTTCAAATTAATTTTATAGTTGCATTAAGTCGTGTTTATTCATCATACATGAAGCCATAATACAAAGATACAGCTCAAATCCACACTGCGGTGGTTGTAGTGGCCAATATAACCCTCATTTAATGATCATAGTTAATAACATATTAGTTGACTATATATATTTTAGTATAGGTCCATCACATGGATGCCTATAATGAAACGCCACTGAAAACCGAGACTATATTTTGACTAAGATGGATTGGTCAAGTCCTTGGAAGACTATTTATAAGCTCGGGAGATTTCATTTTCGTGCATTTTTACATTGTGAATAATCCATTGAGAAAGAGTTAACCATGAAATTTACTGTACAAGGAATCAACCCATGATTTATCGATGAATCTTCACCAGGCACAAGACATGGATTATTCCATTTTTTTTAATAAAATTAAGACCACTGTGAAATTTCAGAATTATAGATGGAAATGCAAAGGTGAACATGTAGCTTGGACAGGTGATGTATTGATGCCAAATTTGACTCTGCCGCAGCTAAGCAGCTTGGCCCTGCCACATCCTCCGGCAGCTGGATACCAACTCTGTTTACCAGAGCCTAGGCTATGAATCCACATCTCATGATTTCTCACCAACTATCGAGATTCAGCACAGAATACCGTATTGCTTTGCGGATTTGTCTAGCACTCTTGTGGCAAAGGAAGCCACGTCGTTGAGCGAGGAAGCCACAGTAACTCCTCTGATCCTCTCGCGGGACAGGGCGTCAGCCGGTGTCCTGCCTCTTGCGCATTAGCGTGTACGAGTCTATCGCCAAAGTCAAGGTTGAGGAATTTATGGGCCGTCCCTACGAGCCATGTTCAACCGCTTCTAAAATGGTTATCTACAGTGTGCTATATCTTTATTGATGTGTTTTTTTTAGCATAGCGTATGTGTATGGTTTAAAGTGAGTTTATATATGTCTGACTCTTGTACTCATGTCCTCTTTCTGTTGACTTATTATGTCATAAAAAGCTAGCAAATAAGCGCTTACAATTTTCGTTGTCAGTGGTGGGGAGGTGTGTGGGTTGGGGGGGCATAAATCGGCGGTGATAGAGGGCTTCATTGTTGGGTTCCTAATCCAAATCATCGACCAGATCGTTGCAGGCTCCAGTAGAGTAGGTGTTGATGGTCAAACAGTGATTGTCTGATTTATTATAGTGGATTACAGTGGAGGTGTCTATATTGAAATTAAATATGCATGTGGAAAGGCAAACCATTTCACCGATAAGTTTTTTATTTTCCACTCTATTTCAAGGTTATTAAAAGACAAGAAGATATAAAAAATTATATTTTTCATAATTGAGAAATTTTATCAGGACAAAAATCACGTTTGAGGAACAAGCTAAATATTCTGAAGAGGTCAACACTGACATCGAACCCACATTTGTAATAATGCGGATTCTTGACATGGTGCCACCCGTGCTGGTGTGTCATCGATCAAGGGCAGCATGAGTGTTTTTGGACACGACGCCTCCTGTTTCTTTAGAGATGGCTGTGAAGTTCAGAGAGCGCCTAACATATCAGCCGCCCTTTCGAAGCAAGATTCACATCCAGAACAAGGATCCAATATTGTTTATCGCTGTCCTGGGAGATCCCTAACTTGCCGCCCTGTGATCTCCTAAGCTCATATCTTACTAGCAGGCTTTGTCTGCAATGCATTTGCTTATAACTAGTAACTTCCATTTTATATGTTGACGATCCATTGTCGAGCGTGGAGGAACGGCGCGCGAGCAAGCAGCGATGTAACAAAAAAAACTGAAGAAGACTGACGGAAAGAGGCTAGAAGGGCTAAGGCCCAGCCAGCCCACCATAACCCTCAGGCCCTAGACGCCCCCAACACTAGAAGGCACATCCCTTCCCTATGAGCTGCTCTCCCTCCTATTCGTGCTCATCCCCTCCAGAAGCACCTCCTCCATCCCTGTGCCCTCTCACTCTCTAGCACCTTCTCCAGCCAGTAATAACCAAGGGGAAGAGGAAAAACGGATTGAGGACGAGGTGAGAATGGAGTAGAGCTACGATATGGTGTAGATCGACTTTGCCCCTTTTTTTTCCTTGCTGCCCTAGTTTGGGGATAATTGAGGTGAGAAGATTTTCCATTTGGGTCCTCTGATTGAGATGTTTTGGATGGTCTTTGGCTTTGGTATTAGTTGTTTTTGAGGTAGGAATCATCTATGGATATCAAAATGAATTCTGCTGCCTGATTGTTTGAGCGTTGTAGGTGTTACTGTAGTTTCGGTGACCTAAATGTCTTTTTCCTTGAAAGTGTATAATACGAAATTTGTAGAGGCATTTCATAACTATTAGCTAGTAGAATTTCATGATTTTATCCCGATTGGTTTCGGAGATAGAGATTTTTCTATTTTTCCTGTCATGTTCTGTCAATGTTTTGGACAGCACTGAATCTAGCAGGTTTTCAAAAACCTTGGAAGCTTTATATGGATTTACTAACTATAGCAGACTTGTAGTACGTTCCTTTACCTTTCCAGATTGGTAAGAATCATAGATTTTGGTTAAGAGGAACTCTAGATATTGGTTTCCAAAGTTGGATGTAATGTTTCCTCTGCAGAATTTTTCAGTTTAAGCTTTGCTCATGCACTAGGCCATATTAAAGGCTTGATAAAAATATAAGTTCTGCATGAGGGTTGTAGGCCTTGTTGCGTAGATTCTGAAAGTATATTTGTTTGCTATCATAGCCTCAATATATTGATAGATGCAAAAAGGTGAAGCAGCAGTGCTGCAGTTGGCTTGTGGTTTCTTTTCGTTGTTTGGATTGGATGCAGTTGGCTTGTGGCTTCTTTTCGTTGTTTGGATTGGAAGGTGCTTTCGGAGGGGGCGTAGGAGCACTTTACTTACCGTAAATACTTGTTGGTTTGAGTTGTTATCGGATCATGCATTGTCAAAAATAGGAGGTAGTGCCCCGGATCATACCTAAAGCGGCCATCTCCTCGTTGAAGGCAACTAAACGTAGCGGTGGTTTGCTAGAAGATCTAACTTGCCATTTACTCTACCTCCACCTTAAAATTCAGAACCCCAATTAATTTACTATGGCCTTTTAAACCATGTTTCATTCATTGTCTTATCATCTATGCTTTCTTTGTGTATCTATAATCTTTTACTAATGGTTGATGATGGTCACGTATTGGAATGTGGCATGATGTAGGAGACGATCATGATGTTATATATGTGGTATATACGTACTTCTATAGCATTGCATTGCACTTGCATTGGCATTTGGACTTATATCACCGCTGCGAGCTGCAACCGTACTGGTATAGCATCGTTTATTGGGCATAACGATGCGGCTTCATATCTTGTTGGGTATGAAGGCAGGAGACATGGCATTTGCATTGCATATGCATTATAAAAATTGGACTATGGCATATGTGGCTTGGACTATGGCTTTGGGTGAGTTTGTGTGATCTAAGGTTTGATGTTGGTTGATCTTTATTCTTATATGATGTTGTATCACTCTCTTTTTATCCCATTGCCTGCTATGGGGTTGCACATAATTGAAGGATAAATTAATGCTGACTGAAAGTGAGGTTTAAATAGCTTGTGAAAGTGGTTTACTTGCTGAGATTTTTTATATCTCACACCCCCTCTCTATCTTTCTAGGCACTCAGGTGGATTTAGCTTGAAGGGTGGGATAGTAGCAGCACTTTCAGCACTTTATGTTACCTTAGTGTAAAAAGTTTTGTTGTAATGATATTAGTACTAGAACTTAGAGTCTATGTTGATCGGTTCCCCTTACCTTTGGCTTTGTAGCTTTTGTTGGGAAGTCTTTCTAGACTTTGCTTGATGATGACCTATCCATTAGGATGCTATATCTTGTAGTTGAGCTTACTAATTTTATGTAGTTATGTTGTTGCTTCCGCGTTACTCCGGTTTTAAGGGAAGATGCTGCCAAAATTCTTATCGTTTGTTCTAGGTTCTAGCAAGCATGGTGGCATCTTAGGTAGGGTGTTACAAGCGAACACGCAAGCGAGCACTTTGGAATACAGTGACGATTTTTGTGCGGCAATTAAAGCGCCAGGATTTTTGTTTATTGATAGCATATCTGTACAGAAGAAGAATTATGGCATGGTCTTGCTCAGCTGGAGCTATCCCACAAGCCTGGGTCATACCACAGCTAACACGTGGGTGCATCAGCATGACGAGCATGAACGCATGCTGTGGAGAGCTAGCGTGTCTACTATGCTAATAGAAAAGGTAAAACAACCTATTCTAACAATTTATGATCCAAGGGAGGAACAAAAGTGACGATGTCACAGAAATTAAGCAAGGAGACATGCAACATTATGAACTGATCATCCTACAACATACAGTGCGGTCTCTGGATTATGCGGTGCTCACTACCGCTCAAAGAATCCGGATGCCTTCCAAGCCTAAGTGCTTATCATGGAAGCAAGCAAACAAAAGTATGACATTTTTTTGCCCCTCTGTTGCCCTGCTTCCTTCTCTCCAGCCCTTGTTCTCTAGATAGGTGTCTACTCTCTGTTGTGGCTCAAGCTAGAGAGGTAGATGTGCATATATATACAGCACAAAGCAGGTTAGAGGTGAATTGATATAGTAAATAAGTGTGAAAGAAGACTGGTCAGCACTTCCTCAATGCTCAGTCACGCTGGAAGACTTGAGATTACTAATGCAGTTCTATCTGCACTTCCTACTTTTGCCATGTGTACATTCAGTTTGCCAGAAACTGTTATCAAACAAATAGACAAGTAATGGAAGCACTGTCTTTGGAGGGGCTTAGACATGAACAGCAAGAAACCATCTCAAGCAGCCTGGCTTCTAGTCTGTGCTCAAAAAATTGAGGGTGGTCTGGGTGTTAAGGATCTTCAGACACAAAATGAATGCCTAATGAAACACCTAGATAAATTCTTCAACAAAGCCCTAGTCCCATGGGTGCAGCTAGTCGGGGATAAATATTATACTGATGGCAAACTCCCAAGACTCATAAGAAACTTTAGAGGCTCCTTTTGGTGGAGGGATATCTTAAAGTTGCTCATCAGGTCTATAAATGGCTCTGGAAAACTTCTTGTCAGAATAAGAGGAAAATGTTTTGTTCGTTGCTTCTCAAGGACATGGTTGCTCCTCAAGGACAGACTCAGTACAAGCGAAATTTTGAGAAGAAAGTCAATGAACCTGTGAGATTACAGTTGTGCATTCTGTGTTCATAACAATTAAGAATCTCTTGTCACATCTCATGTGTGACTGCCCTTTTGCCATGACCTGCTGCAACACTCTCAATTTGGTTGTACCCCCAGCATCCTCTATAGAACAAATTTTGGAATCCTTCAAATTACAGCTGAATGTGTTCTTCCTGGAGATTATAATAACAATGTGTTGGTCCATCTGGATGGTCCGCAACAATGCAATTTTCAAAGGGATTGCACCCTCCATTCCTCAATGCAGGATGATCTTCAGAAAAGAATTTTCCTTAAACATTTTAAGGGCAAAAGTGAAATACCACCCATTTATTGATTCATGGCTCGAAGCTTATGTGTAATTTTCTCTATTTTCTTTGTAACCTTCTTTGTATCTTGAATTTGTACCCAGGAACCTTTTGTTTTGTTTGAGAATAAAAGCACAGTAGGGGCGCTCCCCCCTCCTGTTTTCCCTCAAAAAAAAATTCTTGATTATGCAGTGAATGATGATCAGGCACTTGGTCGTATTCATTACAGCGGACTTGCATCAAATATAACAGTACGATTATTAACACCCAATCTTATCCTACTATCAAGCGCGCAGGACTGCCATTTCCTCAGTTTGCGTACAATTCCTTGCTTTATAGCTAACTTCCATTTTATTTATGTTGAGCCGCCGTCGAGCATCAGCGACGGCGTGTGAGCGGCGAACACAGTACACGTGAGCACTGCAGAACACAGCGAGAATTTTTTGTGCTGCAAATATAGCTGTACAGAAGAACGATGATGGCTATATAATGGATGCTATCCCCGCGGCTTGCTCTTGTTCAGCTTGTGCTATCCCACAAGCCTGGGAACATGCCGCATCTAACACACTGGTGCATGAGCACGACGAGCGCGAATGCTGCACTTGCTAACAGAAAAGGTAAAACAGAGTGCTTGAGGGTTTATTCTAGCAATTTACGATGGCACACTAAGCAAGGAGACAGGCAGCATGATGAACTGATGATCCTACTGCTAAGTCCCTGTATTATGTGATGCTCACTGCCACTCAGTGGGTTCACATGCCCAACATTTTAGCACACGGAACCAAAGCAAACAAATACACCTAAACGTGATGAATGACAAAATTCGAAGGGAGGGTGTGGCCCTCCTCATGATGATCCTACGGCTACGTCTCTGGATTATCTAGTGGAAGCTATCCTCACAGCAGCTTATAGTATCCCGATGCCTGCCGAGCCCAACCGCTTATCATGGAAGCATACAAACAAAAGTATGGCATTTTTTGCCCCTCTGTTATCCCCTCTTTCTTATCTAGCCCTGGTTTGTTAGGTGTCTGTTCTCTGTTGTGGCTGAAGCTATAGAGATGTGCATATATAAAACAAAGGAGGTGAGAAGTGAATGGTGTATATGATGACTGAGCCAAGGCAATGCAAGGAAGGACAGTTAATTCCAGATTATTGTAAGGTTGATTAAAGGGCCCCTTGAAATATTCGTCTCTTGCATCAGTGGTGCCATGAGTGCCACTGCCGGATCATGAGCCAACACGTACTGCCAACTGGTTATTTGACATGTTATAGAGACTACTATCACTACCAGGGCACCTAACTGGCAGTGACAGGTAACCCCATTACTATTGATTAACGTCTGTTAGCATGAATTGTGACAGTAATGGGGAGTTTCTGACCCCACAGTGCAGTTCTGGCATAGTAAATGGTCAAGGTCATGTATTGTCACAAACTCACAATTAATCATCAGCATTGTCAGAACGTCAAGGTCAAGTTGGATGCCTAGACAATGATAATTAACTACCATTGTCACTTGCGGTGCATGTATATGATGTTTGGTTAGTTGTTTTTTCCACAATGTGTTTCTAATTAAATACTCCTAAATGGTGGTTACCGTCTTTCATCATGTCTATGGCGATGTGGTGTCCTATTACGTGTTACATCTGTTTGCTTCAAACTATCTGTAGTTAGTTAAAGTAACTATCTGTAGTTAGTTAAAGTAAAATAATATATATCCAGGTTTGTACAGAAAGACTTTATAACACCCCTTCTTCCCTGTATAATCAGAAACCTGTCCTAGCTCAAGATGCTGATGCCTTGTGTCCGTGTTTATCCATTCAACGCCCACGTCTGCACGACATGGCGCCAAGAGCACTCCACCAGCTTTTCGCGTCCAGCGAGAAGACGAGGAGTTGGCTTCCTCTGCTAGCTTTCCCGGCTTCCCCTAGTCATACTCAAGATCATGAGTCAGCCACCGTCGACGTGCCGTTCTTCTCCAAATTTCCATCGAAAAGTCGATGCCACAGCGACAAGGATAGCCCGAGGATTATCATCGTACTCGTTGTGATTAACCTAGATGAGATTCTGTATCCTATACCCATTCCTTGGATCAAATTCCATGGATCAAATCATCTTTTTAGGGAGGGTGTAGTTGGAGTAATTCCCGAAATTAATCTCGCCCACGTTCTGGACCCTGTCAGATTGTGCGGTAACTGATCGTCGCTGTTTTTGGGCATCTTGAACGGGAATTTTTTCTTGGGCATGTAGACTTTTTTATAGAGGACTTTGTCATGTTTCTTTTGACGCCAATATCACCCCATAGCGTTCGTAGTTTGGGAGATATGACAAGTTAGATTTGACTATTTTTCTGTGACGAGAATCTAGACAGTTCTAGATCTATGCAATTTTGGACAATTTAAACTAATTAATTTGATCTAGTGATATAAACGAAAGTGGTAGGATTTTTCTTTATATTTCCAGTTTGGTAAGTTGGGCATTTGTTCAATTGGTAAATCTTCAGTTATGAATTTGTAGAGTTTGATATTCAGTTTGGATGTCAGAAATGTTAAGTTATGTTCCACGTTATATTAGACCATCTTGGAGACCTCAAATGCAAAACCTTATAATACGAGAATTGTAGATAATGGAGTTTTAGACAATATGTTAAATTTTGGCAATTTTTAGGCATGTAGTCCGAAGTCTAAAAAAAGAGAAGAGTCAGTGCTGCTGTCTTGATCGGTAGAACAAACGGTAGAGGCTTACTAATATTTGACCTTATTTCGACGCCCGAAAAATGTTGCAATATGTCCAAAATAGTTGCAATAACATAAATAACAACACTTTTTTTTCGTTGCGAGACGTTGCAAGCGCTTACGTGGGTAAAGCTTTGGATAACGCTTTACTGAGAAGCGTTGCAAATTGTAGAGGCATTGCAACATAAGTTTTGCTACAGTTATAGATGTGGCAACAACAACTAATGCAACACCTTGGACGTTGCTAGATTTTGGAATGGCAACTTGCCCATGTCATTGCCAATGGTGCACTAGCAATGATGAATATATGTTGGAAGAAAATGTATTGCTACGGTTAACATGTGTGGCAACAAGGATTGTGTTGCAACACCAAGAAGTGGTGGCAACATGTGCAATTGCCACGCCTGAGATTTGATTGCTATAAGGTGTAGCCACTTTTGCATGGCATAACGAGTGTAGCATCAAAATCTATGTCGCAACACCAAGAAGTGGTCCTAACATATGCAATTGCCACACTCGAGATTTGGTTGCTATATGGTGCAATCGCTATTGCTGCATAGATTGTTCGTTGCTATAGGATATATTGCCACGAAAAATAGGGTTCCTGATAGCCGCTTTTACAGCACTTTAATTTGATGGCACCAAACAATATTGCCACGCCATCAATTAATTATAAACTCAATAGACATCAACAAAGCATTTGAATAACACCAACCAAAATATTGATTTGTTTGTTCACATCTAGAGTTGAACAGTCCAACACCAAACTCAGGCTACACACACACACATTATTGAAGCCTACTAAAGATATTCAACACATTTGGTCTCAACATCTAAAGTGCTTATACACCACTCAAGCTGGGGTAGGGTTAATTTGGACCATCCCACCACTTGTGTGCTCCACTCATATCCCATGTTCGTCCTGAAAAAAAAGTTTGGCATATAATTAAAAATTTACTTGTGCATTGCAATAAAATACGAGGGAAGTTTCACGTACACATGAAACTATAAGTTTCTATAATTCCAAGCCTTACCAAACCAAGCAACAAGTTATATGAGTAAATAAAGGATAAGTTGAACTAAGTAATCTAGCCCAATGCAATTGTTGGTCACTGGTTCATTGGATCATCACAATATATCAACTGTAGACGTGGGAAAAAAAACTCGTTCAGCAAGTTCACTAAACCTGGAGTATGACTACTGTGAAGTCTTATATTCACATTTCAAAAGACAATGTATGCAAAGTTGCACAACTTTTCAAAGCTTATCCTAGGCTCAAAGTTGAGCCTTGAATAAGAAATATAAAAAATAATAAATATAGTGTTAGCAGATTTAAGGGTTGAAATTTAGTTTACAATATGCGTTTTGATGATAAGATACTTACAAAACTCTGTTCTGAGTAATGCCATTGAGAGATTGAAGTTACAGTGATGCTATACTAGATCCTTTAGCAAAATAATCCAAATCAATGTATCTACCATTTTTACCAACCTAGCAGCAGGGTCAATGGGATAACGTAAGGGTCTGTTCTATACCTTCAACGTATCTATCATTCCAGTCTCAGCAGGGCCATCCTATACATTTTGCTTGTGAGTCACCACAAGCTGAAACATTGTCTTACACACAGCAGGTATATATCCGCTGTCCAATGCTTTTGAGACTTATGACAAGATGGGAAGGTTCTAAAAGGCTCATGGTAGCATTGGTGAAAACAGTAATTTTTCAGACTTTGTGCTAGCTAAGATTTGTGGTTTCAGGAGAGAAACACAAGTGCAGGATCCACTTCTTACTTGATTACGCTAGTTGAGGACAACAATAAGAAATGGCACGCTGCCACGTATAGCAAACACACTACTAGATTAGGATTCATTACCATTCACTTGGAACGCTATAAGGTTATGTATAATTTGTATTGTGAGCTAGGTTACTTATTCCTGATAACAGATTTCAGTGTCCACACTAAAAAGACAAAATAATACCTATATTTCAACTAACAGAAAGGGTAAATAAAATCGACTTACCATCAGGCAAGGAGGGAAATATTTGCACCAGATGGCAACCTCCATAATGGCACCTATGAGTGGTAAAAAAAATTAAACAAGTCAGCAAGCAAGAATATCTCAAAATTAAGCAGGAAGCAAGAATATCTCAGAATTTACAACCTAAATGGTACTAGAATAATGGTCCCTATCTCATTTGGTTCATTAGAGGTGCAGCATTGCAGCAAGAGGTTTAACAACAATACAACACAACAATATGGTCCAATCATGAATAGGATATTGAATTTACTAAATATATGAATGAAACAACACAAGTGATATGTCATATGCTACAAATAGATGGTACAATTTCGCATACCACTACAAACGATCAATTCAGATCAATCAGGTTGTCTCTTCTCGATCTCTCTGCTCTCACTGAGATCTACTTCCATCTTCTTGTCCACGATTTTGCAAAACCCAGGTTATGGCTCATGGCCAAACTTGTTCAGTATCTGTGCACACAAACAACCAGAGCAGAGGCTGTAGAACTGGCATCAGCCGACGCAATTTCAATTCCATGTGTGCACATGACTGAAGAATTGTCACACATTTCTGAGCTGTGTTTACCTGCAGGAACGACTCCATCAAGAACACCTCAGGAAGATATATCACTTATGGCCCGGCGATGGCCATGCCTTTGGCACCAGCAGAAGCACGTGGACGAGGCGCCCCAGCGCCTGCAGCAAATTCGCCCTCCATTCTCATCGCACCGTTCACAAACTTCTCCAAGCGTACGTTGGCCTGGCAAGAAAGGAAACAGAGGGAGTTACGGTCAGTGCAGCCTGAGGCGCGACTGTAGGGGATGGCAAGTGGCGCATGACGCCCGGCGTGCGGCGTGCCTGCGCTACGTCGATTTGAGCGCGCCGCCGCCATGTCCATGTGACCCACCAGATGTGAAGATGACGGCGGTGGCACGTGGGGACTGTACCTGCAGCACGAGGGCACGGCGGCGGGGGCTGGCAGCTTGCGCGAGGACGCCGGCGGACCTCCGTGGCCTAGCCCCTGAGCGCGGCGCCGCCGGACGAGGCTGAAGAGGACTGGCGGCGGCTGGGGTGGAAGACCCTGAATAGTTGAATGGTTTTAGGTTATGGTGCCGCTGGATTTTTTTTAGTCGTCGGTTTGGGCTGAAGAGAAACAGCGTCGCGCGCGAGCTGAAATTATAGCGGGCCAATTTCATTCTCATTTTAAAAAGCACGAGTACTTCAAAATGCAAAATAATTTGAATAAATTCGTAGAGACAATATTGAAATTCTTAAAAATTACTTTAGTGCCAACAAATTGAATTATTTGCATTATCAAACATACCAAATTAATTTAGTATTGGAACTTGTTTGATTTTCTTGATAAAAAATACAGACTAATCGCCTTCAGTCCTAGAAGAGGAGTGAGACTTGAATATGATCATGTGGTTGTGAAAAAAGCAACTCATTGTCGTAATATATTGGGTTATTGAAACTTGATAACTGAATTCGGTAAGTTTTATAAATTCGTTTAAAAATTACTGCCGGTCACCTTAAATTTGCTAGAGAGACTTGGCCACAATATAAATTGGTACGAGTGAAGAATGGGCCAACGAGATTATGTGCTATGAAATGAATAAACAAAATGTTATCCAAATTTGATTTTTAATTCAAGCTTGTTTATGGATGATATAAGAAATGTATTTTAAGTTTTTGTCCAACATCATATATGATGTTTAGCTAAACAACAAACAACTTCTCTCCACTACTTAGGTGGTACAAAACAAGGCATGTTAAACAGAACCAACAATAAAATTTTATATTCAAATGAATATCATCGATAGATCATGATTTTGGAAAAAACAAAGAAAAATGTCCATCTCATTTTGATATTATACGTACAACCGAGCACAACACTCTGTGGCGAAGATTTAATGTATAATGTCTTTGTACAACTATGGTTCTCTATTGGAGACGGACTTCCAAGCATAATGAATCAAAATCTCCAATCATTGACATTACTTTGTTTTATACTTACGCTTACAGGCAGACAAACACACCTCTATGAAATAATTTATATTATTAGTGGCGAACGATCACACACAATCTCATAAGGCTCAAATGTTGCTCCCCGATTCAAGAAGTATGGCTAGATGGACACCAATCCAACAAAAGGTGAATTCGGAGCTCTCTTTGGTCTTTTGCTCGTGTATAAGGGGAAAGCTTCAGCAATCGTACCAAGACTATGGGAGGATATATAAATGGGAGAGTTTGAAAAATAGTCGTTAAGCTCCTAGGGCATCCAAAGTCAGCTTAGCTAACTAGGTTCTAGGTGACCGTTGGATCCACTGGACATCCAAGTCAGCTTAATCGTGTTGTCGTTCAATCTAGCAAATCCACTTAGCTGCCAGATGCACTTTTAGCTTGCTTGACTGGAGTAGTGCTAGTGCAAATTAACTAGAAGCTAATTAGGTTTAACTTCTGTATTAATCACTTTTCTCTAGTTTTATAAGCTATTCCCACCACTCTAGCTAGCCATCCAAATCCTATCAGCCGATCCTCTTGCTATTGGTAAGCCCAAATGATTGCTCTCCCAAAATAAAATGTTAAACAATGCCCAAACATTCTAAAAAAAATTAAAATTTCACATGTGCTAAAACAAATCCTTATAACATGCTAAAAAAGTATCAACAATTTGAAATGATGTAATGATTACCTTTATATTGTATTTGTTTAGTAAAATGCAATTTTGTTGATGAATTCACTGATTTGAAATTTTAAACCCTATTTCACCACATAACTAGATTTTATTTAGAAAGAAAATAAAAAGTTGCACGGGGGCGCCAAACCTTTCGGGAGCCGGTGCCAAGGTTTTGGTCACCGGCACGAATTTTTTTTCGACACAGGGCACGAAAGCGCTTCCGAAGGCTCCCTAAGTTTCCGCGAAATCTCCTCAGAATAGTTCCTGGCGGCGCCGCACCTTCAGCTCGCCCAAACACCAAGCCGCCCCTCCGCCATCACTTCAGCCGTTCAGCGTGGTGGAAACAAGGCGCAGCCCTCGTGTTCCCTACCCCGCCATTGTCGTCAACACCGAAGAAAGGAGGTGCGGCCCCCGGCGTCCTCTCCCCTTCGTCGTCGTCTGCGCCCGAGGAGACGCGAGGCGCGGGCCACCGCGCGTCCGGCCCCGCCCTTGCCCTATGCCAGATGCCTAGTTCGTCGACGTGTCATTCACCGGCGACGATCACCGACCAGCTATGCGCGCCCCTTCTCTCTCCTTGCTTCTGCGTCGAGCACCGGTACCCTAATGGCTCATGCATGTCTATTTGGTTAGTTGCATCCGGATTTGATCTAATTACATGTGTTCATCAGGCATGGGGCGATTGGTGCCTGATTAGACTCATGTTTACTGTACTGCTAGAGTGCTGTTAAATTAATCTATAGGTTTCAGTGTACTGCTGCTTGTTAATTTAACTTGTGTTGGTCACGGAGATGCAGCTGTCTTGCAAACTTGTAACACATTAGGCATCGAGATTTCCTTCTATTTTGTTGGCTGAAAAGCATGTACTGCAGTCTGCAAACTTGTTTCTTATTTCGTTACTAATGTACAGTCTTAATGTTGTATCAATTCCAAAGAGATTAATGAATGACATCCTTATTTCATTACTAATGTCACTAGTGATTCTTGTACTGCTGTTGACGAACTTAACTACAGTATTGTAGTTTCCCACATATATTCAGCTTCAAGGGCTACTAAATCTGCTATGCTGCACCTCTATCCCACATAGTTGTAATTCACCTGGCAATACTTCATTCATGTGTTACTTAGGATTTTAATCTTCGGTGATGAAGTGACAATGGCCTGATCTGCAAGAATGAAGTAGGATCTCTGCACCTTCAAGAACGAGTGAAAAGCATGGAAAGGTACCATGTTAGACCAGCTACTCTGGTAGCTATCTTTAATGTGCAGTTCCCAACCAAATTAGATGATACTGTCTGTGACAATGTACCCTTGTAACATTAAGAAGTATGGACATTTAGAGCATAGAACATTTCTGAAATATTTTTTGAAGCTAATTGCTCTATGTTTGAAGCTAATTGCTCTATTTTATCATCAGCAGTTCAATTTTGACCCTTTGCTTTGGATGTTAGCTTAAGGGTTCTTTGAGGCCAATTTGGTCTAATGCATGGTGGAGTTCTTTGTAGTATATGGTATGCCTTCGCATAAGTATTTAAACTCTATTTTCAGTGATGGTTAAGGAGTATGATTTTTTGTCAAAATGTTGCTGCTATTATAGACAGAACATGTTTGTCGGTTTGAGGCTGTTTTAAGAATAATAGTAGTAGCAAAAATTAGAACTTTCTTCCAAAGTTGTATCATGTTTTGTGTAAATACTTGTGGAATTTTGACTTGCTACCATCTTGTTACGGTTTTAAAGAAAATAAAAACCACAAACAAGGATGTTGCTGTTAGCCAAAAGTATTATTTGTCATTTTTGTTTTGCTCTATGGATTGGAGTGTGTAGTGATGCTTTACTTGTTATTCATATATGATTGTGTTTGTGCCTATAAGGGAATGGCGAACTTGTAGGTTAGATCAAGGTTTCTCTTTATTGTGTTTGTTTGGCAAGTTGGTCAAGCTTGATATATGTTGGTATTTCTTAACGTATACAGAGAATCCACAAGCGTACGGAAGTACTGTTGTAGCATTCACCCAGAAGTATTCAGGGTATCATATTTTTCACAGGGAACGAAGGTATTTCTCCTAGCTAGTTCGCCCAAGGAACAACAAAAATAAAGAGATAGAAAGGGGGTAGAGATGGATTCCTACAGCCTTTAGGGTCCTAAGGATGGCGTTGCAATACTTCTACTTGCTCACTTTAGCTAGCCTCGAGCCTAAACACCACGTCTAAGCTGTCAACTACTACTCTGGCATGATATCAAAGCTTACCCGTCTCTGGGGTCCTTCTACTAGAGTAGTTGCCACAAGGACGAACAACGATCCCACAAGTAAGTATATGTAAAGCTCAGGTAAACAAAGGAATTTTATCAGACTATAAGAAACACGAACACTTACTTAGCCAAGATTTCGTGAAGGAGCCAAGTGCTTGTTTTAGAGGTACAAGCTCGGGGAGACACCGACAAGCCCGGCACTTCCTCGCTCTCTTCCCTCACATCTCACTTTCTAACTCTAGATAGCTACCAGGACATAGCCCCTTTGGAGTGATGATCAAGTGTGTAGTGCTCTTCTCCCTTGGTGTATTGATGTAGAGTGTACCTCCTCCCCTCCTCTTATAGCTAGTGGAAGGCAGTTCGGGGGTAGAACGGGAAAACCCACAGCACACCGCCCTCCCTTCGCATTGAATGTAGCACCTCGAGGCGGTTGGGCCCGAACCGCCTTAGGAGTGCGCCGGCCGAACCAGGTGCACTGGTTGGCCCACCCCTGGGTCGGTTCTTGACCGACTTCGCGTGGTGGACTGGTGTGAGGGCCTAGACTGCAACCACATGTTGTGGATTTGGTCGGTTGAGGTAAGTGGGTTGGATTTCTTTCTCATCTTCCTTGTTTTGTCTTGGGCCAAATTGGGAGATGAATATTTTCTTTATGTTTTATTCTTCTTTTGGCCCAACTTGGTATGTTTTTATACTTGGCCCTGCAAAACAAGTACAATACCAAAACTAGTGGAATATGTTAGTGTAAAGCCCTATTCACTAAGTTTGGTGATGACTGATGATTTATATTGTGATTAGCAGTATAAAATGTGAGTTAAGGACCGCCAACAAACTCCCCCACACTTAGTCCTTTGCTCGTCCTCGAGTAAAGTTTTAGGACTAAGATGGGTCATCTCCTTGATATATATAACCTGCATACAAGATATTCCAAGCTTCACCTGCACTTGTGAACTTTTGAATTATTTATCACATTATCTTGGGTAATTGAATAATGGAACAACATGGATTCAAATTCCCCTGCAATAGTTAGCTTAGAAACTTGGGTTTTCATATGATTTTTTGAAATGATACTCTCAAGTCACTCATATATGTGTCTGGCTCCTTACCAAGGAACTTTGAAGTTGCCTTCTTTTCATAACTTGCCTCTAAAGCTTTTGAGTGGAATTTTAGGAAGGTAAGAAAGTGGACATACTTGCATCACACATATTGTCAAGTCAAAAACCGAACCACACAGAGATACAAGTCATCCACTTAGATTGAGATGTGCAAGTGTGTGGAATGGAGGATGCTTCCTAATTCTAAATACTTTTGGTACTCCAAGCATCATGACTCTCTTTGTTGGATGGATGATATGGAGAAGTATGGGGCTTTGAATATTCATGTGTTGTCTTTTTGAATGGGGCTTTGAATTTTTTGTGTTGTTTATTGCTAGGATTTTTTTTCTCTCATGCCCCTTGGCATGGATGCTTTTTTTTCTTCATGCCCCTTGGCACCATTGTCAAATTTATGTTAAAGAAGGCCATTTTAACCTAAGCACCATGCTTAATTTAAAAAGACCTATAGATGCACCTTAAGAATGCACCCAAACTAGATCATACAACATAAGGACGGGGAGCATGAAATTGTATAACTATATGGAGATAAGAATGAGTCAATGAGTTGGTGAACAATCATTACCTTTGCATACCTGAATATACTTACCTGCAACATGTGTGAATGGAAGTGTTGTACCGCTGCAATTGTGTCTTCTTTGTACGAGCTCCAATTCAGGCGATTACCAAGGCTAGGTCATACTTGTGTACATGGGCATGGGCCTTAGTAATTGCAAAGGTCGAGACGAGGGAGACTCTTTTTTTTCAATCATTTCATTGTAGTTCTCCCTTTTATTTTATCTATACTTTTTATAACATCTCTTTTCTTTCTCTTTTTTTGTCAATATATTTTTTCAACTCTTTTCATGTATTCTTTTTTTAGTAAGGCGAGGCTGACATCATCATCGTTTTTTTGAATGCCCCCTTAGTGTGTATGGAAATGGATTTCTCACCGTCCTCCCCCACACTTGGACTTTTGCGTAAAAAATCAACTGTAGAGTCATGGCCTTCTTACTAGTGTGTTCCATCACCTAGTAGCGCATTAGGGTTTGACGTCGCTCCATGTTGTCAAGCATCATATGACCCGAGTTCTTCTTAATCTTTCTTGAAATGGTTAGCGATATACTCGAAGGTGCATACTTACTTGACAACATGCCCTTACTTTTATTAAAGAGTATTTTTTTGAAAATAATAATAATAAAATATGTAGAAAAGTTTTTTTCTTAAGATAATCTAGGGTATCTCCCGGCAGTGCTTAAGTTATGGTCTTAAGCTTGACTGTGGAAACTTCTTCTTGCAGGAAGCAATGGTGGTGTAGTTCTCAACTTCATCACCAAGCATAGGCATTAATATTCAAGCTGCAAGGTTCGCACCAATGCACTACTACAAGATTTGGAATGCTTATGATAAACATAGGAATCAACAACCAACCTCTTAAAAAGTTCGCCAACGATAAACAAGAGGTGGTTAGGATCCTTGTAGAAGCACGGGGTTAGAAGTGGCACAAACTCTAGAGACCCCAAAATAGAGCATGAAACATGAGATATCTCAAAAGCAAAGTTAGCATGCTCATTAGCGGGTTATTGCTTGGTCTCTAGAGTTGTTGCTTCGGGCATGTCCATGGCATGGAAGTTTTCATGTGGAACTAAATGTTGCATCTCGGCCATTATCAAGAGCAACATTTCCAAGGCTAGAGGGACATGGCTTAAGTTCGAGCGAGGGTGATCATGGATGTTCAATTTCACAAGGATGAGAAATGAACCGAGAATTAATCTTTGCC
>CM041635.1:27432723-27511253 GCA_023333625.1 Bothriochloa decipiens
ACCGAGTACATCACCGTAGCTCGCCAGCGCTACGGGGAGACGTTCGACCCCACCGCCGAGCCCCTGGACACAGACCTCCTGTAGAGGTTGGGACCAGGGAAGCAGCACCGCCGGTACTACACGGCCCACAGCGCCGTCGACCCGTCCGATGCTCCCACGCTGAGCCAGGTTCGATCCAGGCCCACGAGCTCCACCGACATCCCCATAGCGTCTCGGCAGCCGAGCATGTCGCAGTTCCAGGTAAGTGTGGTTTCGTTCGTCGTTCACTCGTTTCACACCTATACTTACAATCAACACTGCGGATGTAATATTGCAGGCCCAGGTGCAGGAGCAGATGGCGCAGATGCAGGCGCAACAGATGGCTTACCGGCAGCACCTGACAGCCGTGTAGCAACACTACAATAGTCAGATGCAGGGCTTTGCCGGCTACTTCCAATCCCTACAGATCCCCGGGCCGCCTCCACCGCCTGAATTATTCAATCCACCGCCTCCTCCACCGTCTTTTCCTGTGCCTGCTCCTGTCGCTCCTGCTGGGACCCTGGTGAGTACATTGACTCTTGCTTTAGCTTGTGCGTCCATCCTGTAGATACTAATGACATCACTTGGCCTTTAACTTGTGCAGGTACAGTCGGCGGGTTCGAACCCGTCTCCTAGAGGTGCCGGCCCTCAGATGATGCCGTATGCACCTCCGGGTGGCCCTTCTCCACCGTATCCACCTCCGCGTGGCCCTCCTACACCTTACTCATGGCCGGTGGGCGGAAGGTGGCCGTACTGGTTGGCGCCGCGTGATCCAGGGTGGGTTCCGTGGGAAAACCCTAGGGGCTCTGGGGACGGACAACCTGACAGCTCCGGGGACGGCGCGACGAGCTAGGTACTTGTCACTTGTGTTATGCTCCTGGACTTGAGTATCGTCGAAGTCTCTGTCATGTATTTCTTCTCTTCGTGATGGACCTAGACTTGTTGTGTTGAACTTCATGTGATGGACCTCGACTTGTGGTGTTCGACTCGTTGGTTGTAATGGACTTGTGGTGGTGATAAGAGATGCTATTGTGAGATATATGTGTTATTGTGATATATATGGTGACGGTGGTGATAAATGTGATGAAATTATGATATAAATGGTGCTACTTGTGGTCCTGGTAAAATTGTGATATAAATTGTGATTTTGCAATGTTTGGATGCAAGAAAACAGAAAAAAGGAAAAAAAATTTTCTAGCTTTGCCGAGTGCTGACACTCGGCAAAGCTGGGGAATCTGGCCACAAAATCCCCAGCTTTGCCGAGTGCCAGCGTGGCACTCGGCAAAGGGGTCATGCCTTTGCCGAGTGTCAGCACTCGGCAAAGAAAAAAAAATTTTCTTTGCCGAGTGCCGAGCTAGCACTCGGCTAAGAAATTTTCGAAAAAAAATAATTTTTTCTTTGCCGAGTGCTGCACGTCAGCACTCGGCAAAGCCAGCCGTCAGGCTGACGGCGCCACGTGGCTTTGCCGAGTGCTGACGCGGCACTCGGCAAAGGCTTTGCCGACTGCATGCCACGTGGCACTCGGCAAAGCCGCCTTCGCCAACGGTTTCTTTGCCGACAGCCCTTTGCCGACTGCCACGTCGAATTGCTGTCGGCAAAGCCTTTGCCGACTGTAATTCTGTCTTTACCGAGTGCGCATTACAGTCGCCAAAGAGAGCGAACCCTATAGTGCCTTCTGCGACTTCTAAGTCGGTAGTGCATCCCCTTCTGATGTCTCGATAGTAAGTTTCAGTCGCGCCTATGGCCTAGTGTCCGTTTCAATTTTGACCCTGCACCTCTCTAGGCCCTGATACCTCTCTAGTGTCCGTTTCAGAAGCTGATGCCTTAATGAATTAATTTTCTGCTGTCATGAGGTTTTTCATTTTAGACGTGTTTGTACATTAACTCGTGAATGGACGATGCTGGAATTTCATTGTTTGCTATTAACGTGGCCGAGCAATTGAGGTCTTAATTACTTAATCCGCATGATGAGCCTTATAACTTTGCTTGAGACCAACGAGGCTTTATAGCATTTTATTACTTCTGTATATTTGGAGCCAACTCATCATATTATTTATTTGTAGACGATGACCATCAACCACTCCTAATATAATTAACCAGAGGTCTGTTGCGACCATACATGTGGAAGCCAGAAGCCACACATTCTTCTGACTTCTAGATGCTATTCGGTGCAATATGCTATAAAGCATAATCTACTTTTTAATTTTGATAATGAATGAACGAAGTAATATTTTCATGTACGGTCCTTTGTAGTTACATTCACACATTCACTTAATTTTGTATTTCAATGTATATTAGCACCCCTTAGGAACGTTTCCTCTCTGTGGAACACATATAAGATGGCCAAACTTCACTCTGGCACAGGAGAATATAGTTTCGTTTTCGTGAGAAATTCATGATCTCCCAAAAATCCATTTTTTTGTATCTTCAGTTTTTTAAATAGTGCACTGGAAAATAGAATATATCACGATCATATTTGTGATTGCAAATCTGCATCAAACCACATTCCGAACCTCAAATGCTAGCTGCATGGATTGAATATATATGCCGTAAAAATAAAGCAACCTTAGCCAATGGACATTTTGTATTTCACCCCTTTTATGTTCATGCCCCATAATAACTAAAACAAGATCATAGTAAAGAAAATCCTTATTGCCATCACACTAAACATATCCATAACTTAAGCAAACTAGAAATATGGCTTAAGAGTGCCAAATTCAAACAAAGACTCAACCTAGCTAGTCTATTTTCAATTAATGAGCAAAACCATTGCAAGAAACACTATTTGGTTTCGCTAGCAGCTGAGGTTATCTTAGCAGGCTTGAAATTCCGATGAAGCCTGATGACCGACTGCAGCCAATGGTCTCATGGCTGTGGTATAGTAGCTAAGCAGGATTGACACGGATTTGACCTTCTCTCACAGTCCCACTATCGTAGGTTTGTTGCACACATTGGATCTTTTGCATGCGCACCACACCAAATTGCGTACTTGCAGGTCCCAATACCTTCCATGCCAATGAACGCAATCCAAACAAGACATAAATAATAAAAGGAAGGAGTAAAAAGGTGATCTATCCTCTTGGTGCCGGCTCCCTCTTCTCGATCATGACGATCAACAAACCGAGGACTAATACATGCAGTCAGTCAGTTTATCTCACATGGTGTCTTCCTCTGGCAGTTGAGATTCACTGTGAGTCTATTTTAGAGGGAAGTAGAAGTGTTGACATTGCGATGAGACTTGATTTGTTGGCTGACAGGATTCCTTTCGTTCATATTGGCCTTAGTTGAGTGGAGTCATTTTGTTCAGACTATGCTATCATCTTGATAGTTAAATAGGAGACGACTTCTTCTGCAACTGGTAACAATTGCTTCCACACAGGCCATGCATTAGAAACTTTGAAGTCATTTTGAGACAACATCAACATTGTATTTTTGGCTACTTCGTCATGGAGTATATACCATTCTAAAACAATGTCCAACACAATAGAATTCGTACAAATGCTACTTTCAGTCACTCTCGAAATGGCTTTTATCCATTCACTAAGTCGTAAGATATGATATGAAAAATATGAAAAGCGAGGTAAGCAATAGAGTATTCTTTTCTATGCATTTGGCATAGGAAATATTCTGACTTTCAACAATTCTAAACTACCCTACACTTAATTGAGCAACCTTTTTGACTAACGACCTAGCGCTAGCATGGAGTCTTCTGATTAAAGAGTGCAGAAAGCTAAAAATTCTTAAAAATTGCAGATGGACAGGTAGGTAACAGCTGCAAATACTACGCTCAGACAGCAAAAGTTCCTATATAATAGCAAGTGTGGTGAATAAATATACATTATGCATATCTATGGAAAATTTCCTATATGTTTGGTATATTCACAAGAAAAAAATAATAATCAAGGCATTTACCAAGGTGAGCCTGAGCCGCAAAAAAAGCTATGTAGTTTTCTGCTACATGTATTTAGCTTGGAAATTATGGTTATCATGGTCTGTCATGGTCACAGTATCGATGTATTCGTCAAGGTCACACATGTATTCGCAAACTCAGATTTAACTAATAAGAGCAAGCTGCCAGCCACAAGTAAGAGTACAGATGATAGAGATTCAGTGCCACTCCTTCTATGCTCTATAATCAGAAACCTGTCCTGTCAGAAGATGCTGGTGAGTTGTGTCCTGCTTACAATTCACAAGCATGCATGCCCATGGCAATCATGACTCCGAGAGCAAGAGATGATGACTGTGGCTTCCCCCCCTCCAGCAAGAGATGACGACTGTGGCTTTCTCTCTGCTAGCATTCTAGGCTAGGGTGTCACACTACAGCAGATTTGTCCACTTCTGCTTGATGCCACGCTAGCTAGTAGGTTCCAGCTGTACCTGTGGCCTTGTGACGCTAGCAGATTGAATCCTTGCATCACTTTAGGTCCTGATACCTCGCATGCCGAAGGAACCAAACAAGAACAAAATAAAAAGAAAGGAGCAAAGGGTGATCTATTCTTCTGGTGCATACGGCACACATGAACCATTGTTCAAAAACTATATACTCACTTCCTCTCTGCCCCCCCGCCCCCCCCTTTTGTTATTCTCTTTTTAGGTAAAATGGTGGGGGTATAAGAGGAATATAGAAAAAAGAACAGCTCCATTATGCCTCAAGGCCATGCAGCTGTGTATTAATACAAGATGTGCTATATAGATATTTGGGTTCACTTATTATTTGCTTCATTTACACTCGTAGCTAGAGTACGTGATGCTTTCATAATTAATTTTCTTCCAGCATTAGGTTTTAGAATTCAGAGATGTTTGTTCATCAACTTGTAACTGAACAGAGGCTGGAATTGTTTGAATTAAACACAAGATATTGTTTGATTTTCTAACATGTGTACGGTACAGTAATCATCTCATTATAGATGGCATACATATATATCTAGCTCCTTCTCTACTGTGTAATTACAAGGCTGTCATAGCTCGAGATGCTAATGTCTTGCGTCCATCCCAAACCCACACCAGTGAGCAGTCACTACCGGACTCACAGTCTTTGCCGAGTGCCGAAGCACTCGGCAAAGGCCTGAAAATAGTCGGCAAAGTTTTTGCCGACTGCTTTCCACGTCGGCAGTCGGCAGTCGGCAAAAGACACCTCGCATATACTATCGGACTCACAATCTTTGCCGACTACTTTCCACGTCGGCAGTCGGCATAGAATACTCGACAAAGTTTTTGATGGCAAAGAAATGTTTGCCGACTGCCACGCCACGTACACTCGGCCAACACTTTGCCGAGTGCCAGGTAAGTACTCGGCAAAGTTTAACGGCATCAATCATCTGACGCCATTCAAATGAATATCATTTTTCGAATGACTACGTTTCATTATTTCATTCACCTGCAGTTCAAATTTAGATTATGCGAAAAAATTCAAGTAAAGAAAATAAATGAACGAAATATAGCAAAATATTATAAAAATGTCTCAAATTTGAAAATATACTTTAATATAATATATTTGGGCTACAGAAAAAGTCTGACTCAAAATTCAAAAAAAATAAAAACTTTGCTGAGTGCCAAGGCTGGCACTCGGCAAAAAGGCTCTTTGCCGAGTGCCTCTGATGTGGCACTCGGCAAAGAATCACGCTTTGTCGAGTGCCCAGCCTAGCACTCGGCAAAGAGGGGCCAATCTGGGCCTAGTTTCGGCACGTGTCAAAGAGTGCTTGGCCTAGCACTCGGTAAAGCGCACTCGGCAAAGGGGACGGCGACGGATGCCGTTTGCACCCGTCAAATTTTGCCGAGTGCTGTGCTTTGCCGAGTGTCCGGCGCTCGGCAAAGGGCTTCTTTGCCGAGTGTCCGGCGCTCGGCAAAGAAATCTTTGCTGAGTGCTTTGTTTTGCAGTCGGCAAAGAGCTTCTTTGCCGAGTGCCCGTGCTTTGCTACTCGGTAAAGCCGGCCGCACTCGACAAAGTAGCCGTTTCCGGTAGTGAGTACTCCATTAGTTTTTCCGTGCCCCCTCTTGGCAAACACAAGAATATAGCTTCCTCTGACTCCCCTAGTCCGGTGTTACTAGCAGGCACAGCTTTGCTATGTGTGAGCAGCGTATGGCCTTAAAAACCATGGTGCCGCTAGCAGGCTCAAGGTTCCATTAAAGCTCAGAGATGGATAACAGTCGTGTGTGCTATTGTCACACTCCCACCACAAGAATGCACTACTGCACCTATGTAGATCCCGACACCTCCGATGCCCATCCAACCAAATAAGATAAAAATAAAAAAAGGAGTTACATAGGTGACCAATCCTTTTGGTGGATGTTGCACGAATGATCCTTAGTTCAAAAGCACATAGGTGGAGTTTATAAATGGTGAAGTTTATAAGAGGGGAAGCGGAGAGAAGAAAAAATCAACTCCATCATGTGCCCCTGGGCCACATAGGTGTGAATTAATACAAAGAGGGACTAGGGCTACATTAGTACCTGGAGCTCACCTTTTATTTGCTTCATTTACACTAGTACCTGGAGTATGACAAAAGCATGCTGAATGCTTTGATGAATTCATTTTAGCGATTTTTGCCATGGGACATCACGAAAAGGCATATTATGCTGGAACACACTGCCAACGGGAGAGTTTGCCCAAGGACACCGTAAATTCGTGATTGTTTGCCCAGACACGGCGCGATAATTATTTTATTCATTTCTCAGTTTTGAAGAGAGAAAATGTAGGGGAAATGTCCTAATTACCCTCGTCTTCAACCTCTAGCTATGCGCTGAATTTTGTTGTAGCACACCGCTGTCGAGATCGACGAACTCCGGCGACCTCCATGGTCGATGCGGCTTGCGGTGCGGCGGCATGGCCACCCAGCAGGCCCTGTGGCTGGGGCACGGCGCCGTAGCACGGGGCGGGAGGCGCGGCCACCCAGGCCACACGGCTGGGGGCGCGGCCACCCAGGCCGGTGTGGCCGGGGCGCAGCCACGCAGGTTGGGGTGGCTGCGGGCGCGGCAGCGCAACCACCTAGGCCGGCGTGGCCGGGGCGCGTGACGTGGCCACCTGTGCGCGACACGGTTCAGGGAGGAAGGAAGCCAGAGGTTGAAGATGAGGGCAATTAGAACATTTCCTCCGCCTTCTCTCTCTTCAAAACTGAGAATTGAATAAAATAATTGTCGCGTTGTGTCTTGGCAAACAATCACGAATTTGCGGTATCTTTGGTTAAACTCTTCCGTTGACGGTGTGTTCCAGTGTAATATGCCTTTTCTTGATGTCTCGTAAAAAATCACCATTCATTTTTTTTATTTTCTATATTTAAATAGGAGACTCCACTACCATATTTTCCAGCAGTCTTATGCAGCCACGTCGGCCTCACCCCTCTGCCCGCACACATGTATCAATTCTCATCCACCCGTGCTCTCTTCCTGAACCGCTTACTATGCTTCCACTTCCTATCGGTTTCAACTTTCAACATGCTGAGTATAAAAAAAAAACATTTCAACATGCTGGTGCGTGAATTGAAGAGTCACGCATGTCTGCTTTCTGCACCGATGAAGCCACGAGCTATAGCATGCCTTTAAATCCGCCAGCTTTGTCACTTCCGGCGGCCACATCGCCACAGCCCTCCTACACATCGCCACATCGCCATCCGCATGTACAGATGAGCGGACGCTAGCACCACCCAGGCACACCTGACATGGAAGACAGAGCATGCATGGCACCGGAAAGTAGCAGTCGCCGTAGATGAACTCCTGCAGTAGCGTGGGCATGGTGGCATTGAGCTGCCTGGCCAGAAGAACCGCTGCCGGCATCCGCATGGCACGGGCCTCGCGGAGGCTGACGATGCCGCTATAGGGACAGGAAGGTCGCTGGGCGCAGGCGTGGCCGCATGGGTGTAGGCTCAGAGGGGAGAAGGCAGAGGATAGAGACATCACGGCATGGTGGCGACTGAGTCAACGCGCGGGTGGAAGTGCAAGAGGAGGGTTGCACCGCTGGAGGCTTCGCGGCCCCAACCCGCGCCGCAGGGGCCGCCGCATCGCCTCTCGTCGCCGCTCCCGGCGGCGCGTGCTCGCCGCCGCTCCCGGCCGTCGAGCCCCGCCACCCCTTGCCGGAAGCGCGCGTGGCGAGCGCGTGGGCCGCCGCTCCCCGCCACCCCTCGCCGGAGGCACGTGGCTCGCCGAGCCCCGCCGCGTCTCGCGCGAGCGAAAGGGCTGCCGCTCCCCGCAGCCCCTCGCTGGAGCACGCGGGCCCCCGAGCCCCGCCGCACCTCGCGGGAGCGTGCGGGCCGCCGCCCCTTGCCGGAGGCGCGTGGTTCACCGAGCCCCGCCGCACCTCGCGGGAGCGCACGGGCCGCCGCTCCCCGCCGCCCCTCGCTGGAGCGCACGGGCCCCCGAGCCCCGCCACACCTCGCGGGAGCGCGCGGGCCGCCGCTCCCCGCCGCCCCTCGCCGGAGGCGCGTGGCTCGCCGAGCCCCGCCGCGCCACGCGGGAGCGCGTGGGCCTCTGCTCCCCGCCGCCCCTCGCTGGAGCGCGTGGGCCCCCGAGCCCCGCCACACCTCGTGGGAGCGCGCGGGCCGCCACTCCCTGCAGCCCCTCACCGGGAGCACGCGGCTCGCCGAGGCCCGCCACCGCTAACCGGGAGCGCCCGGCTCGCAGAGCCCCGCCGCGCCTCGCGGGAGCGCGCGGGCCGCCATGCCCTCGCCGGGAGCGTGCGGGCCTTGCCGGCGGCGCGGACGGGTGGCGGCGGCGTGCTGTGAGGGTGGGCGTTCGGCGCGTGTCCCGCAGCCGCCCGCGCTGTGCGTGTGTGGATAAGGCACAATGCGCAGGGTGGGTGCTGGCGTGTGGATATGGCAGGGGCGGGTGGGGTGGGGTGGCGTGCTGGCTGGGCCGGGCTAGGCCTTTTAGGTTTTTTAATATCTTTGCCGAGTGCTTCAGGTGGCACTCGGCAAAGAGAGACCTTTGCCAAGTGCCAGATGAGACACTCGGTAAAGATTTGATTTTTTTTCAATCTTGATTCTAAACTTTTTCTGTGGTCTTTCTAAATTGTATTGAATCATATTCTTGAATTTGAAATATTTTTATAACTTTTTGCTATATTTTTTGAATTAATTTTGTTTATGTGAATTTTCTCAAAAAAGTAAATTTGAACTGCGGGTGCATGAAATAATAAAATGTAGCCATTTAAAAAATTATATTCATGTTAGAGAGTGTATTTTGAGGACGTATCCAGGAACTTACCCAAAATTTTTAACTCCTTGTTCACGAAACATGACCATCCAATTATGGGAGAAGTATTTTTTAATTATATAAAATGCAAACGAAGTCCGAAAATTATGAAACTTGTTGAGGTGTCATGTTATCGCATGAAGAGCCTTTGATAAAAAATTTAGAATGTTTTAAGTAAGTTGTGATGTCGGATGTCTAAAACCCAGACATCTCCACATGTGACCATAAGTGATCACACGTAGAGATGTCCAAGTTTTAGCCATCCGACGTCATAACTTGCTCGAAATATTCTCAATTTTTTACCACAGCCTCCAGATATGATGGAATGACACCTCGCCAAGTTTCGTGATTTTTGGACTTCGTTTGCATTTTATATAATTAAAAAACACTAATCCCATAATTGGATGGTCATGTTTCATGAACAAGGCATTCAAAATTTTTGGTCAGTTTTTGCACATGGCCTCAAAATACACTCTCTAACATGAATATAATTGTTTGAATAGCTACATTTTATTATTTCATGTATCTGCAGCTCAAATTTACTTTTTAAGAAAAATTCAAGTAAACAAAATTAATTCAAAAAATATAGAAGAAGTTATAAAAAAGTTTAAATTCAAAAATATGATTCAATACAATTTAAAAAGACCATAGAAAAAGTTTGAAATCAAGATTCAAAAAAAATTAAATCTTTGCCGAGTGCCAGGCTGTGACACTCGGCAAAGGGGCTGTCTTTGCCGAGTGCCTCAGCCTGGCAGTCGGCAAAGAGGCCTTTACCGAGTGCCAGACTCAGGCACTCGGCAAAGAGGGCCTTTGCCGAGTGCCCGATCTCTGCCACTCGGCAAAGATCCAGACACTCGGCAAAGAGAGGTTTTCCGGTAGTGAATCCCATAATAACACAATAGTCTCTTTATAAAATTCTTCTCATTACAACACAAAAAATTCTCATAGCAACGCGTAGGGTATCATCTTGTACTATTAGGTTTTAAAAGAAATTGTTTTTTAAGGGAAATAAGAGGGGGGTGTCCGTACTAAAAATCTTTTGTTAACATAAAGTAAAAGATTTTGTGCAGGATGGTCATGAGACAAAAAGGTGTTAAACAAAATCAAAAGAATTACACAAAGTGGTATAGAAATGAATCAAAAAATGGTTTGAAAATAGCTTTCGCTCTAAAAATAGGTAGGATGTTTCGTGCTCTCCCATTAATTCTTCCAAAGGACTTTGGATCCATCTGTATCGGAATCGGGATTTTTGATATCTCTTTGGATAACTCCACTCTGGCTAGTATAAATTTTTAGGAGAGGTTTTATGAGGTCAAACCATCCTCGAATTTTCAGGGGTGGTTCACTTATTTTGAGAGATGGTTTGAATAAATTTAAAAATTAACAATAAAAATTATATTGCACTAAAGAATTAGAAAAAGGATTACCATGCCCAAGCAGCTACCTCGTTGCAATTGAGACTCAAATCCTGCATTGTTTCTATCGATATTATATATACACGAAGAGACAAACGACACGAAGAGACATGTGTGTCGTGTGAAGCACTAATCGGTATTGAATATTTTAGGGAGGTTGTGCCAAATATCGGTAACTATCGTGCACATAACCCTTGGTGTTAACTAACAAAACATGTACCTCGCTCCTATGTTAATTAGCTAGTGTATTATGTTAGGCAACAAGTTGTTTGTATACATGCACCTGTATGCATATGCAATATATGTAACCGGATCGGTCAGCCGGCACTAGTAAAAAATCAGTGTTTTATATTTATTTGAGGTAACACGTGTACCGTAACATTGTCCCATTCTGAATACCAAACTCTCCATGTTCACTTCGTGCTGAACTCCAATCATCTTAATTTTTTGTCAGTTTTGCATCATGTTCGTTTGATACTCGCACGGCATGCATGTCCCAAGTACCGCCCATCCCCCATCCAAATTTTTTACTAGGTTGCAACGAAACATCCTCGAACAGAAAACTGGAGAAACAGCTAAGGTTCATCCCCTCCATATCATCTTGGTGCATGTATCAGTCACTCACATATAGTTCATTCAACATGTATACTTATGAAGCTTTCTTATTACAGGCTGCCTGGAGCATATATATTGCAGGGTCGAGTTTTTTTTATATGTTGTATCTAGCACTTCAAGAGGGATGGATCTAGCAGATTTGAATGGTGCTGCTAGCAGATTACCTAGTTTTCGTGGCCGTGTGTCCCTGTCATGCTCAGAACTCGGTCGAAGTTCTGTGATGAGTAACTCACGAAGGCCTAGCCATGGTTGTGGTATGACTATGGCAAGCGCGCTGGGTGCCACACTCCCACTGTCACGCATAATGCACCACTGCACCTCTGTAGGTCCCGTTACCTCCCACACCCGTCCAACAAAATATGATGGAAATAAAAAAGGAAATGAGTACATATATGGTGGTGTATCCTCTCCCCTCTTGGTGCATCCTGCACGCATGATCCGTCATTGAAAAGCTAGCCTCATACTTCCTCCACTCCCTCTTGTTCTCCATTGCTAAAAAGCTGCATCTTATAACAGGAGTAGTAGTAGAGAAGCAGAAAAAACAGCTCCGTCATTTCCCTATGCCACGCAGCAGTTTATTAATACACAATAGGGTCTAGGACTACACTGATATTTTGGGTTCACTTTATTAAGTGCTTGGTTTACAATAGTACCTGGAGTACGTCAAGCTTATGCCTTGATGAATCAATTTTCCAGTAGCGTGGTGTTTATACATCAACAAGGATGAACATGGGACAGATATTTCCTGCCCTCCCATACTTGTGAAGGCATTTGGTCCGTCTTTATCCGAAGAGCACTACCAAACGGACCCAAATAAGTTTGAAAGATTATTTTTACTTGTGATCTGAATCCACTTATGTCAACACGTAAGCATCATATTTATGATGCATCTTTACTATGCACAAGGCAACAATTGCTCCATTTTTCACTGGGAAATTTTGCTAAAGGACACTGCAAAAAACTTTAATTCGCCAGCACATACTGCCGAAAGACACCGTAAATTCATGTTTTTTTTTGCCCAGAGACACCACACCAATTATTTATTTCCTCTAAAAAAACATGTTATGTAATCCTTGTGAAGGACATTTTCTCCATCTATATCCGAAGAGCGCAACTAAATGGCCCCTAAATAAGTTTGAGTGATTTTACTTGTGATCTGAAACCAATTATGTAAGCACGTATGCATCATCATTACTATGCGCAAGGCAGGAGAATTGCCCAATTTTTCATAATATAAAGTATCCTTGCAGCAGTTGAATTATAGATGGAAATGCTTCTTTAGAAACGTGAGGCCCGACTGCTGGTCACAATCACCGTACAGCTCTGGCGGCCCTGACTCCACCGCAATTTTGTGACCTTAGCTTTAGCTAGCCTCTGCGACCCACGCCCAGATTCAGAAAGCTTGCAAGACGTATCCTCATCAGTCGCAAAAAAAAAAAAGACTTATCCACATCGATCTAGGTAGTTCAGCGAAACTAATTAACCTCTATCTTGTCTTGTTGAGCAGCGAAGGCAGCTGGACCAACTTACGTTGGATTCCAAAGAAATGCAGTGGCCCGATGGGAGAGAACGTCCCTAAGTCAAGAATCGCTCCCAAGGGCAGTGATTGCACATATGTGTATCCCAATATCTCTCATGCCTATCAGAACCTATCAACAAATAAGGAGGAAAATAAAGTTAGCTGAGTGTGATCTCTTCTCGTCGTGTCCCATGATCCATCTCTTATTATTTAAAAGCCTTCTAACCCTCCATTGCTAATATATGGAGCTTCGGCTTATGAGAGGAGTAGAAGAGAAAAACTGATCGGATCCATCATGGCCATTGGCCATTCATTGCTGGATATATATTAACACAAGAGGAGTTTCATTTACACTTGTACCTGAAGAAGTCTACCGAGCTTCTGCCTTCAAATTAAGTTTATAGTACAGTTAAGTCATGTTTGTTCGTCACACATGCAGCCATAATACAAAGTTTCAGCTCAAATCCACACTGCGGTGGTTGTAGTGGCTATATAAGTAGGTCCATCACATGGATGCCTAAAATGAAATGCCAACGAAAACCAAGACAATAATTGGACTAAGATGGATTGGTCAAGTCCATGGAAAACTATATAAGCTTGGGATCTGCGAGCATTTTTTACATTGTGAATAATCCACTGAAAAAAAAATTATACACCATGAAATTTACTGTACAAGGAATCAACCTATGATGTAAGCTTCGATTATTTTTTGATGAATCTTCACCAGGCACCAGACATGAATCACTTTTGGTTTTCTTAAGAAAAAATAAGACCACTGTGAAATTCCAGGACTATGGATGGAAACACAATGGATGCACCATGGAGGAAGATGGATGTGGCATCGCCGCCTACTGACGATGGCATTTTGGCAAGGTACAGTAGAAAACCACATTTCACCATTGTCCGCTCTTCTCCTATAAGCTGAAAATGAATATTTTAATAGAGCGATATCTTTCAGCAAATTTGTTACAAACCAATGTGTCCAGCAGCCAAGATTTTTTTCAGTGCTCTTTTTCAATATGACTTTATTTTCAATGTCTCAGCCAATTTTCCCATGTTTCTAATTATTTATGTTCAGAAGCTGTTTTTTATACATGTGATAGCGTCATTGTGTTTATGATGCATCCTTACTTATGCACCGAAGGCCAGAATTCTTCCATTTCATTCATAATAAAACAGACAGTGCACCATCACTTATGGATGGAAATGCTTAGGCAAAACATGAGGCCTTGGCTCTGCGCCCTTGCTCTGTGATACCTACTGTTGGATATACCTTTACTATTGGTAGAAATGGACACTCCATTTTAAAGCATAAAAATATAATATATAAATAACTTTATATATGCCTCAGGAACAGTTGCACATATAAGATGACAAATTACAGAGAATATCATCACCTTGTTTATTACATAGCGAACCAATATTTATTATAGAGTTTTGTACAAAAACAAATAGATAACTAATATAAGTTTATTGTGGAAGCTCCACACAGGGACATGCCAACTGATGAACACCAAGCCTAGTACTTATCACGATAGCTCTCATTCCAACATTCATCTGTTACCCATCCGGGATTTTTTAAAATTAAAAGTAAAGCAAGCGTAAGTACACAACTGTACTCAACAAGCATAACATGGGTTAATGAGGCTCAATTAAGCTGACGCTATTTGACTGCATTTAGCTTTTATAAGATTATCAATTTGAGCAATTAAGTAGCATCAAGGTAGCAAGTATTTCCTGAAACTATCATGATCAATGTAACATAAATGAATGTATAGCAGTAACGATATTAAAAAGATCATCTTAACAATTTAAGAACCATTGTCCCTAATGTAAATATGTCAAGGCCGCCCTAACCACAGGGCATGGACAATATATTGATTTAAACTCTACGTAGAGGTATACACTTTCACTGTGAGTCATGTTACTCCCAAGTCACCACAAAACATATAAAGCCCCCTATAGATTCTTCTAACCAATCAGGGACGCGAAACTATTAAGTGTAGGAACCCCCTTCTAATATGGCACAATTTTTCCCGGCTATACTCATAAGGCCATCCTATACCCAACTCACAGACCACTAACAAGCTAGAAAGAGGGTCTACTGGTGACTAGAGCCAAAGCCATATAGCCCTCGCAGTTGTACGGAATATCCATGATAAATCACTTACAGACAAGATCTCATATTTGTTAAGAGTCATCGTTACCATTGGTAGCATAAACACACATCATGTTATGAGATCATGACCAATAGAGCACTAGCATCACTACTACCCAATGCAACCTGAGGTTTTCAAGGAATTTGGATATCAAAGCTAGTTATAATCTCTAGGTCATCAAAGAAAACACATGCATATGAATTGTCATTTATAGTGAATAGTTAACAAGGAAGATCCATGCTATACTTGCCTTGATTCACAAAGTCTTGCTGGTCCTGCTGATCCTCAAAGTAGCATTGCTTAACAAAACCCTCACCGTCTGAACTCGATCGACATTAACAATTAACACCATGCAAGCCAATCGAGCATACATACACGAAGCAAATAAAGAGTTATTAGAGGAATAGTACACTAATCTTATCAAAACAGAATAAAAAGTTTATAGAACTATTATACACACTGCCACGATCACACAGATGTCAAGTTCACCGAAAATGGAGTTATAACGGCGAAGATATGAATTTTTAAAGATTTCCTATTGATAAATAAATACATTAAATATGAACTAAAAATATAAAGTCTACAAAATATACCATCAGTGGCACCACTGCGTAGATTATGAAATTATGAATCTAAGGAAATTTGAATGGACCAAAATGAAGTTAAAACGGACAAGTTATAAGCGTTTGAAGATAATGGCAAAACTATAAATAGATAAAAACGTATTTTAAAATAAAAAAGGAAAATACGCCTTCCAGTGGACAAAACGTACTTGGAATCTGCTAAGAAGAAAGTACGCTTTCCAGTGAGCAAAGCGTAATCGGTGAAAACCGCTAAGGGCTCTTAATAAAATAGAGAAAAGGCCAGGGTTTTTTGCAAAAATGTCAGCCAGAAGGGTACGGGCGAACCAGACCCGTTGGATCTGAGATGGACAGCTCGGATCTGATCGGGGAGTCGGCCTCGCGCGGGGAAAACGGCCTTCTCGGTGGTTGGCCATGGCTGGCGGCGAGGACCTCATCGAAAAACTCAAAACCGAACCTACAGACCTCGGTTTGACTTGAGACTTGAACCAATCGAGAGTGGGGCTCAAGGTGGTCTCATTGGTGGGGAAAGATGGGAACCCGAGCAGCTAAAGACGGCCCATGACCAGCGATGGCAGCAGCGAGCTCGCCGGTGTGCACAGAGCAAGAGCTACGGCCCACTAATCTTCTCGGGATAGGTCTCAAACGAAAGTGGAAGCTCGAGGTGAACGGAGGCGGACCAATTATGGCCGACGGCGGACGGCGTGGGCTGCGGGTAGCAATCAACACTGAGTGAGCACAATAGATCAAAATTGACAGCACCAACGTGTTCATGGGGTCAAGGTGGAGCTCTAGGATCAACTTACGCCAAAATATAACCTACGGCCGCGACGAATTCCGAGCTCTGGCGGATGGCAGATATGGCGGCTAGGGTTTGGTGGCACTGCAGCTCCAACCAACGAGACGGTGTTGGCGGCTAGGTTTAGAAGGTGGTTGGGAATGCGGATTCAATGATTAAATAGCCCGAAGCACGAGGGTGGGCGACCGGTCACATGGAGGTGGCGCGGGTCGGAGTCGGTCTCCGCGTCCGGCTCGACTCCGGTCGGAGGAGGATGAAGGTGATGCGGGTCCCACGTGTCAGCGACACACAGCAGGAGGCCGATGCGGGCACGCGGTGTGGCCTTGCTTGGCCTCGGCCTGGCAGCCCAAGAAGGAGGAAGGCGCGCGCGCTCACTGCGGCTAGGCCGGGAGGTGAGTTGGGCCGAGCGGCTACGGGGAGCGAAGCAGGCCGAGCGCGGGGGAAAGAAGCAGGCTAAGCGGCCGGTTAGGCTAAAAAGAAGAAAGGGGAGAAGGAGGGAAAGAAATTGTTTTTACTTTATTTGAATTTTTTCAAATGCATTTTCAAAAGATTTTGAATTCCAAATCAACTCCAACCAAAACCAAACATCACAAAATAAATTATGCACCAGTATAAATGCACATACTCATGTATCTAGCCATGATATAATTTTATTTCTGGAAAAATATTTATTTTTCCTAGGTTAAATGCCCACAAAAATGCTAAATTAGATCAAATTGACTATTTTCAAATTCATGAAAAATTTAGGGTGTTACAATTCTACCCCCTTAAGAGAATCTCGTCCTCGAGATTGGATTTAGCTTACTCAAACAACTGTGGATAAGCTGCCCTTAGTGCATCTTCAGTTTCCCAAGTTGCCTCAGCCTCCGAGTATCAATTCCACTGCACCTTGCACATCTTAATAACCCGGCTTCGGATAGTCTTTTCAGCTGTGTCCAAGATCCTTACGGGAAACTCCTTATACGTGAGATCATTCTTAACCATAAGTTCCTCCAAAGGTAAGTGTTCCTTCTCAGGTACACACAAACACTTCTTAAGTTGAGACACATGGAACACATCATGCACACCAGCTAAACTTTTAGGCAACTCCAACTGATAAGCCACTTCTCCATATCTCTTTAAAACTTTAAATGGACCAACATACCTTGGTGCAAGTTTTCCTTTTTGGTTAAACCTCTTCACACTTCTCATAGGAGACACCTTCAAGTACACATAATCACCTTCCTTGAATGTCAATTCTCTTCTTCGTGTGTCGGCATAACTC
Organism: Bothriochloa decipiens; assembly: GCA_023333625.1. Lineage (NCBI taxonomy): Eukaryota > Viridiplantae > Streptophyta > Magnoliopsida > Poales > Poaceae > Bothriochloa > Bothriochloa decipiens. Next base: position 27,450,277 of record CM041635.1, read on the forward strand.
TTCTAGCGAGATTGTGCTACCCTCAGGTTCTCCCTAATCACCCGTACCTGTTCTTCTGTGGTTCTCAGAACATCTGTCCCAAATAATTGACTTTCCCCAGTTTGATTCCAAAACAACGGCGTCCTACACTTATGCCCATACAGAACTTAAACAGTGCCATCTTGAGACTCTGTTGATAACTATTGTTGTATGAGAACTCTGCATAACACAAGTTCTTATCCCAACTTGTACCATACTACAATGCACAAGCTCTCAACATGTCCTCCAAAATCTGATTAAGTCTCTCAGTCTAACCATCAGTCTGTGGGTGATATGCTGTACAAAAGTTCAACTTTGTTCCCAAAGCACTATTCACTGCTTTCCAAAAGTGAGATGCGAACTGAGTACCTCTATCAGACACGATCTTCTTTGGGACACCATGCAACCACACGATCCTTTCCAAGTACAGTGTAGCCATCTGAGGTCCAGTATAGGTGCTCTTCACAGGCAAAAAGTGAGCTACCTTAGTTAGTCGATCAATTATTACCCAGATAGAATCATAACTTCTCTTAGTACAAGGTAATCCTGTTATAAAGTCCATACCGACCTCTTCCCATTTCCATTCAGGTATCTTCATCGGCAGCAATAATCTAGCTGGCCTTTGATGTTCAGCCTTCACACGTTGACAAGTATCACATAAAGCAACATACTCTGCCACATCCCTCTTCAGACCAATCCACCAATACTTTTCCTCGACATCCATGTACATCTTAGTACTTCCAGGATGGATAGAGTAAGCTGACTCATGTGCTTCTCGTAGAATTGCCTGACGAAGAGCTTCTACCTCCGGAACACATATCTGGTAGCCATACCATAAGGTACCTTCTTCATCAATGTGGAATCCAGGTGCCTTTCCTTCTGCTAACTTCTTCACTATATACTTTAGATCCTCATCTTCCAGCTAACCCTTGCGAATTTCTTCCTCTAAGGTAGGTGTCACCTCTATCTCCATAGCATTAGTAACAAGAGTGAGATTCAAATGAGCAAACTCTGCACACAACTTAACAGATTCAGGTGTCGCTCGAAGCTCATTAGCATGCTTCTTTCTACTAAGTGCATCGGCCACGACATTTGCCGTCCTAGGATGGTAATACATATCAAATTCATAATCATTTAACAGTTTCAATCAATAGCGTTGTCTCATGTTCAAGTCAGACTGGTTAAGATGTACTTCAAACTCTTGTGGTCAGTGAAGATATCAGTCTTGTGTCCAATCAGATAATGTCATCAAATCTTCAGAGCATGAACCACAGCTGCTAGTTCTAGATCATGGGTAGGATAATTAAGCTCATGTCTCCTCAACTGCCTCGAAGCATAAGCGACAACTCTACCTTCTTGCATCAGAACACACCCCAATCCCAAACGAGATGCATCACAGTAGATAGAGAACTTCTTGCTTAGATCTGGCAGTACCAACACTGGAGCTGTTGTCAATCTCTTCTTGAATTCTTTAAAACTGGCTTGACACTTGTCGGACCACACAAACTTGGCATTCTTCTCTAGTAAAGCTGTCAATGGCTTAGCAATCTTCAAGAAACCTTCAATGAATCTCCTATAATAACAAGCCAACCTGAGAAAACTGCGAACCTCGCTAACATCTGTAGGTGGCTTCCAATCCAACACATCTTTCACCTTGCTTGGATCAACTGTTGTCCCACCATTAGAAATAACATGACCAAGGAAAGAGACTTCCTCCAACCAGAATTCACATTTTCTCTTCTTAGCATAAAGTTTGTGCTCTCTAAGCTTCTGCAAGACTAACCTCAAATGTTCTGCATGTCCTTCCTTGTTCTTTGAGAATACCAAGATATCATCAATGAAAACCACAATGAGCTTATCCAGGTATTCTAAAAACTCCTTATTCATCAAGTACATAAAGTAGACAGGTGCATTGGTCAACCCAAAGGACATAACTGTATACTCATACAACCCATACATGGTAGTGAATGCCGCTTCGATATATCTGAACCCCGAATCTTCAACCAATGATATCTAGAACGCAGGTCAATCTTGGAGAACACACAGGCTCCTCTCAATTGATCAAATAAATCATCAATCCTGGGCAATGGGTACTTGTTCTTGATGGTAACCTCATTGAGAGAATGATAATCAATGCACATCCATTGAGTTCCATCTTTCTTATCAACAAAAATCACAGGAGAACCCCAAGATGATGTACTAGGATGAATAAAACCTTTCTCTTCTAATTCCTTTAACTGTTTCTTAAGTTCTTCTAATTTATTAACCCCCATTCCATATGGACGCTTAGCTATGGGTGCAGTGCTAGGTAATAACTCAATAATAAATTCAATGTCGCGGTCAGGTGGCATACCTGGCAATTCATCAGGGAACACATCTGGGAATTCCTCCACCACCTGATTCTGAGGATCTGCATTGTCATCAAGCTAATTCAGTGTAGCTGTAGGTGGCACTTGCACTCTGACATCAACACTAATTCTATCTCCTTTTGGTGTAGTCAGTCCACAACCCTCTATTTACACTTTATCACAGTTTGGTGAGCTTCCATCTAATCCAACCCCAGAATTAAATCAATACCAGACGCATTCAACACTACAGGATTTGCTGAAAAATCTACCCCCTTAAGTGAAGGTTAGATAAGGGGCAGTAGTACGAAGCTGGTATAGCACCTCCCCGGTGAATTTACTACCATTTGGCTCTTCATGGCTACAACTAGTATGCTATGCTTTCTAACAAATGCTTGCAAGACAAAGGAATGCGGAGCTCCAGAATCAAAAAGTATAGTAGCAGAGATAGAGTTGATGTTGAACGTACCCAACATAACCTCTGATGCTTCTTGAGCTGTCTCAGTGGACACATGTTTCACCCTTCCATGATTAGCATAGGACTTCTGGTTACCATTCTGCTTATGAGGTGTATGTTGGCTTGATTTCCTGGGGTAGTTATTAGCATAGTGCCCAGGCTCACCACAATGATTACACACCTAAGGAGTATTGGGATTACTCTTAAGAGGCGTGTTGTTGGGCGCAGTAAGGCACGGAGTTTGATTTCTAGATTGCTGCTGTGGCCACTTATTCCCGTGCTGCTAGTGATTCCCATTCTTGCGCTGAGCATACTGACCATGGTTTCCCTGGCTAACTGGTCCCTGGAACCTCTGCTGGAAGCCCTGATAAAAGTTAGAGTGGAAACGAGAATTGTTTCCAAAGCCCTGTCCATTCATCTTCCTTTTCTTGTCCTGCGACAGACGTTCATTATCCAGCACAATAGCGCTATTTACCAATTCCTCAAAGGTGTCATACTTGTTACCCTTCAACTGCAGCTTGAGTTCATAGTATATGCCATTGAGGAAATGATGCCACTTATCAACGTCCCTTAGAACTTCATTGGGAGCATAGCGAGCCAACTGCTCGAACTTAGCATGATACTCACTCATAGTCATAGAGCCCATTTTGAGATTCCTAAATTCGTCTTGTTTATGCTCTATGGGACCCTCCGGAATGTGGCGGGCCTTGAAGTCCCTCTTAAAAACTGCCTAGGTGATGGGAGGAGCATTATTGGGACAAGCAGCTTGATACAACTCCCACCAGGTCTGAGCAGCTCCCTGTAGTTGCCCAGAAGCATACAACACTTTTTCAGTATCATTGCACTGTGCGAGGTTCAACTGCTTGTCCACAGCACATAGCCAGTCTTCAGCATCCAAAGGATTAGTAGTGTGAGTAAACATAGGAGGATGACCTTGCATAAAGTCCCTGCATTTATCCCTTGGTGGTTGAGCATGCGGTAATCCTTCAGCTTGCATAGTCTACACAAACTGGGTCATAGCGTGCATCATCTGCATCTGTGCCTCCCTCATTTCCTCATTGGTGATATGTCCAGCACCATGGCCTCTACCACGGTTACCTCTTTCACCATGAACAGCCATCTGTATTCCAATAAAAATCAAAGCTTAGAGAGATTCAGGATACAAATCACTTATATAAAAATAAGGATTGCAGATTTGAAAATTTCTAGGCTAGCTTCAATTTCATCAGTACAGAAAAATAGTAATAACTCCAGATCTAGGTATCAAATGGAGACGTTCTATACATGGTTGGAAAGGCTAAAGAATTTTCTACAACTTTCATTCAGACCACATTAACAGATTCTATCATCTAAGCTATCGAATTACTCAAACAACAAAAACTATTCAGAAACTCCAGACAGCACTGAATATCATATAGCGACAGACATAACTTCCAACTTAGAACTGATTTAGACATGATTCTTGTGGGAATTGATAGATAAGAAAGCCTAGTTTCACCCAGTGAAATCTCATAAGCATTGGTCAAACCAATTTTGAGATATAACCAAAATCTCATAGGCTGCTTAGAAGACAGCAAAAACAGAGACAGGATAAACCAACCCAACTTAATTTATTCAAACTTTAACCTTAATATCCTTAACTAAGTAACTTGTGGATCAGCCCAAAAAGTTCCAGCACTCACACAAAAATCCAAATCATCCATATTACATAATCATAAATCATCAAGCACTCAAAGTTCACAAACACTAGAATGATACGACTAAACTCTCGATACTAATAACGTGCCTATTACGTAAGGGTTTTCAAGCTAAGGTCGAAGCTCGTGGTTCAGCCGTTCATAGATCTTTCGTTGTCCAGTCATGATCCTGAGCCTATCAATCCCTTCTTGCTGCTCTTTAATCTTCTGCGCTTGCTGGTCCACCGTGCTTACCAAGCACTGATGCTTGAGCATCATGTCACAAGCAAAGTGTGCCAATTCTCATAACTCAGGTGGCAATTCTTAAGGATTCATCATAGCCCATCCATCCTCCATACTGTAGTCAGTGTGAGGAAAATAGCGAAACTCATCATTTTGCCTATTTCCAAAGCGATGTCCACGAAGAGCAATCCAAGCTATAAAAGCAGCACCCTCTATGCCATCCTCTTAAGTTGGACAAGGACCAAGATGCTCATAGATCATCTCTATCTCATAGGAATTCAGCATCACCCCTGGGGAACATATAGCCACATTTATATCCCAGTAAGTACCTTCCAATGGATGGGTGTGTTGAAAACAAGTGTACTGCACAGCGGGGTCCCAATCAGCATAGTAATCATGAAGAAGCTTCATGAGTCGTATATGCGATCTGGTGTGACACTCTGGTACGAGAGAGATCTTCACAGTCCATCCCATAGGAGCATGCGGTCCACCTCCTCCACCAGAACCACCCGCAGGTGGTGATGGAGATTGACCACCATCTTGAGCTACTTCCATCGTCTCACCATCGCGGATGTCAAGGGCCTCCTGCTCCTCATCCACAGGTACCACTTCCTCCTCTTCTTCTTCAGCAGCCTCCATTGGTTCTTCTCTTCATCTTGAGGTGGTGTAGGCACCGGGGTTGGTGATGGAGGAACACCTTCCCTAGGCTCCATGTGGTTGAACAGAGCATGATACGTAGCAGCAGTCATGCGGCAGGTATAAGGTGGCATCTACAAGATTTAGACATAAGTTAGAGTGGAGTCAAGATTTTCATAATAGAGTAAGTATAAGAGCATAAAAATTGAGTAAATATCAAAGTTAAAGTTAAGAAGCATGAAACTAGTGAAGCAAAGAAGACTAAGAATGACCATTCTATCTAGGCTTGCGTCCTACAGTCAACACGGCTTTGATACTAATTTGTCACACTCTGTTTTAAAGGATAAAAATAGAATGTATAACTAGCCTTATATGCACTCCAGGAACAGTCGCACATATAAGATGACAAATTACAGAGACTCATCACCCTGTTTATTACATAGAGAACCAATATTTATTACAGAGTTTTTCACAAAAACAAATAGATAACTAATATAAAAGGTTTTAATTAAACAAAGATAACTAACAATTTCTATCCTAGTTAAAACAGCTAATGTTCCCCAGCAACGGCGCCAGAAAGCTTGTTCGCACTAGAAGTGGCAAACGGTTATACCGCAAGCGTACGGTAGTCAATGTAGCCTTCACCAGGAGTATCCCAGGTATCGTAATTTCCACGGGGAAGGTGAAGTGGTTCAACTAGGATCAAGGTCGTCAGGTGATGATCAAAGGGTATAGGATTGGGTACAGAGAGGTCTATCTAGCAAAAATATCAGGCTATGGTACTCTACGTATAACGAGGTTTGCCACCTCTGTCCTTTATTGGAAATGGTGAATCAAGTTGAAGTGGTTCGCACCTCCTCCCTCAGCGAGGTGACTACCCTATTCAGCCCCGCTCTCACAATGTTAACTTGCCTAAGACACGTATAGGGAAGTCTCCGGCTAGCGAGGTCTGTCACTCTCGCGCTAGGTGTCCTACAGTGCGACAAGCAGCTCACACTGGCAAGATGTTGTCTAGACACCATGTCTACACTAATCTTACTACTCTAAGTGCAACTAATGCTTCGAGCAATTAACCAAAGTAAAACAGTGTGCCAGTAAAAGACTGAATACTTAAAGTACCGAACTAGAATATTAAATACTAGAATGGAATCGAGAGCTGCACATGCATCAATTTCTCAATCTCATCGATCGGACACCTTGGGTGGTCCTCGAGCAGAGGCACCATCTGCCTTTGTGGAGCTAGAGGCACAGGAACGCCAGCTAGGCGTAACATTTGTGTCCTCATCGCCACCATCTCTAGATCGTTGCTCATGAAGGCTTCCTTTATCGAGCGATTGATCACATCGGTCATTCCTTCATCATAGCCTTTTTGATAGATTTTCTCCTTGTACCTCTACCTTGACTTGAACATGGAAGTGTCAGATTGCCACGAGTCCACCGCACTCCAGCTCATTCTAGACTGCACTCCACATACGCGGCCACGGTGCTCGGAGGTTCCTAGGACCTCGATAAGTGGGTCGTGGCCTCTGTGAACCTCAAATATCCCCTTGTCCTTGGAGGCCTCGATGAGAGCCTTCTCCACCTCCTTGAACCTAGGCTCATTGAACTTGGTCACTCCCTCCTTTAGCTTCTTTGGAATTCGAGCTCTGATGAAGTCCTTGCCCCTAGGTTTGATGCCCTCGTACGGATCTGGTTCCCTAGCCACCCTTCTAACTTCTTCCTGCCTTTTCCACTCTTCCCTCTTACCAGCAAACCCAGTCATGGCCAAGTGGTAGGGATACTTGTTCTTCTTCATGGGCTCACTGTATTTGGCGCTCTTATCGTTAGCTTCTTCTATCAATCTTATTTTTTGGAAAGTCTCCCACTGAAGCTCCTTGATGAAAGTGTACTTGCTACATGGATTCTTCCCTACATGGATCCTTCCCCTTGTTCAACCAACCTCTGGTCAGCGCTGACTTGAACTTCTGGAGCGATGTCCTGGCCACATGCAAGACCCAATCTCAACACTTGATCAAATCGGCATTCTCGGGATAGTTGAACTTTTTTGTAACCATAGTCAAGATAAGCTCCTTATATGCATTGGGGATAGCATGCTAGTTTGGCCAAGTGATCTCCATCTTCTCCCTGGTAAAGACTGTGACCTGGTTGCTGAACATGGCAAGGAGCTCCTGCAGCTTCGTCGGCTCTCCCAAAAGCCCTACCTCAGTTATCTCGTGGACTATCATACTTTTGTCCACCTGGTGCCTCCCGTGTTCCCCCTTCTCCACTTAGGACCTTGATGCTTCTTGCCCCTTGTCGGTGTTTTGACCCCCGGGGGGTTAACACCAATGAGTAATATTTGTAATTGTGTGCTCCCTTAATCCGGTGGGTGATGCAAGAAGGACACGGCGATTTATCCTGGTTCGGGAAAAGAAGGCCCTACGTCCAGCGGGGGGAGGATAGTTCGTGTTATCTTGCACCGAAGTGCTAGTACAGGGGAAAATACAAGCAGGTGTGAGGAGCGTGAGCTGGAGCTCGGGCGTTTCGGATGCCTAGCTCTCAACCTTACACTGTCTCACGGTGTTGTCCTGTGATCTAAAGCCTTAGCGTTTCTATGCTCTAGATCCTCTCGTTCGTTGTCTTTTTCTAATGTCCTGGCGCCTCCTTTTATAGGTGAAGGAGGGGTACAGGAGTACATATATTTAGAGTTCACATGGCTGGTGATGCATGGCGTGGAGGCCAATCACGTCGGTGCTGCTGTAGAGATGTACGTCGGTATGGGAGGTTCTGCAGCCGTCGTGTCGGGAGTTGTTGAAGTGCAGCCCGGAGTCGTTGGAATCCCGCTCGAGGGTTCGTCCGACGAAGTCGAGGGGCGGCGGTCCAGGGTCTGGCTCGAGTCAAGGGGGTCAAGTCGAGAGGGTCGAGCCTCACCGGATAAGGTCGAATCCCGGGAAATGCGGGAAACGTGCTGATTTATGCGTCTCGAGGGGGTGCTAGACAGGGCATAGTGCTCGGCATGGCGCAACAGCGAAGTACGACCCGCGGGATTCCGGGGCATGGGCGGTAAAAGCAAGATTTGACCGCCACTCCCACAACTATTACCGTAACTATGGCCATACGGTTAGGCGAGGGTAGGTAAAACGCATTAAATACGCCCGGATCCATACGGGAGAGTCGGCAGCCGAGGGGTGCACTGTCCTCGAGGACTGCCCATTCGTGCTAACGAAGTTCTGTCCTCGAGGGCAGGCTCGTTCGCCGGGCAAAATTTCATCCTCGAGGGGTCGCCCGAGTTGTACCCTCGAGTGTACAGTCCCAGTCTGCTCGGTAGCCCCTCGAGCAGGCTTTGGCTTTGGGCCGTCGTAGCCCGTTCGTGGGTCAACCCAATATGCTTTAGCCTGCGGACCTTCGAATGTTAATCATGGGAGGTCACTAGAGGGTTCGTGTTGCTGATTTTGTGGGGTTTAGTCCGGTAAACCAAGGGTTTAGGGTACCCATTTCCTGGGTAACGACAGTAGCCCCCGAGCCCCTGCATGAGTGATGGCAGTCGGGCAGGGGGTCAAGAATTGGAAACGGGACATGATTCGGATCTTTCCGTGGGGGGCGCGCGAGCGACCCCCGCGGGGGTAGCCCCCGAGGCCTCGTAGGAGTCGGAAGACTCCTATGAGGGCTTCATTTGTCTTTGGTCGAGGGGCGCTTGTCCAGTCGGGTACAGGCCTGAACTGGAGTCGCAGCGCTTTACCGAAGGGTGCGTCGGGACGCTGAGCCCCCGGGGGATTTTTGACCCTCTTTCGTCGAGGGGTGCCGGGCACAGTCGAGCTCCCGAGCTTCGTGCGGCTGGGGCGTTGCCGGCCTTGGCATTCATCTCATGAGTCCTTTCGATCAGACGTGAGACGAGAAGCGTCGGACTACCCTCGATAGGGCGAGCCGCGAAGTTCTCAGTGAGCTGGTAACGAGAAAATCCAAGTCAGAGCCCGTTCCTCGTTCAATAGAGGTCGGCTGGTGGCCCAGAGGCAGTCTCATTAGAGCGAAACACATGGTCTTACGGATACCGATTTCATTCGATAGGTCTCGGTGGCTCGATGCCTCCCTTCGGGGGGATCCCATAAAGTCCATAGCATTTCGCCTTGGATGTGTCCAAAGGGGTCTTGAGAGTTTGTTCTCGAGCAAGGCCCCGTGTTGGCTCCCCCTTGGTCACCCCTGACTCGGGTGCTCGAGGGCGGCTGTCAAACCCTGATCGTGGGGCCAGCCTTCGCTCCCTCGAGGCTTAGGGCCGGAGCCTAATTTTTTTGGTGCTCAAGGGCAGCCGTTGAACCCTCACTCGAGGGCCGGCCTTCGCTCCCTCGAGACTTTGAGGTGGGGCCAGAGCCCGTTTTACCTTTCGTAGAAATCTCCGTTGGCGAGTAACGGCTCTCTTTTCTTATCGTTGGACACGCCTTTTGAGGAGAAGGCCTTAGCGGTGCGATCGTGGTGGGCCCGAGCAACGGCTCTTTGCTAGAGGTGTGACGCGCGCATCCGGTCGAGGATCGACGGGGGAACGGTCAGGTAAGCACATTAATTGCGGGAAGTTACCTTTTCCATGCCGCCAGACTCCGCCCGTTGCTCTTCCCGGGTATAAAAACAGAGGGGGACAGGCGCTGTTCGCCCCCACCTTTGCCATCCTCTCGAATTCCTGCTTTCCTGTGCGCGTGAGGTTAGAAACTTAGAGCAAGAAATCGCAATTGGGAACCTTCCCAATCGTCCGTCTGCCGAGGAGATTCGTGTTGTTGCTGCTGCCACTGCGTCCACTGAGCGGATTCGTGCCGCCGCTGCTGCCATGGCCCCCGTCCTCCAGCCCGCTGAACCCTGGCGCTCATCGACCGTGACATGGCAAAGGCTGAATGAGCTGGTGGGAGAAGGATATCTCCGCCCCGTCACCGATCCGAATCAGTCGGAGTGGATTGCGCCGCCAAGGAACCACCAAGAGCCAAACCCGCCAGAGGGCTATGTGGTGAGCTTCCTCAAATATCATCGTCATGGGTTCGGTGTACCCTCGAGCGAGTTCATGCGGGGGTTGACGAACTTCTACGGCGTCAAGCTCCAACATTTCTCCCCCAACACTATCTCCAATGCCACCATCTTCGCGGCCGTCTGTGAGGGCTACCTCGGGATGGCGCCACATAAGGAGCTGTGGCTCCATCTTTACAAGGGGGAGTGGTTCGCTTCCCCGGTGGCACCAGGAATAAGGCGAGTTGTCAGAGCGGGCTGCCTCAACTTCATGTTGAAGACTAGAAAGTCAGAGGAGCCACGCGAGTATATCCCCACCGGGTTGATATCCAACCACTCCCGGTGGGACGAGCAATGGTTCTACCTTCGCAACGACGGCGGCTACCTCCCGCCGTACACTGGGCGGCTTATCACCGAGCATCCATTCAACTGGTCGCACGGTGTCATGGGAGATCTTCAGCGTCGACTTCGTCCCCTCGTCGCCACGATGAAGGTCCTTCGAGAGGCGGGCCTGATGGCAGGGGTGGTGGTCTCGGCCTTCCACATTCGACGGGTGCTCCCTCTGATGGAGCACCCGCTGCGGTTGGACGAGATGCTCCCCTCGGCGGTGCCCGAGGTTCTCGAGAGGTGCCGGATGTCTGGCGAGAAGCCATCCACCGCGGAAGTCATTGCACGAGTAAAGGGGATGGTTGCGGGCTCTTTCAGGGCAGAGGACATCAACCGCCTCCCCATGCGGCCGGAGGAGGGTTGCCTCGACTTGGTGAGTGCCCCGACCCGTACCTTTCGCATTTTCATTCCGCCCCCTTCTCTTGTCCCTGTGACTAAACATTTTTGTGTAGGGGAGAATCGACTACCGGAGATCAAGGCCCCCGCTGAGGGAGGATGCTCCGGATCGTCAGGTAAGACGCTTCAACGCCCAGCAAGAAAAGTGGCGTAAGGACAAAGAGAAGAAGAAGAAGGCCAAGAAGCTCCGGGAGCACGAAAGGGTTGCGAGGCGCCACGCTCAGCAGAGGCACGACGGGCACCCGGAGGAGGAGTCTCCCTTGTCCGAGGGAGATGAAGATGATGTTGATGATGACAGCGATGACGTTGAGGGGGTGGCGGGGCATCTCGAGCTCATCTTGTCGGGTTCCTCCCATGCTGACCGCCCCTTGGTGCAGGAGGAGGCGGTGGAGGAGCGCGCACCCAGAGGTGGGCTGATGCCTCGACTCGAGGGGGTTCACCCTCCTCCTGTCGTACTCGAGGTGGGACCCCACCCACTTCGAGCCGGGAAACCCGGTCCCGGGCGTCGGCGTGGGCGGAGCAAAGCCACGCTCAGGAGGCCCCATCGGAGCAGGGAGGCGCGGCGACCCCACCGATGGCCCCGAGCAGCCTCAGCCCTGGGAAGAGCTCGGCTTCGGGAGAGGTCTCGAGATCTGTTGGCGGTTCGAGGGGGACCCGAAAGGCCTCTATCCCCTTTGGGTAAGCGTTGTTGATTCAATTCCTTTTCGCTGCATCCTCATCGTGCAGTTTAATAATCTTTTTGCTGCCCTGCTTCCCATCCAGGCCCAAGCACCAAATCAAGGAGGCATCTCTTGTGCCGGCTAAGTGGCTCAAGGTGAACGCAGCTGCGAAGATGGAGGCCCCGGTCACAGGTGCGACGTCGAGGCCCTTGGCTCCATGGGAAGCCAAGTGGTTGTCCTCAGCCCTCGGAGCTATGGCGCGCAGTAGGCTGATGGGTTCCCCTCTTGCTGCAGGGTCGAGCGTCTCGGGGGCCGCGATGGGCAGCGACTCCAAGCCAGGGAGGACGCAAGAGGGGGGAGTGCCTCCTTAACGTCATCGTCCATGGTCCTCGAGCTCGGCCCGGCGCCAGGGAGTGGAGCCCCGATGTCGGGAGCTTCCGCTCCTGGCTGACCGAAGGCCTCGATCCTCGCACCCAAGGCGGGAGCCCCCGAGGGCCACGAGTCGGGAGAGGAGGTAGCCATCGTCGACCTCGAGGGTGAGGAGACCACAGCCCTTCCCCCCTCGACGGGAGAGCGGAGACCCTGGCCGACGGGGCTACGCGAGCTCGAGGCCCAGAGGAAGCAGGAGCAGGGGGCCCTGCAAGAAGCAGAGCTGCCGCAGTCACAGCGGGAGGGGGAGAAGGAGCTGCTGGAGTGGCGTGAAGAGGAGGAGAAAGCCGGGGGCCAGCCCCAGCACTAACAGGTGCAGCAGATGCCGCCGGGGGACACGGCGCCGCTGGACCTGCCGGCGCAGCAGTCGCCCGAGACGTCGGAGACAGAGGGGACTTCGGGACTGCCCAAGCAATGGGTGTCCGTGATCACTCTAGATGAGCTGCTGGCCGAACAAGAAACGGCGCCGAAGGCGTCGACGGTCCCGCGGCTGCCGGGGGTGCAATTGGAGGAGGCCTCGGTACCGAACCCACCGGAAGATGCGTCGATGGTGGACCTACCGACGCCACAGGTCATGGCATTGGGGGAAGCGATGGCCTCGACACCTCCACTGCCTCCGAAGGCACCAGAAGCAGCATCGAGCCAACCACCGCAACCGTCGACGGAGCAGCCAAAGGAAACGACAGCTTCTGGCCTGCCGAGGATGTCGACTTCCGACCTCGGGCTGAGGGATGCCAGCGCCGCGTCAGAGTTCCACACCCCGGCGGAGTTGGCCGAGCGTTACGGCGTCCCACGTAATGTGGTGGATGAGATCAAGTCCTTGGCGCGAACCAAGGTCAAGACGGTCCTTCCACATTGGGGCAAGGAGCGCATCATACTCCGGGAGCTTGGCGACTCCAGCGCTCCGGGGATCAAGATGGACAACCCGGCGGAAGTCAAGTGCTGGGAGGACGCAGAGCGGTCCCGGGCGTGGCTGCAGCACTTGCTAAAGCTGGGCGTCGAGCTCAACGAAGGCATCGACCGAAATCTCGCGGTGAGTCCCTGTGTAGACCATATGCAATTTTTTGAGTTCTTTCGTATGGAATGCCTTAACCCTCGATTTCCTATCCCCAGGAGGTGCGAAGGTGTTCCTACTCCAAGTCAGACTTCCTCCACAAAACACTCAACAGCCGGGAGGAAGTGCTTCACCAACTCGAAGCCGGTCGCTCTGCGCAGGGCAAGGTGGTCGAGATCGAGGAGGAGCTGAAGCGGACCAGGGGGAGGCCGCCAAAGCCAAAGAGGAGGCCGCCCGAGCAAAGGAGGACACCGAGGCTGCTCGAGGGGAAGCCGCCCAACTCAAGGAGGAGCTCAAGCGTGCCAAGGAGGAAGCTGACGCGGCCAAGGCCGAAGCGGAGAGGGCCAAGGGCGAGAGCATCCGAGCCCAGGAGCGTGTCGAGCTACTCATGGGGGAGGCTCAAGGCTCCGTGGAGCGCATCCGCTCGCTTGAGGCCAATCTCGCTGAATTCTCCACGGTGCGCAACACACTCTCCGCCTTGGCCCAGGAGGAGAAGAACCGAGCCGCTAGCCTAGAATCCCAGCTCAGGGCGATGAAGGCTACCTTCCAAGAGAAGGAGCAGGCCATCATCCTGGCTGGTGGTGCCCTCGAGACCCTCCACTGCGAGAAGACGGAGGTGACCCGGGCCTTCAAGGAGGCCCAGCGGGAGCGAGACGAGGCTCGGGGGGAGCGCGATGCCGTGCTGGGGGATCGTTGCGCCCTCGAGACTCGCTGTGCTGGTGAGTTTCTTGAAGAGCTTTTGATCTTTTTTCTTCCCGTATGGTTTGTCTAACTCTTGTTTTGTGTTTCAGGCCTCGAGACCGAGCTGTGCGCTTCCCAACCTAGTGCCAAGGCGCTGTAGGAGAGCCTTGTGGCGGAGGGGGCGCTTCTCGGCCGGCTCCGGGTTGCCCTCGACAGGCTCTGCGTCTCCTGGGAGGTCGGGCCCATCGAGGGTGCTGAAGAAGACATCCCGGGTGCCGCGCTCGTCGATCGGATCTACTACCTCAACGCCACCCTTTGTGATCGCGTGCGGGAGGCACTTCATACTGGCGTGAAGCGGGCGCTGGCAGTGGTCTCCTCCGGCTTCATCTTTGACACGGACGTGGTCGCCCAAGGCTTCGTTCCTGATATCTTGAAGACCAATGCCGAGAACGAGGAGCGATGCCGAGGGCTCATCAATGACGCCGAGAGGCCGAGGGGAGCGCTGGCGAAGTTGTTCGAGGACGAAGTCCTCCCCCCGCGGAGGAAGGGTACCTCGTCAAGGAGGGCGGCGACGGAGAGGGCCTGTAGGGCAAGACTAGGCAAAGATGCCCATGTAATAAGTTAGTTTTTTGTAACTTATATTCAATGTGGCTTCGAAAGCCTTTTTGAGCATTTATGCATCTATCGAAATGCAATTTGTCATTTTACTTTCAAGCCTTCTCTGCTTTCTTTCACCTAGACTTTGCTTTTTTGACTAAGTTTTTGATGCATGCTCGTATCCCCCGAGGGGGGAGCGAGTGGAGGTACCATAGCCCGAAGGCGTAGGAGAGCTCCCGGCTCGACAGCCCTCGACCCTCTAGGGAGTTCGAGGCATTTTCTACTTAGTCGCGATGCGTATCGAGGCGTGAGAAAGAAGAGGCACTCGAGTTTTGATCACCTGACTTTTGCTTTTTGACTAAGTGTTCGACGCAGGCTCGTATCCCTCGAGGGGGGAGCGAGTGGAGGTACCGTAGCCCGGAGGCGTAGGAGAGTTCCCGGCTCGACAGCCCTCGACCCCTAGGGAGTTCAAGGCATTTTCAACTTAGTTGCGAAGCGAAAGGAGATGCTCAAATTTTAAAAAAATCGTTCGTATTTTAAGGAACTTAGGGGGTTCCCCCCGTTAGCCCCCGAGGGAGGCTCGACTCTGGCGAGACAGGGTCGAGGCTACCTCTTGCATGTACAATAACAAGTTTGAACTTATAATTGAAAGTACTCCTTATATTTGCCATGCGAAAATGTACAAAACATGCGAGAATGTACGAGGACATTGGTGCCCTAAGGGTAGAAACGACGTAGCTGTTCGATGTTCCATGCATTGGTGAGGATTTTGCCTTTGTCGTTAGTGAGCTTGTATGTCTCGGGCTTTAGCACTTCAGCTACAGTGTATGGGCCTTTCCATGGTGGGGTTAGCTTGTGACGTCCCTTGTTGCTCTGTCGTCGATGTAGGATGAGGTCACCAACTTGGAAGTCCCTCGGGCACACGTGCTTGTCGTGGTAGCGTCGAAGTTTTTGCTGATACCTCGCGGAGTGAATTAGCGCCATGTCTCGAGCCTCCTCGAGCTGGTCGACGGTGTTTGCGAGGGCTTCTTCATTGCCTTGCTCGTTGTACGCCTTTAGTCGAGGGGAACCATACTCGAGGTCAGTGGGGAGGACGTCCTTGGACCCATAGACCAAGAAGAATCGGGTGAACCCCGTGGCTCGACTAGGTGTTGTCCTTAAGCTCCATAGGACCGAAGGCAGCTCCATGGCCCATTTTTTTCTGTGCTTGCTGAGGCGGTTGAGGATCCTTGGCTTGAGGCCCTGCAAAATCATGCCATTGGCACACTCGACCTAGCCGTTAGTTCGAGGATGTGCAACTGCGGACCAATTCACACGGATGTGATGGCGATCGCAGAAATCCAAGAACTTCTTACCGGTGAACTATGTGCTGTTGTCAGTGATGATGACGTTCGGGACCCCGAAGCGATGGATTATGTCGGTGAAGAACTCGACCGCCCGTTCGGAGCGGATGTTGCCGATAGGCCGGGCCTCGATCCACTTGGTAAACTTGTCGATGGCAACGAGCAGGTGCATGTACCCTTTGGTTGTCCTCTTGAGAGGCCCCACAAGATCGAGCCCCCAGACCACGAACGGCCAAGCGATGGGGATCATTTGTAGGGCGTGAGCTGGGAGAAGCGTCTGCTTGGCGTAAAATTGACACCCTTTGCACGAGAGGACAATGTTTGTGGCATCGAAAACGGTGGTCGGCCAGTAGAAACCCTGTCGAATGGCATTGCCAACGAGGGTCCTTGGCGTTGTGTGATGGCCGCAGGACCCCAAGTGTATGTCCTCGAGGAGCCTCCTGCCTTCCTCGATAGTAACGCAGCGCTGAAGAACGCCTAAGGGGCTTCGCCTGTAGAGTTCCTTGCCGTCACTGTAGATGACATAGGACTTGGCCCGTCGCGTGATCCGGCGAGCTTTGGTTCAGTTCTCCGGAAGCTCTTCCCGAACGAGGCAGTCGAGGAAAGGGACTCGCCAATCTGGTGGCGGGCTCGACGGAGGAGGAGTTCCCTGGATCTCCATAACCCGGGCCCCGGTCGGGGGGGCCCCAGCCGAGGTCATGGAGTGGAGCTTCGAGGACGCAGTGCAAGCCCCCGAGCCCAAATCGATGGAGGGCTCGAAGAGGTCCCTCGAGAATACATCCAGAGGGACTGTACCTCAAGTCTATGCAATTTTTGCAAGCTCATCCACGGCTTCGTTGTATCATCGAGCAATATGGCTAAGCTCGAGGCCATGGAACTTGTCTTCCAACTTGCGCGCTTCGTTGTAGTAGGCTTCCATCTTGGCGTCATGGCAGCTCGAGGCCTTCATCACTATGTCGATAATTAGTTGCGAGTCGCCTCGAACGTCAAGGCATCAGACCCCGAGTTCAAGGGCAACTCGTAATCCAGTGACAAGTGCTTCGTACTCCGCGATGTTACTAGAAGCGGCAAAGTGGATGCGAATGACGTAGCGCATGTGGACTTCGAGGGGTGAGATGAAGAGCAAGCCTGCGCCTGCTCCTGTCTTCATGAGCGACCCATCGAAGTACATTGTCCATAGCTCAGCTTGGATTTGAACTGGCGGCAACTGGGTGTCAGTCCACTCAGCGACGAAATCCGCCAGCACTTGAGACTTGATGGCCTTCCGCGGTGCGTAGGTGATGGTCTCGCCCATGAGCTCAACCGACCATTTAGCAATCCTTCCAGCAGCCTCCCGGTTATGGATGATCTCCCCCAAGGGGAACGAAGATACCACGGTAACCGGGTGGCTGAGGAAGTAGTGCTGGAGCTTGCGACGTGTAAGGACGATGGCGTAGAGCAGCTTCTGCACCTGTGGGTAGCGGATTTTTGTTTTCGAAAGCATTTTGCTAACGAAGTAAACCAGCCACTGGACGGGCAAGGCGTGCCCTTCCTCTTGCCTCTCAACCACTATGGCCGTGCTGACCACCTGAGTGGTTGCGGCGACATAGAGGTGGAGGGGCTCGGGTGGTTCAGTCGACGTCGCTGGTCGAGGAGGGACGAGAATCGAAGTGGATGTCAGCATGCCTTTGAGTTCGTCGAGAGCCTCCTCGGCCTCCACGGTCCATGTGAATCACTCTGATTTTTTCAAAAGGCGGTACAGAGGCATAGCCTTCTCCCCTAAATGTGAGATGAATCGGCTGAGGGCCGGGAGGCAGCCCGTGACCTTCTGCACACCCTTGAGATGCTGAATCGGCCCCATTCGCATGATGGCCGCCACCTTCTCGGGGTTGGCCTCGATCCCGCGCTGGGAGATGATGTATCCGAGGAGCATGGCTCGAGGCACTCCGAAGATATATTTCTTGGGGTTGAGTTTTATGTTTTTGGCTCGAAGGCACCCGAACACGATTTTGAGGTCATGGATGAGGTTGTCCACTTTTCTGGACTTGACCATGATGTCATCGACATAGGCCTCGACCGTGTCGCCTATGTGTTCGCCGAAGACGTGGAGCATGCATCGCTGATACGTCGCCCCGGTGTTTTGAAGGCCGAAGGGCATGGTGACGTAGCAGTACATGCCAAAAGGCATGATGAAGGAAGTCACGAGCTGGTCAAACTCTTTCATCTTGATTTGGTGGTAACCGGAATAAGCATCGAGGAACAAGAGGGTTTCACATCCCGCAGTAGAGTCAACAATTTGATCAATGTGTGGTAAAGGAAACAGAACTTTGGGACATGCTTTGTTTAAACTAGTATAGTCAATACACATCCGCATTTTTCCATTCTTTTTCTTAACTAGCATGGGATTAGCTAACCATTCGGGGTGATGGACCTCCTTGATGAATCCAGCCGCCAAAAGCTTGTGCACCTCCTCACCGATGATCCTGCGCTTCTCCTCGTCGAAGCGACGCAGGTGTTGCTTCACCGGTCTGGACCTGGCCCGGATCTCCAAGGCGTGCTCGGCGACTTCCCTCGATATGCCCGGCATATCTGAAGGACTCCATGCAAACATATCAGCATTCGCGCAAAGAAAGTTGACGAGCACGGCTTCCTATTTGCCCTCGAGGTTGGCACTAATCGTTAGCACCTTCTCGCCGGGGCAGCTCGGGTCAAAGGGGACTTTCTTGGTGTCTTGTGCTGGCTCAAAGTTGCCGGTGTGTCGCTTGGGATCTGGCACCTCGTCAGTGAGGCACTCGAGGGTCGCGGCTATCATGGCATTTTGCTCGACGGCCTCTCCATACTCGACGCATTCGACATTGCAGTCGTATGCGTGCTCGTAGGAGAAGGCGACGGTGATCACGCCCTTGGGTCCTGGCATCTTGAGCTTGAGGTAGGTGTAGTTCGGGATCGCCATGAACTGCGCGTAGCCCGGTCGGCCGATGATCGCGTGATACGTTCCGTGAAACCCGACCACCTCGAAGGTGAGGGTCTCTTTTCTAAAGTTGGCAGGGGTGCCAAAGCAGACAGGAAGGTCAATACGGCCGACGGGGAGGGCCTTCTTCCCTGGCACGGCGCCATGGAATCCTCCGGCGCTGGGTCAGAGTTGGCACCTCTTGACTCCCAGGAGGTCGAGGGTCTCGAGGTAGATGACGTTCAGGCTGCTGCTGCCGTCCATGAGGACCTTCGAGAGGTGGGTGTTCATGATGATTGGGTCGATGACGAGTGGATAGGCCCCGGGGTTGGGGACACGATCCGGATGGTCATCGCGGTCGAACGTGATGGGCGCGTCAGACCAGTCGAGGTAGTGAGGTGTCGCGACTCGGACAGAGAAGACTTCTCGACACTCCCTCTTGCGCTGTCGAGGCGTGAGCTGGGTCGAGGGGCCCCCGTAGATCATGTAGCAGTCATAGACTTCAGGGAATTTTCCGTCTTCCCCGTTGTCTCTCTCACCACCACCTTGGTCTTTCTTGTTGTCACCTTTCTTCACGCCCACTTGCTCAAAGTGCTTTCGAAGCATGCGGCAGTCCTTAAGCTTGTGCTTTGCCTCGTCCTTGTGATAAGGGCAGGGCTCCTCAAGCATTTTGTCAAAGATGGCATCGTCGGGGGACCTCGAGGTCTTTTGCGTTCGGTTGCTGCGACGAGATCATCTTCTGCAGCCTCACGCTTGCCTTGCTGATTTTTCTTCTTCTTATTTTTCTTCTTCTTATTGTTTCTCTTCTACCGATGCCTTTCCCTTGTCCTTCCCGTCGCTGAAGAAGGCGCCGACCGCCTCTTCACCGGCCGCGTAGTTGGCGACCACATCCATGAGCTCTTCGATGGTGTTGGGGCGGTTACGCCCTAACTCGCGAACTAGGTCCTTGTAGGTTGTACCCGCAACGAATGCTAGAATGACGTCGAGATCGGAGATGTGGGGTAGTTCAGTGCGGAGCTTGGAGAATCGTCGAGCAAAGTCACGGAGAGACTCCCCTAGTTTCTGCTTGCAATTGCATAGTTCCCAGGAGTTCCCAGGACGCACGTAGGTACCTTTGAAGTTCCCCTCGAAGATCCGAACAAGGTCGACCCAGCTGCGAATCTGGTTAGGGGAAAGCTCCTCGAGCCACCTACGTGCGATGTCGGACAGGAACAGGGGAAGGTGACGTATGATGACGTGATCATCACGTGCCCTGCCCGCCTGACAAGCCAGCCGAAAGTTGGCTAGCCAGAGCTCAGGATTGGTTTCGCCATTGTATTTGACGATGCTCATGGGGGGTCAAAACTTGTTGGGCAGCTGGGCGCAGCGGATCGTCCTGCAGAAGACTCGGGGGCCCGGTGGCTCCGGGGCCTGTCGTTCTTCGTCGCTGTCGTAACGCCCTCCACGATGGGCACTGTACCCTCGATCCTCGGCATCCCCATACTTGCGTCGCGGGGAGCGCGGTCGTCATTGATACGTTCTCGGGCCGGCTTCTTCTTCGGTCGGGGGGCCGCCCCCTGATCGACCGAGCTCTCCCTTTCAGGCCGGGAGGGCTCGACCTGAGGTTCGGAGGCTGCCCCTCGATGCCTCGAGGCCGAGCTCTCGGCTTGTTGGACAGCAGCAACTTGGAGGAGATCCTCGACCTCGTGTTGTATCTGCTGAGCTTGCGAGTTGGATGGCGCGGGCATATTGCGAAGGAGCATAGCCGCCGTGACAATGTTCTGGCTTGCTCGGGGATAACGGTTGGCGGGTTGCTCGGGTGCCCCAGCCTTGTTGATCTGTTGGTTGACCTCTCGGGCCCTGGCTCGGGCTCTACCGCCGGGCGGTCGCCGCTCTTTCTCGAGGGTTAGCTCGAGCAGGTGCAATCGTTCCTGCTCGTTGGCGAGCTTCGCCTGCAACTCCCGAATTTGCGCCAGCTGTGCGTCCTGCTCGCCAGGACGGAGGCATGTCTCTCGGGGTGCGTCTGGTTGTTGATCCTCTGCTCTGGGGAGAGCACCTCCCGTCGCAGCAATCCCTCATCTCCGGCTTGCCCTCTACCTCTGAACTCGGGTCAGACAATCCCTCAACAAGGGGTTCCTCATCTCCGGTCAGGGGCGAGGAGAAAGCGGCGGGAAACATCCTCGACTCAGGTTGATGGCGATGACGGTGTCGATCGTGCCTCCTTCTAGATGTGGAAGCATGGTGGTGAGACCGGCGAGCGGCCCCCATGAGCGTGGGGGCGTACCGCGACATCTGTTTGGGTCCCTGATCGAGAGCAGGGTCATGTCATAGCCCTGCCCGAGGGTCATGAACTCCAGGCTCCCAAACCAGATCACCGTAGCGCGCGGAAGTGGTGAAACAAAGTCGCCCATCCGAAAAAATGGCGGGAAATCATTAGTGACACGCGGTTCCCCTACCTAGCGCGCCAACTGTCGGTGTTTTGACCCCCGGGGGGTTAACACCAATGAGTAATATTTGTAATTGTGTGCTCCCTTAATCCGGTGGGTGTTGCAAGAAGGACACGGTGATTTATCCTGGTTCGGGCAAAGAAGGCCCTACGTCCAGCGGGGGGAGGATAGTTCGTGTTATCTTGCACCGAAGTGCTAGTACAGGGGAAAATACAAGTAGGTGTGAGGAGCGTGAGCTGGAGCTCGGGCGTTTTGGATGCCTAGCTCTCGACCTTACACTGTCTCACAGTGTTGTCCTGTGATCTAAAGCCTTAGCGTTTCTATGCTCTAGATCCTCTTGTTCGTTCCCTTTTTCTAACGTCCTGGCACCTCCTTTTATAGGTGAAGGAGGGGTACAGGAGTACATATATTTAGAGTTCACATGGCTGGTGACGCATGGCGTGGAGGCCGATCGCGTCGGTACTGCTATAGAGATGTACGTCGGTATGGGAGGTTCTGCAGCCATCGCGTCAGGAGTTGTTGAAGTGCAGCCCGGAGTCATTGGAGTCCCGCTCGAGGGTTCGTCCGATGAAGTTGAGGGGCGGCAGTCCAGGGTCTGGCTCGAGTTGAGGGGGTCGAGTCGAGAGGGTCAAGCCTCACCGGATAAGGTTGAATCCCGGGAAATGCGGGAAACGTGCTGATTTATGCGTCTCGAGGGAGTGCTGGACGGGGCACAGTGCTCGGCATGGCGCAACAGTGAAGTACGACCCGCGGGATTCCAGGGCATGGGCGGTAAAAGCAAGATTTGACCACCACTCCCACAACTGTTACCGTAACTGTGGCCATACGGTTAGGCGGGGGTAGATAAAACGTATTAAATGCGCCCGGATCCGTACGGGAGAGTCGGTAGCCGAGGGGTGCACTGTCCTCGAGGACTGCCCATTCGCACGAACGAAGTTCCATCCTCGAGGGCAGGCTCGTTCGCCGGGCGAAGTTCCGTCCTTGAGGGGTCGCCCGAGTTGTAAACTCGAGTGTACAGTCCTAGTCCGCTCGGTATCCCCTCGAGCAGGCTTTGGCTTTGGGCCGTCGTAGCCCGTTCGTGGGTCAACCCAATATGCTTTAGCCTGCGGGCCTTCGAACGTTAATCATGGGAGGTCACTGGAGGGTTCATGTTGCTGATTTTGCGGGGTTTAGTCTGGTAAACCAAGGGTTTAGGGTACCCATTTCCTGGGTAACGACACCCTGCACCTGGATGTCGAGGTTCTTGTGGAGGGGGCGGGGGCTTCTGGTTTGCTGACTTGCATAGCCTGTTGTTCTTCCCTAACTTGGCTGAACTCCAACATCTGAGTGCATGCTGGATGCTATCTTGGTTTGGAGACTGTGGTGCACTTTGAGTTTCGTCTAGCCTCAGATCCCAATTCGGGTCAATCTCCTCCTCTGTGCGACGCTTCTTTGGCTCCGGGTAAAGGACGCGCCGCTCATGAATGTGGTTGAAGAGGAACTAGGGGTAGGTGAGCGCCATCCCTCGTCCTTCATTTCAAAGCTAGAAGGAACAACTATATTCAGTTGTGTATAGACATACTATATCGGATAAGAATCAAACTGCACACAAAAACAAAAAGTGAACAAGAAAAAAGTTGGCTCAGATTTGCCCCATTGTCATCACGTTGCTACTACACTGGTTGCTTGTATATGGTATACAAGCCATCCTAGTCTAGTAGCATACAAGTAGGAGGGAAATTCAATCATCATTGCCACTGCCTCAGCATAAAAGGGTTTACATCATTGCATATGCCACTGCCTCAGCTTAGAAGTTGAAAAAGGTTCATCATTGCAAATGCCATAGAAAAAAGCTCAAATAAGTAGTAGTAGTAGTAGAGAAGTAGTAGTAAGACACCATAGTAATAGTAGACAGTAGTAGACAGTAGTAGTAGACATTAGCTAACAAAGAAGCGTCATTTCAGTAGTAGTTATTAGCTAACAAAGAAGCTAACAAAGAAGGTACATCATGTGTACTCATTGCAGCTAAGAACAAAGTTGCTAGTACCCACTAATCATCTTTGTAGCCAGTACTTTTTAGGTTTATCATGGTTAGCCCATAATCCTCCACCATAACTGAATTCGGGTTGACCCAGTGGCACCGAAAGGCGATTATGCATAAGTTTTGTCCATAGTCAAGCTCCCATATTTCTTCGATCTGCCCATAGAACTGTACCCCTTGACTTTCATATCGAACACCACTGTTCTATGTCGCGCTCTTGTTGTCCTTGTCTTTCATGTGGAAGCGGTATCCCTTGACGTAATACCCTTGCCACATGGTGACTTGGCTGGATGGGCCTCGCGCAAGCTTCTTAACGGTCTCTGTATCTTTAGGAGAGCATACTTCAAGCGGTATTTGTTGCACTTTGAACCATTCTATGAAACTTTGCTTGTGCTCTTTCTGTACCCATTCCTCCATGTGTTGTCCGTCATGAGCGGCGTGGAGCTCTTCCAGGTGCTTGTCAACATATTTGTCTATGCTCACCAAGCTATGGAGGATGCTATAATGACCTTGTTCCACCTCTTTGTTTGGTATATCAGTGCGTACTTTCTGGCCCGTGCACCCAACCCCGGCGGTTTTGCCCTCGTGCTGGTGGATAGGCAGCCCAATCGCCCTCTTGTCTTTTAGGAACCTCATGCACCAGTTGACGGACTCCTCAGTATGTATGCCTCGATCATAGAGCCCTTCGGGTAAGAACGATTATGGACATATCTATTGAGGGTGTACATGAACCGCTCGTACGTCCACATCTGGGGCCTAGCTGCTCGGTCTGGTTGACCATGTGAACCATCAGGTGTGGCATCATGTCAAAGTAAGCCAGTGGAAATAAAATCTCCATCTGGCATAGGGTGTCCACGACAAACTCCCTTAGGGAAGGCAGCTTGGCCTTTCGATGACCTTCTGGGTGATGTAGTGTAACACCCCGGAATTTTAAACATACCCCGGGATGCCACTAAGCAACACTAACAACAGCCGCACACAACCACTAAAGAATTTGGAGGCATTTCCTTTGAAAATAAAGCAACGCGGAAACAAAACATATAAATAAATGAAAGAAACCAAACTAGTGTTACGAATATTAACGAGCATCCTAACACAAAAATATGGAACTTCATGAAAGTTTAACAACCATTCTTTAAACATTTACTTCTAAGTCTTGAAAAAATAACTAAATTATTTTTATTAAATCATGAAGTCTCTAAAAGAAGTGCGTGACGTGCAGCTAATCCCCCTTCCCTTCCAAGCAATCATCAAGTACCTGGATTGAGTAAAGCAAGAGTGAGATAAAAATGTCTCAGCAAGTAAATTTATTTTGATAAGCTATTTAAACCACAAGTTGAGTTACCCATCAATTTAACATAGAGTATTTCAATTGAAATGATAACAAGATAAAATCATAGACTTCCAATTTGAGATGTAGCCAAATGATAGAGAGCTTCATAAACATATAGACAATTCCCTTCAATAATATACTTCATGGATGCATATGAATGTAATGCAAATGTCTCCTACCTGCACACCCAACAAGGTGTGGAGCTGCATTCCATGATGCGTACCAGTACAGTCATGACCATAGGTGAAGACATTAACTTCCAATACCAATGAATGACGCAATGCACTTGGCATGATGCAATAAGATTAATATACCACCAATGATACTTCAACTTCAACTTCAGGGTTGTGGGCTAGCCATAAATTACAATATCAAATAATATGTAACTATGAATACTTCTACAATTAAATTAAGGTTGAATAAACCAAGGTCACATGCTTTGTATATCAGTGATATGACATTCTTATAAATAACAGAATGTAGGTGATCAAAATAACACGCCAAAACGGTAGCAAACCACACCTACATTTACTTGCCTCTTTACCGAAGGGGAACAAGAGCACTAGCGATGTTCCAAAGTTCCACCATCTGATCACAAACAATATTGAGAACATGCACCAATATACAAACAAGAATAACAATGATTACACACTAGAGCGCCCTAAACCCGATATTCAAGTCTCTACCATTTGCGCTATCAATCAAGACAGCACCACCGACTCTTATATTTTTTGTATACTTCGGAATACATGTACAAAACTTCCCAAAATTTAACACATTGTGTAAAACTCGATTATCTACAACTCTCGTATTGTAATATTTTGCATTTGAGGTCCCTAAGATGGTCTAATATACTGTGAAACATAACTCAATATTTCTGACGTCCAAAACTAAACATCAATCTCTAAAAATTCATAACTGAAGATTTTTCTAATTTAACAAATGCCACATTTACCAATCTAGAAAGATAAAGAAAAACTCTACCACTTTCATTGAGATCACAAGATCAAATTAATTCATCTAAATAGCTGAAAACTCATTCGATCTAGAACTGACCAGATTCTCATCACTGAAAAACAGTCAAATCTAACTGGTCATATCTCCGAGGCTGTGAGGGTGATATTGGTGTCAAATCTAACTGGTCATATCTCCCATACTATGAATTCTCTACAACTTTTTCCATAGTCTCAAAATTTATTGAGGCATCTATAGCGACGAACAAAAACTACAGAATCCGATGAACTCCCTAAAGAGATGCGAGTGGGATCAAATAAGATGCGGGTGGGATCAATTTCGAGAATTACTCCAACTAAACCCTCCCTAAAGGGATGATTTGATCCATGGAACTCGATCCAAATAAGGGGATTAGAATCTAAAATCTCGCCTAGGTTAATCACAATGAGTACAAAGATGATCCCCAGGCTATCCTTGTCGCTGGGATGGCATCCTCCTTCCGATGGGTTCTTGGAGAAGAACGGCATGACGGCGAGGGCGGGAAAGCCCTAGTTCCCTCTTCCTCCTCTTCTCCCTTCTATTCTAACTCAGATTGTGGCAAAGGAGAGGCGGCGGCTGCTAGGGCAGAACCGGGTCATGAGAGAGATGGAGAGGAAAAAGAACGCACGGCAGAGGAGATAGAGTTCGACTCGGTCTAGGATCAGGTACTGTAGCCACGCTAGAGTACTTCATTTTTTATTTTTTCTTTTTTCCTTTATTCCTTTCCTTTATTTTATTATTATTTTTTCCTGGGCATTACATGTAGTTAAAGATGTACGACATCCGTGTAATCACCATCTTTATGTACTGTGGACCAATAGCCCTGATCAATATTGGAAGGAACACCGTCAGCTTGACGTGGCAGTCGTGTGAGTTGTAGCCGCTCTTCATGAGGTCTTTCATGGAGACCAGGCTCTTGATGTTGGAAGAGAATCTGGTCAGCACCTTGATACCCCTCGTCAATGTGCAAAAGTCATCCTCTCGTCAGTCGTTAGGTTGTAGGCCGCCGCAGGGATATCGACTTTACCGTTCTTAGGCTTGCTCGGGTGAAGGCCGTGCCTGATGTCGATGTTGACAAGATTCGTCTGTGCCCCAAGACCATTGTTTGTCTTTCCTAGGATGTTGAGCAGGGTACCAATTTTGCTCTCAAACACATTCTTCTCGAGGTGCATGAAGTCAATGGCATGGGGTGATTGCAGTGTTCTCCAGTACGACAAGTACTCGAAGAAAATCTACTTCTTCTTGAAAGGAACGGCGGGGACCATAGGCGGTGCTTCCTCCATCGTGTCCGCCCGCTTTCGCTTCCTAGTCTACCTTTCCCCTTCTTTGTCCCCTCCTCTGGTGGCGAGGCTTCCTCTTTTTGCCGAACTCGATCTGGCCCATATCCTTCACCATATCATACACCTTTGGCCCCCACTTAGTCTGCGCCGGTGGTTGATGTTGCGGCTCATCCTTGTCGTCAAAGTATTGGTTCCAAGAACTTTTTCTATACCTGTGCTTCGCCACAAGGAACCGCCTATGCCTCATGTACACCGTCTTGATGGATCCCTTTATGTAACTGGAGCAGGTCCCATCGATGCACACCACACAACTAGTCTTTCCTTTGATCTGCCCCGACAGTGAGAAGAGACCGGGGTAATCGGTGATGGTGACAAATATGATGGCTTTTAGGGTGAACTTCTCCTTTCAGGAAGCAACCACAATCTGGACCCCAACATTGAATAGCATCTACATCTCATCCATGATCGGCTCTAGGAGCACATCTATATCGTTGCCGGGCTGCCTCGGCCCCGAGATAAGCATGGTGAGCAGAAGGTATCTGTGCTTCAATGGTGAGCGGGCATGTTACGTTGCCGGCCACGATAAATGGAGATTCGCCGCAGCAGACGATTTACGTTGCCCGCTGCAGTAATGTCTTTAACAGCAGCAGGCAGCGGGGGCGCCCGCTGCCGACCGGTTTTTGCACCGCTGCGGTAATTCATTATCTACGTAGTGTTATGCCGAAAACCACCAGATGTAGTGGATATAAAGCTCTGTTCCTTGTGTAGCTTGAAGCCGGGATGGACACGGAGCGTGGAGTCCTCATCGATCCAGCGCTCCCGAGTGAGCAGCACATCCAGCGTGCAGCAGTGTGCGATGGGTCCCACGCAGCCGGGCTGTGCCGCCCCTCCTGACGAGGCCGGCGGCCCCATTCCGTCGACACTGCCCAGTCATAAATGCCAGCATCCTCGATCTGCTGCCTGATGGGCCCTAGGGCTTTGCGGTGCCCTTGCCCACCGTGCTATGACCTCCGCGCGGCCGCCTAGGTGTGAAAGAGGGCGCCTTCCCTAGATCCCAGCATGACGTCAAGACTGGCTGGTAGTAGGAGAGGGAGATAGTGCATGTGCGTGGAT
This sequence comes from Bothriochloa decipiens, assembly GCA_023333625.1. Taxonomy (NCBI): domain Eukaryota; kingdom Viridiplantae; phylum Streptophyta; class Magnoliopsida; order Poales; family Poaceae; genus Bothriochloa; species Bothriochloa decipiens. The sequence continues at coordinate 27,478,254 of CM041635.1, forward strand.
TGTACATGGTTGATCTGGTGTGTTCATCAAAGAACCGATGGTGGTTGCTCCATCCAACTAAATGGGCCAGATGTAATAGATGGGCCAGCGTAGTAAGGTAGCTCAATTTTCGGAGTTATTTTGATATTTTATATAGTTTTTTAAATTATTTTCTGTGGGACAGTACAAAGTAGTTAGATTTTGAACTAAGGCTATACTGAAATATATCCACAATGGTACCACATTTTTATCCTAGGTCTCACATGGTCCAGTAAACCAGTTTTGTTAGACGTGGATGGAAAAATGTATTATTTTGAAGGAGTAATTCAGCCTCCTTTCTCTAGTTTAATATAAAAATAAATGTTATAATGACAAAAATTGATCAAACAAATCTAAGATTTTGTGTGGGGCCATATTTTGGATTTGCATACCTACAATAAAATTTTCAAATAGTTTTAATAAAGTGGACTATACGTTGTTCACGAATGGATATCTCTCGCATCGTTTTATAGAAACTATATGAGAGAGATGTATCATTTGTGAACAATGTGTGTCACCCATTCTTAAAACATCTCAAATTTTATTAGAACATTATACATCTCAAATTGATAGGAGAGAGAGATGTGTCACACAAGTTTGTTGGATTTTCTAACAATTTTTTGAATTATTAGCATTTTTTTTGTTAATTTGGATACAGAAGGATGAATTATACATAGCAAACAAAATCCCTTTTTCCATCAATCTCTGGATATGGCCTAGATTGAAACATATAAGCATAAATATCAATTTTATAATGTTCTTGGAATCTTATTGGAAGCACCTATTATTCAATTTGGAAATACTTTCCATAAGTATGCAGAAATTCATTTAAACTATAGAATTTATAAAAATAGTTCCATAAATTTTGAAACTTCTACACAACAGTATGTATGTAGCCTATTTTATGTACAAAAAGTTTGGAGTATGAAAGATATTTCTTAAAGGTTGTTTCACCAAGTGCTTTCTCTATATACATGAACGGAAAACAAACATATTGAAAAGAACAAAGAAATAATAACTAGTAGCAAACAAATGTTGTTAATCGGTAGATCATGATGTTTGAAAAATAGAAAAAAGAAACATATCATTTGGAGTTAGCACGAGGGAGAAAAACTATGTAGAAAAAAATTATCATAGATTAAAAAGAGAAAAACTATTGTACATGTTCTTGACTTTCTAGTAGTTTCCCGTGTGTTTATTTCAGGAGAGTCAAGATAATTCTATTTACCATGACGGTTTATTTCATAACCATGAAAAATACAAAACCATTAAGGTAATTCTATCTACCCTGATAGTTTAGGCCATTTCTCTGACGGTTTTGTCCACTCACACGTTAATTAGGGACTTCCCCAATAGTTATTTAACCTCCATGTGTGTTTTCTTGAACCGTCAAGGTAATTGCATTTACCCTGACAATTATTTAATTTTTCTATGTGTTATCCAAAAATTGTCAAGATAATTCTATTTACCCTGTCGGTTTATAGAATAACTGTCAAGGTAATTCGAAACTGTCTGGAATTTCAAGTCTCTAGTAGTGGAGTGACAGTTCGCTTACCGTTGCAAGCTCTGTAGTCACGTGATTTAGTTTCTTATTGTGTTCCACCGCCTTAGGGTGCCTTATGTTCCTGTTTAAACTTATCGCCCATGGCATCTTACCATGATGTGACGTAGGGGCATGTATGAAAACTTGTGAATTCTTCAAGCCGTTCTCGAAACAAATGCTTATTTGGCTTGTCAAATACTAAGACGATATATGTTTCGGGTTAGAGAACTCACACATATACAAAAAAAGTTGCAGTTGTTATTCAAAATTCTGACACAATGCAAAAGTAGTCATTCATTTTTGTATGTTTGATAAGAAAATAAAAATGTGACACAGGAAATTAAATAAAGGGACCACAGTACACAATTGTACCATATATACTAGTATAATGCCCGTGCTAACGCTACGGTTTTATCAAAGAAATGCTCATAGAAACAACCAATTAGTTGTTGCATAATTTAGTTTTACACAAATGTATTTGAGCATATAAATCCGGAACACTTTTGAATACAAGACATAATAAAGTTATTACTCATATTAGTAACCATCTAAGTTATATTGTACCTAACTTCTTAATCATGTATTGGTGATGTCCATGCAAGTTTCCAAGCTATGTAGTTTATTTGCAAACAATAAGGTCAGTTTCCAAGCTTTAAATGTCCATGACCACTTCCCAGCATATCACAATGGTCCCAGACACAAAGAATTAATCCCTTGGAGAATTTGTGAATAATTTATCAAATTTGAAGTACTTAGCCGATTGCTTTCAAGAACCATGCAAACCGATTGCACATGGATTAATCATAAAATTACCAAAATAGTCCTTCAATAGGATGTCCAGTACCTCACTGCGTCAATTATCAGATAATTTGGATATTTAGCTTTTCATCATAGGCTCATGACATAGAATATAAGATAATTCAAAAATAGAATATAAGATAATTCCAAAAAAGGCAAAAGGCAGTTGATCAAGTAGATATCCATGTGAATGAAGAGGAGAAAACGATGTCCTCTGGAGTTTCGTTATCCCATAGACTATTTGTTGCAAGTCTTTCTCCATAGTCATGTTCATCCCATCCTACCTACAAGGTGCGCCATCGCAACGTGTTATAGTATATTTACCACACAAATACTTGTGCATCCGCAATATAAAGCATTTTGGTTTGGAATGGTTATGGCGTAGAAGTATTCATCATATAGTAAGATGAAATATGATTGTACAGAATCCAACTTAAATGGCACAGTTTACATCAAAGACACATTCTTAGAGGATGCATAAAAAAAAATCGAATTTATCATTTCTGACACTAACAGTAATTGCAAATGATGTAGTAAATTTAGGACATGGAACAAGAAATAGAAAATGCTACCTTATTTGTGCCCTGGGATTTTTCATCTTTCTTTTCTTTAATGAAATAATACACAGCTCTCAAGCACATTTGATAGAGAAAAAACTTGTCAGGGGCAAGTTTGACATAGAAAAATCTTGTCAGGGGGAAGATTCACATAGAAAAATCTTGTCGGGGGCGAGTTTTGTGCGGCTGCTAGCAAATTTGGTTACGCAGGAAGTTTAATCCTAACCCTTCGTATTTTTTCAGTTGAAGGGTTAGAAACTACGCCACTGACATATCCCAGTCCTAACCCCCTATCAATAGTCAATAAACTCAAAAAGTCTGCCAGGAACATGGGTGTGCAAGCTGCTGACCTGTAACTCTTCTAGAAAATTTAGCCAACTTTCAGCTAGTTCTATCTTGTCAAGTGAATCTGAGCTCTATGATAACCAAAGAATGTATTTTGGACAAAGTGAATTGAGTATTGTACAATGATCGAATTCAATGACTTGCCTCATAATCCTCCTTTGGGCATGCACAAACAAAAGACATCTTTTATGACAATACTGATAAGGTCCCATCCAGTACCACCACCCAAAATGGCAGCAACAACTTCAATAGAATCAGCATAATTCCTCCGAAAGGATGTTCAGATGACATATAAGTTTATTCACAAAAAAAAGATGACCTATAAATTATTTTATCCAGAAATTGAGAATGGTAGCAGGTAACATCAAATAAAAAGTACTCGATATTACAAAAGGTTGTGATGAAACACCGACACTATTATCGATCTGATGAACTTACAAGAGTGTCTGGGTAAGAATCTGATGTGAGCATATGCACTGAGCGCCGTCTTGACTTAGATGTCTCTCATTAAGAACGATAGGTTTCCTGTCATATAACCATAGCGTAAGGAACAAACTTTGGATGTGTGCATAGTTGTTCACGAGATCGACAACATTTGTGGACAACAAAAGAATAGTGGCACGTAGCAGTATCCTCACATACAGAATTCAGGCAAGATATATTAGGCATCAGGGCCGGATCTGAACCAAGTGACAAACGTGAATGAAAAAAGAAGGAAACTAATTTGTTAATTCTCCAAGGGCAATCAGTTCTCTATGCCCTCTAATCCTAACCTGATACGTACCTGTGTCTTGCCCTTGCTAAAGCCGTAAAACGTTCTTATCTCCTGTCTTCCTGCAGCTGAATAGAAGGCAGGAAAATGAATTGATGAACACACGTACCGATCGGTGAATGAAGCCGTGCTTGACCACGGCCGGCTGCACACGATGGCGAGGGCACCTGATGGTGACACCAACACCCGGGATTCTTTGATCAGTTCTTGATCTGGCGGCCGGCAGCACCCGACGGCAGCACCCGTTGCCCTTCGGCTCCGATGGGGAGCGCGCCCCTGAACACGGTGCCGAAGCCGTAGGCGCCGAGGCGAGTGGAGTAACACCGCGTGTGCCACCAGCGACCTTCCGTGGCGTGAACCCGAACCTGAAGGCGTTCTATACAATTGCGTGCATCTGGTGGACGAACACCACGGCGTAGCGCTGAGCCGACGGTGATCAGCGCTGCAGAGGTCATGGCAGCAGCCCTATTGAGAGATCAATTTTGAATCTTGCAGAAGGACACCGTGAGATCAAATTTGAATTCCGTGGAATACGGTGCGGCGTTTCTTCCGTGTCGCTCGTAAGTCACTGAGGCCGCTCGAGGGAAGAGGGCGACATTTCTTTTTCTCTGTTTTGTTTATCTTTTTGTAATAACCACTCCTATTTTTGGAAAGAAGAAAATTTAGTACGTGGATGGGAATCGAACCGTGGCCGGCGAGCGTGGTGGGCGTGCGTGCGTGAGGATGGAGAGTGCGGATGTGAGGAAAGTGGGAAGCTGAACCACACTTTTAATCTCAGCCGTTGCATCTGTGGTAGGCATGTTGTGAGTCGTTCCTTAAGGATGAGAATTGCCTGGAGAAGTTTTTAATTATAGTAGAGAAGATAAAGGCATCCTATCCTGCCTATAAATATATAGGCTCTCTCGATGTTCCAAGACCAACAGTTGTAACTGCAAAAGCCATGTTTTCTTGCCATTCAGCTGCCAAGATGAGGAAGAATGAGAGGTCACAGAGAAGATAATAAAAAAAATTGTTTCCGAAGATGATCAAGTTCTTAGTCATTGGGTTTGCCATGTGCCTGGGTGTGAGATTGAGCAGGAATTCAGTTTAAAAGAAGCTGTGCATGTATAGCTCCTGTAAGTTAACGGAGGAAGCACTGGTCCAAACAGATTGTAGCAAAATGGTCTTCAGTTCAGGACCATAATCACATTAGAAGCGTATCTGCCTGCCATTTAGCATAACTTGTGTGGTCTAGGAACCAGATCAAAGCGGTCAATTTCAATAGCCTGGGCACTGGATCGCTGCGTAGCCACCTGGGTCAAGCTGTGGACTTCCAAAAAATGGCTTCCTAGGTGCTCGGGTTGGCCACAGCTCTCGCCAATTCGCTACGGGAGACGGGAGGAGAGAAATAATGTTCTCCACGGGTGGCTAGAACCAGAGAAACCCCACGATGTCCCCGTTCTGTTTAACGTGCATGCAGCTTCAGAGAAGAAGAAAACAATAGGGCTAGTAGTGTTTCATCAGATGAATAAGTTGCTACAGTGGAACAGCATACTCACAACATACCCCACGATGACCACTATTGTTTGGTTAGAGCAAATTTCGGAATGAACTGATCCCAAATCGTGAACCGATAGGCCTGCTTTTCTATTTATTTTCCTCTGCGATGGGATCCAAATAAAAGCACTGTAAAGGATATACCAATCTTCAGTAACTCGGTTACTCCTGATTTGGCAAAGGAATCGATTGAATCCATGTCAGGTAGTGAACCAAATTAAACAAAAACTGTAATCGTTTGGATAGTTTCTGTTGCGAGCGCCATCTGTTACCTATGACACATGCATTTGCATTTTCCAACCAAGCAGCACCTACGTAAGTTGTGCTGCGTAATCATGTGGACAATAATAACTACACCGGCCCCTGCTCTTGTCCACTAAACAGGTAGCTGAGAACTGCATATACACAATCACAATGCAGTCTTCTGAATGTCTGATTGTCATCCACGCCATTTTTTCGAAAGCATGCCTTGGTATGTGCTTCATTAAGTGGAATCAGAATAGTTTACAATCTTCAGAGATAGTCATGGCAAGGACCCATAGCCATGCTAGAGGACGCACATAACACAAATCACCACCGAGTGATGGTGGAGTAACGCGGTTGTACTAACCAACGAACTAATGTCGTGACGGAGGAGGACGGCTCGCACTCATTGGAATAAATGTCTGATTGTGATCCACGCCATTAAACAACACCACACCACACCACCCGCTTGGTCACTCACTTAATTCATCTTCATTCTCCAAGAAGGCAGTTATGTCGGCTGCCTAAGTGCTTGGCTAGCTAGATCTACAAAATGATACCGAGACACTACCAGAGGAGCTGAAATTCCTGAAGGCCGAAATTTTTCGCAGGGCTGATTGTAGTACCCAGTCCAGAATGAGATATCCAAGCAGAGACAGGGTTAGCAACAAAAACATAAGGAATGGTTTTCTGTTTGGGAGAGTGATGGGCTGTGTATGTTCATAGGACTGAGATGCAACTGAAAATCGATTCGAATGGTTTGTTTGGTTTAGCACTAGCCCATGCTGCCTTGCCTAGTCTGCGTCCTAGGCAGCATTCTCAGATATTGGATTTTGTTTGGCACAGGTCAAAATATATGACTGGCCACAACTACCAAGCTAACGCTCTCAAGCAAACAGCCCGCTTGGATACAGGACTTCCTATGATGTGCTTCAACCATGTTCGATTAGCGTTGGTTGCCTTGCTCCCCCATACTATTTTCAAGACATGTGGAGCAGGCAAACGCTATTTTCCTAGGCACTAGTGGAGGTGATTGTTTTTCCCAGGAATGGATCTTTCGAAAGGTCCGATATTTGTATTCATTTTTTTTGTCAACATGATATCTTTAATTTTATTCCATTTTAATAAGGATAGTAAATGGATATATTCACATTTGTTTTTATGATTCTTCTCTACCCAATTCATACTCGTACTTAAAAATGAAATATTAGACATTATCCGTGCCCATGAAGAATGACAAAATAAATTACCATTTAAAACTTATATTAGTGATTGATCAAAAATGTAAATCATAATTATTTTAGTGTATGGCTAATCTTCGGTTTAGTTTAGTTTATGGTAATTTTAAAACTTACATTTATAATAATTTAAACTATTATAACCTTATAACTATGATAATTTTAATATTTTATGTAAGAATAATATATAAAACTTTAGTTCAATTAATTTATGGCTAGTCATATTAATTTTACTTGCTTCTCTTTAATTAAATAATTATGATTTTTATACATTTAAATTAAATTCTGTTTCTAGATAAATATTTATGTGTTTTTATATATTCATCTACACTTTTATTGATCTTTTACATATTTTATTATGGAAATATATATTAATATATATTTTACCTTCAATAAAAAAAATCAAATCGGCATGCTATCTTCAAATCAAGTAGATATATTGATGTGAATCTGAATTTGAGGTATCTATTTTGTATCGATATATGATAGTTTTTGTATCTGTATTAGGTCCAAATTAAATTACGTTGTTTCTATCAAAAAAAAATTTCACCAAAAAGGTATCACATTGAATATTTTATGGCACATGCATAAAGTATTAAATGTAGACGAAATAAGAAACTAATTATTGCACCATTTGCATGAAAATTGCGAGACAAGCGCTTTGAGAATAATTAGTCCATGATTACACTAAACTGCTACAGTAATACTTTTGCTAATGAAGGATTATTAATATTAATAAATTCATCACAATCTCTCCAGAAGAGTTGGGAAATTTATTGTTTTTTGTTAGTATCAGGAAACCTAGTACATCAAACGAAACATCAAATGTGATATTTTCACCAAAAATTTTTCGCACCCAAACAATGACTCCACGTGAATTTGATCCGAATCCATCCCTGGTTTCCCCTTCGAAGTAGTCTCTATATAGTTCACTGATAGAGTCCACCGGAGGAATTCTTTCGTTTAATTTTATTTTTTGCTTTTATTTATAAAATGTAATTTGTAAGCAGCAGCGCCAGAGCCATACTATATCTAGTTAGCTTGTTTCAATATTAACTTTTCCAGGGAAAAACGAAAAGTATCACTGGGTTCATAGATATATATACACAAAAAAAAGGGATCAGACAGGACAGCGCATGTTGCAACTGTAACGAAGTTCAATACCACTCCCCCCATTCTAAATTACAAGTCGCTTTGACTTTATTGATACATGCATTTTGCTATGTATCTTCATATAAATACATATACCAAAAAAATCAAAGCGACTTATAACTTGAAACAGGGGGAGTACAATGCATGTAAAGTCAAGCTTGGACCTCTCAAATAAATGTAAAGTGCAATGCAGTTGGTTGAATTTATCACGTACATTTGGGTGATACAAACTTATAATAAGTTTGTTTAATTAGGGATAATTGAGTTTTCCATTCAAATTGTTGACACTATATACAATTTAAACTATCAACAAGCGAGGTTCAGTAATTAATTTTAGCTTTCTCTACTTGACGAGGTAAATTGTCATGCAATCTTCATTGGCACACTTTTTCATATTTGTTTATGAGAATTTAGGGTCCATATTTCTTATTTCTAAAGGTTTCATGAGTAATAATATCTACAATTAATCTTTTCATCGAGACATAAATATTTTGTTGAAATATAAATAAACTTAAAGTGTATAGACTCTTGTTTCATCCCTGCTTTATGTGATATCATTAGAATCTATACTTTATCCTATAGCTTTTGATCTGGTTGTGTAATTAATTTACATGTATTGTTAATTTGAAATTTTAGTATTGCTTATTTTATCCTTAAATTGAAAATTTTCATGTTATATCTTATTTTATTTAAAGAATATTCTAGGTAGTGTCATAAATAGTTGTTTCATCTAGCACCATGGCAATCTAGATGTTTCAATGAAATTGACTGAACTTTTATTAACACACTGACTTACAATTTGTTATGAGTGTTAATATAACTTAAAGTGAACCTTAAGTTCAATGGTTTTCTTAATATTTCCATGCTTGATAAGCTTATGAGAATAGTTAATTATTTAAACTAATGTAAGTGTTAATGTTTAGTTGTTATTGTGTATAATAACTTATATTAGCATTTACATGTAGATTTGGGAGATTTCTGTTGACCTTTATAACATATGAGGTGGATAATTTGGGTACACATTATATTTTTATACATAACTTTAAATTATGTTTCATAATGCCCTATATGAGAAATTTGAATGCAAACTTAGGGGTCAAACAATTATCTTTTATAATGACAGAGATAGATGGTTTTAAATATATTATTGGATTAGTTTAGTTATCTTCTATAATAGTGGAGGTTTGGAATTCCATATATAGGTTTTATTGATTGCAACACGTATCATGGTCGCCTAATTTTCATCATCATTATATTTTTATTTGACGTAATTCAGTGACATTGTTATTAATAAATAGTTATACATAATGGTCAATAAGAGCTGTATCAAAAATTATTTGTGCAAAGTAATCCATGGACATTGGAACTAAAGTTAAAGTCATACTTAATGGTCATTTCGGTTGTGTCATGTACATCGCAGGAGACAAATTAAATTATATTTATGGGATCTAGCAGATGGCCATACCTTTACTCTATGAGTGTGGCCAGTGTCATGTCTGTTTGTATTTCTTAGTGTAAGAAGCAAAGTCCGCAAGGGTATTCAGGGTTTTGTATTTCCATAGGGAACGGAAGTGTCAGAAATCTATAAACCAGTTCTCCCCAAAAGATGAGATGAAGAGTAGCTTAGGCAGTGGAGTTTTCTAAAGGTAAAGATCCTAAGCAAAGATAACCTTGCCACTATAGAATTACTTCGGGGATCAGAGCACAGTTGGTCTACTAGGCAGATTGGCCTACAGCTCTATCCCGAACCTGGACGTGGGGTATCAGGTTATGATAGGGTTATCACTACCCTACGGCCCCACCACTGAACCGTATGAAAACAAGGAAAACAAAGGTAGACAACTACCTAGACACCACGTCTATGCTATGGCTACTACTCTGCTAGCTCAAGGGTATCCTAACCAACGAGGCCCTTGTATCACTCATCACAAGGACGAAGGACGATCCCACAAATATATAATGAACAAGATATAACTTACTTAAGATACTAATACCAAAAGATAAACACAAACCTTATACTCCAAGTAGTAGTTGATTCATAGAGGTACAAGTGGAGAGGGAGCCAACAGTCCTGGCACTCCTAAGAAACAGAAGACTCCATGCTCTAATCTCTACCTTGAACTCTATCTCACTTCCTATTTATAATATTTACAGAAAGGTAGCTATTCCTCTCACATCATCTATTGATTCAAATTAATTGAATGAGGGAGAGCCCACTTCATATATAGAAGGGAGGTACAATAGCCGCCAAGGAGGAGGTGCAGTAACTGGAGTCCTGATTTTCCTTTCATATTCATCCTAATTGACCTCCAAACTGTGGTATCTGAGAAGGTAACCATCAGAAACATCGTAAGCAAGGCACCAAAAACTGACCTGCAAAAGGACAACGCGAGGGGCTGAGTTAGGGGGCGGCTGTGACAACCCTAAAAATTACAAACACCGAAAAATGCAACTAACAAAAATTTTTCAAAACAAACCCATGATGGTTGCTTGTCATGTAGAAACTAGGCATTGCATCATAACATAATCACATGTGTCTTAATATATACTTCTTAAGCCACATGTGATTAGCACCTTAAATAAACATATGTATCCTTATATCATGACCTTGTGCAAGCATCACATTTCCTTACCTTGTAATCTTTTTGTCACATAGCATATATCCATATTGCATTTTAATTAAACATTTGTTTTGGTTTTTCTTTGGATTTATGTGATATTTAATAAAATACCAACAAATATTTATTTGTATAACAAATAAATATGCTATTATGGGAATAATACCCCACCATACCCTATGACCATGGATGACAACCATGAAGTATATCACACATTGGCAAGACATGTTTACATCAACTAGACTTGGCTTATGGATCAATTATATATAAAAAGCAGAAATAGAAAAGGAAAGGGAAAAGGAAGAAGATGGAAAAGGCCAAACTAGCCCATGGCCACGAGCAAGCCTAGCTCAGCCTCCCTGCTATGCAAGACAGCCGGCCGAACATGCGGCCCAACTTGTCCACGCAAGTCGCCAGGCTAGGACGCCCTGTCCCCTTTTTTCCTTCTACCACCAAAAAGCGGACCCCACACTGGCCCCCACATGTCATAGCCATCTCCAGCTCGTGCCCCCACATGTCAGGAGAATTGGGAAGAGGAAGGAGAAGGAGGAGGCGGCCGGGGAAGTGAAGGAGGAAGCCGCCACTGGATTTGGAGAAGAAGAAGAAGCCAAAGCTGGAGCTGCCAGAACCACCACATCGACAGAGCTCGGCAGGAGGAAGCGACCACGTCGAGCTACGCCGCACGTGTTCGAGCAAGGAGAAGCAGAGGAGTTGCCACCAGAGTTGCAGAGGGAGGACCCACCGGAGTTGAAGAAGACGACGTGTACCGCAACGAGATGTCAACCCAGCCCCGCTCTGCTTCCTAGCTGCACCGAGTCGACGTCGAGCACCACACCGCGCCTAATTCTCCTGGTGCATCGGTGACTGCCGCCATCCTGTTTTCCCAAACCCCTGTCCTTGCTAATTTCGGCCATGGTGCTCCACACCAGGCGCGCGTAGTCCAAGGCCATTTCTGACCTCATGGACACACACGTACACACACCGTGCACATGCCTAGCCTAGCCCCTCGGTTCCATGGCATCAGGAGGACACCGGCTCGGTATTGACCACCATGCTGCCGTTGTGGCCATGCCAGCCACAGCGAGCCACTATAGTAGCGAAGCCACTGGACCATGGATGCCACCAAGCCCCGATCTGAGGCCACCTTGACCAGGAACAACCCGTGCGCATGTTTTTGCTAGAAGATAAACCCCATGACTTACCAGCTGGGACCTTGCCACTGCGGAGCTCGTGCCAGAGCGCCACCGTGGCATAGCTACCATGCCCGACTTCGGCTGTCTCGCGAGGCAAGACATGGACGTCGAGCTCCACCCTGGACCGTTGCACCTTGCTGACAAGTTGATGAAGACCAAGGACTTAGCCTCATTACCCGTGCCGTGTGACCCTGTGCTCGCCAGAGCCGCTGTGCGCCTTTTGCCATGACAGAGCTTCGCCTTGCCATAAGGTCAATGCCGGCAAGCCAAACGAAGACAATATGACACCTTGTACTCAGGCGTGTAGTTGATGGCTCGTCTAACGCCTTGTTTGAGTGCCTGTGTAGGACACCGTCATGCTCTGCGGAGCCGCCACGCACTTTCACCGTGCTAGCTCTCTGCTTGACCTTATGGACGCCGCCAGCAAGCCTCATAGCACCCCTGGGGCTCGAATCGGACTCGTGTGTAGCCAATTTGGCCTCTGGATGTACTATTGCTCTACGCCGTTGCTCGCTGTTGTGGCAACACCGCCAATACCACGGCCCGAGATGCTCGAGAGCTAGATAGTTGCCATCATAAACTTTGTCAAGTTCCCCGGTGTCCCACGACTGCAAATCACCCTGTCTAGATCATCTATTGCTCCTTGGTGCTCTCATCGTCGGCCGCCGTGCCTCTTGTGCTGACGCGATACATGCGCTGATAGCTATGGACCGCCGAGCCTCGACCTGAACACTCTTATGACCTTGCCATGCCCTCTTGGACCCATAGTTGATATAGCCCGAGACCCATCGGAGTGCTTGCACGGGCGACCTAGCCACCGGGGAGCCGCTCCGACGTGAAACAAATAAATTGGAAGAGAAGATGAGCCGGAAAAGGAAGGGATGGACCTGGCTCATGTGCACCAGTGACACTGATAGTGGGACCCACGAGACCTGTCCACCGTGCATCGAAGCTTTCAGCCGATGCACCCTGTTGCCTGATCCCCATGAACCCAGACTACATAAGCTGTGTGCTGGACTAGGACCATGAACCGCTGGTCCACTGTGGACCGACCTGTGAGATACACCTGTATATGTGGATCAATTCAACCATGCATCCAGCTGATACCAGAAACTAATAATCTTAGCTCAGCTAGGTCAACTATCATATCGAATGAATGTCAACCGATTTGATCCGATCCGATGCATGTACGAGTATTTGTCAACCGTGCCAAAATGCAATAAGATGCAATGCATGGTTTTGACTAGCCAGGTCATTGCAGTCCATGTACTAATATATGTAGCCTTTGACCCCATTCTTTCTCTCCTTCCTTAGTGCGCCACTGGCACCGGCACCCATGGATGATGATGATGATGCGTGATGGTCACCACCACCACAGGCATGGACCTGACCCGTTTTGAGCCAAGTTCGGATCCAAGTGACGACATGGCAAGGCCACAGAGCGACACATGTTGGAACCTGCAAGTCCATAACTAGCCTACTAGGCCCTTTAGTGGCCCAACAACGGCCCATTAGGGTTTGATCGTTGACCCGGTCAACTATCACGTCAACAGATGACGACAGCATGACCCCACCTATTAGAGTTGACATCAGCATGATATCATCAGCCACGTCAGCCTTTATACCACATCAACTAGACCCACAACACTGCATGGACCAATTCCAGGCTTCCACGTGTCAGCCCCTGATATTTTCAGCCTTTTATCTTTTTCACAATATATGTTAAACTTTAGAAATTCATAACTAATTCATACGAACTCTGAAAAATATGATCCATGTAGACAAATTTTCTATAAATCAAGATCTATTTATTTATACTATGTTTGAGTGCATTTGGATCTTTTTTATGTGTATTTGGTTCTTTGTGGATTCTATAGGAGTTGCGACAATTACTTCTTGATATCAGAGTCGGAGGAGAAGCTGACCGACAACAAGGCCCTTGGAGAGGAGTCGACTTAGGAGTAGGTCCCGCTGGTGGACTACGTTGACGGGAGAAGAATTGTACCACTACTCCCTCAACATTGCAGGTATCATGGCAGCACCTTCTTTTAGAAATCCTATTAGGCATGGATAATATTTAGAATTGCTAGCGCTTTATATTTCTGCAATGTTTACAATGGTCATAGGATTGCATGATAGAAATATTACTTGATGGCCCCTGCCTTATTGTGACCTTTCACCTGCTCACCTGCTGATAGGCTAGACACCCGCTCATATGCTATTATTGATATTATATATTTCACTCGCTTTATATCAGTGAAGTGATGAAACCCTGGGAATGGTTTGGCTAGGATGCCAGGCTTGACGGACTTGTTGGACTGATGGTGAGAATCTGGGATTCTGGGTGGTGCCTACGGATGGGTGTAGGGTGAGGGTTAGTCCACTGGACAGGATCTACGACGAATCTTGGGATGAGTCTTAAGACAAGTTTTGCCAGGCATGCAACCTGGGCATCCCCATGAGAACTACCTATGGCGGGTACATGCAATATAAGGAGGTTTAGAGTGGAGAGCCCCCGGGAAGGAAGCGATGTGACTTCAGAAGACCCCGAGTGGAGAGCCCTCAGGAAGGCACGGGGTGTTGGAGAACCACCTCTTTTTGTGAAGTTGTCCTATCTAGTCCCACCTAGGAATTGATATCTCAGGAGAACCAGAACCACGGACTTTTCATGCACACCACTCGCTCTTGCTTCCATGAGGGATGGATGTTTGACTAGTCTGGACAATGCCATTATTGCTAGGATAGATGTGAGGCGATAGGGGGAATGGTATGGAGGCGAGCCTGTACCATTCTATTCAACGGTACCACTTGGGGGCTTGGTGTTGTTGATCCTAGTCCCAGGGTGTCTGGTAAGCCGTCACTTTCTAAGGCTAGGAGGCAGGACGATATTGTCCAAGTTAGAACATCCTCCAGAATCAGCCTAGGCAATGCACATGCCGATGATGCTGATCTGGTGGTTGCGGGTGTACTCACATTGCAGAGTTAATCGATCTATACGTATAGCCGCGTCCATGGATAAGACATTCCGTGACCTACGTTTCTGCCGAGTAGTGAGAGTAGTGTGCTACCTCGCGAGAGATACTTCCGGCCATGAGCCTTAGGTTGTGGGCTGCAGCCCGCTGAGACAGGCCAAGAGGGAGTTTGCCTGCTGACTAAGTGTGAGATGTGGTGAGATGAGGTGATGGAGATGTGGTGATGGCTCGGGGATGGATGGGGTGGTGGATGGATGAGTGTGGATGGGTTTGGGAATGAGTTAATATTACTGTATTAAATTTTATTACTACTTGCATACGTAAGAAACCCACAGCCAAATGCCAGATCCCTTTATTTTCTATTTCTACAAAAGCTCATCGTGCTGACCATGACCTGCATATATCTGGCGGTGTGCAGTTTTCCTGACTCACAGAGAATTTGAGGCTAGAAGGATTAGATGGTCTCGTTCCTACGCTCAAGTTGGTTCATGAAGATGTTTCCGCAAGTGTTCTCTTACTTCCGTAGCTGTTCTGGATGCTTGTACTCTGATGATCCGTTATGTAGCGATGTAATAAATAATGTAAGCCCTTTTATTGTACCCTTTTATTCTAGAACCGATGTATGGATTTAATTATCAACTATTAAATAATAATGTGACAGATTAACATTCTATAGATTTTCCCTTCATGGAAAATTAAGGATGTTTCTGCAGCAGCCCCCATGGTTAAGCCAAAAGGAGTTAGGGTGGGCCTACTGATCTTTCCGTTATCTTTCCAACGCATCCTGGATTACTGAAAACGGAGTTTATATGAGCCCGATATAGCCCGAGATGGAATTGAACTCAGTTAACCCATTTGGTGCATTTGTAGAGCTGGACTATTGTTAGTGATGTTATACCCAGAATACGCTGTTGGTGTAACCCTGTCACCGTGTCAAAGAAGGAACATGCGAGCTCATGACAGCAGAGGCAAGGTGGGAAGCAGCAGTTTGAACTGGAGCAGTCAAGCTGAAGCAGTTGCTGGTGGTGACCGGGCCCACGTTCCTGTGTTATCTGCATTGTTTGTTTTTCAGTGCATTTGTGTTATGATTAAGCAGTTGTTGCTTTGTAATAGTGTTGCATTAGCTACTGGTATAAGTAGCTGGGACTTTGAGGTGTCGAGTTATGCATTGTAAAGCCAGTTAGGCTCATTGTGTTGTAAACCGACCGTAGGCGTTGAAGCCTCGGGATGCAGCACATTGCACATCTGCCAAAGGAGAACTTGCCCAGCAATGCAAGTGCATATCTGAGTCTACGAGCCAATATTCTGTGGCATGTGTATGTGAATATGTATGTGTAGGGGCACATGTCAGCGATCACTGTGCAGGGGTATTTATACTCGTTACTGAAAGGTGGCGGCGATGCGCTACAAGAGAAACCCTCATTTAACAACGGATTCTTGGCAACGCTTAATCTATTTGTTGCAGGCAACCAAGCAGCGACACATATGAAAGTGTTGCAGGCAGCCGCAGCCATCCGAGAGACAGGGTGCGCTTCGTTTGATAGAGCACCTTATTTTTTTTTTGTTCTTCTTTTCTCTTAGTG
This sequence comes from Bothriochloa decipiens, assembly GCA_023333625.1. NCBI lineage: Eukaryota > Viridiplantae > Streptophyta > Magnoliopsida > Poales > Poaceae > Bothriochloa > Bothriochloa decipiens. Next base: position 27,494,822 of record CM041635.1, read on the forward strand.
CGCAGGGGCTGCTCTTTGATCACAAATTAATTAAAGAATAAACGACAAAAAACACAGAACATGGGTTTCGAACCTGCGACCTCCTAACCATCTGGTGGTCCATCATTCCCGCATAACCAGAAAAGCCAATAGATGTTTGCGTTTGCCTACCTGACACAAATGATTATAAAGGAAAGTAGCCAAGAGCATTGGCCCATCGAAGGAACAGCCCAACAAAAGAAAGCTGCGAGCATCTCGCCTAATGACACCTGCCGCCTCTAGAGAGGTGGTCCGTGGCGCCGCCCACCTCCTCCTTCTCCGACTCTCTCGTTGTCGCGCTGCCACTAATAGGTGCCCCCTGCAGTCCCGTCGCGACGCCAGACGCGCAGACCGCCGCTCGCCCGCCCCTAATTCCGCTCTGCCCTCGTGACCCCATCGGCCGCCGTCCGCCGCATCCGCCCCCGTGCTGCTCAGCTGCCCCTGCCCGGCTGTGTGCTTGGGCCATCTGCCGGCGGCTGCCGCCCTTGGCCGTGCCTTGCTCGCGAGGGGCGAGCAAGCAAAGTCCCTGCGCGACCACGAGCAGGCGAGTAGACTCTCTCTCTGTAAGGTAATATAATTTGGATTTTAGAAAGACTCTAATTCTCTGCTCATTGTGATTCCAAGTTTTGATTGCAATTAGAGGGATCCAAATTATATGATGATAATTTTCCCATCTTTATTGCGTTAGGAAAAATTAGTAGCCATGGCTGCGTGTTTAGTTTCTATTGTGGTGCATGTGTACATGTGATGGGATTATCCAAATTATATGATGATAAATATGAACTCACAGATGCTATTTATTTATACAGCAAGAGCTTTTTTGTGGCTTCACAATGGATTTAAATGTCATCAAACTTCTTTTGGGCTATCCTAAAGATTCTACTCGATACATAGCTGGTGTAGAAGGATTTGTTGAATTTGCATTTAAAAATAAGCCCGAAGATACCAAGATTTATTGTCCTTGTCATGAATGCGTGCATACTAGTCTCCTGTCCAGGGATGAAATATATGAACATTTGGTCTGCAATGGGATACTTGAGAATTATGAAGAATGGGATTTTCATAATGACCCTTCATCAGTGCTTGAAGGATGGGAATTTCATAGTGACCCATCAGTGCAGCACACCGTAGATCAACAACCACAATCTCAGAATGTAGAAAGGCATGGTAACATGAATCAGATGCTTCATGATGCATTTTATCACATGTATGATGACATACCTATGACAGATGCAGCAAATCTTCTGAGTCCACCTGTCAGCGGGCCAAATTTAGAAGCAGAAGAGTTCTATAAATTGGTTGAAGGTTCAAAAAAGCCTTTATGGGATGGATGTGAATTAACGCCACTAACTTTACTTGTGCTTTTGTTCAATGTAAAATCCATGAACAAATGGTCAGATAAATCATTAGGTGATCTGCTTGGTATTTTGCAGAAGGCTATTCCAAATGGAAAGGAACTTCCCAAAAATTTTTATGAGGCTAAGAAAATTATTTCCAAATTTGGCTTGGGCTATGAATGTATTGATGCGTGCTCAAATGATTGTGAACTATTTTGGAAGGACAAGGAAAAAGATGATTTTTGCTCAAAGTGCAAGGCTTCTAGGTGGAAAGGTATGGAACCCGAAACCAAACTAATAAAGAAGCAAAGAAGGAAAGCAACACCTTGTAAAGTATTAAGATACTTTCCTGTTAAAGATAGGCTAAAAAGGCTGTTTATGTGCAAAGAAACAGCAGCTCTCCTAAGATGGCATGATGAAGAGCGCATCAAGGATCGTGCGCTACGACATCCAGCTGACTCCCGAGCATGGACGGACTTTGATGAAAAGTTTCCACAAATTAAGTCAGATCCGCGAAATATTCGATTTGGGCTAGCTACCGATGGGTTTAATCCATATTGGATGTTGAGTTCCAGATATAGTGTTTGGCCAGTTGTTTTGGTAATATATAATTTACCTCCATGGTTTTGCATGAAAGAGCATTATCTAATGTTGTCTTTAATAATTCCTGGTTCTACTAGTCCTGGGGAGAAACTTCATGTGTACCTTCAACCACTTTTGGAAGACCTAAAAGATTTATTTCAAAATGGTATGCCAACATATGATGCATCAAGAAATGAAACTTTTGATTTGAGAGCAGCAGTGCTAATGACCATTAGTGACTTACCAGGCTTGGGAATGCTTGCTTCTCATATGGTTCATGGAAATTTTGCATGTCTACCTTGTGGTGAAAATGTATGGTACAAACGTCTAAAGCATGGTAAGAAAACTTGTTTTATGGGTCATCGCCTGTTTCTTCCTCTTGACCATCCTTTTCGTTTGGATGCGAATTCATTTGATGGAACAGTGGAGCTTGGAACAGAGCCACAAACTTATTATGATGGTCCCATTTTGGATGAAATCACTGCATTAGGTGATTTCAAGGACTCGAAAACTTACAAGTCATTAAGTAGTCTTTTCACATTGCCTTACTGGGATCAGAATATTCTTCAATATAATCTTGATGTGATGCATATAGAGAAGAATGTGTTTGAAAATTGTTATGGTACACTGTGTGGTTTAGATGGAAAGACAAAAGATAATTTACAAGCTCATAAAGACCTCAAAGAGATGAACATTAGGGAGGACCTCCACCCACAAGAAGAACCTTCAGGCAAGTTCTACTTGCCACCTGCAAGGTTTGCTATGTCTAAAACTGAGCGACAAATGTTTTCTGAAGTGATCCAAAACATAAAAGTTCCTGATGGCTACTCTGGAAACATATCAAAATGTGTAAATTATGATGAAGGAAAACTTATTGGTCTCAAAACACATGACTGCCATGTTCTACTTCAACAGCTCATGCCTATTGCTCTAAGGGGCATTATTCCAGATGATATCACAGCAGTAATGTTTGAGTTGGCTGCTTATTTTCGAGGAATATGTTCGAAAGTGCTTCGTCTTGATGAGCTTGACTGTTTGGAAAAAATCAATTAAAGTTACACTATGCAAAATGGAGAGGATATTTCCTCCTGGATTTTTTACAGTTATGGTTCACTTAGTAGTACATTTAGCAACTGAATGTAAGATGGCTGGACCAGTCTGCTATCGATGGATGTACTTCATTGAAAGGTACTGATTCTAACTAATACAACATCATTGTTTGGATCATTTATTAATTATTATATAAACCTACTAAAATGATGTTTTTCCATATATTGCAGGTACCTATGTAAACTGAAGTCATTTGTTCGCAATAAAGCTCATCCAGAGGCTTCAATAGCAAATTCATTTTTGGCAGATGAGTGTATGGTGTTTTGTTCTAGGTACCTGGAAGGTTTCTCCACAAAGCATAACAAACCATAACAAACCATCAAGGAATGATGACAACCAGGATCATCTTGAATCTAACTTATATGCACAAGATGCCTCTTTGTTTCCTCCTATAGGAAAATCATTGGGAAAACCATCCAATGTTATTTTAACTGATCTAGAGAAACTGCAAGCACATAGATATGTATTATACAATTGTCCAGTTGTCATTCCGTACTTGAAAGTAAGTGTTACTGACACCTATCAGCATATTACATAGGTTCCTTCAAAACTAAAGCCATGTTAATTTCCATTTTAGAGAGCCTGCTGCTGATCTCAAAAGAAGAAATCATCATCGTCATCTATCTTTGAAACAAATTGAGAATATAGAAAATAAAGAGTTTCCTGACTGGTTTAGAGAACATGTAGGTATTATGGTTTGTTTTTTCTTCAAAAAAAAATAATTTACTTGACTATATTTTGTGATTATACAGATCATGCGTTTGGAGCAAAAAAATGGTAGCGATAGCATCGATGAGGATATTAGATGGTTGGCTCGCGGCCCCTTGGATACAGCAAGAAGACAGAGAGCCTTTAGCATTCGTGGTTTCAGATTTAGAGCCAAATGTTATGACAAGGCGATGCAAAATAGTGGAGTTGTTGTGACTGCAAAAACATCCAGTTATTCGTCTGGAGGGGATAGTAACCCTATCCTTGGAGATATTACCTACTACGGAAGGATACTTAAAATAGTTGAGTTAAACTATTATGAAAGATTCTCAGTGGTGTTGTTTAAATGTGAATGGGTTGATGTCACCCGAGAAAAGGGAGTGAAAACAGATAAGTTTGGATGTACGCTTGTGAATTTCTCACAGAAAATTCACAAGGGTGATAGGATTGAGCATGAGCCTTTTGTATTTGCCGATCAAGTTGACCAAGTGTTCTATGCCGACCACAAGTATTACAACCCAGGATGGTCAGTTGCAACAAAGATGAAGCCTAGAGACGTATATGAAACGGGAGAAGAATGGAATCATGTAGAATATGAACCTTATCATGTCAGTACTATTGAGGACGTTTTTGCTAATTCACATGAAAGTTGTTCATGGACTAGAAGAGATGTAGAGGGCACAACCGTAGAGGACAAGAATGTAGATGACAATAGAAGTTCTGGTGAAGAAGATTAACAGGTCAACGAAAGTAAAGGTTAGATATGTTTGATTTTTGTACTGTTCAATAGTGTATACCTATACTAAGATAATGTACCAGCTGATAAGGTTTTTTTTCAACTGTTTTTATTATTCAGGTCATGGTCCAGAAACCAACATCACCGCTGCAAACACATGAACACCTAGAGCAGTTTGCCAAGTTGTAATTTTGTGTATTCCTGATTTTTACTCTAGAAAACTTCAATAAATATTTAGTGTTTGACAATTTTAGATTTGAGAATTCAGAATATAATTGTATATAGTATGGGGTCACAAGTTGTATGGTGTCGGCAAAACAGAAATCGCATTTGAAATTTGAGATTTCAGAATATAATTGTTTATATGTCAATCATAAGACTGGACAGGCCCATTCTGTTGGCTGGATATATATTGAAAAAAAATATTAACAAGACTGAAATGAAATGGCTACAGGCGCCACAGACCACTACAAGAAATCCATTTTCCGTACGGGCAGCTAAGCCCAGCATGAGCCTTGTAAAAATAAAATGAGAATGAGAAAAAAATGTTGCTCATGGGAGGAATTAAAATGAGAATGAGAAAAAAATGTTGCTCATGGGAGGAATTGAACCCACGACCATAAGCTTAATATCTAAAGGAGCTACCACTGAGCTACTGAAATGTTTTATTGTAAGATGTGAACTTTACGCTATATATCTAAAGGTTAGCAGGTAATGGACATGCATCATCTACTCCATCATAAAAATCACAAGAATAACATGTTTTTTACTATTAATGAATGAATAAAATTTAAAAGTAGTTTATCTCAAAATTGGAATATTCTTTTTCAGTATTCATCTAAAAATATTGTCTATGATTTTGAGCAGCACGAAGGAAATATAAAAATACAATTGGTTTCAAACTTTTTCTCAGGCTTGTAAATTCCATGTGTAAAGCAACCTCCAAATTTGAGATTTTTCTGAATTGGTTTGGTGTTATTTTAACTTTTATTGAATTTTCACGCGACTTCACCGAGTAATTATATATTGAACTGAGTCTACCCCCGAAAAGATCCGGAATGGTGTCAAACTTTGCCAAATGGTCTATTATGCCTTAGGAGACAAATCTTTGTGGAGATCAATGCGGAATTTTAGTGTTTTCAATCTATAATTCACCATATTTTGTCTCACGTAGCATGAAGAAAAATATAATAATACAAATAATCATTAGAAAAACCTAAGATCATGCGTGGGTTCATAATTCAAGCCATTTTGACATAGGCGAAGTATACATGCTTCACAGAGGTATATGAAACCTTTCTTCGACCCATGACTATACACTTAAGTTCTTAGGGATTGTAAGGTTTATGTACTTTCCAGTGTTGTATTGTTCTCAAACTTTTTCTTAGGCTTGAAAATACCCTGTATGAAGGAACCACCAAGTTTGAGATTTTTCTAAATTGGTTTGGTACTTTTAAACTTTAACTGAATTTTTACGCAACTTCACCGAGTAATTATACATTAAACTAAGTCTTCCTCCGAAAAGATCCAAAATAGTGTCAAACTTTGCCAAATGGTCTCTTGTGCCTTGGAAGACAATCTTTTTTTTTAACGACCACAAGTATTATAAAATTTCAAGCCATTTTGATATAGGCAAAGTCTACATGCTTCCCAGAAGTATATGGAACCTTTCATCGAACAATGACTGTACACTTAAGTTCTTAGAGATTCTGAGATCCATATGCTTTTCAGAGTTGTATTGGTCTTAAACTTTTTCTCAGGCTTCCAAATATTTTTTATGAAGCAACCACCAAGTTTGAGATTTTTTTCTGAATTGGTTTGGTACTTTTTTAACTTTAACTGAATTTTCACGTGACTTCACAAGTAATTATACATTAAACTGAGTCTACCCCAAAAAGATCCGAATGGTGCCAAACTTTACTAAATGGTCTCTTATGCCATAGGAGATAAATCTTTGTGGAGATCAATACGAAATTTTATTGTTTTCAATCTATAATTTTAAGCTGTCTTAATTTATCAGCCATCATATTTAAATACTAACACTAACTACCACGTATACTGGTTTAAATCGAGCGCAATCTCTTTTTTTTCCCCTTTTTCGTTCCCGCCATCTTTTTCACCCCCGCCATTGTTTCCCTCCATTTTATTATTTGGTACCGTTTTCCTCCAGCACACTTAATCTAATTTCTCTCTCAACTCACGCTAATTATTGAGAAGCCTAACAGTGGTCCTACCGTTCATACAGACTAGCTAGAGAGGAACGTGTGAAAAAATCCTAGGAACCGCCCCTGATTGCGGAGTTCGTGAGTTATCCAGCTGAATCGTGCTCCATTTTATACTCTTTTCCATCGCACAAGCACTCATACCTCCGAGCTTCCTGCTGCAAACAGGGGTATGGTACCTCAGGCAACTGCTTCACCGACGTAGAATCGGCGCTGCGTCCCCTCGCCGCCGCACCAACGCCAGCCCCCATCGCCGCCTCAAGAGATCATCGTCGCTGGACCCGGATCTGGTCCGCTCCGCCGCCTCGCGCCCTGCGGCAACGCTTCGCCGGCGGGCAGGCACGTGTGCCGAAGGCGACGGTTTCCTCTCGTCTCGTCTCCCTGGCCGCCCAGCAACTGAGTGGCCTGACCAGCGTTCGCAAGCGAAGGATCTGTTCAGCCAGTGAGTACTGCCGCCCTGATCTTTCTCTGCTTAACTGCCTTTTGTTCGTTTGTTAATCTCTACGGATTTACCAATCTGCCTGGTAGCGAACACCACACATCCACATGCACCCCACCCAGCTCCAAAGCGTCTCACAAACCGGCCTGCATATACTGCAGTATACTGTTAAGCATCAATGCGTTGATTTCATTAAATTTGTTTTGTTTCCGTCAGAACCTTTCACCCGTGAGCAGTGGGCTGCAAGCTCTGCTCTGTTACAATAAGACTTACCTTTAATCTCTATATACGAGCTGTAGTTACAATATACAAGCCTTCCGTTTGTTTTAATTTATTATTTCCATACTTGCAGTCAAGGTGCCAGGCGCCCCTGCTTCAGGTAACTCAAAATGATCCTCTACGACGCTGCATCTCCATACAAAATTGGCTCTGTTTGAATCTGGCGTCACAAATAGATCAGCCTATACCTGAAAATTCATTACTAAACTTTCATGTGTTTTATATTGAAAATTTTAGTTTTAATCATTTGTTCTTTTATTTTAATCATCTGTACTGAAAATATTAATTTCAAGCAAATTTAAAAATTTTAGACTAGAGTGAAGTATCATGGATTGATCTATACTATACTATTTGGGATTTCATAGCATGTTCCTTTTATTTGATCTGATGTCGAGATAAAATGTAATATCATAATTCAAATAATCACTGTAATACTTTACAATTTTGTTTGCTGTAACATTCAGAATGTTTTGCTCTAATTCATGTCGTGCAGTGGCTATGGCAAGGGGTAGAAGAAAACAGATAATTCAGAGCCATGATGAATATTTGTCAGAGGAGCATATTGCACAACAAGGCCATGGACACAATACTGAGGCATCTGAACTTCATTCAAGTGCTAGAGGGGATCAGATCGATAGTGATGGTGAAATTGAGGTTAATCTCCATGGTACCTACTAACCGACTTTAATTTTTTTCTTACTACCAGAATGTGTTATTTGTGAAAGTGTTAATCATTGAATATTTTGTGCATTGTAACACTGCATAGATGAAACTGAGGACAGAGTAAAGCGTGGAAAGACAAAATTGACAAAATTGAAAGATATCTGGAACCTTCCAAAAGGTCATAGAATCGTGGTTAGATGCAATGAGTTGGATCAACCAATTGGAGTTTGAGTGTGGAATTCTAGGAAAATTTCTTGGCACGGTGGCTAGGAATGGTTGCTTGTGTAGCTTGAGCTACAAGGATTGGAGACTTCTAATAGGAAAGAAAGAAAAAACACTGGTGAACAAAAAAATAAGAAGGATATACTTAAGCAAGTGAAGGTATGTAGTTCAGCTAGACATCGTATAACCTTGTTGGCAACTTCAGTTAATTTACTTTCATTTTTTACTTATGTCTTTTGATGTTGGTATATACAGATGAGATTCTTGTACCCTTCTCGCATGGAAAAATGGATACTCCGAACCATTGGAGATAGATGGAGGCAGCACAAGTGTAATCTGAAATCAAGATATTTTGATGAGCATACGAGCACAAAAGCTAACCATAGTAATGTTCCTAACGGTGTAATTGCTGATCAGTGGATTGCACTTGTTTATAATTGGACAACACAGAAGGCACAGGTACATGGATATTTTTAAATTTGTATTTATGTGGGTTCCATGCCTAGTAGATTTTATAAACATTTACGGAACTTAAATGATTTTTCTCTATTTCATCATGATATGATAGGATATAAGTAATAAAGACAGAGTAAACTGTACAAAGAAGAAGTCAACACATACAGCTGGAACAAAGAGTTTTGCTCGAAACCGAGAGGAGTTGGTAAAATTCTTTTACAACTCGAACTGTGACTCTTGTTGCATCCATATGGTAGAGAATATTAAGTTCTTTATATCTATTTTTCATGTTCACAGAGGGAAAAGGATCCTGAAAAGAAATACCCTCACAGGGCTGTTTTGTATCTCCATACACACCAACCTAAAAGTGAGAAGGATACAAATGCACATGTGGTACGTTATTTGTAAATGCTCCATCTTTGATTGTTTACATCACTAATTTTTTCATATTAGTTTAATTCATATTGGTGCTATGCATAGGGGGCTTTGAAGGAACTTATAGTGCAGCAACCATGTTTAGCAGAGACCAGTCAAGGAAAGGATGCATGGAAAGGAGATTCACTTAGTAAAATATTAGGAGAAGAAAAGCCTGGCCATGTGCATGGGTTGGGACTTGTTCCAAATCCTAATCAAGTGTTTGACGTATCTACTTCAAAGCGCCTTAAGAATGTAAATTTGACTTCACTAGATGAAACATCAAGTGAAGACGTAGTATCTTTGAGACTTGAAATGGAGAAGCTTGGGCATCGTGTCCGGAATCAAGATGCCACTATACTACAGCTGCAACAGAAGACAAGGACCTTGGAACAAAAACGTATCCAACAGGTAAATTTTCTAAAAAAAATCAATTCTAAGCATTTCCTACACTAAATTTCTGATTCCTTGACACAGGGATGTTTAGATGATCCTGTCTATGCACCTAAAGATGGCTATTGTGATGGTGTGCCATATATGAAAAAAAAGTACATACCCCTCTGAAAAATTGACAAGAAAACAATCTACTGTCAATTTCTTTTTTTTTAATAGCAGGTTCTAACTTGTAATCATTTGTCTATCAACAGCGAGTATATAGTGACCCTCAACATCAGGATTCCAGCATGGATGGACAGCGAGTATATAGTGACCCTCAAAATCAAGATTCCAGCCTGGATGAACCACTGAATGATACAATGGTACAATTGAATTGAATTTTGCATACTAGATTTATGACAAAGATTTATTTCTTTGAGACCACTGCAGAATGGGCAAGCTGACAATGTGGATGATGATGATCTGGAGCCACATTACAAATACCTTAGTCCTCTAGAAAAGGTATGCACACTAATATGGATGGGAGCTTTTTACTATGTTTGGCACTGGAAAGATAGTAGTGGTTGTCACTTCAACTAGAATTTTTTGCTGTCATTTAACTGTGACCTGTGCCTTGTGCTTGCAGAAGCAGGATGGTGTGCCGCAGATAAAAATAGATGTTCTTAGCTCAAATAAACAGGTAAAAAAGCTATTTTTTCAGTGACAATCATTGTAAGGTATTTTGGTTAAAGATTCTTTTGGTTCCTCTGTAAAGAAGGTGGCTGAGCACTCATATGAAGCCACAAATCTGGACTCATCTACCACAGCCACAAAAAATATTAGCTTACAGGTATTCATGCTGTATATTTTATTTTAGACAAGTTTCTTCAATCCTAGTTTGAAGTTTAGTCATTAGTGTTTACTTCATGTTGTGCTTGTCTTATTGACCTGATGACTGATTACATTGAAAAAAACTCATGAACTTTTCTACTGATGTGCCAAATTCAAAAAGAAAAGTATGTATCTCTATGGAGCACATAACGGATCATAATCTTTTCAGTAAAATATTTTTTTGAATACTTAGCTCTAATGAATTATCTTTTCCCTATCAATAGCGAGTATATAGTGACCCTCGAAGTGAAGAATTTAGCATGGTTGATCAATTGAATTGTATAACAGTATGATTCAGTGTGCATGATTTTCTAACCAGATTTGTGTAAAGAAATTAATTATTCTTTTCCATTACAGAGGGGGCAAACTACTAATGTTGAGCATCCACACTACAAATATTATTCTACTGAAGATAAGGTTAGTGAAGGGCGGCCCTGGTGCAAGCGGTAGAACTTTACCGTCTGTGACCAAGAGGTCCAGGGTTTAAGCCCTAGCCTCTGTACATTTGTGCAGGGATGGCTGTTGGCTATTTTACCTTTCCCAGACCCCGCAGTGCGGGAGCCTATGGCACTGGGTACGCCCTTGAAGATAAGGTTAGTGCACATAACTCAACATGGATGCAGAGCAATTCATTGTGTTTGTATTTGTAGATAACGATGCTATATTTATTGCTTTCAAATCTCCTGACTCATGATTTTAGTACATCTTGACATCATATAGCATGAAAATTCATTTATACTATAGATTTATGGTACTGTAGTTCAATTTTTATTTTGTTACAATTCCATAGTACTGAAGGCTCCTATTGTGATTGTTTGTTGTATCTAACTGTAGAGCAAGGAAGATAATGCCCACCATGAAAAAACAATATAAGCCAATAAAGTTTCTGCTGCAAAGAAGGTTAATTCATATACTTATTTTTGTTCGAGGAAAAAAAATCATATAATTATTTCTAGCAGCCCATACTTTGCAGAAATTGACTACTACTTATGATTTTATTATAGATCAAATCAAACCAAAATGATATAAGATTGGGCAAAAATAAGTATACTGTAGCCAAGGTGATCAGTATCATTTTGTTTTGATATATGAATTTTATCAAATTGATGACCAGATTGTAATCAAACTAGCATATATTACAGATTGTGGACCATGAAATATCTTCCAATTGCTCAAATCATGAAGCATCTTATTTCCAGGTAAATAATCTCTTAGCAATATATTGATGTTATATGAAAATTTCAAATTATTAGCTAACCTGTTGTGACTTTTTATCTGCTCCAGAATAAGACGATGTCTACAGGAGCTAGTGCAGCTGTACTTGCTAATGTATAAGACACATCTTCCAAAAAGAATTTCTATTTCCTAACAATTTCTGTAACCACGATCTAATATTCCACATAATGTAATTTTGCAGAAATATCAGCATGGTACTAAAAATTCACTGGCTGCCAATTCATTGAAGGTATGAGTGTCTAATTAATCTTTATACTTTGTTTCCATTGTGTTCTTATTTGTTCACACAATTTTATTTGTGAACTAGATTGGCACAAAAGTATTCTTAAAGAGCATGAGAAATCAAAACAAGGATGTTGCCTTTGGTACAGTATTAAGTTGTGATCCAACACAAAAAATTGGGGGGTGTTCAGGTAGGCAAAGAATTTTTGATGGTGCATGTTAGTATTGCATTGGCACAAGATGAACCATTGGTACGACCATACATGAATTACAAGGTTATTGGAGATGTCTCTGGAGTTTCTATAGCGTGGCCTTCAACATTTGTACAGTCTTAACTTGCTCTTCTAGCGTGGCCTTCAACATTTATATGGTTTATCCCGTGGCCCTATAAAATTTTAAATTTATCCCAAATGTCGTATTAACATACTCTAATATTTTTATTGCAGCTTGAGAAGATAAATGGATGAGATAGATTGAATATGACAATGGAGGGCTGGACAGTTGGTGGCATCCTATAGGATAGGACTTCTTTTGTTTTATATTTTATTTCCGTATGAATATGTACTCTGAACGAAAAGTTATTCTGTGGATTACGTGGATGGTACCTTATTGTAATGCAAAAATTGTTTTTAATATATATGGTACTGTCGCTATTTCTCATGTGTGAGATGGTAACTAGTTTCCTAATTAAATTGCATGTGCGTGATTTCTTTATCCGGTCCCAAATTAAAATAATTTCCAATATTGTTTATTGGGTTATTTTTGTTAGCTACACATATAAGCGTTGCAGCAATCCAAATATATATGTTGCTATGAGCTATAGAAGTCATTCGTCTATGATTTGTAGAAACACATATAAGTGTTGCCATATCCTAATAATATCTGTTGCAAGTTTGCAACGGTTATTCGTAGGTGTTACCAATGCATATATAAGTGTTGCAACAAACCCTTGCAACGCCATTTCTAGCAACACATAATGGATGCGTTGGTATAGACCCTACCAACGCATATATAAACTTTTAGCAACACATATATGCGTTGCAAAAGGGGGTGTCATTTTGTAGTGATGGGGCTACTTCTGTAAACTAATGGCACCATGAGGAATCAAATGAGGATATACTTTAGAACAGTATATATCACTGCTTCTGTAAATTAAAAGGCATATGTTAGCCCTGCTCTTGTCGAGAGATCCAGAGTACCAAAACCAATCACACAATGAATTTGGCTGATTGTGATCCACATTATTAAACACCACACCATCCACACTCACTGACTTCATCTCCATTCTCCCTGCAAGCAGTTATGTCGCCTACCTATAAGTTCTTGGCTAGATGACTTTACAAAATGCTAGAGAGAGGAACGATTCATCTTGCGGTACCCGGCCGTTCTTGCACCGAGTCCATAATGAGATATGGAAGCAGAGAGACGATTAGCAACAAAACGAGTCGAACCGGTAGGTCTCATATGTTCATTGGAGTGAGATGCAACTGGAAATTGGTTTGAGGGATTTATTTGGTTTAGCACTATTTGGAGCTGCTTTCCTAGGCACAATTTCAAACATCCCTTAGTTGGTTCCATAGGGCCCTTCCTTTGATGTGCATGAACCTTGTTTGGTTGTTGTCCTAGGATGTGCATGGTTCAAATGGTGGCCTCCCCTGGTTGCTCATTAGCGTTGGATGGAAGGCTCTGGCACGCACGCGCTCTTGACTTGTGGAGCAGGCAAATCTTATTTTCCATGCCATTAGTGAAGGTGACTGTGGAGCTTCTTTTTTGTTGCATCACCGGATCGAGGAGTAGGAGCAACTCTATAGCTTCGGGGCCACCGATTCTGGCGCCGTGTCTGGAAGAACAACTCTGCTCTTACAGACGGAGATCTTTGCTAGACTTGCTGTGGTGGTTTCCGTAAAACAAAAGGCAAAAAGTTCTCTGATTGCAAGCTTGTGCGATCCCTGCACCAATATTGCACTACGAAGCTCGTTTGTAGTATTGACCTGAGGATTCATCGTGATGTTCTTTTGATTAATTTCCAGTGAATACTTTTGTGGGTGTATATATACAGATTAATTACACATAATTCTGTCAATGTATATTTATCCTCTTTTTTATGCCAAAATTTAGGCAGTATCTCTAAGAGTTTATCAAATTTTACTTGACATATCTTATGTTTTGCCAACTCTAAAAAAATATGTCAACTAAAAAAAGTCTCTCTCTAATAGTTTGGTATTTTTAACTCCTTAAATATCTGATATGTGGACCCATAGATTTTCTGCGGCTTGGATTTCTTTTGCCATTGCACCGCCGCACGTCGTGTACGCCTGCTGCAGTGCCAGGCTTTTGGCAGCAATGCAGCCAGCTCCCTCCCGTAGCCTTGTCCACCTGCAGCTTCCTCCCGTAGCCTTCGGCAGCCAAGAGATAGGACGAGATGTGTTCATACGAGCAGACAAGGGAGCACAGTACTGTGCCGCAGCTAGCACGAGCAGCAGCATTTGCCGGCCACGATCAGCACGAGTACCATGCCCGTATCAGGTGCCAGCGGCTAGCACGAGCAGCAGCATTTGCTGGCCACGCGCAAGAACAGGCAGACAACAAGAGCGGTCTTTTCGCCGGCCATGAACAACAATAGACAGCAGTGCCGCAAGGATGCGCGAGCGATGAGTGCGCGCATATATGCTCTCTAGAGAGACATTTTTTTTTTTTGCCAAGTTGGTAAAAGATGGGGAGTTGGATGCCAAACTATTAGAATCTTTTTTTTCTAGTTTTGTCAAAATTTCATAGATGGAGAGTTGGAATGGCAAACTATTGAAGATGCTCTAACAGAATTTTCCGGTCATTAATTTTGCTTTTGTTGCTGTGTTTTGCACTATGATTTACTAGTTATGGTGTGCTAGCTGTACAGGAAAATGGTAATTATGTCTTTGTCAGGCAGTGCTCCACTATCTAGAGTGGTTGTCCACTAGTAGTTGACTCATGGATATAATTAATTAGTACCGTCCTTAGGCCCTAGGAACCCATTACTATGGAAAGCATTTATATAGATGAGTGGTGTTTCCAGCCGCCTCAAAAAACAGAGGGCATTTCTAGAGATGGCTAGAGATACCAATTGCCTCTAAAAGTATATTTCCATTCATTATAGAGTCGTGTCTAGAAAAAAAAGGGAGCACCTCTCGAAATCATATATGTTGTAATTCAAGAATACCACATCACCTAAGCTAATCTAATTGAATATGCTGAACGGCAGGCTACGTATGAACGCACATCTATCATGAAACATGTATTTGTATTTCTATAAATACGGAAAAACGTTTGTTCCCTACTTTTATTATATTTTTGTCCAATCTGAGATACTGGCACACCCACATTATTTTCTTCGTAGAGAAGAAATGATCATAGTATTTTTTTTCTAGTTAAGCATGGTGCCTAAATTATTAACATCGATTGCTTTAGTTTTATTTGTCTCTTATTTACATGGTGGTTGTTTTATGATTAAATACTAAGAGAATAGATCTTATTTGGGATTTGGAATCGCCATATACAAAATGTTATAATTTTTTTACTTGAATTTAATTATATGACTTGAATATGGAAGCGTTTTAGTTTTATTCTCAAACATGTAGAAGAGCTACATCTCATTTCATTAATAGACAGAAAAAGAGCTAGACAGCTTCACCGAGGCTAGCCAAGTCTCTCGTTGAATTATATACTTTCATATGCTATGTCATCATCTCAAAATAGCCTGCTCTCGCTTGGTTCAACTGCTAATGAAAGGCAAAACCAAATCATGTGGTTACTTACGCAAAGATGAAAGCTATGTATGGTTATTAATCACCACTTGCTTGATTTTCGAAACAAAGATATGAATTGATGTCAGCACTAAGCACTGCTACCGCTGAAATCGCCGGACTCTGAAGAAGAGAGGAACCAAGTGGGCCGGCCCGTCAGGTCCAAGTCCAAGATCTTAAAGCAGCCTAATTAACTAATTATAAAACTTTTTCTCAATTGTTTTTCTTGGACCCCGCGGCCTGGCTGTCCAACCCAGTCCACGGGTTGCACATGATGACCAGAGGTCAACTAGCTAAGCTTGTGCTTGTCACCCATTTTTCAGTTACCACGTTGCAGTTGCGTGGCAGTTCCAAGACTGTTCAAGTGTGATGAGTCCGTAGAACTTCAAATTATTGTTGCATTGCCACAACCAATTTGCATAACGGAGGGAGCGCTTGGCATTTCAACATTGGGTGGGCGAGGTGGTTGTTGCAACCAAAATTCTTCCTATACAGGGTCGTTCTCTTTGCCGACTGCAATGCGCACTCGGTAAAGGCAGAATAGCAGTCGGCAAAGGCTTTGCCGACTGCAATTTTACGTGGCAGTCGGCAAAGGGCTGTCGGCAAAGAAAACGTCGGCGAAGGCGGCTTTGCCGGGTGCCACGTAGCATGCAGTCGGCAAAGGCTTTGCCGAGTGCCACGTCGGCACTCGGCAAAGCCACGTGGCGCCGTCAGCCTGACGGGTGGCTTTGCCGAGTGCTGAC
>CM041635.1:27515861-27532579 GCA_023333625.1 Bothriochloa decipiens
CACGATAATCCAAGTTTGAACTGCTGGTGCATAAAATAATGAGACGTAGCCATTCAAAAAATGGTATTCACGTTGGAGAGTGTATTTTGAGGCCGTGTCCATAAACTCACCCAAACTTTTACACGCCTTGTCCACGAAAAATGACCATCCAGGTATGGTAGAAGTGTTTATAAATTATATAAAATCCAAACGAAGTCCGAAAATGACGAAACTTGTCGAGGTGTGTTGTCATCGCATGTCGAGGCTATGATAAAAATTTAAGAATGTTCGAAGCAAGTTGAGACGTCGGATGTCTACAACCTAGACATCTACAACCTAGACGTCGGACTGCCCACCATGGCTCTTGGCAAAGGCAGCTCTTTGCCGAGTGTCGACAAAAAACAGTCGGCAAAGTATTTGGCAGTCGGCAAAGCTAGCGTTTCCTGTAGTGCTAGACAATGATTTTTAAAATTTAATTAAAAGGAGGAGCACTTGGTGTTCTTACCTAAAAATAGATAACTATGCTCTGAGCGCTTGAACATATATACTCACTTACAATTTTGTGTTCTTGAACACACACACTCCAAATTTGATATCCTCATAAGTTTTTTTTTCTAACAATGTATATCTATAGATGACAATGTACACCATTTCGAATATTTTAAAAATTGCTATGTATGGTTTCCTAGTCGGTTTAATTTTCACGATTCTATCCAATATGTAGTTGTGCTAAAAACGTTTTTCCTAACTGTTCGAGCACCATCTCTTGATACTAGCTAGTAGAATTTGCACATTGCATTGGTCCGTGGTTGGTATAGCTCGGCTTTAAGCTACCTTTATCTTTGTTTTCAGAATGAATAATTAGATGTACAAGTAATTTTACAGGTTATGTTGCGTCAATGTATTGTTGTGTTTCAACTTGCATTCGCGTAATCACACAACTAACGTGTCGAATCTTGAACTTCAACCCTCGCTTTCCATTCCCATGCTTCCTTAATAATAATACAGAATAAGAAAAGCCTCCCTCCCTGCGCCTTGAGCTCGCCCATGCAGTCATGCGTTTGTTTCTTTTACTTATGTCACAGCGGATGTGACAAGCTAATCGGCACATGGTTTAATTAGGAGTGCCCAGGTCTTTCGTCATCATAAATTCGTCATACTCTCATACCATCTTGCGCCCTCTTACGATTGGGTGCATATATATACTCCTTTCACCCTGTTCTCTTTTTACCTATTCTCCACACCAGTGAGCACCAGCCAGCCATCATGGCGTGAAAATTGCAACTCCGGTCTCGTTGCCTTCTGTGAACTGCTCACAAAAAAAAAGTTGTCTTCTGTGAACCCAACACTTGAAAGCCAATTCAGTTTTCTTTTCTGGCTGTAGAGATCAAGATTTGAGGCCTGGCGGCCCACGACCTGCTAAATTGTTAGGACTTACTATGAGTAGTTTGTTGCAGTAATCGAGCTCAGGACCCTCGATCTCCTAGCGGAAGAGACACAGCAAACCTTGTTAGGGGGGTGATTGGTTGCCGGAACAATCTTGGGCCTGGACGGAGAGGCCATACAGGTTGTTTTGACGCCGGCTGAAACCATGCACTGGCATGTGTTTGGTTGTCAAATAGTGTAGCATACCGAATGACATACCATATGTTTGGTTGCATATATGGACGCTTTTGTGGTATGAATTGGTCGAACCATCTGTGTTTGGTTGGGGGCATGACAAAAGTGGTGAACACATCTGTATGCTTTTGGTGAGTTTACCACCCAACAAAAGACACAAAATAGAGATGTTTTTTTTCCTCAAATGAAATTGCCTTGTCATTGCACTTGACCTTGGAGCATCAGTACAGCTATCCACACCAAATTCATGTAGCAAATCCACAGGAAAGTCAGAATTTACAAATCGAAGAGTTGGAATTGTTGTGAACTTACAAGGCGTAAAGCAGAGTGACAGTCGGCCTGCAGCAATGTTGAAAAGAGGAAGAGAACCAAAATTACAGAACTGAATTACCGTTGGGCGTTGGTAGAATTCTTTTAAAAAGTAAACTGTGAAACTGAATTCGTAAATGAAACTGCACATCGTCACGGCGGCGACTGCTGCTACAGAGGCACCAGCACCAGCGCTCCTGCTCCCGCTCCCGCTCACACTGGGTGCCGAGGCCGCCGAGGCAGGGAGAGAGACTGGAGGCCGAGACGCATCGGGTTGGCGGCGGCGGTGGCGCCAGACAACGAGCTGACCGTGCAGCAGTGGTTGCCTGGAAGTTGTGAAGCCTCGTACGCCAGCCAGCGTCATCGACGGAGTCGAAGACGCTGCATCGAGATCCAGCCCCCCTGCCGAATCTGGCCGAATCACGGCAGGCCCCGGGTGCCGGCCGCGCGATCCCGCTGCTGAATCGCACGCACAGCACGCACCTCGCGGAGAAAGAAGAGGCACAAAATGGGGGCGGTAACCCTAGCCGCGACGCTAGGACGGGACCATCTCCAGGGCTCGACCACACCCTTCGCGCCAAGCATCGAGGCGTCCTGCATCGAGTGCAATGCTCGACTCGGGCGTACCGCGTAAGCCGGGATGAAGGGGGGAAAATGAACGAGATGGTTCAGGGAAAAGGTACGAGTAGGGCAACCAAATATGTGCCATGTGACGTAAATAGGCCTGAATGGCCCTTTCCACCATCTGATGCGAGCAACCAATCACTCCCTTGCTCACCCGCTAATAGGATCTTGGGCCACGTTAGATATCTCTGTGCATGTTTGCCGCAGTGGGTCACTTCCGCAGAGAAATTTTTGACCCTATGTATTGCTTTGGTGTCACACCTAGGATCTCCAGGTGGAGCCGGAACTCCAGATGCATCCCATTCCCATGATAGAACCATATTTGATTTTTATGCATGCAATTTTCAACTACAAATCTTGTGGCATGCAACATGTGAGTGTAGGTTACTGATTGATGCAACTGAGAGAGGGGGCACATAGTTTATATTTCACCAAACAATTTTGATGTGTAAGGCAGTATTTATCCACATACACCAGGCTGGCACAAATAATAGGTACGGTGTATAGATGCAAAAATATGTTCCTAAGAGTGTCACCGCCATGTCGTGTATAGTGGTGATCTTATGTCATTCACATCGTCCTCTGGCACTGAAATGCCCAAGTGTATGCAATATTGTTAGCAGCAGGAGTCAAAGCTAGAGTTAAACTGATTGTGATGGAAGCACGCGTGGCATTTGATATGGACAAGTCGGATTACTGTTGCACTCTCTGTATACAACCAAGCTGCTTTCATTGTCAATATATGTCACGGCATGGAGAGACCGGAACATTAATTTAATTTGGCACCGATGTTTTAGGCCTATGACATGTCAACAGAAAAATATTACATTTGTGCCATGCAACTACCGCACCTCAAACGCTCACCTGGTGCCCCACGCCGCCTCCACCTCAGCAACAACGGCGATAAACATGCTCAACACTACTGCAAAGATCCCATTCACCACCGCCTTTGCACCACCACCGCCACTGCCCCTCCCATGCGCGCGGGGCTCTCCGCTCTATGCAGCTTATGCCCCAGGTACCCTGCCTCTGGTGTTTAGCTAGGTTAAATCCGAGCAAGGCCACATGCTGGGCAATGGAATGGAGGGAGAGAAATGTGTGACACTACCCACGCCACAAAAGAATTACCGTAGCGATGGGTTTTGGCCCACCGTTGCGGACTTTTTTTTTGCCCGCTGTATTAAATCCCGAAGATTTACCGTGGCGTACGCTTTTTATATACCATGGCGGGTACTTTTGCCTACTGCGGTAAATCGATTTACCAGAGCAGACACTATAAAGAATCTTTATTTCTGTTGAGGCCCAAGCCCAGGGTGAGGCCCAATAATTAGTCGCGCCGCGCCGCACTCTCCTCCTCTGTCAATACGTCTTACCCCGACGCGCCATCGAGCTGCACTCCTTCACTTTCACCTTCTCGTGACCCAATCCTCCACCTATCTCTCCGCTTCCCCCCTCCTTCACTTTTTCCGCCACACTGCCGTTGGCGCTGCCCTGCTGCTCGTGACCCAAGTCCTCTCCTCTGTCGCGCACATCGGCACCGTAGTCCCCGCACGTGGTCGTCGTCCTCGCGCCCCATCCTCGCGTCCACTCTCTCTCTAGCTCTCCGACTCCTCCACACACACACTGTCTCTCTTTGCCTCCCTCCCCCACAGGAGCACCTCCTCACCTCCCATGACGGCAAGATGGAGCGAGCTGAGCGGGGACTACGACATTGCGTCGGTGCTGGTCACGGAGTGCCGCGCAGCCTCGCCCTCTCCAATCTCTCTCATGGCCTCCCCCACTCTCTGCACCGGCACATAGCGCGCAGCACGGCACAGCGTGTTCTGAGGCGGCACGCGATGCGACATGTGGCGGCGTGTGGCGCAAGTTGGCGTGGCGGAGGAGGAGCTCCGTCGGAGAAGCTCTGGCATCACGCACCCACCTCAGAGCAGCGGCGGCGCGCACCCACCTCGAAGTAGCGCCGGCATGCACCAACCTCGGAGCAGTGGCAGCGGAGGGACTCCCACCAAATCCAGCGGCGGCTCTACCTCTCCCTCCTTCATCGGCGGCTAAGGGGCTCCTAGATTCGGTGGCAGCTCTACCTCCCCCTCTCCTTGTCCGGCGGTTGAGGGGCTCCCTGATTCGGCAGCGGCTCTACCTCTCCTCCTTCAATGGCAATGGCGAAACTCCAGGTGCTACGGTGGTGGACGAGCTCCCTGGCCGCCGGATCCGGCGTGGAGGAGCTCTCGGCGACGGATATGGTGAGCCACTGATGGTGGCAACCCTAGATGAGTCGGCGGGCCCATGGAAGGGCTTTGTTTTTTTGTTTTTTTATAATGATTTACTGCAGCGTCCATCGTTATTTTGCCGCTGCACATGCTATGGGAATGTCATGATTTACCATGGCCCTGGCCCCGTGGCGGACAGTTTTGCCTGCTGCGGGAAACAAAAAAAAAAGCCCACTGCGGAAGTTCATGTCTGACGTATTGCGTAGCTCCTTTTCTTCCACTTCACTTCCCGCATCACTACTTCGTAAAAGCAGCTTTATAGGTGCCTAGAAACAAATATAACAGAGTGTCTCCTCGAAAACAACAGTGCAGATTCAACTTTACTAGCTTTATTTAATCACAAATATAACAGAAGCACTAGTGCCTACCATGCCAAATGTCTTTTCTTCTTACTAAATGTAGCCTATGGCACCAGATAGAAGTAAAGATGATTCAATTTCAATGGTTAAAACAATTATAAAAGCTGCACATGTTTTCCATAGAAATTCAAATATTTTTCCAGAGCAAATTATCAACTCAATGGTACCACAAAACAAAGGCATCAATTCAGATTGTCTATCGGATACTCCTATTCAAGTAAAGGACTTAGATTTCTATACAATAACAAAATTATTTTTGCAAAGTGGAAGTATGCTAATATCAAAAGTCCTCAAAATTGAATAATCTGGAACACGTGTCAATGTTTCATTGCTATCTACCAACATTTCATCGTATTTAACAAATAATTTGGTCACCAATATTGATGTCATCGTTTGTTGATATTAGACAAACTAAGGAAACACTGGTTTTAGAAGTGAAAAGAGAGCATAACAAGTAATTGAAACACATTGCTTAAGCTGCAACTGGAAATGGCCAATGGAACTTCAGTTAGCTACCGTAGATATGTAAATAGAGGTTGAGGTCAATAACGAGTCATCATCACATACCAAATAAGCATTTCACTGAATCCACCCTTCCACAATATATCTGCAGACCAAAAGGGCAATCAAATGTCGTCTTACTAGGCTATTACTGATTAAATAAAATAATAATATAGAAAGTGGTGTCCATTCTAAATCTTGCGAGTCTTGGCTGATTTCTCCAGTATTTCTACAATGACAGCACGACATGCCCTTTTGAGGTGCGCATACCTTGGGCTAGCAACCACATCAGCTATTTTATTTGATGAGTAGATAAATCCAATACAAAGCTTCTTTGAGCTGGCTGCTGTGGCGCTGGTCAGCTAGCGCTAAAGTCTTTGCCACGCTGCGAACATCGAGTCTCTTTGCAAGAATGCACTCACACATTACCTTCATCCTTTCCATGGCATACATACCTGTCAGCAGCCACAAGTAAATGCTTAACCATCTCATCTTTGCCATCTCCATCAATGTCATCCATGGCTGGCAACGAATCCTTGTAGATGAAGTGAAGCACAGCCTTGAAAACAGCAGGCTGCATATCTTCAATTGTTATGGTCTTCGTCTTGCTGTCGCTCTAACTCATCAGTCCATAGAGCACGGCCATGAAGACCGGAGAACGCATCGCAAGCACTATCTTGTGAGCATGGAAAACCCCTCAAATGCCACATCTGTTGCCTTGTGCGATTCCCGCAAACTCCCAAGATTATCCATTAAGACTGAGGGTGGCATATGGAAATCACACATTGCCTCGGATTTGGACACCGCCGTTGCTGCCCCCTTATAACAGTGACATCGCACTCAATGACCAGATAGTCCTACTGCACGTAGTGCTTTTCTAGTTCACTCTTCTCCATCAAGCCTGCGGCGCGCGCCCCAGTTGGAGTCATAGTCACTGTTGAATGCCCTATCCAGAGAGCTCACGGAAATCGGTATCCCAGCCACGTTTTGACCAACCTTGCTGGCTATGCTCAAGATCTCGAGGAAGAGGGACCACACAGCGCTGTCCTACGGCCCTTCTCCGTTGGGAAAGAATTGGATGCACCAGTCGTAGCCAACAACGGTGAAGGTAGCGGACTGGTTGAACTCGTCGGGCCGGGCTGACATCCTTGTGCAGGCTGTATCTGGCGGTCTCCAACACGTGCGTGCATCGATCCGTCTCCAGTTCGTACCTAGACACCGACTTCCTTGTTGGCCTCTGGGATGACGCCATCATCGTCGCCGGCAAATACCGCCGGAGCAGGAGCGTTTTACCAGCAGGAGACTGTCAGATTGCAACAGGCTTCCGGAAGTGTGGACTGTGGAAAAGGGATGGAGTGGCGGTGGCCGCCAGGATAGAGCGGCGGGACCGCGTCTCTTGTGTTAAAGTAGAAAAAGTGCCAGCGCGTTGCGACAGGATCTGTATTACATGTCCTTATGTCAACAATAATGACTTGCCTATTTTGTAATATCTAATTAAAGTTTTTATTCAAATTTAAATCAAATAATTAACTTTGAATACGAGCCTTTTATATATGAGAAAATGGCACTTCCTCTGTTCCAAACTATTAGAAGTATAGTTTTTTCTATGTTCATAGTTTTTCTATATATAAGATATCTCATAATGTAGAATCGAGCATGAGATTATCTTAACCTGTACAAAAGTAAAGACAAAACATTTTCTAGCCATGCAGTGCAGGCCACCGCCCATTCGCGCTGCCAGCCACTCTGTGACTGACTTGCTGAGGCTGGTAAGGCCTTTACTGACTATCAATAAATTGTTGGGTGCTCTATCAATATAGATATCTACTAGAGTGGGGCCCCGCGCTACGCGCAAGCAAGAGGAGAAGAGGGGAAAAAAGGGAGGAGCGAAGGGTAAAAAAATTAAAAAGAAAGAGGATTTGTTTGCAAGCAGTAGTGGACCCGTTATGGAACAGTATAAACCAGTGTGAACCAGTAACAAACCCGCTAACAAACAGTATAACCTGTTATGTAGCAGTAACAAACCCGCTAAGAAAACAGTGCAACCCATGACGGAACAGTAAGGAACCTATTATGAAACATTATAATCTGTTATGAACAGTAATAAACCCGTTGAGAAAAAGTAAACCCGTTACTATTGGTGACAAGTTTGTTTGAGTCTTAACTGCAGACCTGTTACCGGTCATCTAAGGAAATCTCAACAAAAATAAAGATTCTTTATAAATATGTTGATAGTTTCATTTTTTGGTGGGAAGGATACAACTTTGCGAAGCCTAGTGGATCACGGTTGGGTTACTTGGATATAGGCTATACCTAACAAAAAAACTGAGAGGAAATTTTGCCTTTCTTTAAAAAAATATTTTTGCTAATTTTCATTATTCTATTTCCATAATTTTCCTCTAATTTGAAAGTTTGTTTTTTTCAAAAAAATAAAAATAGTGAGTCAACGCTTTGGCCGAGTCCACTGACATATAATGACAATAAGACAGATTCGAGCCAAGAAGGCCTAACATAAGCTAAACTTTTATATTATGAATGCCCGAATTTCTCAAATTCAATTTATAGTCATTCACCTTTTTCTCTAAAACAATTTTGTATCTGAAACCCCCTAATTCATTTCTATTTATTCTTTTACCCTTTGTCTCCAAACCGCCTGAAGCCGAACGGTGGAGGTGGCCGGCATATTTGTATGGCAAGATGGTATAGGCGGACACAATTTAGAGGCAGAAGGAAATTTTTCTTATTTTATTATTATATATAATTATATATATAAGTAAGTATATATATAATATAATAATATATATCTTTACCTAATATCTAAACGTGAAAATTTCTGTCTGCCCCATGATTCTTTCGGCCTCCAGACGCAAGGTATACGTACGTATACGTAAAGGACACTGCAGTCCGTACGCTAATTTGATCCTGGGACTGCAGTCCGTATAAAACAAATAGCTGAAAGAACTTCCTGTAACATAAACATTTTGGTGGAGTAGTGGTATGACTTGCTCTTCTTTTGGGTTCGATCCCCACATGCACAAAATGCTTTGCTATTTTCATATTTTTTTGGTAAAACAATGAATAAAATGTTAAATGGACAAAAAAAATCCCCAAATAACACAAGCAAGCTTATACATTGCCATTTTCATTCATTTTTGTTCATTTTTGATAAACAATGAATAAAATGTTAAATGGACAAAAAATCCCCATATAACACAAAAGCAAGCTTGTTCTGTTGCTCGGTCGTCTTCTGAAAGTGCTTTGAGGTTAAATTCCTATATGCACTACTCTTATTTTTCTATTTTGTTTCTTTTTCTGAAAATATTAAAAGTCTCAGATAATCTTAATAACAAAAAAAACATGCTTGTTTTGGTGGTTTGCATGCTCGGTTTCCTTCCCAAGGGCCAAGATTGATTCCTATGCGCCATTAAAGATTTTTATAAATTTGCTTGCAGTTTAATTAAAGAAAAGAAATAATAAAACATTGTAATACAACACAAACACAGGATTGTCCAGGGTTTGGTTTCGGGACACTACACAGGATTGCCCAGCTTTCCCATTTATAGTGATTTTTTAGCCACATAGAATTGACGTAGATGTCCACATCAGCGCCATGTTGAATGCTTCATCTATGACCAAACCAATTTGTCCGTTACAGATTCACAACTGAGTTGCCATATTACTCTGCGACATCCAATAATGACGGAAACTAAACTAGCCATCACAGTTGTATCACCCTTGGAATGAACCGTCACGGACAATGTAATCCTATGATGATTTTTTCGAAGGTCACCAAAAAACAACATATAAAGGAAGCACCATTTCTTGTAGTAAAACCAGGTAATGCGGCTGACGAAGTGATGGGTAAAGAGCGACATCTATGTGAAGAATGACGACCGAGGACAGGCGACTGAGTGATGGATGATGTTTATGTAAAGAGGGACCAGATTGACACATGACCGGGACGTAGGGCTCGGCGTGTGTCACCCCAAGGTGCGGGACGGCGACACGGCGTTGTGCATTAAGTTTGCCATACCACTCGTCAGCACGGAGCGAACGCCCACCTAAATCTCATATCAATGCGTCGGAGCAAGCAGGCGTGGAGAGAACTGCTAACACGGTGGCAAAATAAGCCAACTTCTTTTCTCTCCTCCTCATTATCGCCTAAATATATGATGTTTTTTCTCCCGTTGTAACGCACGGACATGTTTTTGCTAGTTAACGTAGATAAGGAAACGGGAGATTCGTACTCCCGGCCGGTCGTCTCATGGACTCCTAGTCGGATTCCACAGCTTCATCGCTGCCTCTATAAATCAAACCGATTCAATCCCGCCAAGAGGAAACATCACGTTATTGATACGTCCGCGTTGATCTAAACCCCTTGGATCCCTCGGAATCACGACAACAAACACTCCCCCGTTGGTAGCAATGTCATCGGACAACAGGTCACCGAAGCGGCGTCGCCGGAACGACGAGCGATGCAGCCGCTGCGACAAGAAGAAGCACCTGTACCTGGCGCTGGACGACTGGAGCGGCGGCTACAGCATCCCCAAGCTGCACCCCGACGACATGCCGGAGCACCTCTCGGAGCCTCCGGCAGTCCAGGTCATGGGGCCAGACTGGGGGACGATCTCGTTGGCCGCTTTCGGCGACAACCTCCTCATCGCCGTCACCGTCAATCCGTCGTACTGGGCCGGTGACTGGGCGAATCGCACGGCCCCGCCGACGCTCATCTACAGCACGGAGACGAGCGCTCTCACTGTGGGCCCTCAGCTCCCCGGCGACTACAACTACCACCTGGACGCCGCCGTGGCCGCCGGCGGGAAGCTGTACGCCATGTCATCCGTGTCCAACAAGGACAGTGGCACCGACTCCAACTACTGGCAAATCTTGGAGTCCAACGGCGAGGATGATCTGTCGGATCCAAGCAAGGCATGGTGGTGGCACAGCAAGCCAGCTCCGCCATTTATGAGCAAGGAGGTCATTGTCTGCCACGCGCTACACCCGGACGGGCGTACCATCTTGTTCTCCACCGAATCCAAGTGTACCTATTCCTTGGACACCAGCAATGGCGAGTGCAAGGAGCTCGGGGACTGGGCAAGCTCACTACGACGCCGAGTTCGACGCATGGGTTGGGCTCCACGCCGAGGTGGATGGCTGCGTTTGCATGTGCCCAGTCGCCTCCCGCGTCGCCGGCGGCGCACAACAACCGCCAGAGTGCACGATGCTCAGGGAGGATTTGTGCCGCTACGACCCGAAGTATGACGGCAAGCGTAGTAGTTGGGCGCTGAGAACGAAGCGCTCCACCACTCTTACCTATATTGGCGATAGTAGATATTGCCTCGTCGAGAATATTCCGGGGAGCGCACGTAGCGATGGCACCGTGGTTTACATCACCTTGTTTGGCCTCAAGAATGGTAGCCAGGGAGAGCTGCGAACTAAGGTTCACCGCACCACCAGATCCTATGCAGTGTCCAAGAATCAATATCGTTTTTCTCATGCAATTTTCTGCATGTAATATACTTGTGTTATTTTCCTTTTGCCATTTTTATGTCGTTTAATTCCAATCATGACGCTTAGCTACTACTCCTTCCTTTCACTAGAAAATGCAACTATAGAATTTTTACAAGTCAAGCTAGCGTAACTTTGTCAGATTATATTAGATCACGATTCCTATCTCTACCAGGCGACTAAATTACTTAGTCCTGTTCAGAGCTGTGCTATTTGCTTCGGCTTGCGTCCTACCTGCGCCAGCCAATTCCAACGACTCAAAAGCATGGCCTGAGGGATTGAATAATTTTCAGGCACCCGAAAATTAGCATCTCCCAAATTAGATAGCTCCTGTATAAACTCTGCAAACTAAACAATGAAGCACGCTGAGCCGGTCCACAATACAGCCAAAAATCTGAAGTTAGGCAACCTGTTTCTAATCAAACGGCCCGAGAAAGAAACCAGTCGACTCCACCTTCTCTATTTCAAAGCTCAGCACCATTACTCCTAAAATCAGCCCGTATTATTAGTGTCCCCTTGACAGAATCCAACTACAAACGAAGTCCACAGGGCCATACATGTCTTTCGGTTCTTGATCACTGAAATCATATTTGATCGTCTCCTAAATTGCACACAATATGTAGGTTTTCCTGAATAATATGTTTATAAGAACATGAATCTCATTCGGAGAACTAAAAGATATAGAATGTATAGAATCTTTGGTTAATTGGTTTTGTTATACTGTCCAATCCTCCATTGGATGGATCAGTAAGAACTCTTTCTTGATTGTCAACGACCTCCATGGTCAATTCTTCCAATTGTGTTTCTCTATTCTGTTTCTCTATATGTATATGCCTTATAATTGGCTTCAGCAAACGCAGGTTAGCAAGTCCTCAGCCCTAAAAATGTCATTTTTCCTCAACGTTCTCTATATTAATATCTAAATCAAGAATTAGATCTTGTAGCACGCAGTGCAAGTATTGTTGAGAATAGTATAAAAGGTTTGGGAGAGGCAATAGTACTTCTAGTGTTGTTTCTGTCTTTAGAACACTGTTAGCTGCCTTGGTACCCTGCGGCAGGTTCTTGTGGCTACTACCAGCGGTTTTCTATCTCTTCTTTTTTTTTCGTGTCTTCTTTGTTTTGGGACATTGCCATCCTGACAGTCATTTTCATGTTCTTGCCCTGATCAGAGATATAATCCATGATGTCTTCTTTTTCTTCGCAAATCCCGTAAGGTCTCCTTCATCTAGATGAGGGTCAGCATCCTTATCTCCCCTCTCTTCCATAGAGAAGATATGACGACTTTCCGCAGGAACTTCTTTTCCTGAGGTGAGATCTTTCTTGTTCATTTGTGAAAACACAGCTGGTCTATTGCAGTTCCCTGAGCCTCCTTCCTACTCACCAAATGTTCCCTTTTTATTTTTTGTTTTTTTTGGGGGCCTAACAATCCATTTCATCCCACTAAAGCCGCGTGGCCAGCTGAATCCTATCTGGAATGAGCAGGAGGCGAATGGTGTTTCACTTGGTCGAATATGTATTTGTCAATGCAATCTCCGAAGGCAAACGATGAATCCCTTTTCACCCTTTGAAAATGTATTTTGGATGTTTTTTGCTTGCTCGGGGCTCTCCGAATGGGATCATTGTGGAGAACGTCTTTTCGATGAGACGAAGGCAGTCTCGCTGGATGGCGGCAATTCGTTAGCTCAAGTGGTGAGGGCCATTTCGCTTGGACAAAATTTATTTCGTTTTAAATAACGACTATGTTTGCGTGATATGTTTTCATCATCCCGACGCGAGCCGAAGAAGAGGCTGGTTGACAGAGGGCACATGACAGGCCCCACCTAGTCGGTTGGTACAAGGACCGGAGGTATCAAGGAATTAATTATGGTGGTGCCCTTGTTGTCGGAGGAATATTCTGAGAATCGGTGGTAGTAAGACGGCAAAATTGTCTTATAAAAGCCTACGTGCACATATAAATAGGACCCAGGGGATTGTAAAGAGATTGGATCCCGTTCTTCTGGGAGTCCGTTTAATATGATCGATTGACTCACTGCACATTTAGTGCATTTCCTTCTTATACGATCGGCTATCCTGGGTTTGTACTAGGGGTTCATTGGCTAATGTCTAGAACAACATCTTTCTTTTCTTCTTGTGTTTTCCTTTTCTTTTTTTTTCTTTTTCCTTTTCGGTGGTCTTTTATTATCACTTTTGCTTCGTTTTCTATTTTGTATTTTATTCTTTTTATTTATTTTTCTTTTCTTCTATTTATAACTTTTTACGTACTGAATATATTTTGTGTGTAGAATTTTTTTCTTATATTTGACTCTAGATAGTCACCTTACTAATATTATTATTCTACTATTTGTATTTTTCATGATATTTGTGATGTACACGTAGTACACATGTGTATGTTCTGTATATGTCAGTGTAAATGTGATGTTTTACGATGTATTTTTAGATATTTGGTAGTATTTTTTTCTTCCGTTTATTTTACTATAATTAATTACTTCAGCATTTTTTATGTAATACATTTCATGATACATGTGATTTTTACATATATACACATGATATTTTATATATGCGCGATGTCTGTGTAGTGTTAATGTGATATTCATCATGAGATAAATGTTCATTAGGACTTCTTATCAAAATGTATGCATGTGGATTCTTGTTTTTCAGAGGTTATTGCAAGGAGCACAATGGAGCAATCGGATTTTTATTGGTTACTTTAAACAAAATTATAGGATATATGGTGATGTCAGTAATTTAGGATCTTACTGTTGTCTGGTCTAATGTCTCAAATTGGTGAAGCAAGTGAGGCAGAAAATTAATTAAGGGATACGGGTCAGCGGCATCTCCTCAAGTGGGTGGGAGGGGGGGGGGGGGTGTGGGTGCGGGGCTGGCAGCATTTGTAGGCGTGTATAGCACCGCCCGATATATGGCTCGGGCAGGTCAATGGACTGCTGCACATGGGAAATAATAATCAGATCAACACCAGATTCCCACAATGATTTTAACATGGCACGTGTAGAGATCTTAGAATAATATAGGCATGCATTAATTACTTTGTATTTCGACCGTACCTCCTTTCACTTTGCTTTGGTCTTTTATTCATTAAACTTGTTCATGAACTGGTTTATAATGCACAGTAACCTTCTCAATATCCAATGAATGTATGCATCCAAATGAGCTGACAGAAACGTAAACTCCGCTAACCAAAGCCGAATTAACATAGTGATTACTTATTCGGACAAATTTAGGTGCCAACAAATGGCATAAAACCTAAACAAATCATGTAAAAACAATCAACATCGAAACCACTAGGTAAAAGGAAGAGGCATGTGCACCCTAGGAAGAAGAAAATCAGGACCCTGGAGTCTTCTGGTGTGTGATGCTCATCTGAAAACTTGACTTGGGTGTAAGACAGTCCCCGGGCAATGCATTAAGAAAAAGACATTCTCACGTAGATCAAGGAAACTTCCAAACTCTAACCCGATCCATTCACAGCGGCACCGTAGCCCATGTGAGACGACCATGATCTAGGCCGGGCCTTGGACCTACACTTTGGTCATGGGATAGATGAGGGGATTTTTTTTAACCCTAGCATGAAATTCGCTCCAACGGGGAGTCGAATCCAGGACCTGAGGAGTGCCGCTAGGGTCCTCACCAATTGAGCTAGAGGCTATTTGGCCAATCTCCATCATCTTTAAAGAATGCCTTCTTTAATTTTGACTATGATAGTTCTCTTTATGTCTCTAGGTTTGATGAGTAGAAGAAACTTAGTATACTATACTGGAGATAACCATTGTGTTATCTTTAGCTCTCTAGTTTAGCTGGAAGTTGTAACAGATGTATGAACTAATCTATGAATTCTGATGGTGCTGGATCTATAATTCTGTATTTTTTCGCCTGTGTTCTGTACGCAAGTAGTGCTATGAATTGTTGCTTTATATATATGAACTTATGAATCAGTTAGTAGTTATATGAATTGTTGCTTAATTATTTGCATGAACTTATGAATCAGTTAGTATGGTTATCATGTTATGTGGTTCTGCAATGGTTCTTAGTCTTTAATTTATTTATTTTTTTTTGCAAAAAGACAACTAAATGTCTTAGTTCCAGCTATAGCTGGCTATACCTGCCCTTAACTGTTGGCGAGGACAGCAGGCTGCTTGGAGCCTTGATTCCAACAGCTCATATTATCTTAACATTCCAACAATCCTTAACATATGGCTCATATTACAAAAAAAAGGAACCATATGTTTCAAAAAACATGAAATTTATTCCAACAACGATGTTCTTGTATTCTAGCAAAACGATCAAGCTGATTCAGAAGATTAGAAATTAGCACTATGCTCATAACCATCCACCATGGGTTTCACAATGACTCGTAACCATCAAGGTTCTTAGAATATTAGTTCACTATATAATACATTCATATATTAGGTGAGTCTGCGAGCCATGGTGCAGCATTCATTTTGCGTGGTCTATTTTCCTACAATTTCTAAACTTCCTCTGATCGAGCAGCTAAAGATCGACAGTGCAACATTCACTTACGAGGTTAATGGAACTGATGAAGATTCAAAAGTTAACCCAAGTTGAGCCCAGCTAAGCACATCCTGCGAGATTTTGCTGACTGCTCCCATATGTCGACAAATATATTAGGACATGTCCTTTTGAGGTGGTCATACCCTTGGCTTGCCATCAGATCACCTGTTAGACTCGAAGAGTCGATAAACTGAATGCGAGCATCTTTGAGCTTGCTGCAGTGGTGCTGGTCAGCTAGAGCTAAAGTGTCAGCCACACTCTCCACATCGTCAGTTGCAAACGATGTCCTCACACATCACCTTCATCCTCTGCAATGCATACCTATCTGCAGCCGCAAGTAAATGCTTTACCATATCCATATTCTCATCCTCATCAACACTGTCCATCGCAGGCAACATGTCCGTGTAGATGTAGTGCAGCAATCCCTTGAAAACAGCAGGCTGCATATCTTCGACTTTCAAGTCTTGTTGCGCCTTGTCCGACATTGGACCATAGAACTGCACTTTGAACACAGGCGATAGCATTGCCAGCACAATCTTATGGGCATGGAAAACCTGGTCCTCGACCTTAAATGTCACATCTGATCCCTCAACGAACTCCAGCAGATTTCCAAGGTTATCCACCAGTTCTGAAGGGGGCACTGGGATGCCAAGCGCATGCATTGGCCTAGATTCAGACACAGGTGTTCCCATGACAACCGTGACGTTGCATTCCACCACCACGCGGCCTCGGCACGACCCTGCAAGTGTACGTCCATGACCGCCGGAGCTCGCAGCTGCGGCGGCGAGACGGGTGGCCCCGTGGCCTCGACGGAGTTGGCGCGGCCGAGCTGGACAGTCAAGTGCGCGTCCATGGATGGGGTCGGAGCTTGCAGGTGCGGCGGCGACACGGGCACGGGCAGGCGTGCGACGTCACCAGAGCCTACAGGTGCATACATGGCACGGTGACGGGTGGTACAGTCAACGGCGCTGCACGAGGTGGCGGCGGGCTCGCCGGTGCTTGGAGATTGAAGATGAAGGCAAAA
>CM041635.1:27532589-27574705 GCA_023333625.1 Bothriochloa decipiens
CGGGCTCGCCGGTGCTTGGAGATTGAAGATGAAGGCAAAAAAAAAAAAAAAAAGTGACATTCTAGAGATCGAAGACGAGGGAAAAAAGTTATTTCACCCACCTTTTCTCTCCGTGAATGTGATAAGTAATTAAAATAATCGGTGCGGTGTGTTTGAGCAAAGAGATTTTTAAAAATATATTTTGAGACACTAAATTAACTCATTAAAAAGTTTTCTACTACAAACATTCATAACCTTTTAAAATCTATAAAGTTTGTATGATTATTTCTTTATTTGACAAATCAATAATAAAGTTGTTCATAAACTTTACATCTCTTTACAAAGTTTCATGAAAACTATTAGAGAGGATTATATGAGAATTGTGAATTATCTAAGAACGACCACGCTGGATAAATAAATAATCAAACAACCAAAATCTTAAAATGTTATGAAATACTGCAGTTGAAAACTTTTTCATTTGAGTTCACCTTTGCCATGTTAAACTACGTTTGAATTTTAAAAATTTAAAAATGAATTTTTTAAATAACATCAGATGAAAAAACACCCAAAATAAGATTTGTAGATCTTAAAAAGTTATGAAAGGTTATAGTTTGATAATTTTTTCATTTGAGTTCATCTTGCCATGATAAACCTATATTTGAATTTCTCAAATTTGATATTCAAATTTTATAAATGACCTCAGATGGAAAAACTTCCTAAACGAAAAGTGTAGATCTCAAAAAGTTATGAAACTTTATAGTTGATAATTTTTTGATTTGAAATCATTTAGGACATCAAAGAGTAATTTACACTTGGTTTGATATAATATGTGGGCAACTAAAACTACTTATCGATACATGTGATGGTTTAGCGCAATGTTTAAGGCAGAAACCGTGCGAGAGAGAGGTCGTGAGTTCGAATCCCCATTGCCGCAAAGTGTGCAAAAATCCTAGAAAAAAACCGTGAGTTGGGGCTAGTCAGGCCTGGTCAGTGGGTCCCTTCCCCAATTAAATTTTTTTCTATTATTTTTGGGTTTTTTAAATTTTTATCTTTGTCGAGTGCCCGGCATTTGGCAAAGTCTTTCCCAAGTGCCTGACACGTGGCACTCGGCAAAGAAGCCTTTGCCGTCATTTTCTTTGCCGACAACTCTTTTCCGAGTGTAGCACTCGGCAAAGCCTTTGCCGAGTGTATATCAGGCTTTGCCGAGTGCCGTCGGCATTCGGCGAAGAAGCAGAATCTGGTAGTGACTACATGAATGCTCTCCCCCTTGGTCGAAAGGGTTAATTCTTTCTTCTTGGGTACATTTTGTCAAATCATAATCAATTTAATTTGATGTAGGTAAACGCAGAAATTAACAAGTAGAAGGAGGCAGCGAATAGCTACATGTACCTATGTCTATCGGTACTGCGGCCTCTGCTTATATGAGTAAAGCATTGACTCAAGGTGTTAAAGCTGTTGGTTGGGAAATAATTGCAACAACCAGAAACCTTATCTGTGTTGTGGTGGTGCACATTGGAGGGTGTTTGCTGGAGAGGAATAGTTGGTATATTTTATATATGAAGTATAAGACCCTAATTATGTTACATGGGCTATGTTGTGAACTATGTATCTTTGCCCACCCGAAATTTAGGTAATTAACTTGCTTATCAAACGTGTTACACTAGGTGTTATCTATAGTAATCTAGTTATCGACTCTATTAGGCTTAGCAACCTAGTAGATTCATTAGTTACCGATGTTGTTTATTTTATATTATTTATTTATTTATAACAACATCATTGCTCAATCAAGATTGATAGATTTGGCTTATACCTTTTTGAATTCAATCATCATCAATGCTTTTCATGTTTAATCTCATACTTAGATGGTTGATTCCGTGCTTGCATTAGCTAGGTTTTATCAATCTTGCTCATGACATGTAGCGCATTGTACGATATGAATAGTTTTATGGTAAAGCTTGTTAATCTCTTCTGGGGGGTTTAGTGGCTGTAGCGGATTAAGTTACCAATCTCACTGAGGTGGCATCCAGATTTAGACACTGTCGGTTAGTAGGCTTTGCTTTTAGAGCTGTTCATGCACCTAGTTCGTTCTCATGTCAGCATCGGCTATTTAGCCGATAAACTATTGTCTCACCCATAACACATCATGCATGTATGTAATTAATCATTAGTTGGTTCGTTGAGCTTGTTACGCGCGACTTGATCTTTAGATTTCAAATTTGACAAGTTTAATAGATCTATTAGTATTGATCTGGATTATTACAACGCGTGTTGGATCTATATATATCATACCGGTTAGATTAGATTGTCTAAAGGTTTTATGCTTTCCATGCGTATCAAGTTAGCCGTTTTAGCTAATTCTTTCCTATTTCATTACTTTCAAATATGATGTTGACTCTCTAGTCAATGCCCTGATCGGATTGGCTATTTAGCCATACATGAGGAACTGTCTAGCATCACACTGGCAGGTTCCAGAATTTTACGTTTGCCTTTCCATGTCAATTGCAGATTCAAATTAAGTAGCACACCTTAGACTCGATTGACCTTAGCTGCTGGTGAAGTCACAGGGATTGGAGAAACGCTCTTGCTCTAGTCTACGTGGCTTGTGAGAGACCATTGACACAGGGAGTCACATTTTTGTGTCAACACTAAGGTTGGAGTGTGCTAATATCAATAGAAGTATATGTTGTTGATGATACTCATAGCTTGGGAGTTATTCTTATGAAGATTAGACGATACTAAAGTCTACAAAGTTATATGTAGAATGTGAGAGTGAAGCAACTCAACTGTGATATATATACTAATAGTTGGAACTTAGTGACGAAACCAACCTTGGAACAAGAGACTGTTGGTATTTCTTAGCGCAATCACCAAAGATTAGTGACGGCACCAGAAATGTCGTGTGGGGTAATTCTAATGTCTACTGGATGATTCCGCACACATAATATACCGCTGTAGCACTTCACCCGGGAGTATTCTAAGGTATCATAATTTATTTTATCCCAGAGGAAAGTAGTAACTAGGAATATTTAATAAAAGGGGAAAGAGATCCTTATGTCGAACTAGTGTAGAAGGGGGGTAAACAAATAAAAAGGAAGGATAGGTAAAAGATAGCAAAGATCCTAATCTTAAGATAACTAGCAGAGTGTTAGCTAGGTGGGAGGACAATGAGTGAGTAAAGGACTCCTATGTATCTAACTTTACTTTTATGCACTTAATCCTAACAGATAGATGACTCAACTAGACTGGTGCCTTAATACTTGTGTGGTGGGGATAAACAAGATAGTAGAAGACAGAACCTCTACTAAAGTGACTATTTGGCTTATGGACGCCCTACATTTTAAGAACAACTGGCTCGAACGTGGTGAGAAACCCTAATGGTGCCTAAGACCTGTCACCTCTCGAGAGTGCGCTCACGAACTATCCATGTGGACCTGCGGTAATCAAAGGTAAGACTAAGTCTAACCACTGCTCACACTTACTCTTACAACTCTAGCTAATGCACAGATAGCTAAAGCTCATATGCAAAGATAGGACGATGATACCCACAAGAGGTTGGTTACAGGAAACCAATCCAACTAAGACAACTATACTACTAAGACAAGCACACAACAAGACTATAAATATAGAAATGCAGTAAGTAAATACTAAGTAAAGTAAAGCAAGAATATTATATTAATAAAAGGAAAGTCTTACAAATAGAAAGATAGAAGAGCTATAGCAGACTCTCCAAAAGACGACTCTAGAGACCCCGAGCTTCGCTCAACTCAACTCCAACTCCCACTCTAGACAAGCTACTACTACTCTTGCTTGATCTCCCAAAATATGATTGGAGGATTTGAGAGTTGGAAGATGCTTTCCAAGGGTGGTGGCAGCCTCCTTATATAGGGGAAGGAGAAGGGTTGCCACATCAGCAATCCATGTGCTCCTTCTCCCTACACCCTTGGATAAACCGACCTTGCAACCACCTTAGATGGACATCCACGATGAAGCCAGCTGCATTGAGGCATGCAGGAGGTTGGTGGGTGGCCAACCGACCTAGTGGCCAACTAGTTGGGGGTCGGTTGACCCCCCTCATTGGCAGGTGGGCTTGGCTGGGTCTTCTAGAAGGTGTCCCCACCTGTCATCTGAAGTGGTTCGGTCTTTTGCCACATATTTGTCACGTTTCTTGCTTCCTTGTGGGCCCATCAACCCATGTGCAATGAGCTTCGGTCGTTGGATCAAGACACAAGTTAATCTAATGGTTGATTTGGACTCCTAGGACAATGTCATGGATCATGCTCCAAAGCTGGGCTCAAGGTGAGCTCATAGAGGGGTCGGCCGACCCCCCTATTGGGTCCCACAGTGCTGTATTTTGTATTTCCTAAAATCACAAGCTAGGAGTACAAGTGGAACTAGTTATTGATAAAATATGCTCATGTTATGCTATTCTTCCTTGGAACCGAAGCATGTTGACGGTGTTTTGAGTGTCGATTTTTAGGGTATATCCACCGTCAATAGAGACTCGACACAATCAATTAGAGTGCCTATATGATGAGTAGTGCCTTGATGCCACGTGTTGATGCTTTTTCAATATATCTTGAAGTGAGAGTTGTCTCTTGAAATATCTCATGATTATGATCATCTATCCTTAGTCGTGTCCTGATGTTGGTCACTTAATGACAGGAAGTGTAGTAACCCATGACTCAGGAGCCCTATATGACACCTCTCACTAATATGTGGGAAAAGACTGATGTTCCTACCATAGAAAGATGTTATGAGTACAATGAAGCTAAGCACTATCAAAACAACAGTGATGAAGAGAAAGTTGGGCATGAATCATGTCAGGATCCACAACGACGAAAGTGAAAAAGGAAAGCCCATAAGAAGCATGTTCAAGGAAGTAAAGCACAGTGAAACTATGTCAATGGAAGACTGAGCAATATGGATATGAATAACATTCATGGAGCTACCAAAGTGGTGGGTGGTTATATTCAAATAAGCTCAGTACAAGTTTTTACTCTGTTTGACCCTAGTGCTTTGCATTCTTTCATTTCCGCCGACTTGGTAGCGACGTACAAGATGGTGAAGTGTCCAACGAGGAGACCTTTGCTAGTTCATAGCCCGATGCGAGAAATACAGGCAGATCAGATATGCTCAAATATCAGTCTTATCATGAACAAGGAAAACTTCACTGTAACTCTCATTGTGTTAGAGTCACTTAATATTCCCATGGTTCTTGGTAATGGATGGTTGTGTGTGCATAAAGTAGTGGTTCATGGTACCCATTGCACAATGCTCTTAACAGCACCATCAGGGAAAAGAATTGAGTATCAAGGTGGTCTACTCCTACATGAGAAAGCCAATGACATGTTCTACAAGTGTGCACACTAAGAATACCAAGATAAATGATGAGGAGAAAATGTAGACCAACTTAAATGATGAGTTGTAAGCCAAAAAAAGTTAGCAGTCAAGATAGACTTTGGTTAATTATGAATAATAGTCATTCAATGGAAACTTTGTTCATAAGTGGTGACCATGAGACATAAATGTTTAAGTTCCATATGCAAGTTGTGAAATTGAAAGAGTTATCAAGATCTTTTCTTGTTTCACTCGAGGGAACCGAGCCTCATCCGAATCTCAAGGACGAGATTCATCTTAAGGGGGGTAGAATTGTAACACCCTAAGTTTTGAATAAAAAATGCTAAATTGATTTATTTTATGAAATTTATGTGATCATTCAATATAGGAAAAATAATAATTCTTGTTAAAGTAAAATCAAATATAAGGTTAGAAACATGTTTGATGCATTCATGCGGTTGCATATTTATTTTGTATTGTTTGGATTTGAACAAAACTTAAAAGGATTCAAAATACTATTTGAAAATGCCATTGCAAAATGGTTTAAGAAAAAGAGAAGGAATTTGTTTTCTTCTCTTTCTCCTTCCTCCATTTCGGCCTACTGCCTTGAGGCCCAACCGCCTAGCAGGTCTATGCCATCACCTCTCCCCTCTCGGCCTTTAGGCCCAGCCAGCCCAGCAGACAGAGCAGCTTCCTCTACCTCCGGCTGCCAGGTAGGGCCCATGTGTCGGCACCTTCCTCTGCCTCCGGCTCCCTCCCTTCTCACCATCGTTGCTGGATCGCAATGCGAACTAGCCCATGGCTGCGCGGACCAGGATTCTCCCGCGTGAGAGAAATCCCTCGCCCGAGGCATCCGCAAGACCAAGCCGAAGCTGCTCTCTACATGACATCACCCCGCACATCGAGCCCCACCCGCCATTGACGGCATGCTCCAAAGCTCACCACCTAGCCGCTCCACTCTTTCAGCTACCCCCTCTGCCTTCTTAGTGCACTCGCAGATTTGTGCACACATCTACCAACACCGCAAGTGCTCTGCCAGCCTTTGAGCCATCTCCCTCCATCAGCCGCATCTGCCGTCGCCGCCATAGCCCAAGCTCCACCCGCCACCGTCCACCGGTGTCGTCATCGTCTCACAGTAGACATGAGCACCCCTGTGGAGTTTGTGCGAAGGTGACAGATCCATAGGTACCGGCCTCGTCCTCCCTCTCTCTTCTTTCTGTGCGTAGGCTCTTGCCATGGCTCCGCTGCCGTCCCATGTCCGCCTCGCCATCTCTGGCCAGCAACTACCACGCGATGCAGTCGCACACCAACGAGATTCCGGCAAACCTTCACCGTCTTGAAACCCGCCACCGGCAACCATCTCCCCCAAATCCTGTGCATCGTCTGTTCCTTGATCAAGGGCCAGGATTAGAGGATACCCCTTCGCTACTGTTTTCGTTAAAGATACCTTAAGATTTCACCTATTTACACTCTGGTCCTTGGCTGAGATGGAAAATTAGGATTTTTGATTAATTTATTTTTTTAAAGACTTCAATTATTTATAGAACTGCCACTGCATTCAAATGCATATAAAACCTCCTTTTTAACTCCGATTTGAACCGTTCAAATATCGTTAGAATCGTAATCTCATAAAATTCATTTTAATGTCACTATTAGTGCTGTTTCAACTTTTAAATTTGAGATTATATTTAATTCATTATTTTATAAAAGGAAATTTTAAAAAATCCATAACTTCTCCGTTTAGGTCTGATTTTAGTGATTTTTAGGTCTATGTGTTCGTAGCAACGTCTAGGATATTTTTATAGGATTTTAAACTTGTTTACTCTCTTTTGGTGCACTGTTCTAATTATAAACTTGTTTTATTCGTGTATGATTGCTCGGATGCTTGTTTGGTGTCCTACGATCGTATGTCCGGTCATTAAGCCTTGCGTTCGTGGTTTAAAAGAAGTTGGAGATCGAGAAGCAATTCTACAAAGATTTGGGATTTGAAGAAGGATCTAAATTTAAGATAAGTATAGCTTGGGTTTTCTTTCTATGACTATGATCTTGTAGCTTGACTAATGGTATGCGCAATAAACGTTAAAAGATGACTTTTTAGCAAAATAATAAGTTATCTGTAAGTGATTATCCGGGATTTGCATTACAGCTGTGAGGGCTATATGGCTCTGGTTTTAGTCAAATATGAGGACCTTTTCTAGCTTGTTTGAGGTTACCCTTGTGGCGCAAATGGGGATGAGCAGACTATGGATCCGCTGCGGTGTTGTATCACATAGACTGACTAATGAAACATAGCATCCCTAACTTGTTAGACGAACCTTTGAAAGGCTTCATAGTGAACCCTGTCTATCTTCGTTTGTAGCGGGGTAAGAGGCTGATCACCTCGAGCGAAAGGGTAAATCATGACTTACAGTGAAGGTGTACACCTCTGCACAGAGTTTAATAAACTGGTATACTACCCTTGCTTAAGGACACGAGTGGCCTTCGAGACATTTACATTTAATATGATGATTGATTTGTTAACATGCTCATTATTTACCATTTTATGCTTCATACATTATTTATGTTGCATTGATCATGAGTTTATGGTTTATACTACCTCATTGCTATACTTGTTGAGTTCGACATGAACTCACTCTTGATATTCCCCCACACCTCAGGAGAAGTTTTAGGCTTGTGATCAACCAGTCAGTTGGATTAGTGGAGTATACACCCGGAGTTCAGAGTTGTATTTCCACTGATTATTCATTAGGTGATCTTTTATATTGTGTATGTTATATTTAAAGCATTGTAATTGATACTATTTATAGCTATATGTGAGATTTGTCCTTTAAGGCTCATATATGGTGTATATCTGGTTTTGTGCTTAAAACTAGATGTTACACAAATAAATTCAAACACTCGTTAACACACATCTTAATCCGATATTGGTCAAATCAAACATGCATATCGTGGTGATTACAAAAGAAAGTTATATGACATCTTACATCTCTTATCATGGCTTAGAATAAAATAAATTAATTTTCATAAAAGGAGTACATAAGATAAATTTTTTATACTGAACTCGTATTGTACATAAAAAGTTGCTTCCTAGACTCGCATTCTTCTATCTTCTTTTCTTAGATCATTGTCCCTGAATTCTTTCGTTCAGGCCAATCATTAAAGAGAACACTATCCCTTATGTAATGGCCTTCTTTCATGCAAAACTTGCACTTTTCATCTTTTGAGTCACAAGTACGTAGCTCATTTTATTTTTGTGCTCAAGAATAAAATCATGAAATTCTTTGTCTAAAAATATTCAACAATAATCATAATAATGAGCATAAAAATAACCCTACGTTGTTCTGATAAAAGACATGCACATTGAATTTTAAATTTTTTTTATATTCTAAATCACCGTTGGGCAGAAATAGAATAAAACATCATTCTTCTATAATAATCCCACATCATCGTTGGGCCGAATGGGAATTAACATACAGAGACTCAATTATCTTATAACAACTCTTCAAAATCAAAATTCTCCATTTGGATCGGATTTAATTAGAATATAATCATCATCATTGTAGCGGAAACATGAAAATACATTTCTTGATCTTTATCTATTCTCTGAAAAATTTGTCACTTTGATGCAAAATTTATCAAAGATTTAAACTTCAATCTTAACTCATAAATACACTTATAATATTGTCATCATCAAACGTTGGTCAGAAAATATTATCATTATCAACGTTGGTCTTAATCATATACTGACTATTCGTCTAATTAAAAATTTCTCGTTAGTTTCAGTTTTAACTGGAGAATAAATATTTCATCATTTACTCAACAACTATGACTGCACTTCAAATTAAATTCTCTCAATTCAATGAGAACATAGTAAACCTTTTCTTTGCTGTGAAAACATGAATAAATCTCTTAACTCTATCTTTTAGAAATTCTTCGATAACAATACTTCTCATGAACAAAATTATCGTTGGACAAAATTGTACAGAGATTTGGACAAAAAATTCAATTAAAATTCATTAAATATGCATCAAATTAGTTCTAGAATGTATATACCAAAAACAACTCAAAAACAGTTTTACTGTTCATGGGTGCAGCCCAGCAAAGCCCTGCAGTTGCGCAGCCCAGTGCCCTTGTTGCGGTTCTTTTTCCAGCAGCGGCCCATCTAGGCTTTTCTAGCAGTGAATACGGCCCACAGCCCAAGATGTGGATGCCGCTCGCACTACGTCCCCATGCCCAGGCCGCAATCAGGTCTAGGTGGTGAAAATCCATCCCACCTGGGCTCAAAGGTGGCCTGGTTGATTAGAACCATTGATCTTGATCTAACGACCGTGTGCTGATCTGGGGTGAACAAAACAATGTCACCGTGGACTCCCGAATCCCCAACTTTCATTTCCATTTTTTCCATTCTCTCAGCCGTCGAAGCAGCAACGGCAGTCGCTTTCAGCGGCTAGGTGGCGGCCCGGCCAGAGCCAGTGCCAATGCCTCCCATTCCTCCTTGAGCGACGCTCTAACGGAGCAAATCCGCCCCTTTCTTTCTTTCCTTCTCTTTTCATTTTTTTCTCTTCTACCTCTCCTCTTTCTCAGCCCCACAGCGGAGCAGCAGTGGCCTGTCATGGCGGCCGGAGGAAGGAGATGGTCAGAGCCATCGTGGGCCCTCTCACCGGTGCGCACGCTCCCTCTTGTAGCGCATGCCACTGTCGAGCAGTCTCGCGTCCGAGTCGTAACCCGCGCACCTGTACATATGTGCGGCAGATCGCTAGCAAACCGACAGACTAGTCTTTCTTCTTGCTTGCCGGTGGAATACTTCCTGCACAACGGCAGATTCGGTGGTTGGGAGAAGACTCTGTTAGGTTCCTCTCTCTCTGCCTTTTTCTTTAGGGTTA
Organism: Bothriochloa decipiens; assembly: GCA_023333625.1. Lineage (NCBI taxonomy): Eukaryota > Viridiplantae > Streptophyta > Magnoliopsida > Poales > Poaceae > Bothriochloa > Bothriochloa decipiens. Next base: position 27,542,789 of record CM041635.1, read on the forward strand.
GGGTTCAAATCCATCCAGTTCGAAATTCGTTCTTAGTTCTTTTGATTGATTTCATTTCCAATCTTGATCTACACACTAAATCAGGCTTTGATACCATAGTTGCATTTCTATGATCCTTTAGGTGCAGATTAGAAGGGTGTATTCTTTCAATTCAAGATAAGGTAATGTAGAACATCATGGTGCACCATCTTCGTGTACGAATCAGAGAGTGAGGGAGAGGGAGATGAGTAGGAGTCCGTACCTTCGTTGGAGTTGGGCTTCGCTGGTTCGTCGACGGAGTCTGGAAAAACCAGGGACATTTGGGGAAGTGGATGCAGTAGCGTCCCGACGGTGGTGTGGAGATGTAGGGCGCTGGTGGACTTCCCGTCGCTAGCAGCAGTACCTCTCGATCGGTCAAGGGATAGGACAATGGGGCAGTGTTGGGTGCAATGAATTGAACCTCATGAGGTGCACTCTGACCCCACCTCCTATTTATAGTGTTGTGCGACGGGGGCTCATTAGCTGTATCATTGGGCTAGGCATCCCCGATCAGGACGCGGGTCAAGGCCCAATTAGGCCGTTGGGCCTAATCGATGGGAGATCAGATCTTCCAAAACCTTCACCACTTGGAATGAAAGCATTGAAAGGTTCGCTTGGTGGAGGTCGTATCCTAGAAGACAACCCTTATTAAGGGTCAAGTAGTTGGGGGGCCTCAATGACAGTAGGCAGCTCCCACAACTCCCTTAGACTACACGACAATGGGAGGGTCCATGCACACTGCGACAGCACCCACATGGATCCCAACACACAAAGACCATAAACCAAAGCCCGCAAACCTCCTTATACCCAACCTTCCTAATGATATAAGATGGTCAGCATCCAAAGAGTTGGCGCTGAGCCATCCGAGTTCAGTTGGTCGATCCAGCAAGCTAAGAGGAACTGTAGAGTGTTCCTACCCCTGCAACCAAGAAAATGAGAGGGCCAATTCCATTATTGGCTTGGGAAAAACCTCGCTACAAATGAGTCATATGATAGCATCAAGCCATGCCCTACCAAACTCTCGTTCTCCTTCGTTGTAAGTCTCGTATTTTGGTGCTCGTGAATGCGAAAAACTCCTGGGCCTTAATACCTCGAGTTAGGATACATCATCATGTTCTCTTGTGTTCTTGAATACCCGAGCCACGGGTGACACACTCTTCTGACAAATGGTGAACAATGATTCTTGTCGTGGTTACAAACCCGTGACAAAATGATTTGACACTATTTTGACCTCCAAAAGCACTATCAATCCGGGTCAAAAACTGCCATATTAAGTGACAGTTCGTGAACTCAAAACAACATGAGACATACAACTAAGTTATAGATCTCAAAAAGATATAGAACATAGAAGTTGATAGTTTTTCCATTTGGAATATTTTGTGGTCCCAAAATTTAGTTTCAAGTCCCCACATCTCCACTATAATGCGAAACTTCTCCAAGCGTTAGACCGGACAAACTCACCCCTACCCCACCACTCAGTCTCTACCGTACGAGTCAAACTCACCCACGCACTCTGCCCGCCCCCACGCTCCCTCCGCAGACCGCGGGCGGAGATCGAATTCCCAGCCCACTCGATTTTTCTATCCAAAAAACAAACACAGAAAACTTGCGACCTTGAAGTCGAAAATGCGAGGCGAGGTTCCCAGGAGGCGGCGACGGTTCCACTCAGTGCCTGCCCTAGGGTTTGGCGAAGGGCACGGAGGCTGCTTATGCACCCTGGGCCTGCTACGTGCTTGAGGTCCGGTGGCTAGGCGACTCCACGCTGCCCCAACCAGTGGCAAAGCCAACCGCCGGGAGGTCGCCGTGTCGGAGCGCTCCATGGCCCCCGGCCCCCCCCCCCCCCGCACGCCGTACCGGCTGCTGGGTGCGAAGAGACCTCCGCGATTTCAATTCGTTCCGCCTCGTCGACGGTACATGCCTAGCACCAGCCGTCTTGATTGAGCAATCCACATGCATCGCCATGGACCGCTCGAGGCCAGATGCAGCCCTTACGGGTCCTTTCCCTTCTGGTTTCTTCTTCCATAATGGTTTTGTTTGATTCATAACATCTATTTTGTATTGGCCTGGGATGTCCAACACACATCTATTTTTGTGCGGATGTGCTTCTAGGATGGACACGAGGAATTTGATTCATACCTACTGTTGATGTCTCTTCTCTCCCATATTAACTTTGTCCCCCATTTGCTCCATGATTAGATCTGAAGAAGCTCTGAATGCATGTGCTCGCACACACATCATGGTTGCCTACAGTTTTAGTATGTACTGATCTATGTCGATCTGAATTTTGTAATGGTTGGTAGCCCACTGTCACTGATTTCTGCTACTGTGTTTTCATTAATCACTGGTTTGAGTAACTTATTTGTGAAAACATCTTAGAATCTTCTCTGAACCTGGACATTTAAATCATGTTAACTGCAGCAGCTGCTGCTTGGGGTGGCGCCATCCAAGACCGTCTGTGTATGTCTCCCGTGTGGTGCCATATATGTTTAGAGATATTAAAGAAAAATCAAGCAGTTGGGTGGAAAGCTTCAATAATCAGAGGTTTTTTGGTAATATTTTGATCTCTTCTATACACGTTCCAGAACTATTTTTTTTATTATGCTATTTTGATCCCTTCTATACACGCTGTAACAATGAAATGAGATGGAGGAACTATGTTACTTCATTTGTTCTGTGTTTAATGGAACTGTGAAGTGGAACTATGTCATTTTGTCAACCCTCTGTGAAGTAGGACTGTAGGAGTATTTAAGGCCTTTTTGTCTCCAAATTACTAATGCAACATGGTATCCTTGTTTTCTAGATTTGCGATGCAGTTGTTGTTGCCAGTTTTTTGAATGCAACTCTTGTAATCCTAGCTAAACATCCACTATCACAGTACTTGGAGGGATCCCAGGTGTTTCTCCCTCTCCTATTGACTTTTATGTGTCCGGTCATTATTGGATTACTCATGTTACTCATTTTTCATTTAGTGAAAATTACCTAAACATATACAAACTCGATTTTATATCATCGTCATCTTGAAGCTCCATGGTCATGGCATATTTCAGATTAAAAGGATGACAACAACAAGTGCACCGTGATACTTGAATATACAATTCATGCTTGCGGGTCAGCATTTGGCGAGTGGTTTAGTCATTCTTCAGTTTATCAGCACAAAGGAGTTCAAGTGATTTCAGGATTTAAGAAACCAACCATTGATATATGCAGAGAAAACAATACAAAGGTGAAGTTTAACAAATATTTTGTCCTTTATCATTGTTAATGAAAGAATGCATCGGAGCTTTCCTGTCGTGCCACGGCTTAGATTTTTTTTTTGGTGATTTTAATGCATCAGCAGGTTGTTGGCAGCGGCGGCAGAGCGGACATCTGCAAACCTGGACGGGGGACAGAGGCTACAAGTTAATACTGGCGTGGCCAAGGACTCATGCTGTCGTTTTGCTTTTACACAATAGGCACGATGAGGTCCTCCATCTCATTTCATTGTTACCATGAATATGGTACTTTAATAATCACATGTCCTGCTGGGCTCCTGAAATCTTTGCCCATAGAACACAACACATTAGTCCTTAAGATGGTGCAGTCAAAAGATACAATAGCTTTGAAGCTGTAATATTATTTGCTATGGTACATGAGTATGGTCTTGTAAGTTCATAACCCGTAGTGTTAGCATGGGCTTATAATTTCATGACCTAATTGTTTTTCGGATTATAAGTATGGTGAAACTTAAACTACAGAAAAAATATCATCATTTCGTTGTTCTCATGAGCGTCCCTAAAATATCGCTATAGCGTTAGCATGGGCATTATACTAGTATTATTGAAATTCCAAATGTTTTCAAACGAACTTGGGTAGAGAAACGATATGTGGGGACTATGGCATTGTGGTTAATAAGTTTTCAATCAACCTTAATCAAAATTGTAGATCTCAAAGAGTTATAGCACAGTTGTTGATAACTTTTCCATTCAAAATTATTTATTGAGGGAAAATTGTGTTTGAATTTCTTATTTTTGAAATTTAAAATTACCAAACAACCTCAGAAGGAGAAAATGACCAAAACAAAGTTGTATTACTCAACGTTTGAATTGGTTTACTGTCCCAAATCCTAATTCGAAAATCAGGTGAAATAAACAACAGATTTTGTTTTTTTTGTGAAAAAGAGATAGAAATATTTATGCCCTCTAGTGGCCGTTTCCTTCGCATTTTATTAATGGACAAGTTTTGGCTTTTGTACAGTGGGTGTCCTCATGTAGCTGGTGTACCATCAAGCAGTGAGACTGCTTGCAATGCCTTTTATTCTTGAGCAATTATTGCTTGTGACGCTGATCATCATGTCTCAGGTACTGAGCTGGGTTTGCTCAGACTGAAACTGGTTGGCTAGGATGGCCACTACTAGAGAAAATGTGGAGTAAACAGAGAATATGATGTGCATGTCTACTGTGTGCTGTTCCTATTGTGAGTTGCTCAATCAAAATAGTTGTTTGTACTATGAACCATATTGTTGCGTTATGTTAAATCATCACGGACTGTCATCATACACAAGGAAAATCGCGTCTCTTATCTGCTCGCATTACAGAAATGCGAAATAATCGTCTGTTATGAGAGAATCTGGCTCTGGCAGTGTGGTACGTAAGCAATACAGGGAACAACATATTGTATGCTTCACAACAACTTTATTACGCAGAAATGCATAAACTGAGCAGAACATGATCACGCTCACATATAAACACAAGCATGGTCCAAATATAAATGAACCATACTTTCCGCTTATTAGCTTGCAGCTATGATGGTTGCATAAGTGCCACCTCTCTGTCGCATCAGATCATCGTGTCGCCCTTGCTCGGCAATGACACGGCGATCTTGTCCGCCCCGATGACAGTTGCGAGACGGTGCACTACAACAACGCATGTCCGTTTCCCATCAATCACCAGCCTCGTGAGGATACCCCGCAACACGGCGCACTCTGATTGGGTGTCCAGTCCGCTCGTTGCCTCATCCAAAAGGACCACTCTTGGGTCCCGCAGTGCCACCCTTGCGATGGCCACCCGCTGCTTCTGTCCTCCAGACAGATGTACACCGCGTGCCCCGACAAGCGTGTCGTACCCACGAGGGAGGGAGGAGATGATGCCGTGTGCACCAGCCAGCTCGGCTGCACGGGCGGGTGCTCCGTATGTTATGTTTGCCCAGATGGTGTCATCAAATAGGATGGGCTCCTGCGCCACCAGCCCCATCTGCTGCCTCAGCCAGCTGACCTTCAAGCTCCTAAGATCCACGCCGTCAAGTGCTAAAATCCCATGGTCAGGGTCATAGAACCTCTGCAGTAGGGCAATAATGGTTGATTTTCCACTGCCACTCTTGCCGACGAGAGCTACGGTCTTGCAGGACGGGATGGTTAAGCACAGGCCTCTCAAGATCTCAACGTGAGGTCGCATGGGATATCTGAAGCTCACATTCTTCATGTCCATCTCTCCCTTCACAGCATGTGGCGCCAGAATCATCCCCACCACAGATCCTGCATCGATTTTGGAGTCCCTGTTCATTATCCTACATATGGAACGTGCCCCCTCCATGGCTTTGCTCAGCAGTGAAGTAGTCTGAAAACATGACTGCGACACTGAAGATCCTGCGATCAACAAAGCAAGGTGTGCACATTCATACACTTTAATTTGTTACTGAACTATTCTCTTCCATCTAGAAATGATATGAGAGTGTAGTATAAAATTAACTAGAGTACAAAGGTACTCCCTCCAGTCATCATTGCTCGATGTTTCTCATGACAAAATACCCACCAATTGGAGACCAATTTAGCTGTCTGAAACGGCAAGCAATATTGACCAGAGATAGTACATTGCAATTGCTAAACTTGGATGGATTTCCCATTTACTGACCGTAAAGACCTGGTCAATAGTTGCATTGCCATGATATACGAGTTTACCTCCAAAGAAGAAGCACGCGCCGTGGAAACTTTGACAAGCACGGTGGACATGCCGTACCCCATGGCCCTTGTGATCCCCTGACGGATACCATGTGCTTTCAGGGCCTGGCACTTACATTCATAAGTCCCCACCATCTTGCTCTGTGCGCACAGAGAAGCTAGGGTTCTAATGTTGCTGATAGCATCATTAGCAATACTGCCAGCCTCCTCTGCATGCGTGGCAAAGAGTTGTTATTTGTAACGCAAGACAAGCATAGACAATCGGCTACACAAGGTTCTGTTACTGAACAAAAGACATCAAAGCTATTTATTGGGTGAGGGTGATGTACCTTCGCAGCTTTCAATGTGGCACTAACAAATTTCATCTCAGCGTAACCCTCTAAGAGAACGCAAGGGAGGAAGCTCGAGACTATTAATGCTAGTTTCCAATTGGTCGCCATGGAAATAATAACGAACAGGGTGGCCGCATCCTCTACCATCAAGGCTAAAGTGTCCCCGATGACATGCTTGATAGATGATGCATCGTCTGTTAGCCTCACACTGATTGCACCACTGGATAGGTGAGATCAACAGATATTTACAAATGTCACAATAATCCGTGCACCAGCTTGCCGTGTCTATGAATGATCAAATACGACCAGTAAACAGCAGGAACCTACCTCGTGTTTGACGGATCATCAAACCAGGCTATTTCTTGGTGAACTACCTTAAGAAACGTGTAGGAGCGAACCTGCAGCACAAGCCTCGCGCCTGCAATGCCAAAAATGCACTGTTTCACTGGAGAGATAACAATCGAGGCAGCGCCCAGGGCCACGAACATTGCTCCGTAGAATGCTGCATGCTCTGGCAGCACGCTGGGTGGCACATTGAATGAGGTGACGGAGCAGGCGATGGCCAGGCCAAACGCAGGGAGCAGAACGCCACGAGCAGCCGAAGCTACACATCCATCGACAATGAGCATGATCAAGCGTGCCAACAATTCTTTCAGGCTTGTTTCTGCAGGCACAGCTTCTCTCTCTCATGTTCATCGAGTAATGGTGAAAATAAATCAATTGAGTGATTATCATCTGTACTCTCTGCTGCAGAACTTTTTTGGCAGTTTGATGATGATTTTTGAGGTTGCTGTGTAATGTCAGGGATATCTCCCGTCTGCACATTCTCCTGGAGACGAATCAGCTTGGAGTATTGTCCATTGGCATCACTGGTGAGCTCAACATGAGATCCTATTAAACAACAAAGTTTTATAGACACTTTAAATGATCTGTTGGCTGCAAGTACATGTTCTTGCACGTACCAAGCTCCACAAGCTTCCCATGGTCTAGTACCACTATGTTATCAGCTTTTCGCACGGTGCTCAGCCCTTTCAAGCATAATTTTCTCAAGCGCTCCCAGGACTGTCTTCTCAGACTCCTCGTCTAGGGCACTTGTTGCTTCATCAAGGATCAAGATTTTGGGGTGCTTCAGAATAGCTCTTGCAATAACAATCCTTTGTTTCTGTCCACCGGACATATGCTTTGCGTGTTCGCCAACACGCGTATCTAGTCCCTGTCAAAAACACCTTTGAGATGCATAGAAATATAGTGCTCCAGAATTAATTTTGTTGCATAACCCAGCCTCGGTTAGCATGGCGAGCTACTTCTATTATTAGCTTTTGATTTGTTCAGCAAACTAGCGTGTGTGTAAGCCTGATGCATGCTTCCAGTGAATGCAGTGGCTGTCTTTATTTTCGGTCTTTGGTTTACTCATCTAGTGATCACGGTGTGCCAAGAGCTCGGTGTGAGTGGTGTGTGTGGCTCTAAGCCATTGTAATTCAGTATAAAAGCTAATGTAATGTGACAAGAAAAGCAACCACAGTTGTAGCACCAAATACTCTAGTGTCCAGCTTGTGTTCGCGTTGAGTTATTTGTGTGTGTAGTTTGTGTTCATGGGTAATCCTCTCTATCTCCGGCTAAGATCACCAGTGTAGGGAGACGACAAGTGGTATTCAGAGCCAAGGTTGCCCGTCGAGTCCGACGTCAAGCCATCGAGGATGCTGCATGGATGGTCGACTTCCCCACTACTTCACGGTACAATGCTGGAGCGCGGGAGCGGTCACGATAGCAGTCTGGTGATCCACCAGGTTGTGTGGGAGAATGGCGGCAGCGGGAACTACCTGGTGCTGACCAAGACCAGCTACTACAGTTGGGCCGGGATGATGCGGTTGAAGGCTTGAAGCTGCAGGCGAGAGGCCCATGATGGAGTAGATCTTGAGATGCACACGAGGACAAGTTGTTCGTGGAGCTCAACGAGAAAAGCGAGGGTGGGAGTAGCCGTTGGATCCTCGCCACATGAGCGACAAACCGCAAGATGAGGGAGCGTCCATCTTCTTCGTGCTCGACACCAGCATGCATGGGACCGTCTGTTTCAGGGATGGCTCAGTGCCACCATCGAGGGCCATGACAATCCTATTCAAGCTGAAGAGCGGCGAGCATTAGGAACTGGCCGGGGTCTACTACATCCCCAAGCTGACGGTGAACATTGTCACATTGTCAGCCTCGGCCAACTTGACGAGGACGCGTACAAGATCGTCATCGAGCAAAGCGTCCTAAGGATTTGGGACCAACAATGGCGGCTGCTAGCCAAGATACCACTCTGGCCATCGACAGGACGGTGTGTCTCACTGCACACAGCTCTGAGGTGGCTTGGCAATGGCATGCCAGGTTCGGACACCTCAGATTTCAGGGACCAAAGGAGTTGTCCAAGGGGAAGATGGTGTAGGGACTGCCCTGGATTGACCATGTCGAGCAGCTCTGTGACAGCTGTCTCGCGGCCAAGCAACAACGACAACCATTCCCGACGGCGAGCATGTTCCACGCCACACGCCCGCTCGAGCTGGTCCATGCTGACCTGGCAGAAAGAAGTTGTTCCTGCTCATCGTCAACGACAAAAGCACCTACACGTGCTGCTGCTGCTGATCTCCAAGGATCAAGCCAGCGACGCGATCATTCGAATCCAAGCTCATGATGAGGCTGAAGCGGGGTGGAAGCTGGGCACGCTGCATACCGATCAAGGTGGGGAGTCCACAGCACACACATTCATGGAGTACAGTGCTGAACAAGGGATGCAGTGACACCTCACTGTGCCCTACACGGCCAGCAGAACGGTGTGGTCAAATGGCGTAACCAGCCTGTGCTCGGCATGGCGCGCAGCATGATCAAGGCGATGTGCATGCCCGGCTGTTTCTCGGGACAGGCGGTGCTGATGGTGGTCTTCATCCTGAATCGATCGCCGACAAGGAGCGTCGAGGACATGACACCACAAGAAGCTTGGTATGGTGCTAAGCCACTTGTACACTTTATCCGTATCTTTGCCTGTGTTGCGCATGTCAAGGTGGCCGATCACCAAAAGAAGCACAACGACCACAGTACCCTGATAGTGCTCATCGGGTATGAACCAGGCAACAAGGCGTACAGGTTCTACAATCGAACACTCGGCGCGTGCACATCTCATGCGATGCGGTGTTTGACAAAGGGCGTACGTGGGACTAGAGCGCCGACGCCGAGGGGGCGCGCACGGCGGACACCAAGCCGTTCCATGGTGAGTACACGATGGCGGTGTAGTTTGCATCCCCTCCATCCAGCGAACTAGACCTCGACAACCACCATGATGGAGCGCCTCTCCGGTTCAGGAAGCTGGACAACCAGCTTGGGTGGGTGGAGATTCCTAGCTTGGTAGAGCCAAAGTTTGTGATCCATGAGGACTTGCTCCTTTCCATGGGTGATGATGAACCAGCCACATTCGAGGGGGCCCGCTGCGATGTCCATTGGCGCAAGGCGATGATGGAGGAGATGGCTTCCATTGAGGACAACAAGGCGTGGGCGCTTGTCAACATCCCTCCAGGCCCTCGCCCAACCGGCCTGAAGTCAATCTGAAGCATGACGAACAAGGCATTGTCATCAAGCATAAGGTCTGCATCGTCGCCAACGGGTACCTCCAGCAGCAGGGATTTACTACGATGAGGTGTTCGCCCAGTCATACGGATGGAGTCTGTGCACATGCTGCTCGCCGTTGCAGGTCAGAAAGGCTGGCTTGTGAATCAAATGGATGTCAAGTCAGTGTTTTTGAATGACGATATGAAGGAGGAGGTGTACGTCCGACAACCGCTGGGCTTTGCTGTCGCTAGGCACGAAGGGACGGTGTTTTTTTTACGCAAAAGACTGTGGAGGAGATCCCGACAGTATGGATTTTCATTAATTAAAAAGAGGAGTACAGGGCATACATACATAGATTTAGCTAAAGGCATCAAGCCAAACACAAAAGGATGACCTTAGGGTCTCCTTGAATCTAACCGACTGTAAAAGACCTTACAATTACATAGCCATAAAGCTGGAGTTGGCACACATCGCTGAAAGGCTTTTTCGTTTCGCAATTTCCAGAGCTCCCAAGTAGTAATGAGAACTGTCTCCATGAAGCAAGGGACGGCATGGGTTGATCGTGCCTGAGTAACTCTATCTAGTAGTTCTAGATTTTCATCCCATACTGTACCAAGTTTGGACCAACATTCCTCGGCAAATGGGCAGTCGAAGAACAGATGCTCTATGTCTTCGGGGACTCCGGTGTTACATATGACACAATTCGAATTATCTTGGATATTGATATGCCTTCGCTGCAGCATGGTTTTTGTATTCAACCTGTCCACTAGTATTAACCAAGCAAAGAATTTTATCTTGGGAGCGCATCTCGAATTCCAAATGATTATGTATATTGGGTGAGCCTCGAAGCCACTAAATGCGTGCTTATAATATTTCCTGGATGTATACTTCAAACCCCACATGGGCGTCCATTTATCTCTTGTATCCTGATCGTATTCCAACTCTTGTAGTTGTGCTTGCAAAGTTTCCAATTCTTCCAGGGCTTCATCAGAGAGAGGGAGCATAAATAGAGTATCTAGGTCATCAGCTTGCATGATGTTGAAGATTGATATTCCGTCGACCTTAACAAACGATGCCAACCTTGGATATAAGTGCAAGTATTCCATGTAGCCAGATGTCATCCCAAAAGCATGTTGTGGTGCCATCCCCAACTTCACAACTAGCTATCCCTCTGAAGAGAATGTTTAACCAAAAGACGTCCTTCCACCAGAAGGATCCCATCTCCGGGGCAGTGTGTGGCACACGATTAGTGTAATATTTACTCTAGACCAAGCTTACCTAGGGGATGTCAGCCTTATCATAGAATTTGCTTAGGTGCTTCATGAGAAGAGCATCATTTTGTAATCTGAGATTGATGATGCCTAAACCACCTTTGTCCTTGGGCACCATAACAATTGGCCAAGCTAATAGGTTACCTCCCTTTTTCTTTGCACTACTTCCTCTCCACAGGCATTGTTTTCTTGCTCTGTCAATATTTTCAATGACACCTTTGGGAAGTTTAATCGTACACATCGCATATGTTATGATTAGAGTAATTGTTGAATTTATCATTTCAAGCCTCCCACTGTAAGATAACCAGGTGGAACACGCTGACAGTCTTCTTTCTACCATATCCCTCGTTGCAGTAAAATCTTCTATTCTAGGCTTGGTCGTTCCCACTGGTAGCCCTAGATATGTAAAAGGCATCGATCCAACATCACATCCAAAAGTTGCAGCTAGGATGCCCATTTTCTTAGCTGGAACGTTGATTGGGTACATTTGCAATTTTCTATAATTTACCTGAAGACCAGTGGATTCTGCGAAGCTATGCAATAGAGCTTTCAAGAATATTAGCTGTCTGGCGTCTGCTTGAAGTAACATGAGCGTGTCATCAGCGTATTGTACAATCGGGAATTCCTGTGATGGTTGAGGTATTGGCAGCTTGAGCAAATTCATTTCTGCAGCCTTATTTATTACGATCTGTAGCAATTTTGCAGCTAGGACGAAAAGGAGAGGCGAAAGCGGGTCTCCCTGACAAATACCTCGCTTACACTTGAAGAACTTTCCAGGCATGCCATTTAACAATATGGCAGATGATCCCAATGATAGTATGAGGTGCACCCAATGAATCCATCGATCTGGTAATCCTAGGATGGTGTTGCGGCTAAAGAATGCGTTGTATGGGCTTTGCCAAGCACCCCACACATGGAACATGAAGCTGGGCAGCAGCCTGCGTGAACTCAGGTTCACCAGATGCACCAGCGAGCATGGGATGTACACCATGACGCGACGTCACCTATTGTGGTCAGGTTCTACGTCGATGACTTGATCATCACTGGAGCAAGGCGACATTGAGGCATTGAAGGAGCAAATGCAGTTGCTGTTCAGGATGAGCGATCTCAGGCTCCTATTCTTCTACCTCAGGCTAGAGGTCAAGCAGGGCCACGGTGCCATCACATTCGGCATGCAACTTATGCTCGCAAGCTGGTGGAGAAGGCTAGCATGGGAACATGCAACCCGTGCCACACGCCAATGGAGGTCCGGCTAAAGCTCTTAGCCAAGAGCTCGATGCCGGAGGTTGACGTGACGATGTACACTCAGCCCGATATCACGTACGCGGTGAGCTATGTGTGCCACTTCATGGAGAAGCCCCGACAAGAGCACCTAGGTGCCGTCAAGCACATCTTGTAGTACATCGCTAGCGCGATCGACTATGGCATCATCTACCCCAAGCGCTGCAACACCGATCACGCTGACGGGCTACTTGCTAACCGGGTACACTGACAGCGACTTGCTAGAGAGGTGGATGAGAGGAGGAGCACCAGCGGCGTTATCTTGTTCCTCGGAGACATGCCAGTATCACGGCAGTCTCAAAAACAGAAGACGATGGCCCTCTTAACATGTGAAGCCGAGTACATGGCAGGCGCAGCTGGTGCTTGCCAGGTTGTGTGGCTCGTGCGGCTTCTTGTTGACATAACCAACGTCAAGGTGTCCGCAATTGCACTAAGCAAAAATCCCATTTTTCATGTCCGATGTAAGCACATCAATATTAAATTCCACTTTATAAATGAATGTGTGGAGAATGGGAAGATCTACTTGGATCACGTGAGCATTGAAGAACAGCTCGCGGATATTGTGACGAAGTCGTTTGGGCGTCCACAGTTCACTGAACTTTGTGGCAAAATTGGCATCGTCAAGATGAAGTAGCCGAGTTAGGCTTAGGGGGAGATTGTTACATAACCCAGCCTCGGTTAGCATGGCTTAGTTCAGCAAGCTAGCGTGTGTAAGCCTGATGCATGCTTCCAGTTAACGCAGTGGCTGTTTTTATTTTTGGCCTTTGTTTTACTGATCTAGTGATCACGGTGCGCGAAGAGCTCAGTCGTGGGATGGCATGGTCAATTAGGAGACTTTGGCGTGTGTGGTGTGTGGCTCTAAGCCATTGTAATTCAATATAAAAGCTAGGGCAATGTGACCAGAAAAGCTAGGGAATCCTCTCTATCTCCAGCTAGGATCGCCAGTGTAGGGAGACGACAAATTTTATATACTAACATTGATAATTGCTACGGGAATTGGGAACTGTCCCATAATGGAACTCATCATCACGGAACAAGATTTTGGTCCTCCAGAATTGTTTTTACAATTCTAAGAACAAAAGTCTTAACAATTATGTTATGAAATGACTAAAACATGATGAGGAACTGGACTAGAACGACTGGCCGTACAGACAACCTGGTCAGATCACCGAAGAACAGGCTGCCAAAGGCTGGTTTTATTCTTCTTCGATAACTCGAACCCTATGACGTAGGCCACCTTTATGGACTAGGCACCCCCGCAAAACCCTAGTTATCCATGAGTACTGTTCATGTGCACTGTAGCTCACGTGCACACTACCACGAGCCTCCCTATGGGCTGTACTCAGCTCATAACAGGCCTAGCCCACTGCCATAACAATTATTGCTGTTGCTTAAATTTTCTTGTTCTCTTACCGTGTTTCTGTGGAGAACAATTACTCAAATTGAAAATTATGTGTGATACATGAACATTGATAATAACTATGCTATGTAGCTTTGCTGGTCCGGTATGTGATATGCAATTAATATAAGCTGATCAATGACAATATAATGATTAGTGACGAAGAATCGAAGAAAACTAACCTCTGGCAGTTGATCAATGAAGCCAGCAGTGGCGAGCTGTAACGCTTTCCTCATCTCATCCTCCGTAGCATCATTGTTGCCATATGACAAATTATCCCTGATGGTGCTATATCATACTCCATTTTCAAGGATAAAAATAAAATATATAAATAGCCTTATATGTACTCTAGGAACAGTCGCACATATAGGATAACAAATTGTAAAGAGTATCTTCACCCTGTTTATTATATAACGAACCAATATTTATTACAGAGTCTTGCGCATAAACAAATAGATATCTAATATAACTTTAGTGCGGAAGCTCCACACAGGGACACGCCAACTGGTGAACACCAAGCCTAGTACTCATCACGATAGCTTTTATTCCAACCTTCATCTGTTACCCATTCGGGATTTTCCAAAATTAAAAATAAAGCAGGCGTACACAACAGTACTCAACAAGCATAACATGGGTTAATGAGGCTCAATAAAGCTGACTCTGTTTGACTGTATTTAACTTTTACAATCAATCATATTGAGGCATAGCATTAAGGTAGTAAGAATTTTCGTATACTCATGATCAAGATAACATTAACAAGTGTATAGCAATAACGACATGAAGATGAACACATTAACAATTTAAGAACCATTATCTTTAATGTAAATGTGTCAAGGCCGCCCTGATCGTGGGCACGGACAATATATTGACTTAAACTCTGATCAGAGGTATACACTTTTACTGTGAGTCATGTTTTGCAACCGAGTGGATTTATAACTTCCAAACCACTACAAAACATATAAAGCCTCCTATAGGTTCTCCTAACCAATCAAAGATGCGAAAAACATTAAGTGTAGGAACCCCTCTTCCAACATGGCACAATCCTTCCCGGCTATACTCATAAGGACAGAGGCTATCCTAGACCCAACTTCCAGACCACTAACCAGCTAGAAAAGGGCCTACAAGTGACTAAAGCCAGAGCCATATAGCCCTCGCAGCTGTACGGATTATCCATGATAAATCACTTATAGACAAGAGTTCAAGTTTGCTAAAAGTCATCGTTTTCATTGATAGCATAACACACATCAAGTTATAAGATCATGACCATTAGAGCACTAGCATCACAACTACCCAATGCAACCTAAAAGGTTCAAGGAATCAGGATATCAAAGCTAGTTATAATCTCTAGGGTCATCAAACAGACACATGCATTTGAATTGTTATTTATAGTGAATAGGTAACAAGGAAGATCCATGCTATACTTGTCTTGACTCACAAAGTCTTGCTGGTCCTGCTGATCCTCAAAGTAGCCTTGCTCAACAAAAACCTCACCGTCTGTACTCGACATTAACAATCAAGAGCAGACAATCCAATCGAGCATACATACACGAAGCAAACAAGAGTTATTAGAGAAATAGTACATCAATCTTATCAAAACAGAATAAAAAGTTTATAAAACTATTCTACACGCTGCTACGATCACATGACATCTAGTTCACCAAAAACGGAGTTATAACGGCGAAGTTATGAATTTTCAAAGATTTCCTATAGACAAATAAATACATCAAATATAAACTAAAAATATAAATTCTCCAAAATATCCTAAAAGTGGCGTCACTACGTAGCTTATGAAATTATGAATCTAACAGAATTTGAACGGACCAAAACGGAGTTAAAACGTGAAAGTTATAAGCTTTTAAAAATAATAGCAAAACTGTAAATAGAGGAAAACGTATTTTGAAACTGTAAAGAGGAAATATGTTTTCCAGTGAAGGAAACGTATTCTGGCTCGGTCTAAAGGGAAAATACGCTTTCCAGTGGACAAAGCATATTATGGATCTGTTAAACAGAAAATACGCTTTCTAGTGGAGAAAACGTATTCTGACGAAAGCGCCAAGGGCTCTTAACAGATTAAGCAGAAAGGCAGGGGGTTATTTGCAAAACTACCACACGAAGGGGTACGGGGTAATTTGATCCGTCCGATCCAAAACCGACGGCCAGGATCCGACCTTGGGGTCTCTCGGCGGCCCTCCGGCCGGAGAAGAAGCCAGTCGCGGCTGCTGCCATCGCCGGCGATGAGGAAACTCGCCGGGGAATCTCAAACAGGCGTTCCCGACCACCATTGGCATCAAGACCGGTACCAATCGAGAGAGGAGCTCACGCCGCGCTCACCTGCGTAGAAGATGGAGGCCAAGAGGTGACGAGGTCGACGGGAGGCTCGGCGTGACGGACGGCGGTGCCCTGCGAACGGTGGCGACTTGGTTTAGATCAAATTGAACCAAAAGGAAAACACCAAGATGCTTAGGAGGTCAAAGCGAGGCTTGCCAGCTAGTTAATGGCGAAGATGATCCGTCGGTTGCGGCCAATTGCAAGCTTTGGCAGAACCCGTCAATGGCGGCTAGGGTTTGGGCGGTTGCGGCGACTCAAAGCGAGGGTGTCGGCCGATAGGGTTTCGTGTGGGTTCGCGAACGCGAGTTAAATGCTTATATAGCCCCGAGAGAAAGGGTGCGACCTGGCGTGGACGGCACGGGTGGCGCGGGTCGGAGTCGGGCTTCGACTCGGTGTCCCGGTCGGGGACGAGCCAGAGGTGGACGAAGACGGAGTGGTCCCCACTTGTCAGCCAGAGAGGAGAGGAGGACGCGGACGGCGGTCGACCGACACGTCTTGATGGGCTTCGCCTGGCAGCCCAAGAAGGAGGTCGCGCGGACGCGGCTTCGGGCTCCGTTGCTGGCCAGAAGACGAAACGGGCCGGCGTGGCAGCGGCTCCATGCTGGGCCACGTGAAAGAAGAGCGGGCCGGAGCGGATGCGGGAAAAGGCAGGCCGGCTCGGGCTGCTTAAGTGGCCGGGCCAAATAACAAGAATAGAAAAGGGAGAGAAAAGAAAATGATTTTTTATTTATTTGAATTATTTTCAAAAGCAAATTCAAATGGATTTTGAAATCCAAAATCAAATTTAACCACCACAGAAGAAAATATGCACCAGAATGAGTGCTCAAGCAAATTTCTACCATGATATCTCTTTATTTTCATTAATATATTTATATTACCAAAATTAATTGCTCACCAAAAATGCAAATTAAAATATTTAAGCTATTTTTAAAAACATGAAAATTTGGGATATTACATGCTAGTGAAAAGGGCAGGCTCCTGACTGACCAACCCAATCTATGCTCTCATCCAGTTCAGCTTCAGCAGCCTCAGATCAACACCATCCAGCACAACCTGGCCTGAATCCGGTTCATAGAACCTATGCAACAGACTGATGACAGTTGATTTTCCGCTGCCACTCCTGCCAACAAGCGCTGCTGCAGTGCCAGCTAGAAGCCGGAGCGAAAGACCAGTGAACACTGGGTGCTCAGGCCTCGCTGGGTAACTAAAGCTGACATCCCGAAGCTCGAAGTCACCCCTTATTTTGGACAGCACCAGACCCCTCTCTTCATCGACATCAATCTTCGGCAATCTATGGGTGCTCTTGAAGATCTGATAGGCCATTGCTTGCCCTGATGCCATGGACCTCACACAAGGCAGGGTTTGTACCAGAGCCCTGCGAAACGAATGCAAAGCCTTCTTTTAGGGGAATGCTAGTCAAGCTTTAAGACCATGACTCTAGGTCCTGCTCATATATATTGAAAGCATGCAATTAAATTCTCGCACATAAATAAAAAGTGATCTATTGTAAGTGCGATGATATACTCACGGTATAACATTCATGATGATTGTCATGACACTCACAACATTTCCAGCAGAGTATCTTTCCCTGATTATCATTGTTGAGCCATACCAGACGGCTAATCCACAGCTTGAGAAGAGGACCAGTTGAACGAAACCACCCACGCAGCCTTGGACAGCATCCATGAAGACCTCGGACTTATAAAATGCATGTATGGCGTTTTTGTACTTTTCAGCAGCTCTGCGCTCACCACCGAAAAATGCCACCTATGTTCATGTCATTGTCACAAGAGGAAGTATCATTTGCACAATCGTATATATTGGTAAGTGACATGTATTGATTCCCTGATTCATGTTTGGCAAACTTACTACAATCATAATCTATGAAACAAAAAAAGCAGGCCCGTTGATGGGCTCAACGGGCTAATCGATAGGCTTTAATTTTTCTTTCTTTTTTTAATTTATTTTCACATTTGGGCATTTTGCCACTCCGTTCATATGGAATAACGCAGACCTTTTCTCGAGGTGGACTGCTTGCTCGCCCGCCTTGAAAAGCCTGTATTGACTGCCTTAGCTAAGTTTGACGTAGTAGTGATAACACTTGTTTGGGGAAGCTAAGTTTGTCGTAGTAGTGATAACACTTGTTTGGGGAACATAGTATATGGAGTAGTAAGAAGCAGTGAGTTAAATCTCTTTCAATAGCTGAACTAGAATATAGAGCGATGATGCTTGTTATGGTTACAAAATGTTCTAGCAGAATTTTGTGCTAAGGAAAAGCCTCTTAAGGAATTTCAGGTGGTCAAATAGCAAATTGTTTGACAAAAGGTTTAGAAGTAAAGAATATAATTTGGCTTATAGTATGATGGAAATGATAGATATCTATTACCTATCTTGAAAGAGAGTGTTAGGCCATGCTAGTGTAATAGGCGCACATAAATCTAATGTATATGTATATAGTAACACAAACAATACAGTTAACTCTAGAAGTCCCCAATTCTTCTGCTTTACTTCTAGGCCTGTAGCTTCCTAAAATCCGCCTTTTATATTATCCTTTAATCAGTCTGAATTAAATTTATTATGAACATGTTGCATTGCACCTGAAATTATAGTAGCTTTTATAATATGATAACGACAGGACCTGTAGGTGTCATCAATTTTCGCCCTCTTTTCATTGATGGATAAACCTAGGGTTGCTACGTTTGGTATACAATGGCTCATACGCTAGTTATACTAATGGTTGATGGTACCTTTTTAGAAGGAACAGCAAGAGATTGGCTGCAAGTTTTGTTAGATGATACAAAAACAAAAACACAGAATAAGAGGGCTTGCCAAGTCACTAGAACAGAGCTTAGAAAAACAAAACGGAGCTTAGAAACATAACTTAGCACAATGCTAAGAAATCGAAAATAAGAAAAAGGAAAGACAAGGACTTGGCGAGAGTATTTTATTTATTTGCACATTGGCCAAACGAAAACTGAAAGGAGATGAAATGAAATAAAGACATACTGTTTTGATATCGCCAACTGTCTGTTCGACCACGCTTCCTACCTCACCATTGGCTTCTTGGGCGCGAGCAGATAGAACTGACATGGCACGTGAAAGGAACAATAAGATAATTAACAATGGAGGAACACTTGTCATTACCACCAGTGTAAAAAGCCAGCCACGTGACAGGGCAAGGATGAACCCAATGAGAAACGTTGACATGAGCTGAAGGAATCTCCCGGCCTAAGTCACACAAGATAGACACATTAATCATTAGTGAAGAAATACAGGCATTCAAGCGGTAGTCTTCGCTGAAATGAGCTGAAGAAATCTCCCAAACTAATTTATATTACATATATTTTGACCGAAGGCAAAATTGGAGAGAATGCAGAATATGTCTTTGGTATTACATATGTTAGAAACTTATTACTGCACGACTTATTATCGTACTATAAAAGTGTTTATTTTAGATTACAGAAATAGTTCAGTTTTACTGTGTACTATAAACTGTTTACTCATGCTATTAATTAAAAAACATTATGATGGACAAATTACTACTCGGATAAGCTAGTGGTGTGGACAGAAACTGCGAGGTAGTAGCTATACTTCTCACATCTCATTATATCCAAATCACTGGGTTTCTATCAAAATGTTGCGCAAATGAACCGAATCATGTGAGATGACCAATAGCGTCTTTGAATTACCACCTACCTTTTGTCCAATGGCCTCTTGGATGAACACTGTGCCAGCACACATACTCGCTACGAATTTTCCAGTGGATGCTGACTGTTGCATATCAAAGAATGACATGTCCTGCTTAAGAATAGCCTTGAGGTGGAGTGTACGGATGCAAGCTACCTGCCTCTCACTAGTGGTGGTCCAACAGGACACCTCTGATTCACAGAAAAAGAGGAAATTAGAGAGAGAAGACTGACTCAGCATGAATTACTAAAACTACTTCCTCTCGCTACACATCTGCATTGAAAAAATCAATTTTTGTCCACAATTGTGAGTAACTTGTGGCAAACCTTGTTCGTGAGAAATTTTAGTTTATAAAATAAATAATACAAGGTAATTCATACTGCAAATGGTTTTCTTATGATTATGGCTCTGGATAAACTATTGTGACACAACAAGAATCAAAGTTTAACATTGACGATCATGCTAAAATGAATAACTTAAGCCACCTGTTATGTAACTATTAATATTGGCCACCTGTTAGCCCCGGTCCCAATTTGTGCTATTGTTTTAACGGTTCTTCTTTGCTGCGCGAATCAGAAACTCCTCTAGTGGGAATCAACGAAAGTGCATGTATATGCAGATCGTGTCGTTCATCATTATATCAATAATTGTTAAAAATGCATATGTCAAGGCAAACTTGTGCTGGTCTTGCCTTAATTTTTTCAACGACCCAGAATAATTGGCCACCATTTGGCATGAAGCCAAAATGTGGTGATGCCAAAAAGAATTGATATTTATGTGGAAATATATGAGAAGAAACTTTGTACAGACCAAATCTGGTTATAGAATGGAATGTCCCAAAATTTATTTTAATTTGGCCCACTGAATTTCAAGTAAGTATGAAATCCAAGACATCTGTAGGATTGTTTTACAAATATTTGGCAGTAGAATGAAGTGGTGAATCTGAATTGTCGTTTCTTGCATGGAAATCAGATAACACATGAATAGCAGAACACATGTATTTTTTGGTAAGGAAACAGGCAAAAGCATTCTGGAAACTTACGAAGAAATGAGGATGCACCCGTGACGATGGCAAGGTATAAGAAATTCACAGCTATCTGAAAACAACACACAATTAGTCCATAGGCCATAGCTTCCATTTTTTGAACAAAAAGGAAGAATAGGTATATGTATAATATATAATATATATGGTTAATCTGATTTAGTAATAGTGACAGATTAATCAGATTAAAATTATAAAATTAGGGAGTGATGGATTCAACATTTCCTAAATGACAATCAATTCTATCACTCGAGGAACTGGCTCCCTCAAGGGCAAGGCACCCTGTCCGTTGAGGCTTTGAGGCCTACGACGGCCACGACTACCTGTTCGGCCACCTCGCTGACCCCTAACTCCAGTGAATGTTGCTGGCCGCCGACTGGCCGTCCAGCCATCACAGGAAACGTTTTCATGCATTCAGCGGCCGGCCGCAGTACATGGCCTTCAAATTTTGCATTGGGTCGGAAGGGAGAGAGCCCGGCCCCTCAAATTAATAAACTCACCACGAAAAGGCTTTGCTGTATTGTGAACTAAGGCATTATGAAAAAGCTGTTTAATTAGAACATATTTTTCGTAAGAACAAAGGTACTTTGGATGCTGCGTGTAGGAGTGCCAATCGTGACGACTTAGCGAACGCGTCGACCAGGTCACCGAACAACAACGCCATCAGCGGAGCCGAAACACCTTTAGCGATAGCTGCTATAGACCCGATTGCCATGAGCGTCGTCTTTGCGATCTGCGAAGGCGAACATCGTATGCAGGGGCACGCGGGCAGGGGCGTCCATCTCTTCGCCGACGTTAGCCGCCATTCTTCCCGAGTCCAGGACAAAACAAACAGAACACTTGGCTTACAAATAGAGAGACAACAAAGCTATATATCGAATTATTCAATCGTCTGATCGATTTGCATGGATGGAACGGTTAGACCTGATTCTGCGCACCCGAAACAACTACCGAGCGCGATTCTTCCGTTATACAAGAAACCTCAAGACCGCTCGCATAATAATACTACTATTACTCGTGAACGAAAATGCGCGACGGGTCACTGTTGATGCCTCCCCTGGGCCTTGGAGGCTCGCCCGAGAGACGACAAGGGTACAGCCCGGCGGACACACCAAGGGAAGAACCGGAAATCACTTTAGTTTCTTTGCAAGATTATGTATGGCATGCCCCTCTTAGCTGCTTGCAGCGATTCATGCAGTTTGATTGTAACAAAACTCCTTAATTTTTTTCGAGTAATAATAAACTCAATTAATGAAGCTTTTGTTCCAAAAAAATAGATTGGAGTAACCCAGACATACTTTTTTTTAAAAAAAAATACTGAGGTGACCTGGATAGCTAACAATAGTAATCCGAATAGAACACTCTTTGATCATAACATGAATAGGAATACTAATTTCATCCAGACAATAACAAAAATAGAAAATTAGACAAAAGTTTCCTAATATGAAA
Organism: Bothriochloa decipiens; assembly: GCA_023333625.1. Classification (NCBI taxonomy): domain Eukaryota; kingdom Viridiplantae; phylum Streptophyta; class Magnoliopsida; order Poales; family Poaceae; genus Bothriochloa; species Bothriochloa decipiens. The sequence continues at coordinate 27,565,107 of CM041635.1, forward strand.
CCACAAAGATTTTTTTGTTTTGGTTTTGGTGTTTTGGTTTTTTTTATTAGCGTTCTGATTTCTTTTTAGGGGAAACTGGAGCTTCGTATATAGACATTACCAGATTACAATCTGCGTTTATGGTGTCCTCCAATCCCAATGGGGTAAACAGCCACACTCCACCACCTCATGATCTCGGGACACTATATGAGTAATTTCATGAGCTAAAGTTTCTATGTATTTGTCTTTTTTCCCCTTCATTGCCCAAGGGCCTAGTTGGATCCAATGAATTAACAACTAGTTCACTGGTTGACTAAATTTAGTCCTTAAGAATCAAATAGATGAACAAGTGAGTCGACTAACAAATAGTGGCCTCCACTAGTTGTTAGCTCAATGGTCCAAACAACCAAACTATTGGAGACTAATTGTCTTTTTTCTCCTTCATTTCTTAAGGGTTTATTTGGATCCAATTGATTAACAACTATAAGACTAAAGTTTAGTCTTTAAGAATACAAATAGATGGACTAGTGAGTGGACTAACAAATTGTCATCTCGACTAGTTGTTAGTTCATTGGTCCATACAACCTAACGATTTGACACTAACAACTATTTATACTCTATAGTAGTGCTTGTTACTACTTCGGTTCAAACGTGACTTAACTAATCACTAGTCACCTAACTAGTATGCTAATCACTAGTCCTAGGTCATCACTAGTGAAGTTCATACAAACAGTCTCCTACAGTATCCGATTGGGTTGTTCTGTCTTTTTTTTTTCACGGTTCAAATATTTCCACATCCCATTTGAGTTTAACTTCCGGTAGTTTCTTTCCGCCTGTTTTTTATAATAAAATTATGAGCGGTTGAACCTTTGTAGACTGATTCAGTCCGTGATCCGACTAATCAAATGATGAACTACAATGTGGGACAGTTGTTGTCCATACTAGTCTCAATAAATAGGTCATGACACTATATGCATGTACCAATTTTATTTCAGAAGAGAGCTACTATATGATTGTTTGATAGTGTACGACTTTTTACAAATAAATAGATATCATGTTTGTATTACAATAGTCATAAATTGTTAGTTAAATTTTGTCTAGACACCACGAACTACTACATTGAGCATTTATATGGGCCCTGATGGAATTCAAATAAAAATTCTAAACTCCAAGCTAATGACACCGATAAGCTTATGTATACATGCGTTCGCTAGTTCAATTGGTCTAGCTGAGTGCCTTAAACCCTACTGGCCAGAGTTCCACCACCCTCGAGGACAAATTTGTTGGCCAGAGGAGGCATAGTTGTCACACCCTAAAATTTTTGATTTTGGGTTGTGCATAGAGGATACAAATAAAAATAAATGGTTTGATATTTGTATAAAATTTATCAAGATAGTTTGGGCTAGCACCAATCTAGTTATAGGAAAAATGTGAATTTTTAAACTTTTCTAAATTAATTCAATGGGATATTGTCTGATGTGATGTTTTCTTGTTGCTGGTGTTTATATTGTGAGTGTGTAAATTTTTTAAAACACGTTAGTAAGTAGTTTATCTTATTTTGGCTTGTCTTTTCTTTGTCTCTAATCAAAATCCCACTTAACAAAGATCTTTATCTATTCGTCTGGAGTTTCTCAATATCATCTTCTTCCGCTCCAAATCAATCTTTTGAGTTCATTGTCTATCAACTTGTGTCTGCAAACTTTACTAGAATATTTTTAGCTTTTTTGTGGGACTTGTTCCTATTTGTCTATGAGCATAATCTAATTTTTAAATGCTCTAAAATATCTTTTTTATGAGCTCCAAATACATTATGCGGGTTCATCATGTTCCAAAATATCTCTGAGAGTTTTCTCTAAATTTTTGGAGTCTTCAGAGTATTTTTCGCGGGTTAAAAATAAATTCTGGACTTTTCTAGAATTATTCTTTTAATCCTGAAATTAATTAATTTTGAAATAATAAATATTTTCCACCTACCTCAAACTCTATTTCTATATATACGCCGGCGTAACCCTTGATGCGCTGGTTGCAGATCCAAAACCCTGATCATGAGCCGCCACACATAGGTCCTGTTATCGATCGCCGAAGTTCGTTCCAGCTAGGTTTCCGGTGAACGCTCCGGCAAGTGTTTTCGGTCATCTTGTGTGTCCCCGGAGACAACCGCCACCTCCAGGAGGTATATCTCTTCGTTCTCTTGCCTTCATGTCCTTATTTTGACGATTCTATGTCTGTTTAATGTCGTCCCTAATCCATCTTCCTCTTCTCCGGCGGGGTCACCATGGAAGCCTCACCTTCTCGTTTTGCAGCAGCAGTAGTCGGCGTCTCCTCGGACCCAGACAGTAGCAGCCATCTCTTCGGGCTTTGCCGCCATCCTGCGGGCCCTCCCACACCTCGCCGCACCTTGGCGCGCTGCTGCTCATGAACAGCAGATGGCCGCGACCGCTCAGTCTTGTGCAGGCCTGCGAGCCTACTGCTCCGCCCCGGCCTCGTGCCAAACCGGCTAGGCGTCGCCTCGCCGTGCAACCAGCTGGCCAAGCCCCTGCGCTCCGGTAGAACCTCGGCCAGGCCTCTTCCCTGCATCGACGAACAGAGCAGTAGCAAGAAGCTGCCTACGTGAAGAAGATGCAAGGTACAAGATGCTCTTATTTATGATTCTGCCACGGAACGTAATTTAGCCACCTTTTCACCGTTTTAAGTTTGATTTACATATTTCTTGTTACGTTAGTTTTGTATCGTCGCACTCTATGCAGTAATGTTAATGCTTTACATGTCACATGTTTTTCCATATATAGCTAAATATTAAATTGATTAGCATGCCTTTAATTAGTTTTATAACTAAAAACAATATAAGTTTTATATCTTGATGAATATACATAACATGTTAATTTGATTAATCTTAACATATGTGTTTCTAATTATGATGGGAACGTATGCTATGCAAATCAGGCTCCTGTGCAAACTATGAAAACTCTAATCAAGACCACCGAAATCTAATCCGATGGCTAGAGGTGGAGGGGTTTAAGTGCTAAAATAACCCACCTTTAGGAATGAAATGAGTGGAGGGGTTTAAGTGCTAAAATAACCAATCCATCTCTAGCCATCGCATTAGATTTCAGTGGTCCTGATTAGAGTTTCCATAGTTTACACAGGAGACTGGTTTGCATAGCATAAGTTCCTAATTATGATTTTGTTAGATTAAACATGCTACATGTAGTAGACCATAGATGCTCTCGTATGTTTATGTCCTTTACAAAGTAAAGTTTAAATGTCTTAAACAACGTGAGATATGTTTATAAATAAAACATGATTAGTTTAACTTAGTTTCTAAAATAAATTATGATTTTATCTAATCTGAGCCAATAACTTGTTCATGATTTTTCTTTAACTAAAGTAAATAAAGCTTGTAGTTGTTTCTTTTATAATGTAAAGCCTTCCGATAGTCATCTCCTGTATCGTAGTCGTAGCTCTGTTTTAGTATGTTGTTTTACTTCATGTGGTGTACTATTCTTAGTTGCTTTTTCTCGTTGCTTGTATGTTTGCCTACGAGTAGAATAAGAGCCGTTGTGAGCGTTGGAGATCAGAAGTTGCAGAATAAAAGATAAAGATGATGTTCCTCTAAGCACATTGCTTTGGGTGTAAAGCAAGTCTTAAGGCAAGTATAGTTTGGGTTTTATTTTTATGACCATGATCTTGAGACTTGATTAATGATTAAGCAATAAACATTAAAAGATGACTTTTTAGCAAATTCAGATCTTATATGTACGTAATCATCCGGGATTTACTGTACAGCTATGAGGGCTATATGGCTCTGGCTTTAGTTATTTGAAGGACCTTTTCTAACTTATTAGTGATTACCAAACGGCGCAAGAGGAGCTTTGCCTTGTATGATCCCATGGCCTACCAAGAGGGTGCACTTTGGTTTATTTGTCTTTTGTTAGTCACCACTTGGGGGAGGGCTTTATGCTTTTATTGGGGAAACCTTAGCGGCCTTGGAAGACTTCATAGCGAACCCTGCCGACCTTCCTTGGAAGTGGGTCAACAAATTAGCAACCTCGGGTGAAAGGGTAAATCATGACTCATAGTGAAAGTGTACACCTCTGCGCAGAGTTTATTAAGCTTTCCTTGCCAGGTTTTTTTTGAAGACGTGCTGAAAGCTTTCAATATTCAGATGCACCAATTGACTCCGAATGGTGTTATTAGGCTTGCTCAGTTTGTTTGGGCCGTTAAATCTCAGGAGGCTAATGCTGACATCATAGCTTTTTGCGAACTTTTTGAGATGCACACTCAGTTCAAGGAGTTCATGCTTGAGGGATGAGTGATTACTAAATATTTTGCTTGTTCAAGTTTCAAGATGGCTCGCAATGCCGTTTAAGTTTCTCTGGCAACCAGGAACAAGTGGAGTACCGAAGATTGGTCTAGGTTTTGGTTTTATCATAAGGTGCCCATGGTTGAGGAGCGGGACCCTGTTACGAGGAAAGTGGCGAAGAGGTATCCACTGGCTGCTAGGATGGAGATTGAAAAGTTTGAGTTGTCTCCATCTCTTCCTTCTTCTATGATCTCAAAGTCTGCGGTTAAGGCTTACAAGTGCACAGCTTCGCTGCAGTGTGCTAGGGACCTTGTGGAAGAGTACACTGCTGCTAGAATTTGGCCGATAAAAAAAGGAAGGTCGTTTTAGCGCTTTCATCCCAAGAGTGTTCGAGGTATAAACTATAAATTCTCGGACAACGACTTTCATTGCCCGCGGACTTTTGCTTCTAATGAAGATTTCTTGAAGTCTCTTGAAAGTCAAGCTAAGGATTTGCTCGGAAAATATGTGCAGAGTGAAAAGAATAATATCAACAAAATTCTTGGGAATGAATACAAGCGTTTGAATAGAGTTTTTGAAGTTGCGCATGTTGAGTATGGTGAACGGCCTCCTCCTGCTTATCGCCGCGAAAAGAAGCAGGGCCAGAAGAAGGAGACTGCTAAGGGTGCGAAGCGCAAAGCAGGTCCTAGCAAAACTGTTGCCAAGAAATTGAAGAAGAATCAAAGTCCTGTTTTACTTGATAGCGAAGAACTTGAAGCTGTCCTTGATTAGACTCTGGATATGGAAGGGAATATTGTTTCTAGTGTTGGTGCTAGTGGCGAAGGTGATGTTGAGTTTGTGAGAGGTTGTGGTGATGGTGATGCTGGTTTTTCTGTTTCTGAAGATGTTGAGGGTGAGGTGAGAAAAATTTGTATGACTTTCTCTTATAGTGGTTTGGCTCCGCTATTACTTACTCCACTTAACGGAAATTTACAGAATTTACAAGCTCGTGGAACTTCTATCGTCGGTTTTGGCAAAGTTGATGTGAGGGTTAGCTTGGTCTCTGATAGAGAGACGCAAGTTGGGGATTTTCAGAAAGTTGCTGGGTTGGCTTTGCCGAGGACAGATGCTGAGGCCCCTGATGCCGAGACTCATAAGGAAGTTGTTGACACTGGAAAAACAACTTCGGTTGAGAACCCAGCTGCTACTGAGGCTGGCGGAGTTGATATTGAAAATGTGTTAAAGAAAACTAGAGGTTCTAAGGTTTACTCTCCGAACCTTGAAGATAGTGATGATAAAGTTTTTGATGATGTGGAAAATGATGATCGATTGGCTCGTTTGTCCATCTCTACCATCCATGTAGAGAGTGGAAAGAGTGTTGATTGCAATTTGGGTGAGCGTGTTTCTACCGGTGAGTATTGCGACTTATCATTTCTTCTTGGTTTGAACTGCCTTGTTTTGTTAACTTTTTAATTTTTCTTACAGAGACTATCTTTCCTCATGCAACGTCTTCTCCTTGGAAAAGTGTTGACTTAAGCAAGTTTACCAGTCAAGAACCTGTTACTCCTGTTATTCCTGCTGCTAGCGAAGCTGATGTTTCTGATGCCCTTAAGCGTGGTTGGCGTTTCGTTAGAAAGAAGGGTTAAGTCTAGATAGTTTCAAGTTCATTGGTATTAGGGCTGATAAACTTCAGATGATGCCTCGCACTTCTAAGGTTTAGCTGTCAAAGTGTATAGACAAGGCCTTCACTGTCCCTGATGCAGAACTTGAAATATCCAAGAAACCTTTGCTTGAAGTTGCTGATGCGAGATTGTCGATGATGTACAAAGGTTCTATCCTAATGAGAGGATTGCGAATGGGTTTGCAGGAGAAAGAGAAAAGTTTTGCGCTTCACGAGCGTGATTATGAGGTTGAAATTTAAAATTTGAAGAAGCAGCTTGCCGAGAAGGAAAAGGAGAGAGTTGATGTTGTGGATGCCCATAACGTTTTGGAAGGCAAGCTTATCTGCGCTCTTGCCTGTGTTGAAGAAAAAGAGGATGCCATCAAGAAGATTATGGAAGATAAGGAAATGTTAGCGGAAGGCATGAGGCACATTGAGAAGAGGTTGCAGGAGCAGGACAAGTCCTTCTTCAACAATTGCAATCGAATTTGGGAACTTTGCTTTGAATGCTATGATAAGTTCAGAGCCCGCCCTGAGGAAAAATGTTGGGAGCTCGGTGATTGTGATAGCTTCTTCAGTTGTCTTTGTCATCAATATGAAGATTTATCTTGAGTTACTGAAACCACAGTTGATATTGGAGTATACTACTCTGCTCGTGCTTTGTTTCATTTGATGAAGCAAAGTCAGGATCCTCTGTTTGCGCAACTTTGTGATGCCAACTAGAAGTTTCCTTCTGTGGGTGAACTTACCAATGTGACGAGGGCTATGCAAATGTTGTGCAACAAGTATCTAGATGAGTATTGGAGATCAGAAGGTCGGGCTCATTGCTTTGATAAAGCTAGGGAGAAATTGCAGAAGGTAGATTTTGTACTTTAGTTGTTTTTGTTTTTTATTATGTTTTTGTGTCTGACTTCTTTTTTTCTTTTATGCCAGCAAATTGCGAGCGGAAGCTGCTCGGAGGGAGGTGGAGGAAACCACGAAGATGGAGGCTAGCACTAGAGGTCGAAGCGGTACCGGACCCAGCAATGTTAGTGGCAGCCATCTTTAGGCTCTAGCTTTTTTCTTTTGTGAGGAGGGATTTTGAGATACAACGACTCTAAGTTGTGGTCTTTGTAAGATATATGCTTGTAGAATGCTTGACTAACTACCCATCCTGCGCAGGTTCCTCATGCTGAGGCTGCGCAGAATGTCGAAGACATTGTTCCGCTGTTAATGTGTAAAGATGACTTTGTTTTCGAGCTTGCTGAGTTTTATGGTTTTCGCGCGAAGTGCGAAGGCTATGATGTCGATGAGTTTCTTGCTCGTAAGTTTTGCTGTCATTGTTTTGAACTTGAACTTTTTTTGGTGATTTTGACTTACAAATCTTTTATAGACGTGACCAAGCGTCGCTGCGGCGTCCGGCCTCCTAATTGCCGAGTTTTTGACTTTATGGGCTTTGCGCAGGTAGAAGTTTGATGTGTGGGGTTTGTTTTTCTTCTGTTATTACTCTTGTTTTCTAACTTCTTCGTCTTATAGTCATCTGATTCAAGTACTTCGTCGGCGAGTGTTTGTGGGGACTATTTATGTCGTAAAGCAAACGAAATTATAGACGAAGTTGTGAGCGACATACTTGATGACGCTGCCGAAGTAGTTAGTTCTTAAGATAATTAATTCTATAAATATATTTTTGTGATTGATTGATTGTATTGTAAGCATTCTTTATTGTGTTGCGAAGTTTGTGAGTTTTCCTTCACTTGTAAGACTAGGTATTGAATAAGTACTTTGAGTTAGATTGTGTAAATACTTTGTTGAGAAACATGTAATTTGGAACTTTTACCTTAGTAAATTTTGAGATGTTGCCCTTTCTTTTTGTTCAAAGTGGAAGCGCGCACTTCGCTTGGGAGCTTGAGATATTTTCGCCTTAGTGAAGCAAAGTTGAAAAATTTGTCTTTGCCAATTTTTGAAACACCGTCCCTTCCTTTTCAAGCGAAGTGGACGCGTACGCTTCCTTAGAAGCTGAAAATATTTCAACTTAATGAAACAAAGTCGAAAAACATGTCTTAGCAAATTTTGAAACGCCGTCCCTTGCTTTTCGAGCGAAGTAGACGCGTACGCTTCCTTAGAAGCTGAAACATTTCACCTTAATAAAACAAAGTTGAAAAATTTGTCTTAGCAAATTTTGAAATGTCGTCCCTTCCTTTTCGAGCAAAATGGATGCGTACCCTTCATTAGAAGCTGAAAATATTTTAACTTAATGAAACAAAGTCAAAAAATTTGTCTTAGCAAATTTTGAAACGCCGTCCCTTCCTTTTCGAGCGAAGTGGACGCGTACGCTTCCTTAGAAGCTGAAAACATTTCAACTTAATGAAACAAAGTTGAAAAATTTGTCTTAGCAAATTTTGAAACGCTGTCCCTTTCTTTTCGAGCGAAGTGGATGCGTACGCTTCCTTAGAAGCTGAAAATATTTCAACTTAAGGAAACAAAGTCAAAAAATTTGTCTTAGCAAATTTTGAAACGTCGTGCCTTCCTTTTCGAGCGAAGTGGATGCGTACGCTTTCTTAGAAGCTGAAAAAATTTCAACTTATTGAAACAAAGTTGAAAAATTTGTCTTAGCAAATTTTGAAACGCCATCTCTTCCTTTTCGAGCGAAGTGGACACGTACGCTTCCTTAGAAGCTGAAACATTTCACCTTAGTGAAATGAAGTCGAAAAATCTACCGTAGCAGGCCGTCCTTTCCTTTTTGAGCGAAGTGGACGCATATGCTTCCTTAGAAGCAAAAATATTTTACCTTAGTGAAATGAAGTCGAAAAATCTGCCGTAGCAGGCCGTCCCTTCCTTTTTGAACGAAGTGGACGCATATGCTTCCTTAGAAGCAGAAACATTTCACCTTAGTGAAATGACATCAAAAAATCTGCCATGGCAAATTTTGAATTGGATAAGTTAGCATTTTATAGATTTAATAAAATGTTGATTCTAACTTAGTTTTTGTAAAAATTTGTGCTGATATTAGAGTATATGTTGAATATACTCTTCGGCATTTCTACTTTTGGTTACGCAATATAGAGACATATTTCTGGGGAAACTGGTTTCTCATTTTATATTTCATGAGACTTACAAAGAGACTGCCTCATTAAAAAACCACTCACCCTACGAAGGGTTTCCCCTGAGTGGAAAAAGAGTGCAGCTTGGTTATTGTTGCAGGAACATAAATTTACATCTACTCTGCTGAAAAGTAGACTAATCCTGTAGTCTTGCTTATGGATAGTACTTGCAGAGAGCTTCTATGTTCCAGGTGTGACTGAGTTTCTCACCTTTAAGGTTTGCCAGATGATACGCACCTTCTTTGTTTGTTCTTGTGACGATGAAAGGGCCTTCCCATTTTTGCTAAAATTTTCCCCCTGTGTTTTCGTCTCTTTTTCTTTTTAGGACGAGATCTCCTGGTGTTAACTCTCTTGTCTTAACTTTTTTGTTGTACCAGTTCTGTGTTTCAAGTTGGTACTTCTTGATGTTCTCGAGTGCCTCATTCCTTACTTCTTCGAGCAAGTCCTTGCTTGTTATTTGGTCTTCTTCTGTGATCACTTGAACATTTGTTCTTGGACCTTCGTATTTTATCTCTTCGGGGGTCATTGCTTCATCTCCGTAAAGTAACTTGAATGGAAAGAAATCTGTTGGCCTTGATTTTGAAGTGTTGTGTGACCA
>CM041635.1:27574715-27610155 GCA_023333625.1 Bothriochloa decipiens
CCAATTTATTCCTTAATTTGTGGGCCGGTGTTGTACTTGTTACAGAGCCTCTCCTTTTCCACTCGGCGCGTCCTTTTTACAAAATTGGAGCTAGGTGTCGATGCTAATGAGGGATAGTACTTCTGGCAAGGTGGCCTCTCATTTGCAGGTCATGCGACCGTTGATGGAGTTGTTGATGTTAATTTAGGCCGTTGATGGAGTCACTGAGGATGATGTAGGGTTGCATGGGATCGAAATAGTTGATGTAGCCGCTCATGAAGTAGATGCAGTTATGAAGGTCATAGGGATGTGCACCTCCTTTGCTGTTTTCAAAATAGATGTTCCACTACATCAAAATTGAATAACCACAGCGTTGCCCAAAAGGCCTCCGCAGCGGATGTTTTTTTGGTTTAGTTTCATGCACCGTACAACCTCGTCTTCATCGCCACGGTCTCCGTATCGTAGTTGAGCTGGGCATAAAATGGCTCCTAGTATACGGTGATTCCACTTTGGTCATCCACCAAGTCAACAAAAATTGGGACATGGTCAACGAGAAGATGGAGGCCTATGTTGCCGAGATACGCAAGCTCAAAAATAAGTTCTATGCTTTGGAATTCATACATGTACCACACGTCGAGAACAAAGGCACCAACGAGCTGTCCAAACTAGGGTCATCCTGCGCTGAGGTACCCCCAGGAGTATTTGTCGAAGATTTAATCAAGCCTCCGATTCCTGACCACGCAAGTGAAGCATCAGCACCTAATCTCGCTACCGACCAGCTCGTAGCTATGCTCGGTGACTTCTCCAAGGAGGTCGAGCCAAGCTCCCCCGGCCAATAGGGAACTAACGACAGTGATGAGCAGCTGCCCTTTGATGAGCCAGCCGAGCAGGCAGTGCCTCCCCAGCCTGATTGGAGAGAGCCCTTTGATAGGTACTTGAATGACCACTTTGTTCCGTCCAGGACTTAGCTGGGGACTGCGCATTCAACTAGAAACCTAGAGGTGTCTACAGACCAGTGGTTCTCGATGTCCCTCGACCCGATCAAGCCTGTGCTCCATCTAGGACTTACCTAGGGACTGCACATTTGACTTGCCACCCAGAGATGTCTATGGACCAGCGGTTCTCGGTGTCCCTTGATCCGATCGAGTCTGTACTCCGTCTAGGACTTACCTGGGGTCTACGCATCGACTTGCCACCCAGAGATGTCTATGGACCAGTGGTTCTTGGTGTCCCTTAACCCGATCGAGCCTGTGCTCTATCCAGGACTTACCTAGGGACTATGCATCGACTTTCCACTTGACACTGGCTACGAACCAGTTAGTGCTATGTTGAGTTTTTTCTTAAAAAGCTCAATACAACATCTTTATCTTCTATCGATCTTGGGGACTACGTGGGCCGAGTCATCTTGCAGTGACTCGGGCCTATCTTCTATTCTTGGTTTGTTATGCTACTTCTACGGATGGTTCATGTTAGCATCTCAGTGATACTTCATGTCACGTGTTAACATGGGCCCACGTCCCAGAGACATGAAAAGTTTTTTTTGGAGCACCACGCATCTTTCGACACACCACCTTCCTTTACAGATGCTATGGTCAGGAGCAGATTACAGACTACTCGGGATGAAGCTAGTCGGTACTACGTGATCAGCATCTTCGCTGGTTGGTACTACATGGTCAGCATCTTCACTGGTCGACACTACGTGATCTGCATCTTCACTGCTCGGCATAGGACAAGACGGCGACTCCCACAACATACATGGTGCTCGGAAACTAGCTGTGGGATATGACCCCCATATACCCTCGTGGCTATACTTGGGCCGCACCATCGAAGACGGCCCAGCCAAAAATGAAGACGTGCGGCACAAGACGTGCACCGCACGGTTTTGTATTAGGACCAAATAGGCTACTCTTTGTAACTCTGTCCCTTCGGAATATGTAAGGAGGGGCAGAGGTCCTCTATCCGACAACTCGATCCAGACCAGATCACCACGATCCGGTCGGGACACAACCCAACAGAGCAGATCTGCATGATCTCTATTGTAACCCAGATCTCCGCGATCTGAGGCAATCTCATTCCATCCCACATTATACTCCGGTACTTATCAATACAGCAGCAGAGACGCAGGACATAGGGTATTACGCGCCTCACGGCCCGAACCTGGATAAACCCTGGTTGTTTGTCTTGTGTCTCACATCCGGTTCATAGGTCTTAGCATGCCCTCACCGCAAAATCTGTTACCTCGGGGAGCCCCGTAGTAGACTGCCGAGGAGGTTTCATCGACACTCCAGCACATTCGTCCAGACGAGTAAGCTGGAGGAGTTGCCGTCGCCGTACATCCACGACGACGGCCTCACGATCGAGTGCGTCGTCACCGTCTTCGAGTTCAAGAAAGCCAGTCGGCCACCGTCGGCGGCGATGTCCACTTGGAGCCCGTCACAGGATCTTGTCTGCCTTCTGGATACCAAGGAAGGAGCCGACGTGAGCTTCAAGGTCGAAGGAGAGGTGTTTACCGCTCATGCCGTCGAGCTCGCCATGCGCTCGCCGGTGTTCAAGGCGCAGTTGTACGGCCCCATGAAGGAGACGACCGGCGGGCACCGCCACATATCCATTGAAGACATGCAGGCCGACGTCTTCAGGGCGCTGCTTCATTTCATCTGCACCGACGCCTTGATGCTTCCCGGCGGCGTGGACGACGACAGCGATCTTGGCAGCAAGGAATTCGTGAAGCATCTGCTTGTGGCCGCGGACCGCTACAATGTCCGGGGACTCAAGTTCGTGTGCGAGAAGAGTGTCTGCGAGAGCTTGACGATCGCGACGGTGGCGTCCATGTTTGCGTTGGCTGACCAGCACAATTGCAGCATGTTGCGAGATGCATGCGTTGATTTCATCACTGGTTCGGATACGTTGGCTGATGTTATGGCAAGCGAAGGCTACCGTCAGATGAAGTCGTTGTGTCCAGGTGTCATGATCGATCTCCTTGAGAAGGCAATTGAGTCGTCTCGCAAAAATCACAATGAATAGTTGTTCTTAGTTTATAGTAAACGTACGAGTATATATGCGTATTAGTATAGTACAAAATTGCCATGCATTTCAATTTGTAATAATGTTATCTCAGCGCCCTTGGTGTTTTGAAAACATTATGGGATTTCTATCTTTTTTTATTGGAAATCAAATAGAATACGTGTAGATCATAAATTCATGATTAAATGCAGATTTCATGGTTCAAAATTAAGCAATTTCATCTCTGAATAATTCGATGGTTCAAAATTAAGCAATTTCATGGTTAAATGCAGATCATAAATTCATGATAAAATCTCACATTAGCATACATTTCTCTACATACTAAATTGATTGAATAGCTTCAATAACATCACATAATTACAAGCAAGGTGAAACAATCAGATCATGCTGCACATACTGACCACCTATAGTGGAGGATGGTGAAGAAGATGTTGAGGAAGACTGATCGACCAGCCAGCGATGAGGATGACGGTATGAAATGTCACCTGACTTGGCTAGAAGATGACCTCTGCTGAATAGTAAGGCAAAGCGCAAGAAAACCTTACCCGCCCTTCTTGGTCGATCATGATTGCAAGGACCAGAGGTTCTGGAGCCTATTTGGCAGTGCTCACATATGCTTGGGATGTGTTAAGAACGACGTATGGAATATGAAGTAAAACGAAATCAATCACAGCGGAGACACACGATTTAACGTGAAAAACTCCTCCAATGCGAAGGGGAAAACCACGGGCACCAGCCAGCAACAATCTTACTATCTCAAGAGTTTGGGTTACACGCCTGTGACGGCTTACAAGAGAATCAAGTCTTCATGAAACCCTAGCAAGGGTATATGTACCACGAAATCCTCCGGCGACGGGCCTCCGCTTCGCTCCGTCAGAAGCCCGGCCTATATCCTGGAGTGAATTTGGAACAACTCCAACAGGATGGAGTATACTAACGACATGATCATGGTTTGGTTAAGGAGTTTTTAGTCAACAATTTGATATGGCACATCAATTGATTCCATCATGGAGAAAATTAAGTTGAGCCTAATAACATGAAAATCAAGTTAAGCTAACTAATGGAGAATCCAATGCACCTCGTTATTTGAAGAAGGAATATAAAATGATCTGTACTGATATAATCATGTCTAAATGGCCACACTTCCATCCATGGAGAGAGATGCAAACCAAAATAATTAAGAAATTGATTTAGAAATAAACTTCAAAATATACATAGGATTAGCATGTTCTTAACATCTAGAGCCAACTCCTTTAGATTTGTGTTTTAAAGGTTGAACTTGGTAGCTTCCCCATTTTTCCCGTTTGGGCTATAGTTTTGTGCTAAGGGGGAAGTATATGGCAACAATTTCAGAGGAAGATACTACAAACCTCCATGGACATGCCATTTATTGGGATACTTGATAATACTAACTGAAAATGGAGGACATTTCTAGAGGTAGCTTATGTGTCATTTTCAGATGTCAATAGAATTTGCATCCGGCTCTGGTTCGTCATTGTTGTCTACGCACTCAGGCGGAAGCCATGAAGCATTATTCCTGGGATGTGTAATTGCTCATGTCGCTTCGGCCACCAGAGTCCAAGTTCGATTTCTCATTGGGACTATTGGAGATCATCCTGAGAAGCGAGATAATAATTAGATTGTTGAAGTCAGATCCAGTGATGGCCATATCTCCCCTGCAGGATCGATCAAAATGCCAAAGAATCTTTTTTAAAATGCTAAAGAATCTAGAGCCATTATCATCGGGTTGTTCACTGGAGCTACCTGCCCGATAGTTTCGGTGGCTTTAGTGAAACTTCAGAAGCGATCAATTGGGTCCAATAGAAGCATTATTTTCAAGGTGGCGTTATTGAGTCTGATGGCGAAATGAAGAATGTCACATGGCTGACCTTCAGAGGTTGCGTCCAACCTCCTGATGTTGATCTAAGAAAGAAGTTGGTTGCTCTGTTGAGGATGTGCTTTCGATCACTTTTTATGGAAACATCCGGGACATTGAGATCCTTGTGTCCTACGAGTGTAAATGCACTGTTGGCCACAATCTCGTCCTGCTCGATCGGCTCAGGATCACAAAGATGCAGATCTCTGAGTTGCTACGAAGTTCAGCCAACAAAAGCTAATCTTTTGGTGCCTGGAAGACGTTGACATCATTGTTGATGAAGCCCATTGCATCCGCGTAGATGAATCTACTAGAACGCCTAGCATGCCAACAATTATAGGATTTATCATCTGACTAGTTTTTTTTAGGAAACGGAGAATCTGACTAGTGATTAGTGTATCATGATTCATGACAGAGCGGTGACATGAGCGGTGGTCAGCGGTGGCGCGCGTGGATATGATCACATAGGGTGTTTGGCTTGGTTACATGCCAAGCCACTTGCCTCACCTTAATGAGCAAGAATCGTTGTTTGGTAGAGCAAACTAGAGGACCGACTCAAGAAAGCAATCGACCTGGATGCTACCAAATCAAGCACAAAATGGGTTCCTCTTCACCAAATCAAGGTCCATCATCCACAAAATGAACCATCTAGCCACCAGAGACCAGACAGTATAGGAAAACTTTGCACAGATAAAAAGAAAAAGGTACAAGGCAAACGAAATAGTATGGTATGGCAAGAGGACCAAACCAATTCCCCTTGTTATGCAAAGTGAGTTAGGCAAGGCAAGGCTATCTTGATAATCAGGATCCAAGCTCATCTCAAAAGAAAATACTATGGTTTAAACTTTTTATATTGACATAATAAATAAATAACATATTTAGTAAAAAGGAAGTATATGCAAACACAAAAATATAACTATGGATCTTCATATCATAACAAAAACATTTAGCCTTGCGTCAAAAACCAAAAACATTTAGCCTCCAGGTAGAGGAAATCTTTGCACAAAATAGAAACAGAAGGGTACAAGGAAGATGAAATAGGATGGCATGTCAAGAGGACCAAGACAATTCCCCTTTTCTCACTTTGCTTATCCTTGCTGGGCAAAGTGAGTTGGGCAAGGCGAGGCTATCTTGAAAAGGATCCAAACATGCCAAACTCATCTCAAAACAAAATACTATGGTTTAAACTTAGTTTTGTATTAACCCTCCAGAATGGCATATTAAGTACTATAATACCTAGATGTTTGTAAATTCAACAGCTACACATCAGGGTATTATCAAGATCAATAGGGATATAAACACCACTGTAGACAATTTAGCTAAGCAGGCCTTTAGTGCTATTGTACCTAGCACACCAAGCTTAAGCTATACGTGCTCTAACATGGCTCATATTTCCCAGTGCCCATTAATGGATGCACCGCTCAATGTAAGGATTAACTCTGTAATCCTTCTGGCAGCTTCTTGCTGCAGAATTGAATATGTTTCTTGTCAAACGAAACATTTTATATTGATTCAATAAATAAATAACATATTTGGTAAAAAGAAGTATATGCAAACACAGAGATATGACTTCTCATCTTAATATATAACAAAAGCATTTAACAACAAGATGGCATCATAGTTCATTACAGAAGTAACAGTATTGCTAAAACGCTGCAGAAATGTTGTATTTGTGGCTAGCTTATGAAATGCACAATGATTTTGGTCCAATGACGTTACTCTGGCTTTAGTTGATCTCTGAAATTCAAGAGCTTATGAGATCCACCAAGATTATATCTAAGAGAAAGTCCATCTTCAGGACTGAAGACTATTACCAATGAAAAAAATATAAACATTTAGCAATATGATGGCATCACAGTTCAGTACTTCAGTACAGAAGTAACATTGTTGATGATCAAGCTGACAAAATGTTGCATTTGTGGCTAGCTTATAAGATGCACAATGATTTTAGTCCAATGATGTTACTCTGGCTTTAGTTGATCTCTGAAATTCAAGAGCAATACAGATTCAACAATAAAATGCATTGCAAAGATTAGCTAATTCAAACATACCAGACATCACATAAATGATTATAGGAGACATCCGATACCAGACATACATCTCATGGTCTACACTTATCCACCAAGATTATACATCTCATAGTCTCTGAAATTCAAGAGCACACAGACTACAAATTCAACAGTAAAACGCAATGCAAAGCAGCAGATTCAAACATCACAGAAATGATAATAGGAGACAACCCATACCAGACATACATTTTATAGTCAGTTATCCACCAAAGATTATATCTAAGGGAAAGTCCATCTTCTAGTTTGGACTGGAGGCTATTACCAATGAAACGAACTAACAACTCAGACAGTAGCAAGATTAGCTGATTTCTCCCACAAATCAGCAAAGACAGCAGGGCATGCTGTTTTGAGGTGCTCATACCCTGGGCTTGCCATCACATCTTGCATTCTGTTGGAGGAGACAATAAACTGAATGCAGGAATCTTTGAGCTTGCTGCAATGGTGTTTGTCAGCCAGTGCTAAAGTCATGGCCACATTCTCAACATCCAGTTTCTTGCGAAGCATCCTCTCACACAACATCTTCATCCTTTCTAGGGCATACCTGTCCGCAGCCACAAGCAAATGCTTAACCATTTCACCATTCTCCTCGTCTCCATCAAGATCATTTATGGCGGGCAGCGCATCCTTATAGATGAAGTGAAGATCGGTGACATATCTTCAACTGTAATGTCCGTGGTCTCCTTCACCGATCCGCAGAGCTCCGCCTTGAAGACCGGTGACCGCATCGCCAGCACAATCCTGTGGGCATGGAACTCCACGCCCTTAACCTTGAATGTCACATCCGCTCCCTCCTCCGACTGCAGCAATTTTCCAAGATTAACCGACAGGTCTGATGGAGGCACCTTGATGTCACACAGCACTGGCTCGAATTTGGACACCGGCGTTCCCAAGATTACCATGATGTCACAAACTATCATGAAGCGGTCGTTCCACAGGAAGACAGACTCTTCTAGCTCAGATCTCTTGATGAACTTTCGATACCCGCAGGACGGCCTTGCGGAATTGAACATCTTTGGCGTATTGTTCTTGTTCCAAGACAAATTCTTGGGTTTTTTGGTTAGCCTCAAGCCATAGAACGCTCTCACCTCGGTGCTCTTGCTCAGGCGCTCGACGTGGACGGAGATCCAGCCATCGGTGATGGAGTTCTTTGATCTGTCCCCGTCGGGGTAGATCCAGACGCACCAGTCGTGGCCACAGACGGTGAAGGTCGCCGACCAGATGAAGTTGCCGGGGCCGAAGCCCTTGAGCAGGCTGTACCCAGTGACGTTGAACAGGTGCCTACCCCGCACTGCCTTCGACGCGCACGTCGACTCCGTCATCTCCACAGGCCCGTGGGGCGCCGCCATCGATGGCGGCGATGGCGGCTCCTCCGTTTCTGAACGAGCAGTAGTAGCAGCAGAGGTTGGAGTTGGTTGGACTTGGCCCGTGCTGCATTCTATGCCACACCAGCCCAACAACCCTTTTGCCTTTTACGAGAAGCATCAGCCTAAAAATAAATCTTAGAGACCCGGCCCACGAGAGAAACATGTGCTTAGGCTCGACGCGTGTAGTGTGGTGGGCCAAGTCATGTAGGTATATACAATAGGATTTCTGTATTTCATTTTACATTTCTGTATCTATCTATCTATAAAAAAATCTATCTATCTATCTATTGTATCTTTTTCTAAAAAAAAGAAAAAATCTTTCCAATCTTCCATTTCATACAAACCCATGCCAACGGTCGAATATTTGTAGAATAGTCGGTAGCCCATGCGCGTGTATAAATAGCTCGCTTTAGCGAGTTGTAAGAGGAGATGGAACCATGGTTCTCAAGGTGAAATATAATACACTTCAGATTGTCGCGCTTCGGCAACGTATCTTTGTTCCTTTAATTTGCTTTGCATTACCTAGGTTTCAGCCGGGGATTCCTTTACTTCGGCAAGGAACAACACCTACAATTTATAATTCTGAGTTCTACAGTTGATGTCATTGAGACCCTCAAAAAATATATAAATTTTTTTGAGTGAAAAAAATATATAAATTTTTTTGAGTGAAAAAAATATAAAAATTTTCATCAACATAATAAATGGGTTTGTCATCTCACAAAAATCATCTTTCTAGTATCGTATCAAATTAAAACATTTTATATCAGGGTTGTGCTACGAATGAGGTCTACATGTTTCTTGTGTTGTTTTTTTTTTGAAGATTGTTATAAGATGGGCAAGAAAAAGTCATCAACTACTAACCAGAATGTAATGAGTTCAATGTACCGGTGGTTTTTTCTTGACAATAACACGATGTATTATATTATCAAAACAGTCTTATTTATAAAAAGGTCCTCAACATAAGACCATTTTACATTGAAGCCTTGGATCTTAAGAGAACAAAGGCTGGCGGGGGGTCACAGGGGCATCAAAGACGTGTGCACCGGGCGAAAAGACTGCGCAGACCGTCGGTTGAAGGTGGGCCGGTCGAGTTGATGGAGAAAGTACACATAGGCTTCTCAAGGATTTAGTTGGAGCTGTCGCTGATGGTTGAAGATACAGCATGAACCGGGCACCTTGGGGAGGCTGCGCCTTCGAACAAACTCTAGGAGGGGAGCCACCTTGCTGTGGACGAGAGCTTGAGGACCGAAGACTGCAGTGGAGGGGATGAAACGGGCGACTGGGCGAAGTTAGAGGAGACAGATGGCGCGCCCGGAAAGAGGAGGAAGAGAGAGACCGCACCAAGGACCAAATCCACCGAAAAGGGATTAACGTGTGGTGAGAATTTATCTTTTTTTATCACGTGTGGTGAGAATTAACATGTAGGCTGTGTTGGAGTTTTCAATTAGTAATAGTAAAACAATTAGTTGAAGGAACATAATACTGTACATGTGCAAGGCAAACACAAATAAAACTATAGTAGATAGAGCCGATATATTTATATATATACAGCAGATATATTTATATATATACAAGAAAAATTTAGGAAATCTCTGTAGCTGCCTAGGCAACGGATTCGAACTAGGTGGTTGTGTCCGCCGTGAATGTTCGCGACGGCAACAGGTCGGACTCGAGATGCGCGAAGGGGCTGACGGCCGGCGCGGCGACGTCCTCGTCACCCTCCAGCATACGCACGACGCCGCTCATCAACGGCCTGTCCTCCGCCCGGTACTGCACGCACCACAGCGCCACCGCGCAGAGCCGCTCCAGCTTCTTCCTCAGCTCCTTGTTTCCAGAAGCCCTGTCGCCGTGGGCCATCAGAGCCCGCGCCACGAGCGCCTCCATCTCCCCGCGCTCCAGCCGCTGCCACACCCACCGCGGGTACCACCGCTCGGCGCTCTTGGCGTCGACGACGTCGACGTAGTTCCTCCGCCGGCCCAGGATCTCGAACAGTAGCATGCCGTAGCTGTACACGTCGCACTTGTGCGTGGTGGGCGCCGCCATCCAGAGCTCCGGCGCGGCGTAGCCCGGCGTGCCGCGCCCGCCGCCGCCGGTCAGCGTCACGTGCGTCAGCTCCCGCTCGCACAGCCTCGCCAGCCCGAAGTCGGCCACCTTGGGGCGGTAGGCCTCGTCCAGGAGCACGTTGCCGGGCTTGATGTCGTAGTGGATGATCCGCCGCTCGCACTCGTCGTGCAGGTACCGGACCGCCTTCGCTGTGCCGACGGCGACGTCGTAAAGCTTGTCGAACGTGAGATGCTGGTCGTCGTCGCCGTCGCCGCCGTGGAAGAGGTGGTGGTCGAGCGAGCCATTGGGCATGAACTCGTAGACGAGCGCCTTGACGTCGGCGTCGAAGCAGAAGCCGTAGAGGCGGACGAGGTTGACGTGCGACGTCCGACCGATGGTGCCGATCTCCGCCATGAACTGCTCCTCGGCGCGCCGCCCCATGTGGCTGCCGAGGACCTTCACGGCCACCTGAAGGCGGCTTCCGTCTCCGTCACCGGGGAGCTGTATCTGGCCGCGGTACACCACCCCGAAGCCACCGGCGCCGAGCCTCTCGCTGTAGTTGCTTGTGAACTCCTGCAGCTGTGACGCGCTGAACCTCACCGGCCGGTCCTTGACGACGTCCACGGTGCCGCCGTACCCGCCGGTGCTGCTGCTGCTTTGCTTGCCGCCGCTGCTTCCCATCGGTGGTACTGGTACTGGTACTCCTGCTGTGCTCCGCGTCGTCTCCACAAGCGGCAGCACCGGAAGTTCGCCGTCGCCGGCGCCATACTTGTGTACCATGCGCAGCTTGCAGCACTTGTAGATGAGCACGGACACCACGATGATCACGATCCCACCGGTGATCACTGACACTGGAAATTGCAGAAAAAAAATGAATGGTTACCAATCAATCAACAGAGAGCAATTAAGCAGTTTCAACATGGTTGACCAAGAATCAACAGTCCTGGATAGATGAACTGAGCTTATCTGCATACCAATGGCTATTGCGATATTCCCACCGGAAATTACATCGGAATCCGACGACATATCCGACTACTGCTAGCTATTCTTGCCCAGGCAAATAAAATGGCACACAAAGGCTCTCGATATAGAAATATGAACATCAAGTATAGACGCAGAGCAGCTACCTAACGTTATGATGTCATCTGGTGACAAGTAAAACGACAACGGTCACTAGTCGCCATAGAAAAAGGCGGCGCTTCTGACCAAAGGGCACGTAACAAGAACGCTATATATATATATATACATGGCATACTGTGCAGAATGCATCTGGAGTCTGGAGAGTCTCCGATACACACACAGACGGCAGGACGGGTATAGCGTACAAATTTGTTCCTCTGCTGCATTATCTTACTCGATCGAGTCAATAGTCAAGCCAAACATGGACAAGTTACCTCGGTCCGAGAATAAAATATTAACTCTTAACTCTTCTTTCCCGACAAATCAAACATTATCAAATTTCGCTGGAAGGAGACAGGTAGCTACCTTTCCTACACCGGCAGGTGTCATGGAATACATTATGAATGTGAAGGAGGAAAATCGATCTCTGATGGTGATCTTGCTCTGGTTTCTATGGTCAGAAAGAAATATTGTGAGAGAGGAAGGACGAAAGACAAGTGCTGAAATAATTTGCTAGATCAATCAGAATATATGTAGCCGAAATATCCAACCTGCTAGTGGGTGCAAAAGTGAGAGAAGTGAGAACATATAAAGAGGCAGGAGAAATGGAACAGGACCACCGAAGGGAGTGCTGAAACTAAACAGTGATGCTTCTTATATGGCTGGGGATTCCGTGAGACACCAGATCTTAGATATCGGAGCCGCCGCGGCTGCAAACCTCTCATGTCGATACGGACAATTGGCGCTTGCGACGCAGCGGCAGCCTGGCAGCTAAATTCACCTACCGCGACCCGCAGCCAAAGAAGCAAGCTCGCTAGGTTCTCCTCAACAAGTGGGCCGGACGGAGGGCGAACGAGGTCAGCAACACTCCGGACCCTACAATTGCTGCGAGATTTCACGAGGCATTCGGCGACAACGTACCTTCTTCTCGCAGGGAGTCTAAGAGAGAGCTGTTTCCGCAACTCAGGGGTCGTACGGCGCGCTTGACACCGTGGCGGGCTTAGGCTTCGCGACTGGACCTGTACGAATTGCCCCTCCGGTCGCACATTAGTTTACTTACTTAGTACAACTCACTCGCTCCACCATTTTAGCCAGTGATTTATGTAGCGTGCTTACTTGCCGCGCTCTAAGGCAGCTCGCCTGCGAACACGACAAGCCGTATATTGAACTCTTTTTTCCCTTAAAATCAATACGTGCATAAGCGTGATTTCGAAAAAAAGGATATCGATTTACTGGAGTTTAAAAGGATTTGAAATCCAGAAATCAAGCTACCATGTCAGACGAGCAACTTGCTCCCTGCCTCACGCCTTCGGTCGCAATCGGCCTCCAGTTCCTACTTCCAGCCTGTCCTCGCTCCTTGCCCCTTCTCCAAGCTTTAATGGCCGCACCACAACATCACACCTTCTTCTAGTTTGGGCCGAAGACACGTGGTTTCGGCTTTGCCACTCTCCTGGCCCGGGCTTCGACTCTTGGGCCTACAGCTTTCTATGAATTGCTTGATACTGTCCTAACGGCTTCAAGACACTCCTGACAGATTCGTCCTGCGTGATAGCAACATTGACGTAGTGCTCTCTGGCCTTGCAAGAATCAATCACCTACTTAGGGGGGGTTTGATTGGTTGCCCTGCTCGTACCATTAGGAGCCTCATCCGGTATCAAGTAGTGCACTTTAGCCATGATTGGTTGCCCTGCTCGCATATTTTGCCTGCTTCGTTTCATTTATTTGCCTCCCACCATCCCCGCTGTCTCCATCTTCTTTTTATAAAAAAGCGTGTCTTAGCATTAGCATGTGCTTCGTTAAGTGAAAATGAGAAGTTTTACACACCTTGAAGAAACACTAAAAATAAATCACTAATTAATGGTGGGGAAGCAAGATTGTACTAACTAAGTAACTAATTTCGAGACAAAGACGGCCCGACGGGCGTGTTCCAGCGCTCTGCAAGCAAAGGCATGTGCTCGCCTATCGCTTCCCACATCCAAGGAGATACTGGCTCGACGAACGCCTTGTGGAACTTGACAGCAATTATGTCTTTTGCATCGGTAAGGTCGTTGTTCAGCCTGCGCTACCACTTGTTGGCCAAGACGTGTTTAGCTTGCTTCTCCGGCTTAGGGTCGCGGAAAGCAACTTTGGCCGCGAGCCTGTCACTGTGCCAAGGGACCAAGTTAGCGGGCACCCGGCGTGTGGCGCGTGGTCCCTCACGCGAAGCCGGTGCCCGCTAGCTTGGTCCCTCACCGTAGTGACAGGATGACTTTGTATACACATAGAGCATGGGCCCATATCAGCCACTCAATACTTTGGTGTATGTGTGCAACCAAACACAATCTCGTCTGCTACCGAACCAACAACAACCAAACATATCAAAGTGCAAAGTAGCATCATGGCTGAGAAGAGCCTCAACAACTACTCCATCCCGGTTGGCTGACCCTTGAGCAACCAATAACCAGCTAAACGACTCGAAACATTGGCCGTTTCAGCTTTTCTGTTGTGTCCACATTCATCGACATATATGGACCCATGTGTCATACACCCGATCGATCGGCAGCATAATCAAATTGTCAACGTTTGGAGTTCCAAATATCTAATTTTCTCTCGTGAAAGTATGTTGCCGCTTGTGAGTTACTAACAACTAACAAGTTATGCTTTACTACCTGCTCCCTCCGAACCAGAAAGGAAGTCGTTTTGGGTTTTCGTGCCACAAGTTTGACTCGATTTGTATAAAATATGTGTAATATTTGTAAATCTAAATAAATTTATTAAAAAACTAGACTTTAAAATCTTTCCGATGATACTAAATTACTTAGCATAAATTTTTATATATTTTAATATAAAATTATCGGCAGTAGTTTTCTCGTAAAACGAGAATGACATCAATTTTAGATCGGAGAAAGTACTACACAGTGGACCAACACGCTTCTGCTCGCTATTCCATGATGTGCAGATGTCACAGTAGGCGTCAGTCGCGTATCCAAGTGATGCACGTTCCTACCCAATTTTTTCCAACGCTGTACAAACTACAGAATGCATCCGGAGAGCCTGATAATCTGATGTACACACAAGGACGGGTATTAGTTCAACTTGTTCCTCTGCTACATTACTTTATTCAAGTGAGTCCACGTTTCCGTTCCCTCAAAAAAAAAGTGAGTCCATTGTCAATTCAAACATACGAAGAAGGGAGTAAAAAGAGAACTGCAACTATCTTTCCCAAGAAGCTAAACAATACTACCTCTGATGCGTCCCAAAAAGGATGCAACCCTTGCTTCCCAAGGAGTTGAAATTTTGACGAACAAATATAAATGAAAAGGCGTTGATGTTTAACATGTAACAAGTATTGTTAGACTGGTTATTAAATATATATACATATATTAAAAACTTTAAAATATATTTTCATAATAATAAACTTAATTGGAGATTCAACTGTAGATGACATGGTCTATAAGCTTTAGTAAAACTTAAAGATTTTTTGACCTCAAAAATGAGAACTGCATTTTTTGGACAGAGGGATTATCAAATTTAACTAAATTTATATAAAAACATACTAATATGTATATCTAACACTAGCATCAAATATATTTTCATACCAATATATTTGAAAATATAAATCTTGATTTTATATGAATCTAGTCAGATTTTAAAATTTGACTCCTCGAAAAAAATGAGGTTTACGTTATTCTTTAGGCGGGAATAGTGACGACCGACTGAGCCAGATAGGTGTGATGCCCAAGAAAGAGTTGCCGGTCACGAGGTGCAAGGCATGCTTTGCTACATAGTTCGCCAACACCTTTTCTTGTAACTGTTTTGAAGCAGATAGTAGTTTGCATTCATGCTGGAGCATCGCCTCTCGTGGTCGTGGCTATGCTGTAGTGCCTTCTCTTAGGTCTGCCTGCGACCGGTAAATGGATAGAAAACTAAGGTCCGATTTGACACGACTTCACTTCACTATGTTCAGCTCCACAAATAGGTTCGTCAGTGAAGCTGAACCGTTTTAGTAAACCATTTAGCAAAACAGACTCACATGTTAAATCTCCTCAAAATATATTCTCATAGAACCCAGTAGGTCCACACCACGACGAGGTGAAGCCACCATCTGCGAGAGCATGATTTTGAGGGGCTTCCAAGTGGCTTGTGGAGCCCGAGGATGTGACGATCAAGAGTTGGGATATGCTAAATCTCCAGGGATAAGATAGCCAACTGACGGACCTCGAGCGATCTGTGAACCCCCGCCCGATCTAAAAAATCGCTTAGGAGTATTTCCATCAGGTACCCTCATGTGCCCATCTAGAAGGAGTTACGTAGAGCGTGAGCACGCGTGCAGCCAGTGCCCGAGGATTGGGGGCGAGTAACCAGAGTGTAGTACGACCGTGACTCCAACCCAGCACAGGCCGGGGATTTTTTAATTTTAATCCTTATTTAATTAATATTTTAAAAATAATTATATTTAAAAAATATTTGCATCTTATATCCTTTTTGTCACGCCAAGTCCATTTTGAGTGCAGTTATTTTTAAAATATTAATTAAATAAGGATTAACAGTTAGAAAAAAAACCTACGGGCCAAAGCTAGCGCGATGGTAAACCGACGTCCTAAGCGACCCTCAACCTGCCAGATATTTCAAAGCCCGATGGGTACACAGATTTCACGTTGTTTGCCCGTGTAGTAGGCACGAGGCTATACCAGCTAGTCCTTCAACTAGGTGAAGACACCGGCATGACATAATATGAAGTAGAAGTGACGTTATCAGGGATGGCGCCTGGCCTTCTGGTTGCATGCTCGGCATATGAGTGACTAGGTTGGTCTACCACCAATGAACCATGATCAACATTAGGGTGAAAAGAACAAGGTCATGAAAATTTTAGACTGAGGTCAGTCCTCTATATTATAAGATGTTTTGCTTCTTCTAAATATGTTGCATTTGTTATGCATGTAGATATACAATATATCTAGCTGCGTAGTAAAAGCAATGTATCTAGAAAAGTCAGCGTCGTATAATTTGAGACGGTATATTAACAGTCATCAGTTTAAGAAAAACTTGTTCAAATATTGGTGTTGGAGCACATCAATTTTTCAATAGATAATGATATTATTTACTTTTTTAGTCCAAAGAATTATAACATTCTAGTAGTTCAAAGACAGATTATTGGGGCTAAAACAAATGATGTAACCCCCCCTCCCCATTGATCGTGTGGAAATATTGTGCTTATCATATTTTGAGTCATTGGATGGGTTTGTAAATAAAAGCATTAATGAAAGAAACATGTATTGAGAATGGGTGTAACAGTAAATGAGTAGACAGGTGGTTATAGGTTCGTCACATGTAGTAATGACAGATAGGCCTGTGACTGAGCTTGAGGGTGTATTAATAAATGAGAAGTAGGTGGAGTCTATTCACCTATAATCTTTTATAGTTAGAATTTTTCTAAATCCATTAATATTTAAAAGATCGATATGGCATCTGCACAAACATATCTACTCATCTATAACTGGCATAGAGACGTTGGATTTGTCAACATGTTAGCAGGAACTGATGTGTGGTTACTTTGCTACTAGAAACCATGACACCCAGTCACAACCCCCCACCCATTAATCATGTGGTATCGTATTTCAAATCGTGGATGGGTTGATAAATAAAAAGCATTAATGACACATACATGTAATGACAGATTAGCATGACCGATCAAGCTGAGGGAGTTAACAAATGAGCAGGTGGAATAATTCACCTATAATCTTTTATAGTTAGAAACAATTTAATTTTAAATCCATGGATATCTTATATTTTAGGATGTATAGAATACATACAGATAGTATAAATGATATGATATCTCACATAAGATGCCTACACCTATTATTTATTATTATTAGCATAGAGACGTTGGATTTGTCTTCATGTTAGCAGGAAACTGATGGTTACTTTTGCTACTAGAGACCATGCCACCCAATCAGAATGATAAGTGGGGCCTCATCTCATGTCTAGGGGTGTAGTTGTAACAGTAAACTATATGCCAACATTTGATACAGCTTGCATATTAGTACAACGTTCACATTGTTTATCTACATATATATTTCTATTGTACCCTGAGCTCATTGCATCCCAGCACTGCAGCAACAGTTTCCTCAAAGACTCTCTTTCTCAGGTGCTCCTCTCTTTCTCCTGTTAGATTCTCTTCATCAGATATCTATATGTTGAATTATTCTTTTTCTTATTCTTCTTCCCTAGATATAGATGTATCTATGGTGTATCTGTTTTTCTTCTTCCTTTTCTCCTGATGATGAGATCTGTGGTGTATCTCTCTAGATGTATTTGTGGTGTCACTATAATGGGATCAAACTAATAAATATTATCTTTTTCATGTCAGCAAAGTTTATATTTTAGATAGTTGCTGCAAAAAAAATCATGTCAGTTGCTATGTTAGTTGCCTGAATTTTCAGCAATAATCTTAGGCACCCCCTTCAGTAAAACGAGCTTACATATATTTAGGAAAAGGGAGTTGTCTAATGCACTTCTTCAATATATCCTACTAAAACACATATTTTGGTATTTATTATTGACCAGCAACAATAAATCATCAGTTTTTGTCATATTACACATAACAATAAAAATTTGTCACATTATTGAAACTGTTGTCTAAAAGTTTTACATTTTATTGTTTTGAAATATTAAAATATCTCCTTTGTTCTTTGTATGTTTATTAGTATTATTTTCCTTGTTTCAACATTCTGATTCATATATATCAAAGTGAAAGAAACAAATGTATTTTGCAATGCCAATGATAGATAATTCTTGCGCTTTTCATTTCTTTACTAATCTCTCATTTCCATGTTACAGATAATTCTTGGTTTTCTAGCTATATACATAGCTTTTGCTATGTATCTAAATATGCACTATATGTAGATACACAAATTTTATTATGTATATATACGTCAAGAAAAGGTAATACACCTTATAATTTGGAAAAGTGGGATTAATAAAGAAATGAAATACACAATTTTCATCTTGATAAACATCTATCCTTTTCCTATGTGGAAGGTGCATATTCAACCTAGTAAATGATTAAGGATGTTAATTATCACTTATGTGACATAACATATTATCATAATTCATAAAACAACATTCTTGCCTCATAGAGGATTTTCGAAGCTATAACCTTACTGTATCAAACAATTATTTATATGACATGGCACTATTAATCTCTAACATTTCCATTGCTCCATATTCTTTGCAATGCATGAGTTATGTTGTCCATTTGAGAGTCAACTAATAATGAATTTTTTTCTGTGCCATGATTAGCAGGCGCTAGCTGTCTATCACCTCACTTTCCATCCCTAGGCACAAGCACAAGATGACATCAGTGACAGTAACCTCGTTCACCCCAGAGATATTGTACAGTGCACAAGTTCAATTTAAGGTTGAAAACTACAATGAACGCAAAAACCTTGGTTATGCCACATTCATAAGGTCGCCAAGCTTTACCGTTGGTGGTTATGAGTGGACACTCAACTATTTCCCAGATGGCCGCTCTGAGCAAATGGAGGGCCACGTCTCTGTTGCTCTTGAATTCATGGGTACTGAAAATAATAATCTCTGGGCTATTATAGGCTTGACATTTGCTGGTAAAGTTGACAAGTCTGCGTGGGGAGGTTAGGCAACAGCAACATTCCTGGGCAGTAACAACGATTTCACTTTTAACTGGGCCTGAATTTAGAAGCGAGGTTTTGGAGGAAATGGGGCTCGTGCAAAATGATTGTCTCGAGATTCAGTGTGAGATTTCTGTTTGCAGACCAAATCAGTTGTTAAAAGCAGGGTTGCTTCCAGAAGTTGAGGTTCCCGCATCGGATATGTTGCGAAACCTAGGTAGGTTTATGAATGACCATGTGGCTGCTGATGTGACGTTCATGGTCGAACAAGAAACATTCCAAGCTCATAGGATCATGCTGGCTGCAAGTTCGCCTGTGTTCGATAAGCAACTCAATGGTCAAATGAGAGAGAAGGACATGGGCTGTATACTAGTGTATGACATGCAGCCTGCTGTCTTCCAGGCTCTTTTGAATTTCATATATACAGATACAATGATTGATATGAGTGACAAGGTTGTTGGTGACCAGATTGAGCTGATTCGACATTTGCTTGTGGCCGCTGATCGCTACTGTATGGATAGACTGAAGAATATATGTGAAGGCATCTTGTGCAAATGTGTGGATATGGAGAGCCTGCTAACTACCGTAGGGATAGCAGACCAGTATCACTGCATGAAGCTTCTTGATGCTTGTGTGGAGTTCCTCAAATATTCAAGTCAGAGGGATATGGTTGAAAGTCAGTGGTATCTGGAGCTCAAGGATAACCATCCTGATGTTGCAGCTCAAATCTGCAAGGATGTGGAGGATGTTCGAAAATTTATAAACTGAGTCTTCTTATCATATCCAGAATAGCTTCGTTTGTTGAAGTCTTATATATGTGAGACATTTGCATGATTTTGCTTATAAGCTTATGTTAGAAGAGAGTTCAGCGTGGTCCATTCTCTCCTGTTTTTTTTTTCTGTTGAATTCTCAACTGTATTTTGTTAGACTATATGCCAAAACAGCATTCTGTTCATGGGATTTCACTCCCTGAGTATAAGCTCCCAGTTTCAGACATCATTTTTACGAGTTCTACTAATACTGGATGCAGTAATTATAAGTTCCAACATATTCTTGGAGTCCAGCTAATAACATAACTAAAGTAAACTAGATGCAAGCTAATAATAACATATCTCTATTGTAGTACCATAGAGATAGCCAGCAACATTCAGTACACAAAGTCTTTCCCATCTTATACTTGATTCAGTATACAATCTCTTATAACCTACTTTTACCAACATTCATGGAAACATTCTTGTCTACAGACACTATCGTTCTCCTTGTATATGACTAGTTAGAGACTCACATAAACATCATATAGTATATCTTGATGTGTACATCTTTATTCACAAAAATTTTATGCATACAACGGATAAAATTGCAAAAAGGTACTCCTGACTATCAAATCAACATGGATGATGTGGATGCCAAGATTTACAGTGCTTTTGAGTCATATAGGTCTGAAAGTTTCTTGAGAGCAGCACAAGACTTCGTCCAGCAATGGGGAATGGCCACAAGGTAGTTATGGGCCGCACGAGTCAAGGATTATTCAAGATAGTTCAAATTAAGCTGAAAATTTGTACACCACAAAAAATTATATAGTTTATCTCAGATTTTTTGTTCTATGAAAATGAATATTCTAGAGTGTTTTACTGCTAGCAAATGTGGGAGTGATTACCCTATGTTGTTTTTTGTTTACAAGTGGGTCTAGTCCCTCATGGTTGCAAAAACTTTTCATTAAGTAAATCCTTGAAGATGTTGTTCGTTTGGACTAGGCCGTGTTTGGTTCTGCATTTATGCAAGACAACCTGCATTGGATGCACATCAGGGGAGCTGCAACTCAAGAAATCAATGTGAATCATGCATCTCCATGATGCAGCTCCAAGCTCGTATCAAGCTCAAACAACTCATGTGTCAAGCAAACTCGTTATCCTGAAAAACTCAACAACATGTCAGGGCGGTAACCAGAGGGGCAAAGCCCACAGGCTCTATCTTAAAAGTGTTTCCAAGCATCAAGCCTGGAGCACATCGAGGCGTTTGCAATGACCCACCATTTTATTAAATATAACTCGTGTGAAACTAGTAATAAGATTGTTTTTCCTAGAACGAGCGGGAGAGTTAGGTTAAATTATATTAACACATTGTTGAACTTAAAAATGATCGCCTTTTTGTACTATTAAAACTCAAGCTTTTCCACCACAATCAAAGAGGTGATATTTTATCTGAATAAAAAACATTCCTTTATATGGCAGAGAAGGATACCATCGTCATTTTCATAATGGACTTTATGGTAAGAAATTGGCTGATTTTCAGTCTACTTGATCTTATCATTAATATAAAAATATGACTGGTGTGCGGCTTCTCCATTTAAGAAATGCACTAGAAATGGCATAATCCGCAATACTATTAAATATTCCACATTGGTTGACACGCTTTAATGAAAAAATCAATTGTACCCGCTAGCATCATCACGCTTCTCTATTTATGAAATGCACTAGTCAAACAGTGTTATATATATAGATCATTTCGTCTCTACCTCACTAGCATCTATATTTTGCCATTTCACAATATCAGCAAACTGCAACATCACTGTTACAGCCATATATATATCTAGAAAATTAATACATGATCCAAAAAATGTGAGGGAATTTACCTCGAAGTATTGCAATAATTACGTACTTGGATTGACAGTATCATATACATTGATCATATATTCAGTTATTTTGCTATCCACCATCAACGTCAAAAAAAAAAGTTTGCTATCCACCAATATCTACTGGAAGAGTTGAGTTTGACGCAACTTAAATATTTTTGGGTACAGCTCTTCTAATCTGAAGACATATTAATCCTAGACAAAAACTTATGAAAATTTCATTTGAGTATAAGTTTTGCCTAGATTTGACCTTCATGTGAGTCACCTGGATTCTTTTCCATGTACATGCTATGCGCAATTATTTTATTTCACATGTACCACATGTTCCTAGAATGATTTGACATACACATACCCTATCTTTGTAATTTGAAAGTAGAACCACTTACTGATCGAGTAGACATTTGTTCTCGAGATTTAAATTTGTCACCCTGAACTCCGTTGTGTTTGGTTCTATGTGCAAACAACACACTCCCCATAGAAGTTCTATATTTTTTTTTCTTCTCAATATGTTGGTGTGGAACTGGATATTATTTCATTAAACTAGAAGGAACAGGGTATTATAGAGTACAGACCTCTCACATCAGCACCGAAAATGTTTTTAGGCCATTTTACATTATGGGAAGTTACATCAGCTATCAAGTTAGTTTTTAAGGAATTCAACAGGGCATGAAAGAAAGAATGTTTAGACTGCAAAGGATTTAGTAAATTAGCTCAATTTTTCCATTGACAGACCAATGTCATCATTCTCAACTACCGAAACGTTTTTTGCAACCTCTCCATAATCCATACACATCTCATTCTTATATCAATGACATGTACTGGAGACCACTAAGTAGTAATAAAAGGATAAGTACACATATGACGTCGATATTTTTTGAAAAATCACTTTCATTATTCTTTGCATGACCATAGTAAAATAGTAAAACTAGAAGCACTGATCACACTATAGTCAATCATGTAAGTAGTGATATTCCATGGAGCTAATAGTTATTCATTCAAGAAGCATAAACGCGCGCAGGATGGCACAGAATCATCATCTGTCACTCACACTAAAGTCAATCATGTAAGT
This sequence comes from Bothriochloa decipiens, assembly GCA_023333625.1. NCBI lineage: Eukaryota > Viridiplantae > Streptophyta > Magnoliopsida > Poales > Poaceae > Bothriochloa > Bothriochloa decipiens. The sequence continues at coordinate 27,597,516 of CM041635.1, forward strand.
ATCCAATACCCATCACTCGTATGTGCCTGATGATTTAGTCATGGTAGGCTTCATTCAACAATAGATCAACCACACTCAAATATGTGAGCTCCATGCAGACCATCAAATCCTTTCCATTCATGATCTCATGAATGAAGTGATGGTATCTATGTGTTTGTCTAAACTTTGTGTTCATCCTAGGATCCTTAGCTTGTGTGATTGCACCATTATTATCACAATAGATGTCCAAATGACTCGGTGCAGTAGGAAACACACTCAACTGAAAAACAAGCTACCTTATTCAAACAACCTCCATGGCAGCTTCCGAGGCTGTGATATACAGAGCCTCCATCGTAGAATTAGCTACCATCTCTCACTTGGAATATTTCCTGCTTCACTCCTTCAGTTAGGAAGAATAAAAAAATTATATTGTGACTTGCTATCATATTTGTCAGTTTGGAAGCTAGCATCCATGCATGTAACCACTTACAACGAGTTCTTTCTCATCGCTATAAACCTAGAACATATCGTCCTTTGTAAGTACTTGAGGATGTTCTTTGACAAGCCACTCAGTTAGACTCACCAAAGTTAGTTTGGCACCTAACTTAGAGCAGAAGAAAGGCCTATGTGTGTACAAAGCATGCCATACACGATGGATCTGACTATCCAGGAATACAGAATGAAAACACTCAACACACGCATCTCACTCATCAAGTGTTGAAGAACAGCGAGTGACGATTCTCAACACAGGGATATGCTATGTCCTAGGGTAACAAGTTCCTGTCTGAAGGACCCCCGACCAAGTGCTCCTCCCCACCATCTCGTTCCTCTCAGGAAACAACCACACCACCGATGAGCCATAGGATGGCACCGAGCGTTTCCCTTCCAAATGTGTTACAACATCTTGTTATAACCTCAACTAGATAGGATACATCTTTGTGTCGTCTATATGTTCTTGACTGCACCTGAGCAACTGGAGACCCACACTCATTGAGACCCAACGAACCATGATGCTTGCTATAATATCACTAAGCGTATTATATTGTCATGTGACGGTGGCAAGAAACCTTTCGTGGCATCCTGCATATTAAACAATTCAAATACCTTGTCAATATGCATGCTTTAGCTCAATCCAATCGGCATTTCCAACCCATGTCTAGATATTTGTGTCCAAAATATAAGATGCCTCTCCACAATCTTTTATATAAAAAATATGTCCCAAAGAAGAGCCGACAACTAGTTTTTTTTTTCAGACATCTTTTTGGGTTACATGCATATATCCAAACATGTTTTTTCCGAAATATATATTTGATTTCAGTTACCTAATTTACTGAAAGAAGAACACAGTTAGGTAAAGTATACCCAGACCCACTTGTCATACAGATGCATTACGGGTGTATGCCATGCATATATGGGCGGCAACAGAGTATATAGTTATTCAATTTTATTGCACGCAATTCAATGGAAAATGGAAATAAAGGAAAGTTTGAATATACATAGTATATGTATTGGCGTCAAAGATCTTGCTGCCGTTGAATATATATAAAAAAATCCTGCTGCCGCTATTTTTTTTATTGTCGTTGGAGCTTGTTGCGTGTCTACACTATATATACCCAGTACTCATCGAACAGGCGCCAGCAGGTACTGCCAGCCAGTGACGCGCACACATTTCCATTTCCGTCCAAATAATGAAAACTATCCAGAAATGCAGAGCAAAGGGGTCCCTTGACCGCGTGCTCTTCTTCGACTCCAACCACCGTCGTCTGATTCAGATCCTGTGGCGGCGCCGTGGGAGTCAAACCCTAGATAAATGTACACGCCGCCAGGATGCCTTGCTTGACCCCATTGTTTGTCCTATTATATATATAAACAACGGAACATGCTCTCCCCTCTCCATCAGACACACAAGCCACGTCTGAAACTTTCCACAGTATGGATAACCGTACCACCACCAAGGCCATCGTTAAGAGGAAGAGGATGAGTAAGAAGCACCCACCCCCGCAATGGAGTGTCGTCCGTGGCATGCTGCACATGCGGATCAAGGATGTTGCCACGGACCTCGGCGTCCCCATCTCCTACCTCAGACGCCTCTGCAAGGAGAACCGCTACCCTAAATGGCCAGGAAAGACGGTAAGACTAGCGAATACATACAATTAGGTCGTCTCTGACTCGCCTTGATGAACTTCCTCTTGTTGATTTATGGTGCCACACAGATCCGATACATGAGCAGTACAGGGAGGAACCTGATGCTGCAGGTAGCTGCGGCGCCGCAGGGCTCACCATTGGCTGGGTTAGCTGGTCCTTCCCAGCCGGCCAAGATCGCAGACATGAAGAACAAGGAGGAGGCGGATCATCCTCCTAAGGAGCTCGTCACTTTAAACTTGATAGACAAGGTTGGATCGTCCTCCAACAGCAAGAACAACTAGTTTTGGCAATATGTACTCTGTCATCTGTGCTGCAAAATGCAATACATGTAGTAGGTGATGACAAGCTTGATATCTATCGGTGAACTATGTATTACTGTGATCACACAGTTCGGAAACATATAATATATTGGATGTGCTTTGTTATGAACTGCAGAATGAATGCATTTGGTTACTACTACTACGGCAGTTGCAAAGCTGCAATTGTTATTACAAGATGAAAACATTCATGCGTGATGGTTCCCATGGATGCCTTAAACATCTATTGCATGTTGTGTGGTTTGTCAGAATGGCTAGGGTTAAGACACATGCAATTGTTATTACAGGATGAAACATGACAGTTCCCATGGATGCTTCAAACCAGAGTGTTGCACGGGATATAGTCACAGCTTTTATATATGGATTTTCCAAAAGAAACACAGCTTTTATATGTGATCGGAGTATCGGATTTAACTTAGTATAACCATTCTTTATTTATTCATATTTTTTTCAGTACATGAATGGAAAAGAAAATATAAGGGCTACAGCTCTTGCAATATCCAGTTGTTATCCCTCCCGGGCTGCGGCCAGTTGTTATGCAATATCCGTTGTTCGAATCCTTCCAAAAGGACACCAAAAGCAAGGGTAACTATGATGGATAGTATATAATCAGTAAACATGCATACGTTAGTAACAAAATGTACATAACTAACGAAGGCAATTACCATGTGTTTGGACTAATATGCGGTATTCAGCTACAACAATTAATTGGTGCCCCCGGCCCAAACGGTGAAATCTCACACTTCTGCACCAAGCCATATGTCAAAAAACCCTGCTCTCTAAAGGCAAGCAGATCTCTTTTGTTCCTATAGGAAACACTTAAGCGCATGGTCACTCTTATACATAGATCCATCATCAACTATTATATTCAGAATAAGATCCATCCCCATTGGAGAGCTGACAACAATTTAATTTCTGAACTACATAGCAGATATGATTAATCGCCATGGCAAAACCAGCTTACTAAATACCACACTAACTGCTTAATTTAATTTCTGAACAACATAGCAGATACAATTTAATTTCTAAATACCTTGCAGCTTAAGGGCATTTAGTTGAAGCGCATGAGGAATATGAGCATTGCTACGAAATAGGTCAAACATCAAACAAATGGACCACAAATATGAACGAAATATGTAAGGGCAACATTATAGTTTGACATGCGAAGAATCTATGGAGTGTAAGCCCCACACTCTAAGTCCACAATTGAGAAGAGCTATTTCGTATCAATGCTTATATTTCTCATTTTCTACGCCATGAAATTAAAATGAGCTATATAAAAAAAATCCTAAATTTCTCTATTTCTAATCAAATGATACATGTGTGTGTATACTATCAACGAATGGTGCATACTAGTATAGCTTCATTTATTCAAATATACAAACTATTAAGTGATTTTGAGCTCAAATGACATACAAATCAACAAAATTCCACCATTATTCTCATTCTAAAAAACCACAAATTTGAGAGGATGAAGTTCGTAACCTTTAGAGGATAAAGTTCGTAACCTTTAGAACCGAAGAATTGATGGACGAGTCGATGAATTCTTTGAGATGGCGAGAGATGTGAGCAAGGACAGAACCAACAACGAAAAAGCTGGGGGAGGAACATGGGAGGCATATAGCCTAGGACCTTTAGTCCTGGTTTATGGTTCAAAGCCAAACTAAAGGTCCATTTATTGGTCCAATCAGAGCCACCAACTAGGATTAGAGGTTTAGTCATGGTTGGAGCTGGACTAGAGGATGACCTTTACTCGTGGCTTGAGCCACCAGTCGGGCTAAAGATCTCCAAAAGCTACTGCTTTAGCTTTTGGGCAGAGGATTTTAGTCTTGGTTCATACCAGGACTAATCTTTTCTTTAGTCCTGAACGCAAAAAAGGCTTGGACTCAAGCCTTGAACCAAAAGTCTGTTTTCTACTAGTGTCGATGAGCCAACCTCGAGGCACTGCGCAGCAGCATAGTCCCACATGTCATCCGTGTTGGGTGGAAATTTAAACAATCATCAAAATTGAGGAAGAACACAAACTTGTGTGTTTATTCATTTCATGAGTACTACTGTACATGTTAGAGGGAGTATTTAAAGAGGCCATCAACTTCTTAGATTACATAAAAATGCTAATTTTGCCCTTTCTAAACTCTGCATGTTGAGGCTAATTCCTAAAGAGTGAAGCGGTAATTTTCTCTTCGCTAGCTTTGGAGTTTCCTCTATTCCTCTAATCTTCTCTTTGTAGCCTTCATTCTCTGGCTTTGCACTTATCAGGCTTCATTTTCGAGTAAAGTCAAAATATTGACATTGCAAGCAAAGTAATGAAATCTCAATCTTTCATGCAAAGTTGACATTTGTTGCCCCAAAGATAAAACTTCAACTTCGCTTTGAAAATTTATTAAAGTATAAAACTTCATAAAACTCCAAAGTTACAGGTTTGCTTTTTCTAGTGAAGTGAAATCCCAACAATCTGCTCAAAAGAATTACAATACACAAGATAGTTGGGCAAAGAGGCACACATGGCGAATCATTTCGATTTGTTACCATCGGTCAATCGTGAACAAGCGGTAAAAATTTTAAAAAGTTGACCGGCACGAATCCCATAATCATATTTTTGTTTGGAGGGAGGAAGTATTTCTGTAGGGAAACTTTGAAGCAAAATGATTTCCGCTGTTCAGCTATCCTTGATGAGATTTGCCTATACGTTGCACGAAAAAATGTATTTCTTTGACTATCTTCTTTGTTTTCCTCGTCGTTTTTTTATGGTACATAGGGATAATGCAGTTAGTGAGTTGTAAATTTAGTTCTTTACGTGGACGACGAACAGCCATCGTATTACATTTTGCAAATGCAAACCAGCTAGTTTCAAGTGAACTTTCACAAAATAACATTTTTCTGGGTTCATAAATATTCAATACTTGTTTGTGCAAAAGTATTAGGAACCTATGTGACCCGATCATGGTTCAGCTGGTTGGGTTTCTTGTGGTAGAATTAGCTCAGCAAGGTTTAAATCCTCAATTTGGCGTTGGTGCTCATATTTTTAGATTTATTCCATGATTTACCAGAGTTATACATTAAGTGGTAGGTGACGTTCCCATCGACAACGAAACACATATGGTGGCTTCGTGAACTTAGACATCTGTCTCATTCCTTCGAAGAGCTCATAGGGGTAGGGTATGCGTACTTGTGTTCGTAGGCCTCTATATTGTACTATTGAATTGAGATTAAAAGGGACCTACAGTACTTTTCAAATTTCTGGATTCATTTGATTTCACCTGCCCAATTTTCCCAAAGTAGAGACACTAAGGTAAAGTACCCAAACCCCCGTGACGTGTCATACATATGCATTATGGGTAGGTGCCTGCCATGTAATATTCATTTGATCAAATTTGTTGCAAGTAATTCAACTGAAAAATGGAAATAAAAGGAAAGTTTGATATTTCGTCTAAAAGAAATGTGGGGACGTGTGAAACGAAAACAAAATAGCAATATACATAGTATGTATTGGTGTCAAAGATCCTGCTGCTGCTATTTTTTTATCGTCGTGCAGCTTGTTGCGCGTCTAGACCTATATCCAGTATTATTCCAACAGGCGCCAGCAGGTACTGCCAGCCACTGACGCGGACACATTTCCATTTCCATCCAATAATGAAAACTAGCCAGAAATGCAGAGCCAAAGGGATCTCTTGACTGCGTGCTTCCATCGATTCCAAGCACCGTCGTCCGATTCTGATCCTGTGTTGGTGGCGCTCTTTTAGAGTCAAACCCTAGATAAACGCACACGCCGCCATCAGGATGCCATATATACAAACGGAACATGCTCTCCTCTCCTTCACACGCAAGCCACATCTCCAACTCTGAACGATTATGGAACACCATACCACCACCATGGCCGTCGTTAAGAAGAAGAGGAATAGGATTCAGGGTCCACCCCCGCAATGGGGTGTCGTCCGTAAAATGCTCCACATGCGGATCAAGGACGCCAGCACGGAGCTGAACGTGCCCGAATCCTACCTCAGGCGCATCTGCAAGAAGAACGGCTACCCTATATGGCCTGGAAAGAAGGTAAGACTAGCTAATACATGCATGATTTTTATTGAAGCGAGCAGCAGCGACGTACTAATTGGAGTTCCTTGTATTAGCTTGTGCGGCTCACCTTGAGTTCCTCTGTTGATTTATGGCGCCACACAGATCCGGTACATGAACAGCACAGGGAGGAAGCTGATACTGGAGGTAGCTGCGCCGGAGGGCTCGCCATTGGCTGGGTTAGCAGCTGGTCCTTCCAAGCAGGCCAAGGTCACGGAGACCAAGAAGGAGGAGAAGAAAGAACTCGTGACTTTAAACTTGATAGACAAGGTTGGATCGTCCTCCGCCAGCAACTAGCGCAACTAGTTTTTCCCAATATGTACTGTCATCTGTCCTAAAATGCAATACATGTAGGCGATGACAAGCTTGATATCTATCGGTCAACTATATGTATTACTGTGATCACACAGTTTGGAAGCATCTATTATATCGGATGGCTTTGTTATGAACTGCAAAGTTGCAATTGTTATTACAAGATGAATACATGCATTCATGCGTGAGGGTTTGTCAGAATGGATATGGTTAAGACACATGCAATTGTTACTACACGATGAAACATGACAGTCCCCATGGATGCTTCAAACCAGTTTGCACAGGGTAGTCACAGCTTTTATATATGGGCTTGCGAAAAAATGAAAAGCACAGCTTTTTATATATGATCGGAGGATCAGATTTAACTTAGTATAACCGTTCTTTATAAATTCATAACCTTTTTCTCATAAAATGAATGGAAAACAAAATATAAGGGCTACATCTTTGCAATACCCAGTTGTTATGCTTCCCGGCCAGCGGCCAGTTGTTATGCAATATGATGGATCATATCAGTAAACACGCATACGTTAGTAACAAAATATACATAACTAATAACGAAGGAAATTGTCATGCGTTTGACCTATACGGTATTCAGCTACAACAATTAATATAAATTGGTGCCCCCGGCTCAAACGGTGAAATTTCACACTTCTGCACGAAGCTATATATGTCAAAAAACCCTGCTCTCTAGACGCGAGCAGATCTCTTCCTTCCCCCTAGCAAACACTTCTGCGCATTGATGAACTCTTATAGATCCATCATCAACCATTATATTCAGAATAAGATCCATTCCCATTGCAGAACTCTCAGACAACAATTTAATTTCTGAACTACATAGTAGATACGATTAATCACCACGGCAAAACCAGCTTACTAAATACCACACTAGCAGCTTAATTTAATTTCTGAACAACATAGCAGATACTATTTAATTTCTGAACTACATAGAAGGTTTACTAAATACCACACTAGCAGCTTAAGGGCATTTAGTTAAAGTGCGTGTGGAATATAAGCATTGTTACGAAATAGCTCAAACATCAAACAAATGGACCACGAATATGAACGAAATGTAAGGGAAACATCATAGTTTGACATGTGAAAAATCTATGGACTATAAGTGCCACACCCTAAGTCCAAAATTGAGAATAGCTATTTCGTATCAATGCTTATTTTCTCATTTTCTACGCCACGAAATTAAAATAAGCTATATAAATAAAAATCCTAAATTTCACTATTTCTAAACAATGATACCTATGTATACTAATACTATTCATGAAAGGTGCATACTAGTTTTGATGAACTACTATAGCTTCATCCATCCAAATATACAAACTATTAAGTGATTTTGAGCTTAAATGGCATACAAATCAACAAAAGTCCATCATTATTCTCATTTTAAAAAATGACAAATTTCCATATTTCTAAACTACGAAATGAGACATACTAGAGCTGAAACATGAGAGGATGAAGTTGGTAACCTTTCGAACTAAAGAATTGATCGAGGAGTCAATGAATTCTTGAGATGGCTAAAGATGTGAGCAGGGACAGAGCCAGCAACGAGCAAGCTTGGGTAGGAAGAACAGAGGTATATAGCCCAAGACCTTTAGTTCGCTTTATGGTTCAAAGCCAGACTAAAGGTCCATTTATAGTTTTGATCAGAGCCATCCGAGATTAAAGGTTTAGTCATGGTTGAAAACTCCAACCAGGACTAGAGGATGATCTTTAGTCGCGGCTTGAGCCACCAGTCGGCACTAAAGGTCTCCCAAAAAGCTTCTTTAGCCATTGGGCAAGGGATTTTAGTCTCAGTTCCAACCGAGACTGATCCTTTTCTTTAGTCTCAAATGCAAAAAAAGCTCGGACTAAAGCCTTGAACCAAAAGTTTGTTCTCTACTAGTGTCGATCAGTCAACCTCGAGGCTCCCCACAGGAGCATAGTCCCACTTGTCATCCACGTTGGGTGAAAATTCACCCAATCATCAAAATTGAAAAAAACACAAATTTCTGTGTTTATTCATTTCATGAGTCCTACTGTCCATGTTAGAGGGATTCATTTCATGAGTCCTACTGTCCATGTTAGAGGGGGTATTTATAGAGGTCCTCAAATTCGTAGATTACATAAAAATGACAATTTCGCCCTTTCTACACTCTACATGTTTAGGCTAATTCCTAAACGGTGAAGCTTTAATTTCCTCTTTGCTAGGTTTCGAGCTTCCTCTATCCCACTGATCTTATCTTTGTGGCCTTCATTCTCTGGCTTTGCACTTATCAGGCTCTATTATCGAGTGAAGTCAAAATACTAAAATTGCAAGAAAAGTCTGAAAATCTCAATCTTCCAGGAGAAGTCAACTATTTTTCCCACAGTCAAATTTTCACCTTCGCTGCTTTCCTGTAACAAAATTTTGTTAAAGTACAAAACCTCATAAAACTCCAAAGTACTGGAGCTGGCAAATAATTTCACCACCTGTTTTTCTACGGCAATAAAAATAAACCATCGATCAATAGTGACAAAGCCAATTCAGAAAGATTTTCACCACCTGTTTTTCTACGGCAATAAAAGTAACGTTCACCTCATTATTTGCTACAAATGGCCATTATTATGTTATCATGCTAATAATCTCCAACAAAACTAGAAGTGAAAATGTGTTGGTGAAAACAATTCTTATGATAGTGATATTTGAAGGAACCATCTACCACACACACTAATTTCAATCATGTAAGTATCTAATACCCATCACTTGAATGTGCCTAATGATTTAGTCATGGTGATGCTTTCAACATCAATAGATCAATAATATCCAAATAAATTATGTCCATGCAAATGATCAAATAATCTCTATTCGTGATCTCATGAATAAAGTGATGGCATCAATGCCTATGTCTGAAATTTTGTGCATCTAGGATCCTTAGCTTGTGTGATGGCACTATATTATTATTATCACAATAGATGTCCAAATGACTTGGTGGAATAGGAAACACAGTTAACTAGAAAACAGACTTCCTAATCCAAACAAACTCCTTGGTAACGTCCGAAGCTGTGATACACTTGGTCTCCATCGTAAAATTGGCTACCATCTCTCACTTTGAACTTTTCCTGCTTTACGCTTCTCCAATGGAGAATAGTAAAAAATTAGATTGTCCCTTTCTTTCTTCTTTGTTAGTTTGGAAGCTAGCATAGATTTAATCACTTATAGAATGAGCTCTCTTTCTCATCTCCATAATAAGTGTGGCACACATCCTTAGTGCATTGTAAGTACTTGAGGATATTCTTTGAAAAGCCACTCGGTGAGACTCACTCGGGTTTACATAGAGCATAATAAAGGCCTTCATATGTACAAAGTATGGCATATTATGTTAAAGTTGAAGTACGCACGCGATGAGATCTACAACTCTATAGTTCAAAGTTTTTGATTTGCGATCATTAGGTTGTCTCCACATACCCCGAATGATTTTGTAGATTTAATACCAAACAAGTCCATATGCTCCACAATAATAATTGGGTGTGGAGTGGTAGTTAAGGGTCTCAGATATAGAAATGCCCATAACAAAAGTTTACAGATCTCAAAATGTCATGCAACTTTATAGTTCATAACTTTTTAGTTTGAAGTCGTTACAATGTTCCTCTATCTGATTGGCAACATTTCATATAATTTAACAGTAACTAAAGATATATGTTTCATAGTCATAAGTGAGTGTGTAGGATATTTAAGGATGTCTCATGGAGAAGTGACCAAAACAAAAGTTGTGCATCTCAAAAAGTTATACAACTTTGTAGTTGACATCACGTTCATCATTTGAATTCATCTATCTAATAAAAATTATGTTTGATTTCTAAAATGTTGAATTTTTAAACTATCTTGGATGGAAAAATGCCCAAAATAGAAGTTATAGATTGAAAAAGTTATGCAACTTTGGAGTTGGCAATTTTTTCATTTGAAATAATCTCTGCAAGGAAAATTATGACCAAATTTTCTCATATTTGAAATTTAAATTTAGCAAATGACCTTGGATAGATAAATTACCAAAATCAAAGTTGTAGATCTCAAATATTTATGAAACATTGTAGTTGACAATGTTTTCATTTGAAATCGTTTAGGGTCCCAAATACTTATATTAAAAATAGATAAACATAAAATGGCTAGAACAAATTCAATGGACATAAGAGTCTTATAGGCAGGTTGTTAGCGAACAACTACATAATCCAGGAGGTCGGAGGTTCGAGTGCCAGTGGCTGAAGAGCATGCATTCACTATAACAGGATATACCTTTGTTAACACTTTCTACTGTCGGCACTTACTGCCCATGAAAACTTTCTTCAGTTTAGAAACAGTCGCAATAGAAGCCATCAGTGAAACTTTTGCCAATAGCTAAAGGAATCACCAACATTTTTTGTCTAGCCAAATGGTGCCCCTATGCCAAGTGTTGAAACTTTTGCCGACAGTTAGAACCTGCACCGACAGTAGAAACCTTTCCTGACAGTTAGAACCTATGCGTGACTTGTGACATGGGGCTATCCAATGGGGTCTCTCCCACCGTCCCATTTTAAAAAAAAAAATCTCCTATTTTTGGCATGTTTTTAGTTTTCTCTTAACAACATCAGTGCTAGTTTTTTATCGGTTTGGTTGTGTTCGGTTCAATCTTGTAGTGAAGCAGTTTTTAACCAACAAGGATTTGACAATATGGGATAAAGTTGCAAAATAAACGATTTCAATACATTGTCAATATTATTTTTGCTCAATCCAGTGGGTCTTTCCAACCTATATGCTATAGATATTTATGTCCAAAATATAAGCTGCCTCGCCACGATCTTTCATTGAAAAGATATGTCCCTAAGAAGATATGAAGACACTACTATACAACAAGGATATTGTATCACTTTTTTGTAACACATTCATGAATGTATTCCAATGAAATTTCATAGTAACACAAAATATTGTGTTACAGACTTACTTTGTAACACAAAACACTTTTTCTATAAAAAATGTGTTACAGACACTAATTATAGTAACACAAAATTAGTGTTACAAGCAAAATGTTATAAAAGTGTACATGTTTCTTTGTGAAATATTAGCACAAGGATGCTTGAACCCATACCCTGACACTGTATATGTTTCTATTACCACTACTTTTTATTCCTATAGACTAGTATATGTTTCTTTGTGAAATATTAGCAATATTTTTTTCTTCATGTCTTAAATCCAGAAATTCAAAAATTAAAAATAATGAACACAAGGATGCTTGAACCCATACCCTGACACTGTAATATGATGTAAATCGGCCAGCTTGAGTTTCAAATAGCAAAAAAGGGCTTAGCGCCTAAAATTATTAAAAAAAGTTAATGTCAACCAAGATTTGAACATGGGACCTCTCTAATTGAAGGAAAGTTACATTCCAATGAATTACAAGGTTTTTTGCGATTAGTTGCCGTTTACTAAATATTTGGGGAGTTCCACCTCATGAAGATGGAAGTAAAGAATAAAAAAGAACAAAGAAAAATATGCTCAGCCAAAAAAAATTATGAAAACATTTATGCCACCTACTTGGAGCAAAGTGACATTCCTTTATATATATACAAAATCACAGATAAAAAGGATGAAACTAACAAAAATAAAAAATAACACCCAGCCAAAAATCATTGTGCCAAACAAGATTCGAACACTCGGCGTTGTTTTGTTGAAACAAAAATTTATGGGGTTATTATACAAAATCACTTTTGTTTTCACCTTCTTTCGACAAGACCTGCTCATGCAAATAAGCGCAACCAGTACATGTTCAAACTTTCGATCTCCATTTTTTTTACGAGAGTCAGGTGTTGTCCTG